>CM050512.1:102896391-103496391 GCA_027563665.1 Antrozous pallidus | reverse complement strand
CCAGGGCCAATCTGTCCCATTTCTGGTTTTATCATTAAGTCGGTTTCATTCAGCTTCAAGCAAAACGGCTAATAATGCTGACATTTCAATTTGTCATAGCCGCTCCTCATTTCTGTGACTGATGCCTCAGCACAGACTTTTCCTCCTGCTCTTGTTCGTCAGAGATCTAAATACCAATTGGGGGGTGGGGAGGGAGCTAATTCGATAGGGAAGGGGAATGGGCAAGCATTCTGTAGTGTCCTTTACTTGAGGACAGAAAGAGGCAAGCCTCACTGTGACAGCAAGGCCCCCACTCCTCCGTGGCCTGAGGGAACCTTATCCAGGCTGTGCGCATATGGAAGTGAATAGAGTGGTAGTGGATACATGCTTACTTTTTTGTGGCAGTCAGAAAATCCTCCTACTCTGAGCTAGCCAGCACGCCATTGTCCTTTTGGGGTTAATTCTCTCCTCTCAGGTGTTTCATCTTGGAGAGATGATTAATCAAGCCAAGGGCTCTGGATATGGCCAAGGCAGGCCAACAGGATTCTCTCCCTGGGACTTCAGATGCTGTCTTAGTCCTTTTGGGATACCATAGCAAATTACCACACACTGGGTGGCTTGTACACAGTTGAGATTTCTTTCCCACAGTCATGGAAGCTGGAAAGTAGGAGATCACATGGTTGGAGAGATCCTCTTAGGGCTGTAGACTTGTCATTATACCCTCACTTGGTGGAAGGATGAGGGAGCTCTGGGAGTCTCTCTTCCATGGGGAAATGATCACATTCCTGAGGGCTCCACCCTTACGACCCAATCACCTCCCATAGGCCCACCACCCAAATACCATCCCATTGGGGGTTAGGATTTTAATATATGAATTTTGGGAAGACACACTCATTTAAACCATAACAGAGGTTGAGTGCTGGAATGCCTAATAGGAAAAAATAAAAACATAACATAACATAACATAACATAACATAACATAACATAACATAACATAAACTGGTATTTGGTGCCTTTCAGTGGGATATCCTGGAAAGACTGAATGAGGGGGTAGCTCCCAGGGCTGGATCCAGATCCCCTGAGTCTTCTCCTTATAGTTGAGCCCGGATATTCTTCATTCCCTTGAGTGATCTCCTTTCCTTCCAGTGACCTCTTGTTTCTGCTGATGTTAGTCAGAGCCCATTCCTTTGGCCTGTTATCAAAGCATCCTCCCTGGAGGGCTGGGGTAACATACTAAACTTCAGGAGAATTGCAGAGCAGAGTTTGATAAAGGTTTCCTAAAAGCCACCTCTTGTATTGTTTCTCCAAAATGGTTCCCTGATGCTTCTGTGTATTTACAGACCAAGCAAAGGAAACGGCTTGCTTATGCCACATGGGGCTGAGTGTTTTGTGGACATTTGCTCCATTTCTTGGGTCATCATGAGCCTGGGAGGCCTGAGGATAGAGGTCTGTGTTTGGGAGTATTCAGAGCCTTTCCTTCCCTGTGCAAGTAAGATAGTCTTTCTCTTTGTCACAAGGAGGCATCCAGGTTCCTGCAGGTAGAGGAGGGACAATATAAGCTCATCACAGGTCCTTGAGTTAATCCTCTCCACAGTACCCGCCAAGGGCCCCTAGAGTGTTCATGGAAAGTGACATTTTTCTCAAACCTAGCTGGTAAGACTTTTGAATGACCTAGCCTCACCCTAAGATACTGAATGACCCTGCTGTTATGGGCTGAATTGCATTTCCCAAAATTCATGTCAAAGTCCTAATTCCCAGTACCTTAAAATGAGACAGTGTTAGGAGACAGGGCCTTGAGCTAATTAAGGTAACATGAGGTCATATGGTTGTCCCTAAACCAATAGGGCAGGTGTCTTTATAAAAAGAGCTGCTTAGGATACAGACACATCCAGAAGAAAGACCACCCGAGGACACAGGAAAAGATGTCCATATTCAAGTCAACAGAAGGTACCTTAGAAGAAAGCAGCCCTATTGACACCTTCATTTCAGACATCTAGATTCCAAAATTGTGATAAAATACATTTCTGTTGCTTAAGAAACACCTGGAAGATCTATACCAGGTATGGCCAGGGTGGCACATGTGTCCATGATCTCTGAGACTGGCCCTGCCCACTGGAAAAGGTTTTCTCTTCACAAAACCCAGAAGGTGGTCTTGGGGGTTTAATTTAGACAGAGCCTTTCTAGGCAGCCAAACTTAATATATCAGAGCTGGTATCCTGTTGAAATATAGTTGCATTATTTTTCTGTTGCTGTCCAAAATTAATTACCATAAGGCCATTGTTTTCTACAACACAGATGTATTACCTTGACATTCTTTGGGTCAGAAGTCCAGCATAGGTCTCTCTGGTCTATAATCAGGGCACTGGACTGTGCTTGCTTGGGGGGGGGGCACTCCAGGGGAAGTCTGTTTCCTTGCTCATTCTGGTTGTTGGCAGAATTCAATTCTCTGTGATTGTAGAACTATTTCCATTTCCTTCCTAGCTGGCAGCTAAGGCCACCATATGCCTTATCTTGTGTCCTTTTATGTCATCAAAGCCAGCCAAGGAGGACTGAGTGTGTATCATGGACTGATCCTACCCTCTTTCATCGCATCTCTCTAGATCATTTCTCGTCTGCTTTTCAATATTCATGTGGCTAACATGTGTCCACCTAGATAATCCTAGATAATCTCCTGATTTAAAGGCCCATAATCTAAATTCTATCTGCAAAATCCAGTTTGCTACATAACATAACATACATAGGTTTCACACCAGTGGACAAAGGTAACGTCCCAAATCCTTTCACCCTATTCACGAGCTATCCTTACTCCAAATGGCCTTATTCTTGTGCATTTGCATACTGTATGCATTTACTCTGTGATCTTAGATTAGCTACCTCCATTTTCACACAGAATTTCCAAAGTTAGAGGCCAGAACATCCAGAACCATGGTCCAATATAGCTCAAGGTTGCCAGTGACACAGGATCCACCAATTTCTAGGAACCTCTTCTTTCACAGTCCCCATTGGCATTCAGTTTTTCCCCAGTTAAGTCAAGCAATGGCAAATAAAGTCTGTGGGGATGTATCTCTTTAAAAGCACTCACCCTTTTAATATTGTTGTATTAGCTCCCCGTTCTGTTGGTTTCTATTCACAAAGTAAATAAAATAGAGGATGAAAATGTAAAAATTATTTAAACAATAATTATTTACATTTTACCTAAGTGTTGAATAAAACACATGAATGAATAAATGAATGAATTTACTAGACTAAATGATTCTAAAGTCTCCTGAGAATGGCTGTGGCATTTGGAGCCCTGATTCTTCCTCTCCTCACTCACCTCTGGGCGCTAATGGTGACTTACTGAAAACACTGATGCACCTCTTCACAGGGGCTATTTTTATCTGGCTATGAGATGCATTCCACTCATGCCCCAGAGCAAGCCAGAAGCTTTGAGACCCATAGGGGAAGCACTCTGCTCAGAATGGACAGGGATTTGGGGGATCAGTAACCTAGCTTCCTCACTTTTGGGGTGGGGTAATTCTGAGGGGTATACTACACCATCGCCCAGAGTTCCACCATAGGATTAAATGCCAATTTCCCTCACTTTCTCACTTTTCCATTCCTCTAAAGATGCTTCCTTAGTTCAGATGTGCTGTTAGCATTTGCATTTTCCCCAGCTCTGCTTCTGGGGAGTCCGTGCTGAAATCATCCCATCACCATATTGAGAAACACCATAGTTTAGCAGCTCCACCTAGCAAGGTTTTCTAAGCAGCAGATCTTCCATCACACTGGCCTTTATGTGAAAATGTGTTGGCCCACCCCTCTACTTCTTCTCTTCTATAATACATCACTGCTATTCTTGAGGGAGGTCTTGGATTATTGAAGAGATTTGAAAGCAGCAGGAGTTTGATCTTTCCTCATCTGACATTTCCCAGCAGTTAGGAAAATCGTGTTGAGCTGACAAGGTAATTGGGGCGGGACACTGTCCCATTCACGCTGGAGGAGACCAGTGTATTTGCTGCTACAGCGGGAATGCTTGCATTTGCTCTGATATGATTGCTAATTTACAGGTTGCTTTTAAGAATGTGGAAACCTTCCTGGATAGAAAACACAGAGTTATAATTTCTGAAAGCTCATCTTCCTAGCATTCGGCAGATACAGACACAGAGTACTCTGCTGATAATGACGTAGAGATTTAGATATTTGGGGCAATTTTTATAGTGTTGTTTCCAATGGCTGTAGATCCTGGATCTTAGTTGCATATGTGGTTTGACAAATTTAAGCCAAAAGCATGTTTCTGTAGAGGTCTGAATTAAACAGAGCGCTTTTCAAGAGAGCAGAGTTAATGTTTAAGTGGTTTTGATTAACCTGGTTTTGCTTATTTGCTCCTAGATATTCTAGAGCAGAGCCATCTCCCTTCACATAACATGATTTAGGAGCACAGCCTTAGGAAACATAATTTTCTAAGTGGCCAGCCTGCCTAGAATATTCCCCCAAAGTTGCCTCAAACTAAAGAGTTGAGATTTAGCCATTTTCCCTGCATAGCTACTCAGGTGGCACAGATGAGAAAATTGTAATCTAACTATAAAAAACACCAATATGATTAAGGTCTGCAAACAGAGTTAATGAGATTGGGGTTGGGGAGGGAGTGGGGTGGGCTGCGGTTCAGGAACCTGGGAGCTCAGAGTTTGGGAAGTGTATAGTGACTGCAGTTGTGCCCAGAGTGGCATGTTGTCAAGTTTTCCTCTGGCTACGCTTCCCTTTGAGAGCAACTAACTCACAACAAACAGGCTAGACCTTCATGAGCATGAAAAATATGAGGCCCATGTGGTTAAACACCCAGTAAGTTCTTCACACGCTAAGCTAAAGCTTCCATCCTGAGAAATGTGGGTTCTTTGGCATCACAGAGCAATTTTTATTCTAAAGCTTGTACTAATCATCTAGAAAACACCACCAGGAAAGTCCATATTTTACTATGTAAAGCAAAGTAAGTCAACATTTGCCTTTATGGGCCATGAAGTCAACTAGATAGAATCCACCAATATAACTGAAGAACAGAGGAAATAAAATATTGGACATAAATTGAACAAAGGCTTAATGATCTATGGGAATTATTGAGTCATTTAAATACATGTGATTCAAGTTCCAAATAGAGGAGATGCGAGATAGAAAAATGGGACAGAAAAATATTTGAGGAAATAATGACCATGAGGTCGGCAAATCTGATTAAAACATCAAGCTGTACATCCAGAGAATACAGGGAAAGACAAGCTATCTAAATGCAAAGAAATAGCATACCCTGGATGTGATGAAGAAACTGTTCACAACCACAGATGCGCGGAGTGCCTATGCTTTCTTTCTTTATTTTTTTAAAGATGACAATTTTCTTTAGCCATTTTCAAGATGTCTCTTTCATGAGGACGTGACATTTCCTTTTAAAATATATATATCTTATTGTGTTTTATTTTTACAGAGAAGAGGGGAGAGGAATAGAGAGTTAGGAACATTGATGAAAGAGAAACATTAATCAGCTTCCTCCTGCACACCTCCTACTGGGGATGTGCCTGCAACCAAGGTACATGCCCTTGACTGGAATCGAACTGGGACCCTTGAGTCCGCAGGTCAACGCTCTATCCACTGAGCCAAACCAATCAGGGCACCTCTGCTTTCTCAATGAAGATCTATCTGTTGTGTAGCAGGCCTCTCTGCCACCTGAGTATAGGTGAGGAAGACACAAAAACACTGTGTAGACTTCTGGGTTTGGAACTGGTGATAGTCGGAAGGATAGCAGTGTCAGAGGGAAATCAAAGAGAATAAAGGTGGAATAGGAAAAAAGAGGCAAAGGGCCTCACCAAAGGGAAGAGCAGATGTAGGGCAGACTTTGTGATGGTGAAGATGTAGTTCCAAGGTTATTGAAAGTGTCTCACTGATGAGGCTGAAGCTGTGAGGCTGATCACATTACAGAGGTCTTAAACAAACAAACAAAAAGAATAGTTTATTGATATTTAGAGAGAGAGGGAAATGAGAGGGGGAGAGAGAGAAATATTGATCTGCCTCCTGCACACCCATAACAAACAACCCAGGCATGTGCCCTTGACCTGCAGGAGGAAGGCCAACCAACTGAGCCATACCTCTCTTGATCACACCAACAGTAAAAGCCTTTCATTGCTTCCTTATGACCCAAGTTTTAAAATGTTAATCATTATTAATTTTAGTTAACCATTTTTTTTAAAGCACTGAAGGTTGCCAAAGAGAACTCTACAAGAGGGTTGTGAAGTGGAAAACTTGACTGTTGTGTTTCTTTGGGACACTTTTTTGAGCATGCATATATAATGTCTAGTGGCCTGGTGCATGAAAATTGGGCACATTAAAAGGGAATTAATTAGAGGAAATATTTCAATATTGCTGTTTGACCTTTCTCTATAATAGAAGTGTCAGAGCTGAAAGAAAATTAGTAAAATATATATGAAAATCTTCCTTCTGTCAGAGTCTGGGGCATGCTGAGGGACCCAGAGTCAAGTCCCTGCTCACCCACACACCTTGAAATTACATGAAACTCAGACCCAGCAGCCCCATCCCCATTGGGCGAGATCCAGACACGGCTGGCCCCACTCCTATCAAGCCCCACTGGGCAGGAGCACAGCCTCAGGTCCCCTGGCCCAGGTGCCAGGCAGGGGTTGCAGACTCAGGTGCCCTGTCAAGACCTGCCTGGCTGGGGGGGGAGTTCACAGCCTCAGGTCCCTCGTCAAGCCCCTCTGGGTGAGGGGTATAGTCTCAGGTTCCTGGCCTGCTGTTGGAGCAGGGGGCATATCCTGAGATCCCCTGGCCTGGCACCAGGGATCCTTGAGGTTCTCAGTCAAGCCCCACCAGGTAGGGGTTGCAACCTCAGATCCCCCACCCCGGCCCCATGCTGCCTCAGGTCCCTGCTAATAGTTTGTTATAGGAATCCTACCTCTGCTGTGGGCATAGCCATCTTGTGTTATGGGAACTTTGCATCCACTGTGTGTGCAGCCATCTTGTGATGGCGTGAGGTTCAATTTGCATATTACCTCTTTATTATATAAGATTGAAAAATAGTTACCAATGTTTAAAAATACAAAGGTTTTACACCACTATCCAGATTTATTGCTTCTCTTTAAAAGACCAGAATTTAAATAAATAAACAAATAAACTAAAAATCTGGAAAATTGGGGCATGAATTTCTACATGGAAATAATTAGTTGAAACTAAATAACTATTGCTTCATTTTAGATGAGACACATACTATAAATTTCCAGTTGCTGTTTATCTTCACACTTGTGCTGTTTTGTTGTTGTTGTTTTTATTTAGATTTAACTGCAATCTTAGTTAAAAATGGTAAAATAAGATAGACCAAGAAGAGTCACATGGTCCATAAAATATAGGATACTAGAGGCCCGATGCACAATATTTGTGCAGTGGCTTGGTCCTCACAGCCCCTTGCAGCCTCAGCCAGTCTTCACAGCCCCAGCTTCATCAGGAAGATCATCTGGAAGGATGTTCGGAAGGTTGTTCAGCTGTTTGATCTAGTTAACATGTTAGCTCTTTATGATATAGGATACCAAATCTCTTTGTGGAAATGTAAAATATTTTCAAATATTTAATATGTAAAAACAATACTATAGGTCCTGCCTATTTCACTCAGCTATATCAACTATGTAATACCTCCCCACCCCGAAAGTATGTTCCTTTCTTTAAATGCTAGCAGTAGAAGTAATATAGAGAAAGTGTAAACACTTCTAAATGCCACCTTCCCATTGCCAACCAAGAGGCACACTTGTAACAGGGTGTGGTAGGTATTAGGGATCATATTAGGGACCCACCACTCTAAAGTCCCATTCCAATGTCATGGTTGATATGCCCACTCATATACCTCTTGCAAGCACTGGGGATAATAGTTTTTTGTTCAGCTGAAATCTCTCTTGAGATTAGGAAACAGGCTGCTCGTTGTTGTCTTAGTTAAACACTTACTGTCTGAACAATTTTCTCACATTGCGTTTTAGAACAGCTTGGCAGTGTGTGCTATTAGAAGGTGTGGGTGGGAGGGGTGGGCCAGACAACAGTCTGATCCTGTAGCAGGGCCGTTGAGTGGAGAAAACCCAGAGGTTTGCCTTGCACAGACTTCTGATGCAGCCTTACTCTTTTGCCCAGAAATCTCTTCTTCACCTGTGCATTTTGAGCTCTGGGGGAATTTTCCTTCTAAGCCTGGTGTTTTCTGGTGGCGCACATGTCACCCTGATCAGGCTAGTCCTTGTTCAGACAATCCAGGAGGGCCAATATTGGCATTGGTGGGCAAGGTAGCATCAGTCCAATAGCTTCAGAAAACATCAGTGATCTTTATGTTTAACAGACCAAAGTAAATGCTGTTTTGCAAACCGCAATAAGTTTTATGTGATGAATTTCCTCAAGAAAGCCAAAATGAGAAATTTAGGTTCATGGAGGCAGCAAAGCCAGTGCATTTATTAGCATCCAGGGTGAAAGTCTCAAAGATTAATCTGTGAATAACTGTGCCATTTGTAACATCATAAACATGGTCTAATGGGCAGACAGTGCAGGGCAATGTGAGGATTTGCAACCTGTCATCACAGCAGTGCCTGGATCAGATGTGCTGCTAAGTTCCTCAGCAGATATTCGGTATCGTGTTTGTGTCTTCTTGTTATAATTTGTACTGTATTAGTAGCATCTCACCATATTAGTGAGGTCGAAATGTTTTCAAAATTATATCTCTTGGGTGGATGGAAATGGAATGTTCTGAGATGGTGCAAGTATTAGTCATATTAAACTTGCCCCGTTAGCAGCTTGCCTCTGAACTGATACTTAAATGAGGTTTTAATATAAACAAAATGTACTTTCAAAATGTGCTTCCAGCTACAACCAATTTCTCCCAGTCCATTAGCCACTTTGCATCCCTTTTAAGAAACTTGAGATTGTAGGTTTGAGGAGCCAAACTGTTTGCTCAACTCATTAAGTCAAGAAGTGAGACAGTGAAGGCCAGGGCTGTGGAGTTTCCCAGGTGACGCGCGGCTCCACCTTGCAGCCCAGGCACACCCACTGCGCCTGACCCAGGCAAGCAGCTTTCGGGGTGTCCCTGCCTATATCTGTCTGAACCACTTCATGTCCTTCCCTTGGACAAGGCAGGAGGCTGGTGACTGTATCTTTCCTGCTTTGACATCTCCATGCTCTTTGGGTTTCAGGTCACCATTTTCTTGCAGAAAAAGGGAGCGAGGTCACTGAATGGTCAAAACACCTAATGTCCCACTGCATAGGGTTGCACAGTATCAGCGGAGCTGGTTTTGGCATCTCCTTAGGAAGTGACCTAAGGCAGGCATGGTTTGACTTTGTGAAATGGCTCTTTCACCAAACACATGGATGTTCTTGCTAATGTCCTCATAAGGAGGCAGTGTCTGGGGCTGTCTTTGCAATGTACAGGGACTGGGTGGCTTTGAACCATAGATAGTTGCTGTCTCTCAGTTCTAGGTCTAGAAGTTTGGGACCCAGATGTTGTCAGCACACGCACTCTTCAGTGGCTTTAGGGGGGACCCTTCCTCACTGCTCCTACCTTTGGGTGTATGCCTGCCTTCCCCTCCCCCTGGGTCTTGGGCATTCCTTAGTTTGTGGATGCATCACAGCAGTCAGATGGCATCTTCTTGCTGCATGTCTTCATATCGTTTTCCCTCCGTGATATCTGTGTCTGTGTCCAAATACACCCCCACCCTTTTGTAAGAATACCAGTCATTTTTGGTTAGACCCACCCTATTAACTTCATTTTAACTTGATAACCTCCATAAAGACCTTATTTCCAAATGAGGTCATCTTCTAAGGTACTGGACATTAGAATTCTAACATATGGTTTTGGGGGACACAATGATAGCAGGAAATCTTTATTCTTGTATATGTGTGCCACTTGCTGCCTCAGTCACAGCACTGGGGGTCCTGCGGAGTAATTCACTGCCTTGTGGGATGTTTAGCAATCATTGGTCCTTAGGGAACAAGAACCTTTTCCTGGGAACTGAGCTTTCTGAGTTCCAGAGAGCTTCAGACCACCTCTTAGACCAGAGAATGGAGGAAGCAAGGATGATCTGTGTTCTAAATCATAGCATTACCTGCTCAGTTCCTAGCAAAAACAGATATGCCTTGAGAAAAGAGCCAGCTTTCTTGCCTTCAAGGGGCTCCCCGATTATAGGGGTATCATCTTTAATGTAAAAATAATAACAATTATTATTGTTGTTGGCATTGATACTAATGAATGTATATGGTTCACTGAGTGCTTACACTATGCTCTGTAGTATGTTCATATTTTTACTCTTGTTATCTCATTAAGTCTGACCACAGGCTAGTGAGGTGGAGGTTATCTTGTGTCCCTGATGCAAGAGGGAGGTTCCCTGACACACCCAAGATTATACAGCTGTTGCAGCTCCAGTGTAGCATCAAAACCAGACTTGCTGGCTCTTCCTCCCAGCTCTACATCCAAGGCCAGGCCCTGCCTGTGTGCATAGGCCAAACCCAGGATCACGAGCCCATTTCTGCATGTGGTTCCACTGGCTGGACCTTGCATGCTGAGGTGGCTCTGAGTAGATAATTTAAGAGAAGCCACTGTGTGTTCTTGGAGGAAGTACAGGCATGGACCCTGGGTCAACAGAGTTAAAATAACATGCACACTATACCCAGCCCCCATGGTTCACTTGGTTGAGTGTCTTCCCATGCACCAAGAGGTTGCTGGTTGGACTCCAGGTCAGGGCACATATGCATTTTGGGCTTCATCCCCAGTAGAGGGCATGCAGGAAGTGACCAGTAGATGTTTCTCTCTCATGAATGTTTCTATCTCTTCTCCCTCTCCCTTCCTCTCTCTAAAATCAATACAAAGAATTACATACATAAAATAACACCCAGCCATTTCTTTGGTAAGTCCTACACCGGCAGGACCGATGTTTTGAATTTGCCCCACATTTTGCCATGCAGCACAAGCCCCAGGCACAGAAGGAGACATTGAGCAATGCAAAGTCCTTCTTTGTCAGAGGTTATAAATTCTCAGAGAACGTAGAGGTGGTGTCACATCTGTTTCTCTCTCTGTATAAAGACAAATAAAGTGCCATAGTGAAGAATTATCTCATAGAGACTTTTGCCTTGTGATGGGGAAAGAACTAGGCAGATGAGAGAGAAAAATAACCATTGCTCACCTTGGCAGGAGGCAGACCTTTGTGATACTTGATATGTCCAAACTCTTGATTCCAGTGGTGGTGATTCCATAGGTGTGTGTGTGTGTGTGTGTGTGTGTGTGTGTGTGTGTGTGTGTGAAACTGCACACTGAAAATTAGTGCACTTCACTGACTGGTGGTTGCCAGGGACTCAGGGAGAGGGCATTGGAAAGTTGTTCAATGGTACGACCTTTCAATGTTGCAAGATGAAAAAAGTTTAAGGGATGGATGGCGGTGTTGGTTGCAAAACCATGTGAATGAACTAGATGCAGCTGAAAGTGTACACATAAAATAGTTATGTTACGCATTTATATCATATATGTTTTACCAAAATAAAAAAAATAGTGCATTTTACTGTGTCAAAGTGATACCTCAAGCAGTAAGTGAAAGTGGAGTAAATAGGATAAAATGTTCCATTGCCATTGAACTTGGGCAGTCACCAGGAGGGTTGCACTGATCTTGGCTAAGTCCTTGCAGAGTGAGGGACAGCTGCAGAGGCTTGGAGGAGGTGTCCCTGCAGACTGTGGACCCAGCTGCAAATGGGGTATTTCCCCAGGGCCTTGCCCACCTTCCAGTAGCTGCTTCTACCACCCATGTCCTGTCAGCAGCAGCCTGTCCTCACCCTGGCAGAACCACCTTTACTAGCCTTTACTGTGATTTTAACGCCAAAGAAATGACTGTTTCTATTGAACAAATGTAACAGAGCATCAGTCCCCAGGAAATGTGTGTTTTTCTTCCCCTCTATTGTTGCCAAGTTTGCTGATCCTGCTCTGTGGCTTCTGAAACTCTCGGGCTGCCTCAGGACTCCTTGGTGATTGCTCTCTGGATGTCCTGGGATCCCGGCCTTGTTCGCTTAGGGTACTCTCCCAGCTTGATTTTGTCCCACTGTGTGTCAGCGTTTGGGAACTGGCTGCTATGCCACTGGGCATTAGGCTGTGTGGCTGATGACACTGTGCAGCTAAACCCTCTCCATGGCCACCTGGGCCTGGCCACCGTGGTTTGTTGGCTGAGGTTTGCAACAAACTGCAGACTGGGGTTTTCACTCTCACGCTGGCTCACAGCCATAGTCCATTACGATTGGCCAAGAGGGCCTTGGGAATTAGTCATTCCCTAGATGCATTCCCTCGGTGGCTTCTCATCGCTCTTGGAAGGAGCCCCAACCCCAACCTGTGATGGCTAAGGCTCTGCACTGAACAGCTCTTCTCCTCACACTCCAGCCTTGGTTCTTGCCAGCTGCTAGCTCCAGCCACACTGGCCTGGTGATGACCCAGAACATGGGTCTAATTTCCATCTGTAACCACGGTTTATGTTCCCAACCTTGGCCCGTATATCCCTGGCTGCTCCTCATAGACACTAAAGGGAATATGCAGTCGACTGTAGAGAAATTCATATCCAATGCTGGAAAAATAAGAACGCTCATTTCTCACTAATTATGGAATGGAAGTAGCAGCAGTTTTTATATGGAGGGCGATATTTATATGCTTAATTAATTTGATCATTGAGTACTGAACTAAAATTTGATAACTGGATCAAATCTTTAAAAATAATTCCTTGTGTCCTAGCTGGTTTGGCTCAGTGGATAGAGCATCAGCCTGAGAACTGAAGGGTTCTAGGTTGGATTCTGGTCAAGGGCACATGCTTGGGTTGTGGGCTCGAACTCCAGTAGAGGGGCATGCAGGAGGCAGCTGATCAATGATTCTCTCTCATCATTGATGTATCTCTCTCTCTCTCTCTCTCTCTCTCTCTCTCTCTCCCTTCCTATCTGAAATCAATAAAAATATATTTTAAAATGAATAATAAATAGATTAAAGTAATTCCTATTTGAGCCTGAGAACAAGGCACATTAAATGTATCCACTAACAAAGTAGGTTCTGGCCTATCAGCCAGGTTGCAAAGGAGAGAAAAACTGTTTTTGAATGGAATATTTGAGTATGTTTACTTTGTTATTAATATGATCTATAAAGAAACTTTTGAGAGGTGTCAGTAAATAGAAAATGTCAGTCTGCTTATTTGAAGGAACAAGGTTTGAGGAATTGATTGAATAATCACATTGGTTATGAGCAGAATTTCAAACATAGAAATAATTTACTGACACACTCCCCCAGGGGGCAGCCTACTGAATGTTCCATTCCATCTGTTTAACCTCCGGACTCCAGGATAGAGGAATCTTAACACCCCCCCAAATTTGATTTATGGGAAACAGCTGCCTTCTGCTTGTGTCACAGTGATAAAATGTTTCACCATCTTGGGGGAATCTTATTCCTGGCAGAGGGGCCACATGTTCAATCAGGTGGGAGGATGAATGGGTACACAGAGAGAAGAAGGAAAGGAAGTGCAGCCAGGGGAATCCTTTGTGCTAACTGAAGCTGAAGATCCAATGTAAAAAGCAAGCAAACAAAAAAACTCAAGAAATAATAGGTACTAATCTCTATCTGTTATAGGCAACAAAATCTAAATAGTACCCACTTCTCCATGGGTTAGTTGTATTTCTTTGTTAGCTTTGTGAGAGCTTGTTTGATAAGTCAATTCATTAACTCCCAAGTGCAATAAATAATTTATCTCATTTTTTATTTGGAATCAACTTTGAATCCATCTTCTGTTGAATCCATCTTCTATCCCACCTGTCAGGCAGAATGTTCACTTTCAGCCACCTCAGAGCTCTCCCTCACTTTTCATAGGCACTGGGGATGGGTCATGGACCATCAGTTGATAGTGGTTACCATGGCAACATCTCCTATCAGACACCCATGGTTTCTGTTGGGGTGGTGGCTCAATTGCTTCACTGTCTTCCTAGAGATGACGGCTCTCTAGTGGTGCTGGGGAGCCTGGCTGGTAGCATCCACCCTGCCTGGGGCTCCATGCAGTCCCCATCTTGGTACAAAAAAATTCTCTGCCTCGTGCAAACTGAATGGGAAACCTCTCCCACCTCCTCAGTTCTCAAAGGCATGGCCACTCTACCAGTTACCTTTCAGGTGTTCTACTGTCTCAGCCACCTATTCCAGTCTCTTCCATGTACTTCTGATCCAAATGTTATAAAATTAAAAACAAAACACAGGCAAGTGAATGAATGTGGCATACCTCTTATAATACAATCAAGAAAGGCCAGCCTTTGGTGAATAGAAGAACATACATAATTCAAGTTCAAAGATATTCAGATATAATTAAATGAAACACAACATTCTTCTGGTCACTTAGACTACCAATATTCTCCTGACTTAGGCTTTAGCTAAAGGAAATTAAACACACACACACACACACACACACACACACACACACACACAGATTTTGCCTCTGAACCAGGACAGTTTGCCACCCTATTCTGGATCCTATGTGCTGTGACTCAGGGCCTCTAACATTCTGTACCTGGGTAGAGTAATGAGCATGCATGATTGAGGTTTTACCAGTCGGTGGCTGTGTGATTATATTCTTGCCACATGGAAGTAGCTGGGTATGAGGATCTCTCCATTTCTCTTTAATGATATGGGGTGCCATTGGTTCTCTCCAAATGGCTTGACCATTATGCATCTGGATTGGATTACCTAGGGGCTCTTTAACAAGTGCCTTGCAAGCTGCCCAGCACTGCAGCTTAATCCACAGTTTAGCTAATGCCTTTTAATTGTGTAGATGATATTTTGCCTTGTACAATCTTACATTGAAACGGAAACTGACTAGGGTCTCAGCTCGGCAGTTTCTTGTGCAGTGTGTAACTATATAAGGAATGGTCAAAACTCAGACCTGAGCAAGTGATCACGTCCACCCCTCCCCCTTAATGCACAAAATGAATTTTAATATTAATTTCTCCTTTATCCATCTATCAATAATTGAGCACTGCATCAATTAATATGCCAGGCAAATTGCATTCCCCATCTCCTCCACGATGTATTTCAGTAATGGAGATAATTTTCAAGATAAAGGGTACAATTTAAAATGGATTAAGAAGAACAACTAATAAAAGAGGATGGATTCAGGGAAGGAAAAAAAAAGTGGGATACTTTTAGGAAATTTTAGCTGTGTATCCAAGCCTGTGGCTTTTTTTAAAGGGGAACCTGTGGAAATTACCAAGTTTTATGCACACTGCAATTTTCCAGGTCTGCAGTAGCAGAGGATGAGGGAGGAGGAGGAAGAAACACAGGCAAACTCTCCCCGCCACACACACACACACACACACACACACACACACACACTCCTCAAAATCTGGCCTTGTAAGCAGGAGGGTAATTGTATCATCTGTATTCATAGGTCAGGAGGGCTAAACATTTGTGCTACCAAGTCTTTCTGCGACTTTCCATTTGCCAGGTTCAGTTGGTGGGATTTGGTTCTGCCTTTGATGAGCTGAAAAGGCCCAGAAGCCTCACAGGCCCATCCCCTGAGCCCCCTCCCTGTGGGTTCCCGGTTCCTGGCCCACACCCTGGCTGTAGCCCTGCACTGGGAACCGCTGCCCTGCCCAGGATGGGCTGGTGGCAGCTGTGGTGCAGGCAGCAGGCAGCCCAAGCCGCAATGACGCCGTGGAGTCAGTAGATGGCTGTAGACAAGTGTGCTGAGCCCTGTGGTATCCAGAGCAATGAGTCTGGGGAGGCCTTGACCGGACTGGATGCTGCTTTTATCTGAAGTACATTTAAAGAGATAAAGGGGAAGCCGGGTTGCTGCACGTGTTCTTTTCTCTGCTGCTGGAGCTTTACTTTGAGTTAAAAAAAAAAAATTCCCGGCGGCTGGCTTCCCCCAGCCACGGCTCTGTGCAGATGGGCTTGCCTCCCGAGGATCGGCCGCCTGCCTGTCAATTCCACCCGTGGGGATTTCCGTGAACCTCCCACCAGCGCCAGGAAAGGGTGTAGCGCCCGCCTGTGTATGACTACACCACCGCTACTATTATTAATACTACCAGTGACATCGGGGTTTGTTTCCGCGGTTGTTGCCAGCTGCCTAAAGTGTCCGGATTTGCTCATTAAGCGGCCACACCAAGAATTTGTTACCTAAGCAGCCTTGACAGGAAAGAGAGGAAAGGCAAGAGTTAGGAAGGAGAGAGAGAGAGAGAGAGAGAGAGAGAGAGAGAGAGAGAGAGAGAGGCAGCCTGGAGCAAGTCACATCACACACAGTGCCACTGAAGGAATGCTGGCCTCGTAAACTCACAAACAAGCACAACAAACCTTGTGTAAGGAAAGAAGAGGGACTCTGAGGACTTGGCAGGAAAAGGCAAGATTTTCTACCCACTGATTTCAGACTGTCTTCCAGATACTCTTGGTGAAGTGAGGAGACTTCTGATTGCTGACAGAGAGCCCCTGGTTTCTCTCTCAAGATGATGATGTATTTGTGGGTAGGTAGTCTCCTCTCTCTCTCTCTCTCTCTCTCTCTCTCTCTCTCTCTCTCTCTCTCTCTTTCTGATTAATAAATTGACTTCGGGGATAAAGATTGCAGCCCAGGGTAATCGTGTTCTGTGCGAGCTGGTTTTGCTTGTGGGGGGATAATCGTGCACTGTAACAGTACATGTGCTTCCATTTCCAGTGGGACTCCAGGCAAGACCTGGTTCATTAGCATGAAGCTGCAATTTTATTTTTGGTTGCAAAAAGGAAAACAAACAAACAAAAAAATGTGTGGGGAGAAATGCATGGCTTTCTCTTTTCTTGAAACACCGTGATGGTGAATTCAGGGAGGGGGGAGACAGACAAGGTCTGGGGAGCCGGTTCAGGCATGAAGCGAATTCCGCATCACTTGTAGCTGTGTGGGATGCCATTTAATTACCAAGAATGAACTGCTCTGAGTCGTGGTGGCTTTTTTGTTTATTTTATATTGTGTGTTTTCCCCCCTCTCTCAAAAGTGACTACTTATTTGTCATGAGGGGGCTGCGTGTTGTCGATGGGAGTATTGTGTGTTATTTGCCTTAAGCAGACATGTGTTTGGATGTGTGTATTTCACCAGGGTGTTCTTGCAAAAGGTAGATTTCCGTGTACTGGTTCTGGCTTACTGAGAAATAGTGTGTACTTATTGTGTGTTAGGTTTTTTTTTTTCCTTTCCCAGGAGATGGCATTAAAATAAATGCATCGAAGTGGTAACCTGTACTTAGGAATTACAATATCTAACTGTTGAAGCCATTTAACAAATAACCATCTAGCATGAAAGCCTTAGAAAAATCCCTTAATCATATTTCAAGGGACGCATATATGTCCTCATTTCGTTTGGCCACTGGAGAACTTGTGTGCATCTATCATCCCAGTAACCCAAGACCTTACTCTGTGATTTCATGTTAAAAGATGGGGTGTCCCCTGCCTTTCCAAAGGAGGGATCCATTTGCAAGGTGAAACCCTCCCTCTATTTTTCATCAACATTATCATCGTTTTCCGATGTACAGCATACTTAGAAAAGCCTCTTTGTATGCTTCTCCTTCCAGTCACACTTCTAGGTCAGCTCAGCTCCATGAACTTGCCTTTGCTGTGAGGAAGAGCGCCCCTGTGTTGAATTCTTTGTTAATCACATTGATTCTCTGACCTCTGAGGGTGTCTCAGCCTGCCTCACCCCTCAGTGAGCTTTATGATCTAGATTTTTTGCTCCCCCCACCTCTTTTCTTGTGGATATTTTCTATTTGTCGTGACTTTAGCTCTATTTCCACCTGGCTTATTTCTGCCGAGTCCAAGACAGTGAATTCTGACACTTGGGGCCATGTTGTCTCTAATACTATTTTGTTTTCATTTTAGGGCAAGTTTCCTCTTCCCCATAAAGAAATCTTTGGAAATAAGCAATCACGGAGTGGCGCACACTTAACAGAGATAGGCTTATCTAAAAATACTGAATCCTCATGCCATTTATGTTTGCTGATAGAGGTGGAAACGACGAACATTTTCTAGATTTACCAATGTTGATTAATAAGCACTGGGAACATTTGTCATCTGGGATCACGACCTCAGTTATAAAGGAAATACCTGCATACAAGTATTTCAGGAAAAGACAACTATTTTGGTGTTTATTGTGTGAGTGTACTTTGATGAATTGTAAACAACTTTCAACTCCTTCAGGCTGTGATGGGTATACTACTTCTCGGAGTTCCTGAGTGGTGGCCTTGATTTTACTTATAAAGTTTGCTAGCTCTTACACAGGTGCCCATTTGCAACTCAAAGCAGGGCGGGGGAAGCATGGCACCTTGCAGGCCCTGTCCCAGGTCCTGAAAGCGTGCTAACATTATTTAGTCATTGGTCCTTGATTTTGGAAAGCAGCCTCTCTTCATTCCGATGTGTTTCCCTCGGACCAGAGCTTTTTGGTGCTATGTATTTGTATGAACTGCATTTATCAAATTGAAAGGTTACTGCCTTCCTGCCCAGTGTTTACATCTTTAATTCAGATTTTTTGTTGTTGTTGTTCTGCATTCAAAAAATGGCAGAGACTTGATATGGGAACAGCTGGGTCCATGCTGTGTAAGGGTGTATGAATTAGCAAGCTAGCATTAACACTGTGAGGTTGGAGGGTTTCTCTGTTATTTTCTCCTCTTTTATGCAGAGGTACTGCTGTTGCCTTCTAGTCTGTAAGTAAAGATACTCTGAACGTGGCTGATATTCTGTGTAAGAGCTCACTCATCTTGCTTTAGGAAAATCAGCCTCAGCCACATCCATGTATGAAAATTGTCTTTGCTGCTCTTTCATGGATATAAAAATGAAAATGAAGAGACATAGAGATTCAGGAAAAGATATTTCATATTCTGTTTATTCCTGCCCTTGTTTCCTAAATTTATTAATAGGCTCTTTCTATACACCTCTCTGTGTTAATAGTACGTGATTTCAGTGAGTACATTTTTATTAAGATTGGCAACTTTTGGTTGGGGGGTTCAGCCTTCCTTCTTTCCTTCTCTTCCCACTCAGCCACGTTCCTGCCTGGGGGACTGTCCTTTCAGGAGGAGGAGGAAGGTGGTGGGATGCTTTGCAGCATTCATCACTGATTAACAGCACAAGCACAGTGCAGATTCTACAAGCCCAGCTGATAATATCCTTGCAGATGTGCAACACTGAAATCACTATACCAACTAACATTGGTATAATCTTGCCTTAAATTTGTTTAAGAAGTTTTTCCCTATAAAAATAAGATGAGCCATTTTTGGGGTGTTTTATTTCCCCTGAATGAGGATAGGTTAGTGTGCAGGGAAAAGAAAGTTGACAGCATTTGCTAACTTCTGCGTCCATGAGGAGAGAGAAAGAGCTTTCTCTGAGGACTCCCAGGCAAAGCCTGCGGGTCACTTTTACTGCTACTCATGCCCTAGAGCAAACTAATTAGTCAACAGAGCCAAATATCAACAGTACAACAATTGAAATTTCTTTTGAGAACCAAAATTTTTAAACTTAAACTTCCTCTAATGCCACTTCTCCAAAATAGACTGGCCCAGGCCATGGTATTTTGTGGAAGAGCCACACTCAAGAGACCAAAGAGCTGTATGTGGCTCACGAACCACAGTTTGCAGACCATGGCCCTCGAGGATAAAGCCTTCTTGACCAGCATAGACTCCAGCTCTCCTGTGGTTACTTATTCCACATGCGTTAGTCTTTCTCGGGATACAGTTGAGTTGTGTCTTCCCAAGCTGGGAAGAACAAGTTGGTTGTGGACCCCTTCTTATTTCATTCAGAGATAAGACACCATGGACCCTGTCCCTCATGTCCTGGACCAGATAGTCCCCAACATAAGCTCCACCGCAATGGTGTTTGTGCTTGACTGAAACCTTCTCATTGCTCTGTATTTCTTTTTGCTCTTGAAGTAGAGAACCATTTCCATTTTATTATTCATACTGACATTTTCTTCTTGCTGTACCAAGAGCTCTTGCTCTCTTCTTTTTACTTGTAGATGAGATAATGCAATGTTAACCTTTTCTTCACTTTCTTATCATTGTATAACCTATCCCCATCCTTTCATAAACAGAGTTTTACACTTAGACATCGAAGCATAAGACAGGGAGAGAGGAGCCACGGGCACAGCGTTTCTAAATGATGTTGGAAAGATGGGGTGCATTACCTTGGTAGGCGGCTCCTCTGCTTTGACACTGTATTTCAAGCACATGAAAAAGGGAATAAACAAGAAATGCATTATTCTTTCTGCAGGATCCAGGATCCTGCATATCCCATTGTGTGTTGCCCTGGGCAGAAACTCGTCCAGCCAGAATATTCTATTACCAGCCTGCACACTTATGAACTTTCCTGCAGCCTCTCTCCTGCATGTCTGTCTCGTCTGGGCAATTGGGGAACCTCCTCTGAATTCTCCATTTTCTTTCCAGATGCCTAAAGCTTCTTCTGTTCTATGCTGCACATGTTAGCACTTGGGTGTAAACTGATGATAGATTTCCTGGTTTATAGATTCTGTAAAGATTAGAGGTTGTGAATAAATTATAGATTAAACCACATATAGTTGTTTTATGGTCTGGAGCCTTAATATCAATTTCATTAAAGACAAGAACAACATCTCTTCCTTTAAAAAAAATCTTTTGCTTTCCTTCTTTATTTTAAGCAAACAATAAACGTGACTTTTGTAATGAAATTACTCAAGGAGAAGAAACTAAAAACACTGATTCTTCTAGCACCTAAGATAGACACCTACGTATTAACATATAGTTCATTTCTAATAGATACTTTTTAAAAGATATTTTTATTTATTTCAGAGAGGAAGGGAGAAGGAGAGAGAGATAGAAATATCAATGATGGAAGAGAATCATTGATCAGCTGCCTCCTGCATGCTCCCCACTGGGGATCTAGCCCACAACCCGAGCATTTGCCCTTGACTGGAATTGAACCTGAGACCCTTCAGTCCACAGGCCAACTCTCTATCCACTGAACCAAACCAGCTAGGGCTAATAGATACTTTTTAATACATATGCACATGGCACACTTTTTTTTAAATTTTGGAGATGACACTGATGGTAAGGTTTAAAACTCATACTGTCACTTTATTAAAAGGGTTTGTTGTTGTAATTTGTTTGTGTCTGCTGTGTGTGTATGTGTTGAGGTAAAAATGCCATCACATGAAAAGGCCATATCAATGATAAAACATTAAAATGTGAAGGAAGAAAAAAGAGAACCCCTGAGAAAGAATATTTTGTTTGGAAAAATGAGATCATACTGCTTTAGAACTCACGGCTTTGTGACTTGCTTTTATCACTTAACAATTTGTGCCAGTGTTTTGCACATCAGCGTTTTCAATGCTTGAGTAGATGGTGTTCCAAGATATGGAGAGTCCGTAAGGTAACCAGCTCCTTAATTGTCAGTTGTTTTGGCTTCTCAAAATCTTCCCAAGTATCTAGCCTGGGGTTAATGTGTGTATTAGGTATATACTCATTCAGCTTGTTGATCATTTATTAGGGTTTATTGAGCACACACTGTGCTGGGCCCTGGGGAATGCCGGTTGACATGGAAGACGTGCTGAGAATGAGGAAGGGCTGCAAGTAGAGGGCTGGTTGTTTGCATCACCAGCTGTTGACTGAAGTTTACAGATGTGCTAATTATTGGTTCTGGATACAGATATTTGCTCCCTTTTGCCAAATCAAATCCTGAGGCCTGCTTCTTTTTATTGGAATGTCTACTTATGCTTTGGTGGACTGCAGGCCCAAGTATATTAGTTGTTAGTTGGCCCATTAATTCAATGGTTCCTTTTTTTGGAACCTCATGCTAGAGATTGCTGGGAGCAACCAAAGGAAAGAGTTTTTGTTGTGGTTGTGGGGAGGAAAACTTTAGTGCTTTATCCTGAAACTAAGAAATTCTATGCTGTTTATGACTGGACAGCTTTGTAGCAAGACACCTCAGAAATGCAAAGATGACTCCTCTTCCCTCCAGGAATTCTGAATTTTGATTGGTATGATCTGGCAGGATCTTTCAGTATTCATGCTGGTGTCCTATCTCAGGCAGGGGCTGGGGAAAATGGGCCCAGCTGACTCTGGTTCTTGTGATGAAGATACTCCTCCTTACTCATGTCCTAATTTTTATTGGCTGTTAATTTCTACTGAAATCTCCTTGATTGTCTCCATACCACCAGGGCCAGCTCAGAGTCCAAAACATATTCCATTCTTTCAACTACATTGACCATCATGCCCCAAACCCAACCCACCTCCTCTTTAGTACTCCAATAAATGGAACATCTGTCATGTTGCTTACAGATATTTTGGACTCTTTTCTTGGATTCTTTCAGTGGGCAGTACCCATTTGCTGAGCTACTCTGCAGGTAGCAGGAGGGCGATTGGCCCTCATGAATATCCCAGTATTCCTCTGGTTGATAAGAGGAACACTGCATGGCTCAAAAGTTAATGAATGGGAGTTCATTTATGGCTTGCATCTTCTCCCCTCTGCCTTAACCATTCATGCCCTCTACTCACTGCAGACTCTCTCTGGCAGAGGGAGTAATACGTTATTTTCCGCTTGAGCACCCAGAAGCCATTGATGTAAATTGATCGGTACTTTTTTTTTGGTATTTTTCTGAGATCCTGTTTACATGCACATTCCTCTTTGTCTATAAAGTGATTTGTATCATAAAGCCTCATCCATTTTTCTTTCCAATCTAATAATGACACTAAACTCATTGGATTCTTGTATCTAAAGATTCTTGCAAAAATAATGGTTCAACTATATAGGGCAGCGAAGACGTAGTGCAGCTCTGGAGGAAACAATAAAAAATGGGCCAATGCTTTCTCTCAGTAGGAATTCTAGGCAATAGGTTTGTACTCCTTCCTGATTTATTTTCATAAAAGCAAAAACCTATTGAGTATTAATATAAAAGGGTGCTGAAGGCTTTATGTTTAATTTTTAAACAGTTTTTGGCCAACTCTACAGATTCTTTAGCTCTAGAGGATCATAAAAAAAACTGTCAAAAATCTGACTTAATGTGAAAAAGTCCTTCTAGTCTTCATTTTACAATTCGAGTGGTGTTTCATATGCCTTTAGAAAATGTCTCAAACCCTCAGACAAATACTTGATCAAACGATGCAGGTTTGAAAGACATAAGCAAATTAGTTTCTGTACAAACCTGTGTCCCCATTCAGAAAAGAACAAATTGAAAAATTGATATTCAATACCAACAAGATAATTCTGGGAAGCAATAGAGCATCGTTTTGACAACTAAGGCACATGAAGCTTTTAGGACAAGTGGAGAGATAAATGCACATTGTGCTTTCCATTTATTATCCAACGACATCTTAGGTAGAAATTCAAGAAAGCAGTTAGGAAGAAGTAGGTGCAGAAAAAGAAAGATTTGTAGATGATTGGTAGAAATTTAATGCTACTTCAAGGGGGAGATGTGGATTGGATAGAATACACCAAGGTCATCTTTGCATTCTGTATCTCTTGTTCCCCATGGTTTTCTCACTTAGAGTCAGACTTTCAAATTTGATGTATTGGATTGACACCCCTAGGTACCTTGATGGAGGATTTCTGTACTCCTTTGCAGTTTTTATTATTGATATATTGTTCAGCCACTCCAACATCTTGCCAGTGGATTAAGTGGTATAGCTAAGATGGGAGATGGCCTTAAAGAAGGGCAGAATATAGAAGAGTATGTGTGTGTGTTGAGAGAGTTATCGAAGCAGAGAAAGAGAGCTCCCTGTTTTAAATAAGGTGCTATGGATAACATTTAGATTATCTGTTTTCTTTGATTACCCATAAGTTTTGCCACCATGTCTTAATACCCAAAAAATAGATCACACTTTTCCAATACATCAAAGGTCAATGCACATCACAGGATAATCTTTTACTATTAAAGAGTGATATGCAATTTTATTATTTGCACATCTGTTTATATTTTATTGACAGTGTTTATTATTTGTTCTAGATAGAATGTTCTATCTTAACAGACTGTGCAAACCAATGGACGACAAAAAGAAAATATGATAACATTTTATTAGTGATGTGGAGTCGTATGCTCTCTTATACTTGACTATCCCTTTTCTATTTATCTGACCTATATGGTGAGTCCTTTGACTTGAGGAAGTGCCCAAGTCTTCTCTGTGCTTGGATGTCATGATGCACAGCAGGTAGGAGCTCCCAGTAGGTCAATCCATGATGATCATGTTTACAAGCTCTTAGTGCATCAATAAATAATTACAAATTTGTTCTTAAACTTTATTTTTCATTTAAAAATAATTACCAAGAGTTTCCAATGTGTCAGATACTGTGTACGCTGAGAGTTGGGGATACAGGAAGCACAATGTGGTCCTAATTCCCATGGAATTTATATGCAGTTGAAGAGACAGATAAAACAAACTACAGCAAAACAAAGCAAATGTAGTCACAAAGGGACAAAAACATTAGGCAAAGTGTTTTTGCTGAGATTCATGGTTGCAAAACTAAGTTGAGTGCCAAAGGGTTGTGTGCCCCCTGAGATGTCCGAGCTACTCTCAAGCCAGGTAGATGCAGGTGGCCAAGCCAGCCCATTGGTATTCTGCCTCTGCTTCCCTGACCAAGGCTCCTTGTTGTTCCTCCATGACTGACATGACTGGTGACTGAGGTGACCACTAGTGGCTCCAAGCTGATGTCCACTGTGACAGCCACCCCCAGGGACTCACCACACTCCTTCCAGTAGAAGTGGGTCCTGAGGAAGTTCTGAGGGCACTTCTCTCACACCTGCCTTAGGTCATCTCCTCATCCCTGAGATAATTCCTGAGACTTCATGTCCATGCCTGGATAAAGTGCTCACTGTTCAGAATCTGGAGCAGAGCTCTGTCCCCCCAAAACATTAACCAAGGGCAGCAGAGAAGTGGTTTCCTGGGAACTAGGGAAGAGCTGTGACTGGAAGGAAAAATGGATGAAATGGATCCAGATGAGAATAACAGATAAGCATTATACATGTAAATCAGCATTGTCACCCCAACTCACAGTGACTCTAAAACAGAAAGGAAAGGGCACTTGGAAGCCATGTCAGGAATGGTCATATGGGTGGGTGGGGGAGGGGAGGAACCAAGATGGCAGCATAGGTAAACACCTATCTTGCTGCCCCACACAATAATTTCAAAACTACAACTTAACGACAGAATAAACATCATCGAGAATCACCGGAAAGCTGGCTGAGTGGAAATTCCACAAATAAAAGTAAAGATAGGACACTGTGACTAGAGGAGCAGTGGAGGGCAGCATTGAGGATACACGTGGAGTCAGAGGTTCAGAGCTGTGCACGCTCGAGCAGATAGGGTGGGTGGCTGGATACCCTGCTTGTTTTCTCGAATGGGAAACAGGCGTCGCACTGCACTGATTCCCCAGTTCCTGGCAAGCTTTGGGGACCCCATACTCATATGAGCTGAAACTTGGGCGCTACAGAGGTCTGTGAGCTTGAGGAGAGGGTGCATAAACTTGGGAACTTCAGAAGCGTGAGAGCATGCAGAGAGGACTCATGACTTGCTCTCTCATTAAGAGGAAAAAAAAGAAAGAAGGGAAACCACTTGACTGCATTGTTCTACAACCCTGGCTGAGACTTTGGGTGTGCAGACTTATTTGGGGAGAGGCTGAATTGTCCGGCAGTGGGTAGAGCTCGGTGGCAGCTTTCTCTCAGAGGTGCATGCAGTCATTACCACCAGGCACAGAGACCCAGGTGCCGCATAGGGCGGAGCTGACAGGAAATCAAGGCTGCCTGCTCAGCCCGGAGACTCCACCCATCCAACCTGAGCACAGCTGATCCTTACAGCCAATTGGCCTGGAGGTCAAACCCTCCTAGTGCTAACAACAATAATCTAGGCTTAACTTCAACAAGACTGTGCAAACCATAAAGGGCTGCACCAAGACTATCCACCTCAGGTAACTGGGGAGGCTGAGCCACTGTCCCTTAGAAGACATCTACCACACAAAGCTATTTGACCAACTCAGGGAAGAAGCTGAAATGCAGAGACACGGAAAGAAATCGCATGTGAAAGAAAAAAACAAAAAAAAAACGACTAGACATAGAGTTCAAAACCACGGTTATAAGGTTTTTCAAGAGTCTCCTAGAAAAGGCAAATGAACTTAATGAGACCTTCAAGGATATGAACAAGACCCTCGAGAATATGAACGAGACCCTCGAGGATATGAATGAGACCCTCGAGGATATGAAAAAGGACCAGCTATAAATTAATCATACACTGACTGAAATAAAAAATATTATACAAAGACCTGAAAGCAGTCCAGAGGACTGCAAGAACCAAGTCAAAGATTTGAAATACAAAGAAGCAAAATCCACTCAGCCAGAAAAGCAAAAAGCAAAAATAATCCAAAAAATTGAAGATAGTGTAAGGAGCCTCTGGGACAATCTCAAGCATACCAACATCTGAATTATAGGGGTGCCAGAAAAAGAGAGAGAGCAAGATAATGAAAACCTATTTGAAGAAATAGTGACCGAAAACTTCCCACATCTGGTGAAAGAAATTGACTTAAAATCCAAGAAGCGCACAGAACCCCAAACTATAGGAATCGAAAGAGTACCACCCCAAGACACATCATAATTAAAATGCCAAGAGCAAAAGACAAAGAGAGAATATTAAAAGCAGCAAGAGAAAAACAGTTAGTTACCTATAAGCGAGCACCCATAAGATTGTCAGTGGATTTCTCAACAGAAACGATGCAGGCCAGATGGGAGTGGCAAGAAATATTCAAAGTGATGAATAGCAAGAACCTACAACCAAGATTACTCTATCCAGCAAAGCTATAATTCAGAATTGAAGGTCAGATAAAGTGCTTCGCAGATAAGAAAACGCTAAAGGAGTTCATCACTGCCAAACCAATATTATAAGAAATGCTGAAAAGTATTCTTTAAGAAGAGGAAGAAGAAAAATGTAAAAATAAAAATTATGAGCAACAAATACACATTTATCAACAAATGAATCTAAAAAATCAAGTGAATTAAAAATCTGATGAACAGGATAAACTGGTGAATATAACAGAATCATGGGCATAGAGAGCGAGTGGACTGACAATTCTTGGCGAGAAAAGGGGTGTGGGAAGTGCAGCAAGACACTGGACAAAAAGCATACACCTATGGAAGAGGACAGTGGGAGGGAGGTAAGGGCAGAGGGTGGGATAGGTACCAAGTGGAGGGGAGCTATAGGGGGAAAAAGGGGAAACAATGTAATTAATAAACTGAACAATAAAGATTAAAAAAAAAGAATGGTCATATTGGGCAGGCCTTCTCTGGGAAGGGGTGTTCTCAGCTGGGACCTGCAGCTAGTGGCTCTACTGAGCAGGAAGCCTCTTGGAGAGACTCAGCAGGAGGAGGTGTGTGCACGGATGCTTCAGAGGCCAGCTGGTCAGAGTCGGTGCGAGGGAGCTCAGCCAGAGAGAGCTCTGAGGTGGGCAGCAACCACATCACTTTGGGTTAGAGGCTCGTGGCCTCCTGCCCAGCATCAGTGACCCACATCTATCATCCAACACCCTGGAATTAAAAGCAAGGAGAGAGGGGGCCCTACAGGGAGTGGCAAAGAAGACTGAGGGAGTGAGCCTTTTCCCCCCTATTTTCTTTGAGCAGTGTTAGAGAATCCGGTAGTTCTTTTTTTTTCCCTCGGGTTTTAAGCACCTCTCCATGGGCAACAAATGACCAAAGTCCCCCCAGTTTGACTTTGCTACCATTCTTAAAAGGCAAGCACACATATATCCTCAACCTCTGCAGCTTTGCACCCAGCTCTGATTTATATTTTCAAAGAAACCTGATCCTCAGGCCTCTGCAGTAACTCCTCAGCACGTGCTGAATCAGCAGGCTTCTGCTCATGCTCATTTACCAAAAGCCTCCAATGGGGGTGGGGGCAAACTGCAAAGAGAGAAATGTGGGGTATGTTGAAACTCAGAGGTCTCCTGCAGGGCTGGGGGAAGGGGCGGGAGGCCTTGAATGAATCACAGTGCTTTGCACAATGGGCAGCTCTGTCTGGAGAGAGCACTCTTGGTTGGAGATCAGAAATACAAAACAGTTTAATAATAGTGAGTGTTGTTAGGCATTTCAAGCATCTTCAAGGGCATTTGACTTAAATGAGCTCAGTGATGGAGTATTCAAGTAAGGAGAGTGTTGTTAATGTGCTAAATTAAAAGGCTAATCAAAGAGGCCAGTGCTACAAATGAGAGCAGGAACACAATTAGTTAATGGAGGATTGAGAGCCAGACAGAGGGAGGGATTTTTTTTTCTTTTATATGCATGATAGCTTCACACACACCCCCCCCCCTGCAAACCCTCAATATTTTAAACCAATAAAAAAAAGTAATTTGTTTTTACTTACAAAATTAAGCCAAATGTAGCATACTTTACATTATAAAAGAAACAGGATTTTACAGACATACAAACACACTCACATAAACATACACAATCATGTATCACATACAGATAATAACATGTTTCTTAAGAGGGTATAGGGCATTAAAATGGATAAGATAATAGACTTTGCCGGGAGGTAGAACAATATACAGAATCAGGCCCTTTCACGATGATTTGCATTAAACCTTTGTTTTTTTTCATCTTTAAAATGGGACTAATACTAGTACCTGAGGTTGCCATTTGGCTGGTATGGAGCCAGACTGTCCCCTGACTGTACGGGCTGCTGATAGCCTCCAACCTTTTTGATGAGTTGCCGTTCCTTCTGGTTGGTCGGTGCACTGTTTTTGTTGTTGTTGTTTGTTTGTTTGTTTGTTTGTTTTAATATGAGTTTTAAAAGTTGTGTCATTGCTAGCATTTGATATGCCATCATTTCCTTACCCCCTTTCTTATTGCTGGACAATAGGTGGTTGTTTTTGAGAGATTGATTGGGAGCCAGAAACCAGGATTGCAGGCTTTATTATTAGGAGAAAGAGATCTGCCAGGCTGTCTAGCAAGGGGAGAACGGAAACCCGTGCAGAGGTGAACACACCTTTTGAGGGGAGGAATGGGAAGGAATGGGGGCTTAGTGTACTCGGCATACTCTGATTGGTGGCTTACTGAATGGTCCAAATAGGGACAAGGGCTTAGGGTATTTGGCAGGTGTTGATTGATTGATTAGCCAATAGATATGTCCATACAAAGTGCCTAGTTAGGCACTCAGGCATTTCGAGCTGCAGGTTAAGTCATACTCCACTCACCAGTTGGGGTAAGGGAGGATCTATCAGCTTTTTTTTTCAATATAGCTCATGATAAATATTAATTAAATTAATAACAACTTAAAAATGTACAAAGTGGGCAAAGGAGAGTGAGCAAACAATTCAGACAGAAACCACCACGTAGGCATAAATATAGGACATTATGTTTCTCCCCAATGTCGCATAAATTCAAACAAAACAGATGTTTTCTCAAATGGAAAGAAATTGTTAAAAGGATAATATGCTCAGTGTCTGCCAGAGTTTGAGAATATGAATTCTCATGCATTTTGGGTGGGTATCTAGACTGCTAAATAGTTTTAGAGGTTCATGTGCAAGATGCTTTTATCTGTTATCTAAACTATATCTCACATCACCCATGCTTACTTTTTTTTTTTATGAAAGGTTGCGCTGAAGATCAAATGATGCATTACAGGAAAGGTACATGAAATCACATATGGCAGGTAGTAAATGTGAGGGAACGTTAGATATGACCACTATTAGCATTATTGTATAACAAAATAATGCACACATCATATGGTGCACCTGTGTCAGTACAGAGGGAGAGAGGCTGTGCACAGTGCAGAGGGAGTCCTCCATCAGCTCTCCTGGTAAAAGGGTCAGAAAGGTTGGAGTTTGGGGCTGTCCTGGCCTGGGTTCAAACTCATTTGATACCAGATTCTCACTGTGTGACCTTGGACCCTTAATGAACCCCTTTTAAAATGGTGATAACACAGGAAGAGACATAGGGCTCACAGGATAGGACCAGTTTTTAGTGGCTGTTCAGAGCTTTGCACTAAAATGTCAGCCTTGATGCTCTTTCTGTCCCCACCTCCCAATTACTAAATACAACTCTCTATGGAAGGGAAAAAAACTTTAGAGAGGGAAAAAGAGCAAATAAAAGAGAAGATAAAAGCAGATTTCAAATTCGGGCTCTAAAGAAATGAATTAACATTGAGTCCTGGTACTTGTGTTCTGGAAAATGAGTAGAAAAAAATCCCATAAAGAGTATTATTTTAAAAAGACACCTTGTTTTTTACTAAAATAAAAGGAATATTTTGATATTATAAAAAACTTCGAAATTAGAATAAGAATATTAACACCTTCCAACCAATCACTCACTCACCACTGTTAATATTTTGATATAGTTGTTTATCTTTTTAAATGTCAACACATCTAGATTTGCTTGGATATACTTTCTGTCAAAATTAAAATTGTACCTAAAATAATTTTATACATATTATTTTGGAAACATTCTACAGTGTTACTATTATTTTTGCAAATATGAGTTTTTAAAATTGTATCATTTACAGCAATCGTTTGATATGTCATAATTTTATTTCTCATTTCCTTATTGTTGGACACTAGTTGTTGTTTTTAATAATGATAAATATTAATTAATTGAATAATAACAGCTTAAATGTACAAAGTGGGCAAAGAAGAGTGAACAGACAATTAAAAAAAAACACATCATATCGACATATGTATAGGACATAAATATATTTCTCCTCCCCAATGTCAAATAAATTCAAACAAAACAAATGTTTTCTGAAATTAAAAGAAATTTCTGACGGGATAATATACTGTGTGCCTGCCAGAGTTGGAGAATACTAAATCTCATGCATTTTTGGTGGGACTCTAGACTGCAGGTTTAAAGGATATTTTGAAAAAAGAGAGGCTTGTACTTTGTTGATACCACAGAAGAATTATTTCTCAAGGAAATAATAAGAAACACAGGAAAATATTATGTACAAGGATTATGATACTAAGTTTATCTAAATATAAGAAATATAACCTCAGGTTTTCATTTGGCAGGGAATGCAAGCCAATAATCTCAAGATACAGTAGTTTTCACAGAATAAATGATGCTTTCAAATGTGTGCCCAGTATAAGATGCCAGAGCTGCACATGCAGACATTCCTTAGCCTGTGTAGGACCCATGCCCATGGCTAAGGATTTATTCTTTCTGCAACAGCGTGGCACAGATAAAACTGAGTCAGTACTGTGCCAGCTCTCTTTTAGCATAGAGAAATTTATGATGTACCATTGTGCTTGGAGAATGTACTATTCATTGAAGGGAAGGGAATTGGGAGGGGGCAGGGGCCGGTAATACTCATGTGTGATGGCAGGAAATCTCTGAGCTACATTTCAGGGCATTGCTAGTAGCAATCATAGAATATAGCTATGTGTTAATGAGCTACATAAGAAAATTTTATTTTATTTTTTATTTTCTTAAATATATATTTTATTGATTTTAGAGAAAGGAAGGGAGAGGAGAGAGAGAAACATCAATGATAAGAGAGAATCACTGATTGGCTGCCTCCTGCATGCCCCACACTGGGGATAAAGCCCATAACCCAGGCATATGCCCTGACTGGGAATCGAACCGTCACCTCCTCGTTCATAGATTGAGGCTCAACCACAGAGCCATGCTGACTGGGTGACATGAGAGAATTTTAGGTTGAAGAAGCTCAGAGAGGGAAATGTTGTACCTGAGTTTAGACAATCAAAAGCATTTGTAGAAGGGACAGTCTACATATGGAAAAGTAATACTTTTGCAAAGACCATATGACAGACTAAGATGAAAGTTTATTATAAGGTTAGTAAAAGACTCATTTTGTGACCATAAGACTTAGATATTCAACATGACTTATTTTTTAAAAATTGATTTTTAGAGAGAGAGGTAGGGAGAAGGCGAGAGAAAAAGTGAACATCAATGTAGCAGGGAAACATTGATCAGCTGTCTCCTGGACACCCCCTACCGGGGATCAAGCCCAAAACCAGGGCATGTGCCCTGACCAGGAATAGAACCAGCAACCTCTCTTTGCACAGGACAATGCCCAACCAATGGAGCCACACTAGTCAAAGCAACATATGACTTTTTTTTTTAAGTGTTTGCTTGCCACCAAAGACAAATACAGGTTCTGCTCCCACACCTGTCTTAACCTGATGTTAGAACTTAGCTAATAATTCTCAACAATATAAGAGTTGGAATTTTTCACGTTGTAACCTGTACCATTCGGCTGTGGTATGTTTTCATCCCAGGTCCAGGGTTTGTACAGTTGGCGAACTGCTCTAAGATACCAATGCAAGGATGAATAAAACCCAGTCTTTACTCCCCTCTCCAGGCCTTATGCCATGGCTGGGGGTTGCAGCTACTTAGAGGCAAGAGTGCCATTTTATTTTATTTTTAAGTATATTTTTATTGATTCTTTACAGAGTGAAAGGGAATAGGATAGAGAGTTAGAAGCAACAATGAGAGAGAAATATCAATCAGCTGCCTCCTGCACACCTCCTACTGGGGATGTGCCTGCAACCAAGATACATGCCCTTGACCAGAATCCAACCTGGGACCCTTCAATCTGTAGGCCAACGCTCTATCCACTGAGCTGAACTGGTTAGGGCAAGAGTGCCATTTTCTTTGCACAAAGATTACATAAGCTGCCAATTCTGGCACCCACATTTGCCTGGGCCTGCCCAGAGGATGAGTCCTTTTTCTAACTCACAACAAAACAGCATAGGCAGGCAAAGTCCTGCCAGAGCCTACTCTTTTACTTTTAAAAACAAAAAAACAAAAACCCACCAAAACACTCGTCTTGGTCACTGGATCCCAGTTCAACTGCTATTAGCAGGGTCTTTCCTCATGGAAATTCACATTCAAGTAGGCAGATGAAAATGTCTACCTTGATTCCAACTTTGAAGAGGAACTCTCTTCTGTCTGTATCTATAGCCTATTGATTCCGTTAGCTTATATGTGAAGAGGGATCTGATATGGAGCCTAAGTCTGACTGGGAACCTTAGCATCGTCTCTGGTGGAGTGTTACATTACAGTCTTTAAGCATCTCTTTTCAAGATGTCTTCACAGGATTTAAAGGAAGAATAAAACCTGCTGGAATATTTATGAATCATGAGATTTAATAGAGACTACAGTAGATCTTATTATTGATGTGCTTACTGCTTCATTAAATTTCCCTTAAGGTTTGTGGCATGGATATGGATCATTTGCAATAATAATTATGCAGTGATCGATTGATTGGGTCTGACATTGCACTTGTCACCTTGAAATGCAAAATCCATCTATTTTCAACAGTCTGAACGTTCCTCCCTAATCTCGCACACCAGCATGCAAGAGTTTATTTTATGGAGAAAGTACAATTTATAAAGTTTGGAGACTTAACATTAACCTTTTGCTAAAAAATGAAGTATCACTTGTCATTTTACAAAGAAATGAAAATCATCCAACCAGCAATTTTTTTGAGATTAGAAAACCCAGTCTAATTTCAAGAGAACTTTTCAAATGAGAAATGTATATGCTTCAATTGAGTGCTACAAGTATACTGTGATATTGGACTTCACTCAGCCTTTCTATAGAGCCTGATACAGTTACAAGTTTGAGCTAAACTCTGCGTGTGTGTATACACACACATATGTGCACACTCCCATATAGTATCTATAATTTATTTATTTTCATGTCTAACTCTCTAATTCTCTCTGCATCTAAAAATACAAATGTTAAACTGTTTCTGGAAAGTCTGTGTGCCTCCTAAGCCTTCCACACAAGGCATGACAGTATGTCACACCACTTGAAGAGTCACACTTCTCTTTCTTTCTGAGTGGTGATTTTTTTTAAAGAGGAGATGGAAAACCAATGACCTCATTTTGCTGCCTTTGTATCAGCTTTGATTTCCAGAACTTAAATGTCTTGAGTATATGACGTGCCCCGTCTCAATCAGTTTAGCAATGAGTGATCATTTGGAGAGTTGCTTATTAAGGGCCCAGGCACTGGGCCGGTGCTGGGGAGAAAATAGCAAGTGAGGCTGACATGGCCCCTTTCCAGGTGGAACCTAAAGGCCAAGGAGGAAGCAGTCCCCTCTCCAGCCCCCTGAATGTGGAACTGGGGTGTAATAATACATGTGCTAGTGAGGCACGTCATCTTGCTAAGGTCAGCTAAGGCAGGTGAAAAAATAGGAGTATAAACAGTATCCTCACATTTGAAATATGTTTAAAAGAATAACCATATGCAGGAAGGCATCACCATTGCTCCCACTCTACATATTATGACAATGAGGACTTGAGAGGTTAAAAATTCCTAAAATTCATAAGCTAATAAATGGCTGAGGGCCAGGATTTAAAACCAGAAAGTCTGTGTGGAGGCTACGCTCTGTAACAATTCATATCTAAAAGTGTGGATACACACCAAGATGGCAAGAAGGGTTGGAATGGCAGACTGCTGTTTCTCCTATTCCCTCTCTACAGTTTCTAATATTTGTATTATGCATATGTGTTATTTACATACGAATATCACTTAAAATATGAATAAATACATGAATGTGTCTTGTACAAAACACACTAACCAGTGAGAATAATGGTATCAGAGTTCATACAAAAAGGCCGTTGAGGTACCAGACAATAGTTTAGAAGTCTTCAGTGCCATGACCTAAAGAGTATGAGGAACTCCCACTACCTAATGACACCATTTGCCAAAGCTCTTCAGGACTGTGAGAGCAACCACACAGCTGTGCCTGTTTGCTGACCTAAGTCTTTCTCTCAAACATGCGTAGACACAGAATCTGCCAACCATCTGCTGGTTGAGACAACTTTGACCCTATTATACACTGAGTGGCCAGATTATTATGATCTCTGAACACATAATAATCTGGCCACTCAGTGTGTAATAATAATAGGAGCAACCATAGAATTTAAAGCTTCTTTTTGTCTTTCTTCACATATAAGAAGTAAAAGCATCTCTTAAAAAAAGTAATTCCACATAATGACAGGATAGTGGAATAGCACTTTTAGGATACGCACACATATAATTTAAGGCCAAGTTAAATAATAAAAAAATATCATATATTGAATGTCAGGTGGTATATGGAAGACTTTGCATTATTAAACTCTCAACTCTGTCCCCATGTCCCCTCCGAGGCCCTCCAGTGGGAATGGAGGGTATAACACAGCGCTCATAGTTGCCGTGGCTTCTTATGGGAGAGCATTGGGGGTTTGAGGAAGCTTTTGAATGAGTCTGGGACTTTGTCCCACCCATCAGGAGATTATTACCTTCCTTTTAGGCTGCCTCAATCCTGAGATGGAAGGTAATTACACCTGAGTCACACATAAGAAAGTGATATTTAGAAAAGGAAAGTAACTTGATCAAGACCTACTTTTCCTGGCTTCAGAATTAATGGTAAAAGTGGGACCAGAATGTTGGGCTTTTGCCCTGGCCGGTGTGGCTCAGTTGGTTGGGCTTCATCCTGTACAAAGAAGCTCCATTCCCAGTCAGAGCACATGCCTGGTTGCTGGCTGGATCCCCAGCAGGGAGCATAAAAGAGTCAGCCAATCATTCACTCTCACATTGATGTTTCTGTCTCCCTCTCCCTTCCTCTCTCTCTAAAAATCAATAAAATATATTTTTAGAAGAACGTTGGGCTTCTGTAGACAAGTCAGGAAATCTATCTACTAGATCACTGACTCTTTAGTGTGGATATTTAAACTAAATATCAAGCCAAAGACCAGCCTTTTTTGTGTTGGTTATATGTTCATAGTCAATGGAGATAAATACTATAAACCAAGGGCATGTAATAGTCACTTCTTTCAGCCACTTTCTCTTTAATTGAGTATTTATTTTCCTATCTTCTTTCAGGTGAGTGGCAAAAATAACCCACTCAAATGGGCTTAGGAAAAATGTCACATAAATAGAGAATTTATATTCAAAACAAAAAAGCTCTGTGAAGTGGATTTCAGAAATAGCTACACCTAGAAATCAAATATTTCCAGGGTTCAACCTCTCTCTCTTTCTGTCTTTTCTTCCTTCATCTCTGTTTGGTTTTTATTTTTTTAATGTAGGTTTTAGCCACAAACAAGCCCTTCTTCCTTGTGCCTACCAACATCTCCAAGATTACTTTCTAGCTGAGTACTTCCCACTGAAAGAAAATAACTTAAAGTTTAAGCAAAAGTCCCAGGATCTCCTCTATTTGGTTTACGTTAGGGCAGGGGTCGGCAAACTCATTAGTCAACAGAGCAGCAAACCATGGTTCTCGAGCCACATGTGGCTCACAAGCTGCAGTTTGCCAACCACTGCCTTAGGGTGTATGCCCACCTGCAATCACATTGATCTGGGCCATAGTATTTGGTATGAGTCACATGACTACCCAAGGAGACCAGAGCTTTCATTTCCTCTATAGCCATTTGGTCTGAGTGTGGAGTAGCTATGGATCTGCTTAAGACAGGTGGAGGTGGGCAGGTGATACTAGGCAAAAGCCATTGCTCCATGCCTTCTCTTGGTCTTTGCTAGTGACAGGTAGCTCCCTAAAACTACTCTTCTTAGAAGCATTTCTTACTACACACACCTCTGATAGTTATGGGCCTGAAAGTTTTAGAAAATTTAGAATTGATTAGTATTCTCCTATTGAATTCTTCCTTACTCCTTTTTAAAGTAAATGTATTTTTCAATTTAAGTATAGTTGGTATACAACGTTATATTGGCTGTATTAGTTGAAACTCCTTGGTTGAAGATCTATGACAGCACCATGAACTTGGAGATATAGTTCAGCGCTCTGAGTCCAGTCAGTCTGTGTGCTCCATTGTGTTTTCAGCTATCAGGCACTTGATGTGTTTGTGTGTGTGTGTGTGCGCGCGCGCATGCCCGTGAATGCACATGTGTGTGAGTTTCCAGCTCTAGAGAGAGAACTCTGTTACATATCCTGATGTTCTTCAAGTGGGCAGCATTGAAGGTTGGTTTGATGATTGACAAATGCGGGAATCCGGTTGAAAAATACTTTATTATTCTTGACTCATTTTGTATTTCTGGTGATTAAACAAACAAAATAACATACACCCCTGGAGATTTTCAGTGAGGAACTTAAGTCTTTAGAAGCTCTTAGAATTCAGCAGGTTGTTGATTCAAGACGACCTGTTGCCTGTTTGCTAACATGCTTGAGCTTTTGTGTGCTTCGGGAATTTTTCTTTTGGAAATCAGTTTGTCTCAGGCCCTGGTATAACTATTTGTTTTCTGGTGTAATGATTTAACTTAATTCAGCAAATATTGAAAACCTACTATGCGGGGCTCCAAGCCAGTACCTTAAAATATGAATTCATAACATAATCCCTGTCCCCAGGAAGCACCAAATTTATGAAGGTGAATTAGGTAGGGAGTGATCTGAGCAGATGCTCCAAAAGGTGTCTGATGAATAATTTAAACAGATACATAAGCAAATGAAATAGAATGTTAATGAGTGAGTGAAACCAGACTGCCTCATGTATCAGTGGGCATGCAACAGTGTGGAGATGGTCATGACCCCTGAGGACATGAAACTTGCATTCCAATTTAAGACACAAATGGTAAACAGGAGCACCAATTACATGAATGTGCAGTGAAAGCTAAATTCTAAGTGCTATGCAGGACATAAATGGGATTTGGAGATTAGGCAATCAGGAAAGGCCTCTTGGAGTTGTTGATATTTAAGCTGACTAGTCATCCAAAGAGCCAAAGGAAGAACATACTAGGCAACAGGAGCAGAAAGTACAGAGTCTCTGTGGCTGAGAGATATGGCTAGAGGGAGAGAGGCACAGGGTGATGTCAGAGAGCCAGATGGGAGCCTTTTTTCAGGAATTGAGAAGGCAGACAGAGAGTACATACAAAAGCATGGCACATTCTGGAGCTATTGTCAGCTCAGAAAGTGTTGGGAAAGGACCACTCCAGGTATGGGGGATTTTCTTTCTTTTCTACATCCAGTACAACGAGAGAGAGATTGGGTCCAGTTTCTGAGTAAAGGAGCTGGGGATTAAGAAATAAAGTATAGAAGATGAAGATGCAGCAATAGAAAAAATAGCTGGGGCCAGGTGGGATGTCTGTTCTCTCTGAGGAAGAGACAGCATCTGACACCCAAACAGCAGCAATTTATTTATAATCTAAAAATACAAAGGTGCCTGAATCCAATCCCCATCTCACCAATAGAAAGATGTGGATAGGAAGCCTGGAAGGCTGGTAAACAACCTTAATTGGCTCTGAAAGGTCAGGCTAAAACATTGTTAATTAAAGCAACTTCCCCATCAAAAACAATCATGTAAATCCTTACTGATAAGATAATCTGCCTGTTACTGTAATTACTTGCCTATGGGCAATGGGTATATCCCAAACCTGAACAAAAGGGATAGCAGGAGACCTTGGATTTAGCCCACAAACAGTTAAGGAATGCTCAAGGTGCCTTGACTGGGCGCCCTCCACATCCAGGGTGAGGGCTAGACTTCACCTGAGAATCTCTTGATTCTTATACAATATCCTTCTTGTTCAGGAGAGTTTACTTATTTTTTACTGAGGACCAATGAGTGTATAATAGGCAGCGCGTATTGAAAGTGTGCACTTTGACACATTTTGATGGATGTGCACACCCCTGAAGCAACCACTACAACCAAGATAATGAACATCTTCAACCCCCAAAAGTTCCGTCCTCCAGCTCCTCCCCTCCCACCTTTCCCAAGGCAACTGCTGATGTGCTTTCTGTCCCTATACATTAGTTTGCCTTTTCTAGAATTTTATATAAATGGAATCATGAAGTAGGTGGGTTTATTTTTATAGCCATCAAGCCTACACAGATTCAAAACTTCTAATCTTTTCCCCATATGTCCTTTGTGTCTGAAAATGATCTTAAAAGTCATTTAATAACCCCCTTTTCTATGGTTGAGACCCAGAACATATGTTTGGTTAACTCTGAAGGATTGAGGGATTTTCCTGACTTAAAATTATAAAGGGTTTGTGGGCTAAATCCAAGGTCTCCGGCTATCCCTTTTGTATAAAGGGTTTGTCCCTTCTCTTTCCTTCTCTCCATTAATATTTTGGAATATACTGTTGACCTAGAAAGAATAAAGGGAGAGGAAAATTACCAAATATTGAACAGATTGGGGAGAATAGGAAGAGGTGAACCAAGGGACCATACTGATCAATCATTCCGGTCCCAGAAATGTGATGTGGGGATGACCAATGTTCAGTTAACTAAATTAAGTAAGATACATTTCACTAAAATGAGGATCAACATAATTTAATCTCTGATGATTCAGAACAGCCTTGGCGTTATTGTGAACATCAACTCTGGACTCATAATTGTGGGGAAGAGGTGATGGAAAACTTGGGTGCATGTACTCACACAGATTTGTTCATAGGCCTTGCTGGCAACTATAAGGCACTTCTTCATTTATATTTTATTTATATACAAATCATTCTTGAAAGCACTTACAAGATACAGAGCAATGTAACTTATGACTTTCAGTTGTTAAACTATACAGAGTTTGGGTATAACATTTATTCATTCACATTATTTAGTAAAAACTTATTAAGCACCTACTCTCTTCAAGATATTGTTCTAGATACATGCAAAACTCTGAGATATGTGTGTTCAGTTCAGACAACCACAATAATGTGAACATCACAATAAAGCAAGTCACACTATGTTTTTGGTCTCCAAATACATATAAAAATTATGTCTATACTATATTGTACTCTATTATGTTTACAATAGGATGATGTCTAAAACACATACATACCTTAATTAAAAATACTGTATTGCTAGAAAATGGTAGGCATCATCTGAGACTTCAGTTAGTTTTGATCTTTTAGTTGGTGGAGAGTCTTGCCTACGTTGATGAAAATGCAGTATTTGCAAAGTTTAAAAAAATAAGGTAATGAGGTATACTTATACTGGAGATATATATATATATATATATATATATATATATATATATATATATATCTGATATAATAAAATCTTATATGCAAATCAACCAAACAGCAAAACAACCAGTGGAATAATGGGTCATTATGATGTGCACTGACCACCAGGGAGCAGACACTCAACACAGGAGCTGCCCCCAGGCCAGCCAAGGCAGTGGTGGTGGGTAAGATCATCCAGCAAATAGATGGCACCACCCTCTGGTTGCTCCGCTGGTCACCTCCAAAGTGGGTGCCCACAGAGGCCCCTTGATCACCCCACTGGTTGCCCTACAGAGGGAGGTGACCAGCAGCAGCAACTGGGGTGGGGCCAGCGAGCAGGCAGCACCAGGCTGGCCAAGGTAGGTGCCAGCAGCCCCCCCTCGCCCCTCCATCACCCTGCCAGTAACCTCACAGATCAGCCCTGATGGCCAGCATGGCCTAGGGACCCTACCCTTGCACAAATTTTGTGCACTGGGACTCTAGAATATATATTATGGCAGAAAAGATAATTACTTCATTTTATGCATTTGCCCATATATGTTTTTGTGTTTGACCTTAGTTCACTGGAAGTTATTAAATATATTATTAATAGATTATTAAATATGAAAGCTGACCCAATGTATAGGAATTTAAATTAATATCATAGTCTGGCAACAGCCATTGCATTTAAAAGTGCCCACATTCTTTAATTTTCTAATTGGCCTAGTAGAAATTTATCTCAGTGATATATTTGCCCTTGTACACAAAACTGCAGGTGTAGTGGAACTCATGTAGTCTTCTTTGCTGTTCCTAAGTGCCCATCAGGGCAGGACTGATTAAACAAGACATGGCAGACACTTCTGATTGAATACTGTGCATTTATGAAAGGAATGAGGTTAATTCACTTGTGCTGATATTTACAAACTCTTAGACATATGGTAAGGGGGAATAAAGCAAGAAGCACAATAGTATGTGTGCTATGCTTCCAATTGTCTATAGATTGGAAAAGGAGCTATATAGTTCTGTATGCAGACAAAACAAACACTTAACTTCTGAAAAGTTATTCCTGGTCAGAGAAGCCATATGAGCAAAAAGTCGTGACCTTCTTTAATTATTTTGAAATTTACAACATGCATGCATTGGAGTTTCAGTTTTGGAAAGCTAGTTTTAAACATAGATACATATATAAAGTCACAAAGCATACACATAGATTTTCTAATATTTAACTTGGGGAGTCATCTAATTATTTTTCTGCAGAAGTCTCCTGGTATTGCTATTCTGTCCAGCATGGCCTAGGGACCCTTTTTGCCATACCCTGAAAGAAACAAACAAAAGAGGGTATTCCTGAAAATAAGCCCTCTCATCAGATGCCCCTACTGCCACTGGCATTAATGGTTTACTAACTGCTTCTCAGAACAGTAAAGCAACATGGGGCATTGAAAGAAGGTGACAACTTCAAATGGATACATCCTACCTGGATGGTGATTGATTCTCTGTTGGACCACTGAAGGTGGCCATCTGCAAACCACGTGGGGGCACGGAAGACAGCTCAACAGAGGAGGGTCTCTGTGGTTGGAAGCTGGAAAAGGTGGTGGTAGCACTTCTCAGAACCAGAAGATCTCAGCCCAGACTTAAGAGAAGGGACCCTAAGAACAGAGAGTCATATAGAGATGGAATTTCCTCTGCTATTTAAAAAGACCGGGAGATTCAATGAGTGACTAAAGGATAAGGGCTGATTCCAAATAGAAAACAAAAATTGAGGAGCCCCTTGAGCAGGTGCATCCACCCATCCCTCTATCCACCCTCCCATTTATTCATTTAGCAAACATGAATTGACATTCCCTCTGGAACAGACACTTTCTGTGTTACATACTAGACATGTGATGGGGGAATATTGTGACCAATCCACTGCCTTTACTGATCCTTTCATTTCATGCCACGTCTCAAACAATGTCACCGGCAAGTATCCTATCTAATAAAAGAGTAGTATGCAAATTTGACTTACCTTGGCCACACCCACAGCCATGCCCACAGCCACCTTCATCAGCCAATCAGGAGAAGAATATGCAAATAAACCCCAACCAAGATGGTTGCCGCCACTGAGAGCAGGAGGAAGGCTTGGGTTTTCCCAGCAACAGAGGAAGCCAAGCTTTCTGCCTGTCATTGCCTGCCTAGGCCTCCACTAAATGTTACAAAGTTTCAGTTATAAAAGATACAGAAATGGCAGCAACCACTGAGCTGGAGAGAACAGAGGCTTGGGTTTCCCAGGCAATGAAGGAAGCCAAGCTTTCCATCTGCCATTGCCAGCCTAGGCCTCCACTCTAGGCTACAATGTTTCAAACAGAAATGGCTGCCGCCACGGAGCGAGCAGAAGGCTTGGCTCTGCTCCAGGCTACAAAGTTTCAATTGTAGACATAGATTAATCCCAGATACCAGGGCCTCTGCTTGGGTTGCTGGGGGCATGGCCAGCCTGCAAACCACAGGCATCTCACCCAGGCTACCCCTCACCCCAAGGGAATGCCCACCCTAATCCAGGACACTCTTCAGGGCAAACCAGCTGGCCCCCACCCATGCACCAGGTCTCTATTATATCTAATAAAAGAGTAATTTGCAGATTGACCATCACTGTAACACACAAGAGGGCTGCCCCCATTTGGTCAAAGATGCTGCCCCAATGTGGACACAAAATGGCCACCACAAGATGGCCAGCAGGGGAGGGCCATTGGAGGGTTCAGGCCCTGCAAGGGAGTGCAGTTGTGGGCCATCAGGCCAGCAAGGGGGGGCAGTTGGAAGGACCCAGGCCTGCAAGGGAGGGCAGTTGGGGGCGATCAAGCCTGCCGGGGAGGGCAATTAGGGGTGACCAGGCTGGCAGAGGAGGGAAGTTGGGGGCAAACAGGCTGACAGGGGAGCAGTTAAACATCAATCAGGCTGGCAGTGTAGTGGTTAGGGGATGATCAGGCTGGCAGGCAGAAGCAGTTAGGGGCAATCAGGGTGGCAGGCAGGTGAGCAGTTTGGAGCCAGCAGTCCTGGATTGTGAGAAGAATATCGACTGCCTGTTTAGGCCTGATCCTACCAGGATTGGGCCTAGATGGGCTATCAGACATCCATCGAGGGGTCCCAGATTGGAGAGGGTGCAGGCTGGGCTAAGGAACATACCACCACCCCCCCCCCCCGCATGAATTTTGTGCACCAAGCCTCTAGTATAATTATAAACCATGGTAGGGATTTCTGTGGAAACTTTAAGAATAAAACATGTCTCTGATCATGTCACAAGAGCGAGGGATTCTCATTCACTTGGCTATGTAGAAACCAGCTCTGATGATGAATTTTGACATCAGCTTCACATTACAGCTGAGAATACTGAGGAGCCCACAGAGAAAGCTGCAAGTGTGAGTGGAGTTAAGATTTAAAGGAATTAACGCAGGGCTGAGGCTTAAAGAAATACTAAGCATGCACAATTGGTCATTTTAGCTATAAAATTGAGCTCAATGGTTAATAGCGAGCAGAATTGTCTAGACACAAGGTTTAGTCCAGTTGCTTGATGATATTTGAAGTATTAATTTGGGACAGGAGAAATTCTAAAGAATATCTACCCACTCCCCATAGTTAAAGGAGGCAGAAACCCGACAGAGTAGAAATTGGCACTCATAGTCTAGAGTCTAGGCTCTATAGCAACCCACGTATTGAGAACCGCTAGCAGGGTTACTTAAGACCATCGAAAAACACAGATATTTACATTGCAATTCATAACAGTAGCAAAATTACAATTATGAGGTAGCAACGAAAATAATTTCATGTTTGGAGGTCACCACAATATGAGGAACTGTATTAAAGGGTTGTGGCATTAGAACGATTGAGAACCACAAGACTTAGGATACTTTTATCATTGTAAAAATGATGTGACAAAGTGATAGTGTCAGGAGAAATATTGGTGATTAAAGACTGCAATGTCCACCTGCATTTATTCTGGCCCCCAAAGCAGCAATGAGTGGTGACAGAGGCAGGATTTGTTCTCAGGGTCATGGTGTTATAAGACTAGGATTCTTAACCTTTGGCTGTGGAGACACCAAAGTATTGAGGTGCCCCCTGAAATGGGGTCCTGTACAGAATTTCTGGGGGGAAAGTCTTCCTTCCTTTCTTATTCTCCCAGAAAGGAAGGTGCCAAGAAATAAAAAAATAAATAAAAAGGTTATGAAAAACTGTTCTTTTCAAACAGCCACACAACTGTAGTTCCCTATCTTGAGACATTTGGCAAATCTCATTTTCCCACAGATGTTGTTGGACATAAATTGATGATTTCAAGAAGCAAATAGAATATTCCGCAGTGCTCGGTATTAAGGAGTTCAGTGTGATCAGATGGGGCTTTGTCAAACTGAAGCATTTGAATTAACTTACATTGTAAAAGTGAAAGTGTAAAGCTTTGCTTTTCTTCTCGGCTAATCAATGAAGATTAATATTCCACGGGAATCTGATTTTGCAGATGGAGCTGAGCTGCACTATTTTCCCCACCATTTTTTTCTTCATAGTAAATAAATCATTTTTATTATACAGCATGAATTTACTTAGCTCTTTTAATAGCCTTTGTAAGAATAATGCTTCCTTTGATTATATTACATTTTTAAATGTGTGCTGTGTGTAATACAATTCTGCTGTTGTGGGGAGAGGTAGTGAGGGATAGGAGAGTCCCTGAATATATCAGCTTTACCAGCCTGTCCCCGGTGTTTTAAACCCAATGAAGAAATGCCTGGGTTTCCTGGGAGTTTTAGGAGTAAATTACGAAGTATTTGCTTGGATAAAAATGGTTCCTACCTGTGCCTCATCTAAAACTTTTTCTACTGGGGAAGATTAGATTAATCTGAAAGGACTTGGTCTCTATAAAACTATTCTGGTTGTTACTTTGTAGCTTTTTATCTTCAAGGTGCTGGCAAATTTATTTGATTTTTGTTTCCCCAAAGGAGAGAAATCAACTTGGTAATTCCAGGGCTAACATCCAGATGTATAAATTGATCAGCCAAACTGGAAAGCCGCTGACGGTGGGCTGTACCGCAAGTGCTCTCATTCACAATTGATAAACCCGTCTCGCCTGAGTTCTGGGGGGTTTAACCCTTGATGGGCAGATAGAGCCTGGCCCATGAAACTTCTACCTCATGTGAGACAAGAGAAAGGAGGGAGGAAGAGAGTGAGGGAGGGGGAAAGAGGCAAACAAAGAGAGGATTTTATTACTGACAAAATTATAGGTATGATTTTATGCATCCCACCAAATCTACATTATTAAACTTCTGATGAGAAGAAATCAGAATCACCCAAACTTTACCTTCGTCCTTGTGTGCCATTTATCTTGTATGCAGGTAACAAACAAATCTTGAACTATTTTGGCCATCAAGTTACTCTCCTGTTCAGAAACGTTAGTAGCTCCACACACTGCTAATGGACTTTTTTAAAAAATATATATGCTTGAATATGATAATTTAAGGTTCTTTGAAATGTGCAGCCTCAATGTATAAGCTCTGTGTATGTGTGTGTGCAGGCATGTGTCCAAGCAGTAACCCCCCGAGACTTTGATTTAGAAGACCCAGGTTTCAGCTTCCTTTCTGCAATTTGTTAGTTGCATAACAAAGACAAGTCATCCTTTCTAGGTCTCCCTTTTATTGTTTTTGTAACCTGAACAGTAGTAACAATAGAAATAATAGTGATGATAGCAATGTAACGCTCCTTAACTGTATTTTTGGGAAAAGAATCAAAAGCGAGCTCATATCTTCCAGCGAGTACTCCCACTCTCCAGGGGTCACCAATGCTGTTGTCATAGGAATCCAGGACTGAAACAAATTCATTATGTCCACATAGAGAAGGCATTAAGAATCTGGCAAAATGGGTAAGCAAATATATATACACTAGAGGCCTAATTCATGCACTGGGGTTAGGGGGTGGGGTCTCTCAGCCTGGCCTGCACCCTCTAGCAGTCTGGGACCCCTTGGGGAATGTCTACCTGCTGGCTTAGGCCTGCTCCCCAGGGGATTGGATCTAAGCTGGCAATCAGACATCCCTCTGACAGCCTGGGAGCCCATAGGAAGCAGGCCTAAGCCGTCAGGTGGATATCCTTAGCACTGCAGAGGAGGCGGGAAAGGCTCCTGCCACCTCTGCTGTGTTTGCATTGTCAGCCCTGCTTGTGGCTGAGCGGAACTCCCCCTATGTGAGCACACTGACCAACAGGGGAAAGCTCCTGTATTGAGCATCTGCCCCCTGATGGTCAGTGCGCATCATAGCGACTGATTGTTTTGCCAGTAGGGTCAATTTGCATATTACCCTTTTATTATATAATATTTCCTGGGACATGCCAGACCACAGTCCATTGAAAATGGAACTCTGTGAAAAGACCTTGAGGTTTGATATCATTCTATGGGAATGATTTAAATGGAAAGCCAAAAGCATATCTTCCAATCACGTTGGATAAGAGTCATGTTCTGCAGCCCCTACCTCTTTTGGACTTAGGTGTATTCTTTAATCACATACTTAAGAGAAAAAGATTATGGTAAAATGTCCATACAGTAAAGGTGCTTGCAAAACAGATAGTAAAAACCCTCCTTTCTTTACTCTCCATGCCTCTCCTGTTGACAGAATCCCCCTAACACACTATCTACACACATATTCCATACCTTTCCCTTTCTATCTGCACATACATTAGATGGGAACCTGCATCATGGCTGAGATTTGGCTACTTAGATCTATAGAAACAACAGTATACGGTGCCTCAACTGACCACACTTGGCACATTGTGAATGTATGAACACGTGTTACTTTAGCTTAGAGGTGTTCCAAGGCACTCTCTTGATTCAGTATCCTTCCACTCAAGAAATATATTTTGGAGATCTCTGTATGTCAAAAGTGTAGGGTGCCCTGGCCAGTTTGACTCAGTGGATAGAGCGTTGTTGGCCTGTGGACTGAAGGGTCCTAGGTTCAATTCTGGTCAAGGGCATATGCCCAGGTTGTGGGCTCAGTCCTGGTAGGGGGCATGCAGGAGGAAGCCAGTCAATGATTCTCTCATCATTGATGTTTCTACCTCTCTCTCCCTCTCCTTTCTTCTTTGAAATAAATAAATATATATATATATATATATATATATATATATATATATATATATGGTTATTTTGTTCTGTAGAGGCTGTATAACTCTGTGTTATGGGTGTATCCCCATGTATTTTCATATTCATTCCCTCATTGATGGAAGTGCTATATGACCATCTAAGGGCTAAGGGCATGCGTCTGTGTGCATGGATGAGTTTTTATATAGGATATGTTTCTAGAAATAGAAGCCTTGAGTCTTTAAAAATTAACACATTGTGCCACTCATGTGGTGACTGCTTAATAAATTTGTAACTATATGACAAATGATGACCGTATAATGATCTTTATAAGCCAAAAAAACTCTCACCTAGAATTTTGCAAAATGATCCCTCACTTCAGAGTGAGATCACCTTAAGAGAAAAAAGAAAAAGTCAATGCTGTGAATTTTCAACTCTTAATTGTATTTAAAAAACAAGTTAGTTTTCAGAGGCAAAGCATGCCTTGTGTGGTATGCAGCAGTTCCAAAATACAATTAGGAAACAGATGCGGATATGTTTGTGTGTGCGCATGCACATTCACCTGTACAATCGTTTTGGACATTTTATGCCCAAGCTGCTATGAAAAATACATATCCTTGGGGGAACTGCCATTTTTCTATGAAGATCCAAGGTCGTATATCTAACAGCTCTGAATTTCTACCATGGGAGGAAGTGCAGGATCACCATACCCTTTAATAGAAGCTTAGAAATGGACCGTGCAGTTTGCATCAAAGCATGAGCGAGCACTATCCATTTTAGGAAGCACTCAAGCACTGTGAAAATTAGCTCTAGAACACAGTTCCCCATGAAAGCGACACCACGGGCCCAATAAGAAACGGAGCAGCACATATTCATCTCTTTCAGCCCAAGATCTTTCGCTTCTGTCATTTGCATGGTTTGGAATCACCCCTTCATCCTCGGCATAGTCTCCTCAAGGCCCAGATGCGCCTCTTCCATCCTTCCTTCCTCCCCTGCCTGGGTGGAATGAGAGAACTTGTAGCTGGTTCCTTTCTACTCTCTGCCCCAGATTTGGGTTTAGCCACATGGAATGCCCTGATACCAGCCTGCAAAGCTTCCTTTCTGTGGATGGGCCCATCTTTGCTGTTCTCTACTGCCTGTCTTATGTTTTGGAATGTTAACTATTGTGGTTTGTGCACAGCCAAACCTGACTGATGAATACACCCTATTTGTTTGTTGATTTTCTTTTGAGCAAACCAAATTTTAGAAAATTGGTTGTGAAGCTGATGCTGTTAGGAACTGGACTTGGGATCTGAGGTGGCAAATAGGTTAAGGATAGGAAGACTATACCAACATGTTTGCTTCAAAATCATGTATTACATAATGACCCTCAAAGAAGATTCCATAACATTCAGTAATATGCCTTTTATGGTGGCAAATGGTGTGCTTCTTTTACATCAGTGGTGAAAAGCTCCAGGTGGGGGCTGGGCATTTCCATGTTGATGAATCTTTAGAATGTCCCCAATCCTTCATTAAAAAAAACATTTTTGAGTACTTGTTTATCTGCAAGGAATATTGATAGATGTTATAAATGTGGCAGTGAATAATATAGCCAGAACTTCTACCCATTGGGCTTTCATTCTAAGGAGAAATATATGCAAATGTCATTGCCTTAGTTTTCTGTTGCCATGTAACTAATCACACTAAAACTTATTGGCTAGAAATAGCACACACTTATTATTTTATACTTTCTGTGGATCAGGAGTCAGGGGGCATCTTTGTTGAGTCGTTTGGGAGGTGTTGGCTGGAACGATAGCCATGTGAAAGCTCACCTGGGGGAAGGTCCCCCTCTGAGCTCTCAGGTGGCCCTTGGTGAGCCTCGGATGGTCTGTTGTCCAGCCCACAGACATGGACTTCTCTAGAGGCTGCCTCATGATGACAGTGAGAACTTCAAGGGAGTGAGAGAGGACACTAGAGCAGAACACACAGGCATTGTATTACCTCATCTTAGACATGACAACCCATCACTCATGCTGATTCACTTCATTGGAAATGAGTCAGCTAATCTAGCTCATCCTCAACAGAGGGTGTCCCACAGGGAAGGGCTCACTGGGGAACTGTCTTAGACACTTACTACAACATTTATTAAATATCTACCCTGAGGAACACTGAGAAAAGCATAAAACAATAATGATGGTAATAATGGCCAATGTCATTTTTTTGAGGACTTAATATTGTAACAACTTTGTATTAAGGGTAATGTTAACAAGAGCTCACATTTATTCATCAACCTCTAAGTGCCAGACACTGTGCTAACTGTTTTATGCCCTTATTTTCATTTAAATCTCACAACAGTGTTCAGTACATGCATACTGTTTTGTGACTTTTGTATAGATGAAGAGAGTGACACACAGGTAGCAATGATCTCCAAAATTCCCTTTCCCATAGGTCCACATTTTTGTGCCATTTACCAATCACAATCATAGTAGGTCTACATTGATTTTCACTACTTTATACGTTCCCAGACAGTGAGAAAACTCATATGGCTAAGCAATCAAGTCCTCTCTATCCCTACTACTCTGTCTCTGGAAACATTGGGGTAAGATATAATTACCCTGAATAGGTCAGGAGGAGTCATCCAAAGTCCTTTCGAGGCAAAGCTATTATATTTTTTTGGCTATGGTTCCCAGAGGAGCTAGCAAGGTTGCAGTCATATGCACCAAGCTCTGGGCTCTTCCCAACCTATCCTCTTAAACCAATTTATTGGAATGAAGCCTCACTTCACAAGCAAATAAATAGTCAATAAATAGCTCAGCTCTGGATGTGTTGCTGCTCTTGCCTACTGTACATTTCCATTCAGTGAGTCTATTAAAGCTTAAAACTGAGCCTTTTAGAAATGAAAATGAATAACCCATGATACCAGCCAAAGGCCATGGGAATACGAAAATGCAATTCATGTGACTTGGTGGAATGCCAGTGAAGCTTCCATTAGATGATTCTTTCAGTAGCACTCTACTCACGTTTAAAGTAAATGGAGACAGAGAAGTTTCTGGAGATTCCCAGCGTGCATTTGGCTGATGGTTATGACTGCCTCCTCTGTACTACCTACCCCTAGTGCTGGAAATATGATGGCACTAAGGACCGGGACCATCTCCTCAAGGCTTTTTCAGTCTTCTGGGCATACCAGCAGATGATTGAGATGATATGCACTATGTGCTTGGCAGAGATATTGAGGATTTTATGAGGGAGCACATAGTCCAGAGGAATCAGCAAGAAGGCATCCTGGCGGAGGGGTTATCAAAGCTGAGAGTGGTAGGCCAAGAAAGGGTTAGACAAGTGAAGTCAAAGAAGGGGGCAGTTTGACAAACATTAAGTGAAAACTATCGAACAGCAACAGAAAGTATGATGCATCTGCACAGCTGCAAGGAATTTAGTATATTGAAGGAAATACAGTGAAGTGAAGGCTGGATAGAGCAGGCAGAGAGGTGAATGGTTGGAAATGGAGCCAGGGTTCAGATCATGATGGGGCAATCCATGTCAAGTATTTTGTGTTTGTAGCAAGTACATTGATGTATTTTAAATCAGTGGGAAAAAAGATATTCTTTCAATGAACAACCTAGCTCACTTTTGTTAGTTTGGCAACAATTTTGTACCAATTATAATCCTATCTAATAAGAGAGGAATATGCAAATTGACCACACCTCTGCTACAACGACAAGCCATGCCCACTAGTCACACCTACCAGCCAATCAGGAGCAAATATGCAAATAAACCCATCCAAGATCACTGCCAGGCACAGAGAGCAGGAGGGAGGCGTGGGTTTCCTTTGTGATGGAAGAAGCCAAGCTTTCCGCCTGCCCTTGCTGGCTCAGGCCTCCACTTGAGGCAAGAAAGTTTCAATTATAGAATCCCAACAGAAATGGTAGCAGCCATGGAGCAAGCAGAAGGCTTGGCTCCACTACAGGCTACAAAGTTTCAATTGTAGAAGATACATAAATCCCAGATATCAGGGCCTCTGCTTGGGTTGCCCAGGCCGCCCTATGTTCCAAAGGAACCCCCACCCTGATCTGGGACATCCTTCACGGCAAACCAGCTGGCCTCCACCCATGCACCAGGCCTCTATTCTATCTAATAAAAGAGTAATATGCAGATTGACCATCACTCCAACACACAAGATAGCTCCCCCAATGTGGACAAAGATCCTGCCCCCATGTGTAAAGAAGATAGCCACCACAAGATGGCCATCAGGGAAGGATAGTTGGGAGGGACCAGGCCTGCAGGGGAGGACAGTTAGGAGGAACCAGGCCTGCATGGGGAGGACAGTTAGGGGTGACCAGGCCTGCAGGGGAGGGCAGTTAGGGGCAAACAGGTTGGTAGGGGAGCAGTTAGACATCACTCAGGCTGGCAGGGGAGTGGTTAGGGGGTGATCAGACTGGAAGGCAGAAGTTATTAGGAGCAATCAGGAAGGAAGGCAGTCAAGCAGTTAGGAGCCAGCAGTCTTGGATTGTGAGAGGGATGTCTGACTGCCCATTTAGGCCTGATCCCTTGGGCCTAAATGGGAGGTCGGACATCCCTTGAGAGGTCCCAGATTGGAAAGGCTACAGGCTGGGCTGAGGGATACTCCCTCTCCCCCCATGCATGAATTTCATGCACTGGGCCTCTAGTGTGTTAATAATCTTAATCTTCTATGTTCTATAAACCATGTGGACATGGAGGTGAGTCAATGTTAATGGTTATTAAGAGCACAGGTTCTGGAACCAGAGACTTATAAGTAGGAATTCTAGCTCAATCATTTGCATAATGTATGTCTTGGAGAAAAATTGCCTCGCCACTAAGAATCTCCATTTTCCCATCTGAAAAATAGGGATAATAATAATAGTTACCTCGTAGAGCTTGTGGGAGGGTTGCATTTGTTTTCTGTGCTGCATAACAATTACCACAAACTTAGAGGCTTAAAACAATGCACATGTATTATCTCCCAGTTTCTGTGGGCCAGGAATTGGGAGTAGCTTCATTGGGACCTCTGCTTAGAGTAACCACACAGCAATCAGGATATTAGCCAGGAGCGGGTTCTCATCAAAGACTTGCCTTGAGCAGGATCCATTACCAAACTTTCTTAGGTTGTTGGCAGAATTAATTTCCTTGTGGCTGCAGGAATTATGGCAGCTTACTTCCTCAAAGCCAAAAGCAGAGAGAAAGGGGGAGAAGACTCCAGAGAAAGAAATGTTATAATCTTATATAATAACATATTCTACATGTTATCACCAACATCCCATCCCCTTTGGAATATCCCATTGTGTAGAAGCAAGTCTCAGATACCACTCAGACTCATGGGGAGAAGCTGGCATAGAGGCATGGATACCCAGGTGAGGGGGTTATGGTGAGAACCACTGTTAAATCCATATACCTCTAGTAGAACCATGTCATAAAAAAAAGAGTGAGGAAGTTTAGCCTGATGTCTGGTATACAGAAAACTTACTTAAATCTATGAACTATTGTCATTAGCATATGATTTAAGGACAATGTGATAGACTATTTCTGTGATTTGGGCAAGAAAAACATAGTGGATACACTGGATTGCTCATTTCTGTTGATCAAATAGTAATGAATGAGAGGCCAACATGCCCTTTCGCAGGGGGGCCGTCTTTTAAATGAATAAAACCCACCATCTGTAAGAGTAAGCTGAACCAGGAAGTTAGGTTGTATATTATTATATTCTGTCCCTGAGGACCAGAAGTAAAAGTACCCTAAGTGGCCAGGTTATTATGATCTATGAACGCATAATAATCTGACCACTCAATGTATATATTACATATTAGAGGCCCGGTGCATGAATTTGTGCATGGGTGGGGTCTGGCCAGCCCGGCCAGAGGGAGGGGACATGGGCGGTTGGCCAGCCTGCATGCTGATGAAACTCCTGGTTGAGGGGACAATTTGCATATTAGACTTTTATTATATAGGATATACACTGAAGGACCAGATTATTATGCATTCAGAGATCATAATAATCTGGCCACTCGGTGTATACTAAGAAATAAAGAGCAAAGCCAATTTTAAAAAAGCAGAAAGAAAGAAATACTAAATATAAAAACAGAAATCAATGAAATTGAACTTAGAAGAGCAATAAAGAAAACCAGTAAAACCAAAACCAATTCTTTTAAAATTTTAAAAAATTGATAAATTGCTAGACAAAAAAATCTGAGATGACAAAAATTATTTACACACACACACACATTAATAAGGAAATAAGAAAATGTCACAAACTATGCACGTTTTTTCAACAATTTAGGTGGAACTAATTCCCTTAAAATCATTATTAAAACTCACCCCAAAAGCTTAAAATAATCTTCTAAACAAAGTTTATAGACCCATATAACATCACTGGTTATTCTACCAAATGTTTAATTGTTAAAAACACCAACATAACATAATTTCTTTAAAATAATAGAAAAGGAGGGTGTATGTCTCAATCCTCTTATGAAGCCAGAACTAATGTGATACTCAAAGCAGGCAAAATATGTACAAGAAAAAGAAACCATCCCTCATGAAGACAGATAAAAAAAAATTATACACAAAATATTAGCAAATCAGGTCCAACAATACATAAAAAGAATAACCAGGTGGGGTTTACTCCAGGAATAGAAGGTTGGTTTAATATTTGAAAAATCATTGTAATTTACCATATCAACATAATAAAGAAGAAAATGACACATGACCATGGAAAATATTTGAAAAAAAATGAGGAGATACTGATGACAAAATCTTTAACTTACTTGGAATAGCAAATCTCAAACTGATAAAGGCCGTCTACAAGAGACCTGGTGTTTAACATAATATCTAACCAGGAAATTCAGAATGTTTTTCCCCCCTTGGAGCAGGAACATAAACATGGGGTCCACTGTCACCACTTCCAGAACACAATTCTGGAAATCTTGCTCCAGAAATAGGTGAGAAACAGAGTATACTGACCAGAAAGGAAGACATCAAAGTGAACCTCTTTATGACAACATGATAATTCAGAAAACTCCAAGAAAGCTCTTGCCATCTCTTAGATCTAATAAGTGAGTTTATTGGGGTCCCAGGAATCAAGATCAAACACAAATATTAATCATTCATCTTTCTACTAGTGAGGAACATTTTGAACCCAAAACTTGTAAAACAACTCTTTACAATAGCTTTAAACAAATGAAATAGGTATGGATCAACAAACTAGTAAAAGATTTTATGCTGATAACTACTAACTGTGCATAAAATTCATACAAAAAGGTCTAAGTGATAGAGAGGCATCTGTGTTTATGGAGTAAAAAATTAAACACAGCAAAAATATTAATTCTCCACAAACTGACCTAAAGATTTAACAAAATATAAATCAGGATCCCAGCATACTTTTTGTAGATATAAACATAAGAATTCTAAGCTGTCATGGAAAGACAAAGGAACTAGAATATCCAAACTAAAGAAGAATAAAGAGTAAAGCTATGGGAACATATTTATTAAAATATAATGTTATTGGTTTCAGAGAGCAAGGGAGAGGGAGAGAGAGATAGAAACATCAATGGTAAGATAATCATTGATCAGTTGCCTCCTGCACACCTGGTGCTGGGGATCAAGCCCACCAGCTGGTCATGTGACCTTAAGAGGAATTGAACCTGGGACTCTTCAGACCATAGGCTGACACTCTCCCCATGGAGCCAAACCAGCTAGGGCAGGGGGACATATTTATTTCTTATAATCTTAGAGTAATCAAGATAAGATGGGATTAGCAAAGAAAGACATGTTGAACAGTGGAACAAAATTGATAATTTAGAAATAGACCTACAAAAATATACAACTTAATAAAATCTCAGAGAAGGTAAAAAATAAGGGAGACTTTTAAAAAAAATAAGTGGTATTGGAACAATTAGAAATCTATATGCAAAATGTATGAATCTCTTCCTGGGTCTCATATCTTAATTCAAAATGATTGATACATTTGAATGTAAAACGAAGAATTATAAAATGTGTTAAGAAAAAGCAGGAAAAAATACATCAAAAGTAGATTTGCAGTGAGTACATGAAACACAAAATTTATTATTGTATTATTATTTATTAATTGTTGTATTATTTTCCATGTGAACAGTTGTAAACCTATTGTTGTCCCACCCTGTATTTATGTTTGGTGATTTAAAATGTTTTTAGACATAATACCAAAAGCATTAAAACAAAAGGCTAAATTTATTTAATTAAAACAAAAAGCTAAATTTACTTAATATTTAAATAATTACCTGAAAATTATTCTGTTAAATCAAGGAAAAGTCAAAGGACAAACTGGGAGAGTATATTTGAAAATCACTTTTCTGACAAACATCTAGAATATATAGGGAACTCTCAAACCTCAGAAGCAAGAAAAGTAACAACCCATTTGAAAAATAGGAAAAATAATTGAATGAAAAATTCTCCAAAGAGGATATTCATAAAGGCAACATAGCACATAGAAAGATGTTTAACCTCAATAACTATTTGGAAAATGCAAATTAAAACAGAGAAGAGATATCACTAAAATACTTAGTAGTAGAGCCTATAAAATTAGACATACTGACAAAAACCTATTGCTGGCAAGCACTTGAAAAAAGTGGATTTCTCATATATTGCTGGTGCGGATGTGAAATGGTATAGTCACTTTGAAAAATATTTTGAAAGTTTGTTATAAAGTTTAACTTGTGCCTATCATGTAGCCTCATAATTCCAATCTTGGATTTTTATCTAGAGAAATGAAAACTTGTGTTCAGACAAAAACAAATAAACAAACAAAAAAACTGTAAGCACTGTTTTTAGCAGCTCTATTTATAATAGCCTAAAACTGGAAACAGCCCATGTTCTTCAAATCAGTGAATGGGTAAATTAACTGTGATACATCCATAGAATATTACTCAGCAGTGAAAAGGAACAAGCTATTAATATATGCAACAGCTTGGATCTATTTCAAGGGTAGTGTGCTGAGTTAAAGAAGCTGATCTCTAAATATTATACAGCATATGATCCCATCAAATGACATTTTTGAAAAAGAACTGAGATGGAGAACAGATCCCTGGTTGTAGGAGTTAGGGATAGGGAGAGTAACTGCCAAAAAATTAGCACAAGAGAAATTTTTGGGTGATGAAACTATTCTGTTTTCTAATTGCTTAGCAATTGCAAACACTTATACAATATGTTAAAAATTATAGGACTATCCTCTCAAAATGTCATTTTATAGTAAAACAAATATAAGCTTCTAAACAATAAATTACATAAGAATGTAGTCTTCATATTTCTTTTTAATGTTTGTATCTCCAACCCCTAGCATAGGCCCTGATGAAAATTGCATACTTTAAAATATACGTGAATTGAATAAACAAAAGAATAATTATTTTGTAAAAAGCTGTATGTTGGGAGCTAGCCTAGGGGAAACAGAGGGTCTACTTGGACATATTTATATTTATACAGTAATGCTTTGCAATAATATATTACTTACAATTACTAAGGTGTACTCTGCTATATTTAGAATTTGCAGTTATAATGAAGCTACTGATACAGTTCATAGAGGAGCCGGGGTAGGAGTGGGGGGCAGGGGTTAGTCACTTGATCAGTTTCTTTAAAAAAAAAAAAAAAATCAGCCAGCCTGCAGTAGAGAATGGAAAGACAAGAGGCAAGAATGGAAGCTATGTTTTAATCAATGCAACATCAATTAATATGTATGTTTGTGCATATGTTACCTATGATCTAATTCTAAAAATGGAATTACTAGGTCAAATAATATGCATGTTTAGAAATGTTGTACTTACAACTACTTGACCCATCAAAATGGCTATAATAGTTTTTGTACTTTTACTATTGTCAGGGGAGTTTTTGATAGATTGTAAGAGTAACATATATTGATACAGTATCTTTAATTTGAAGTATGGACTGTATACTTCTCTAGTAGCTCCCTCCCTCCCTCCCTCCCTCCCTCCCTCCCTCCTTTCCTTCCTTTCCTTCCTTTCCTTCTTTCCATCCTTCCTCTGTTTCTTTCAATAATAACAACTTGTGGGTTTTAAAGACTTCTACTAAGGTCTTCTCTAACAGGATAGCATATTGTATCCCTGACTTCCCAGCTCCCTTCACATCGGATCCCAAATTGTTAACATCAAAATGATCCAAAGATTCCCCCTAAGCAAACAAATTCCCCACCACATAGAGAAAAAGCGGCTGACCATAGTGCAAAGGTTGCCATTGTGAAAGCTACACTTTCCAGTGGAAACAGCCTGTGGAGAGGCACTCTGCTTCTCAAATTACTAACATTCCTCCCTTAGAGTTAGGGTCTCACCAGCCCTTGAGGCCTGAGGGACTTATACGATGATTAGGAACTGAGGCCTGGAAGGAGTGGTGCCCTCAGCTCCATTCGCAGGGCTGGAAAGTGGGCAGCTGGTCAGTAACTCAGAGATAGACACTTACTGTGGAAAGGCTTGCTTATTAAGGACATTTGGTGGAGAAGAAAGGGAGCTCTCTATTGATACTGATGTATTGAAAGGAAACCAAAGGTGGCAGCATGAAAGTTTTCTGCTCATGGGACAGGGGCAGCAGAACTCCATCAGGGGTGAAGTATACAGATCTTGGGGTCAGAGCTGAGTTCACAGCTTAGCTCTGCCATTTACCAGATGCAGGACTTCTGGTTAATGACTCAGTCTTCCAAACCTCAGCTTCCTCATCCTTGCAGTAATCATAGAAAGATTGTTCTTCGTGGGGATACGGGTATTAAATGAGATAATGTATTTAAATCATCAGCGGTGTGCCAAGCCAATCGTTGCTCAATGAATATGAGATAACTCTCCCTAGCAGCAATTAGCTTACTCAGGGGAAGCCATGTTTAACTGTCCATATTTCTTGTTAAAATTTCACAATCCCTTGGATTACAAATTTGCAAAACAAAATGTGTTGTTCCTTTGGAAAATAAAGATAACATATTTTGGAGCAGTTATTTGCCACATAAGGAACCTGGCCTACAGTGACAATGAATTATTTGCTCCAAAATTCGCACTAAATTGTTCTTTGAAAAAGTTCACTTATTATTACAGTTTCAGCCTCAAATGATTTTTAAGAAGTGGCTTCTGATTTAATTTAAAATTCTTCGGAGAGAGAATCTACATTTCCTTCTTGGATTCCTTTGTTCTAAACAGCTATGGGCAAGGGGAATGGTCCATGGAGGCCAGTGTCCTAGCCCTTCGAGTGGGATTACAGTCACAAACAAAGTCTCTGTGAATTGGATATAGCTCTCTTCTCAAAACATAAGGTTGTTTAACATTTTCTTATTTTCTTTTCTCATTGTATCTGCAATACATAACATGATCCAGTAAGCACATCATACTTGTTTGCTTGCAAGAGAGGAGACAGGGTTAAAGTAATAATATTAAGAGTAGCTAATAGTGTTTTCTGAATGCCAGATCAGGTTAGAAGCATTTCATAAATAACTTATTTGACACTGTCTCTGTATTGGGCTGAATGCTATTATCATTACCATTTTGTGGATACTGTCCTCATCCCCACCTTGCTCAAGGGAATGAGTTTTTTGCAACACTCTGAGAAAATGAATTTTCCAAGACTCCCATGGGAGGATGAAGTATTGTAGAATGCTTTGTTTCTGGAATGGCACCCCTGAGTTTCTCTGGCCCAATTCCCCTTGTCCCATCAAGGAAGAAGCGTAGCGGTGGCTTCAGCAGGGCTAAAATAAAAGCCAGTGTCCATAGCTTCCCTTTCATGTTAGGACACAGTCCAACCCAGCATTAGGCTAGTTTAGTTTGTGTTCCCCATTGCAGCCCATTAGTCCATTGTGTGTGGGGTGTTCAGAGCCACATGGCTTTGGAGGAAAGGTAGATAAATGCAAGGAAGCAAGAACAAAAGAGCCCCAAGAGCCAAGAGACAGAGCAAATTTCTTTGTTTGAAGTACTATGTATCCCCAAGTTTTTGCTGGTTTGCACTGGCTCCACCTCTTTTAGCCAATGATCTCTGTTCCCAGGTTTGATTGGCAAGTACCTCCCTTAGTTATTCCAAGTTCATTGGGCATGTGTCTATCTCCCCTTTGTTGAACCCTCCCCACAGTGATCTGTTGGAATGGACTGGTGGTTCCCTTGGAAGTACAAAGTTGCAGCTTCCTGGTGAAGCTACCCAAATGGCCATGCTTATAATGCCTGACCTCCCCTTTGCTCCTTTCCTATTATTAACTAGATAACTACAATAGTATCACTATAATACTAAGGTATAGACAAATACAGATTTTATTATTAAGAAGTTAACAGAGCCATTATCAATGACAGGGGCTTACTTACCAGTTTTGGCATATAGTGTTTATTTTGTGTGTGGCATATGTGTGTGTACATGGTGTGTGTGTGTTTTGCATGAATCATGTGACTATGTGTGTGTTGTGGTGTGTATGTGTGCATGTGGTGTGTGTGTGTCTGTGTGTGTGTGTGTGTGTGTGCTGAGGATGGAATAGTCAGTGCTGAAGCAGGTTTGAATAAAGTTGGATTTAGCAATGAGTAAAATGGCAATTTAAGGTGTGGTGATGATTCCAGATAAGTGCATAACTAAGCAATGAATAAACTTTATCCACTAGATTTTGGGTTGTATACTCTTCTAGCCTGGGCTCTCTTGGTCTACATACTTTTGTAGTCCTATGGAAGCTAGCTGCAACCTCATCTCACTAGGATGACCTGACATAATGGAAAGGTAGTTTGCAAGAATAGAAGGACTCTTATGTAGCATTTATTAATCAGGACACTTTTGGTTACAAGTGAAGAATCACAAGTCAGCCAGGCTTAGGTAGAGGAGAAAACATATTGGCTCACACAACTGCAAAGATCAGGAAGAGTCTGGGTTCCAGGTAACAAATATATCAGCTGAAATCTACCTTTTCTTGCTTTGCTTTTGTTTTCTCAGCTTTTTTCTGTTGTCATCATTGCTAGCAGCTGAAGAGAGGCAGCAGTTCCAGGCTTATTTTCAACCCAATGGGTAGCCCTAGAGGAAAACAAATGCTCTCTTTCTAAATATTTTCACTAAAAAAAGGAGAGGATTTTATTTTTAGAAGTATCACTGGGTACTAAATGCCAGGCACTTTTTACATACTTCATATATATTAATTCTATTATCACCTTTAATTTGTATAAGTCTATAAAACAGACAGTATGGTGAACCTAATTTTAAGAGGCTAAAAGTTATACCCCTTCCCCAATGATTGTGCCAGTTATTGCTGTGTAACAAACAAGTCCCAAACTTAGTGGCTTTGAAAAGTAACCATTTGTAGTTCCTCATGAGTCTTCCTGGGTAGTTCTGGTCTTAGCTGTGCTTGCTAATGAGTCTGCAGTTGTCAGATCAGGGGGACCTAGATCGTCCAGTGCCTTTGGCTGTTGCTCTCGGTTCTGTTCCACGTGCTTCTCATATCATCAGCAGCCTCGTTTGGTTCTCACAGTGAGGTAGGGAAGCCACAGTGATCAGAACAATTCTGCAAGAATAGGGCAGAAGTACTATGGCTTTCTTCCCCTTCTTAAATGAATAATATGTAATTGCCATACAACATAAGGTATATGACATGATGATTTGATGCATGTGTATATTTTGAAATGATCACCACAATAAGGTGAGTTAATACAGCATCTCTTTGTATAAGTACTATTTTATTTTGCTGTGAGAACATTGAAAAGTCTACTCTCTAAGCAACTTTCAAGGATGTAATGTTAGCTATAGTCACCATGCTTTATGTTAGATTTCCTGAACTAATTCATCTTATAACTGGGAGTTTGGACCTTTGACTAATATCTCCTAATTTCCCACATTCTCAGCATTTGACTGCGGGGAAGCACAGGATTTTGTTGGAAAGTCTGTAAAGGAGGATTCTTCAAAAGATCAGGGGTCTTTAAGGGGACCTTGCCGAAGGTGGCAGCCTGTCCCTTGACTTTTCCAAACAAGTCCGAGCCCCCAAATGTTTTACTGGAATCTCCATGTTTAGACTTTAGACCCAACTTTGTAGAAGCATGTGCTTTCTCAAGGATACTTACAGGCTGATTGTATCTACAGGTTAATTTTAGTTCAAGCTGTTGTTACAATAAAAGCCTAAAGAGGCAAGCAGATGGGGCTATTTGGTTGCTATAGCCAAGCAGGTCAGTGCTGGCATCTAACAACCATTCTACTCCCTGTTTCTATGAGTTCAGTTCATTTTAGAATGTGTGTGTACGTGAGGTTATATAGTATTTTTCTTACTCTGTGGACTTACTCATTTAGCATAATACATTCAGGGCCCAGCAATGTTGTTGCAAATGGCAGGATTTCCTTCTTTTTGAAGGCTGAATAATATTCTGATGTATGTATGTGTGCGTATTTCACATTTCCTTTATTCATCAGTGGACACTTATTTCATGTCTTAGCTATTGAGAATAATGCTGTAGGGGAAATCAGTTGCATATATCTCCTTGACATAGAGATTTCATTTCCTTCAGATAAAAACCCAGAAGTGGAATTATTGGATCATATGTTAGTTCTATTTTTAACATTTTGAGGAACCTCCATACTGTTTTCCATAGTGGCTGTGCCAACTTTTACATCCCTTCCCATGGTTCACAGACAATTCCTTTTCTTTACATCCTTGCCAACATTTACTTCTTGTCTTTTTTATAATAGTCATTCTAACAGGCATGAAGTGGCATTTCAGTGTGGTTGTAATTAGAATTTCCCTGATGATGAGTGATACTGAGCATTTTTCCATGTATCTATTGGCCATTTGTGTGTTTTCTTTGGGGGAAATGTCTATATATATTCTCTGATGATTAATTTGACTAGTCTTTTTGCTATTGAATTGTATATTGGATATTACCTTTTTATAGTTTACAAATACTTTATCCCAGTCAGTAGGTTCCATATTCATTATGTGGTTGTTGTTTTTTTCCTTTGTTGTACAGAAGTTTTATAAAACAGTAGTTTTATAAACAGTAGTTTATTTTTTGTTTAAGTGGCTTGTGCTTTTGGTATGAGATAAAAAATGTTATCAAGACCAAATCAAAGCGCTCTTTCCTTATGTTTTCTTTTAGATGTTTTATAGTTTTATATCTTACATTTAAGACTTTAATAATTTCAATTTAATTTTTGTAGAGTTGTGTGTTTTAGGGATCAGGAGTCATTCCTTGGCCTGTGGATATCCCGTTTTCCCAGCACCATTTATTGAAAGTACGGCCCTCTTTCTACTGAGTATCCTTGAAATATTCTTGGCTCCCATGTTAAATGTTGGTTGACAATATATGCATGGGTTTATTTTTAGGCTTTTGAATCTGTTGTATTGATCTGTCTGCTATTTCTGTGCATTACTATACTGTTTTGATTACTAGAACAATGTAGTATAGTTTAAAATCAGAAAGCCTTCCCGTATTGTTTTTCTTTTTCAAGTTTACTTTGGCTCTTTGGAGTCTTTCATGATTTTATACCAATTTTTGTTTTTGTTTTTTTCTATTTCTGTGAAAAATATCATTAAATTTTTGATATTCTGTGGTTGCCTTTGGGTAGTATGGATATTTTGACAATGTTAATTCTTTTGATCAATGATCACAGGTTATTGTTTCTTTGTTTTTTTTACTTTATTCAACCAATGTCTTACAGTTTTTAGTATACAAATTTTTCTCCTCCTCAGTTAAATTTATTCCTAAGTATTTCATTGCATTTGATGCTATTGTAAATAGGGTTGTTTCATTGTCTCTCTTTTAGCTAGATTGTTGTTAGTATATGGAAATGTAGTTGATTTTTGTATATTGATTTTGTACTCTGAAACTTTATTGAATTCTCTTGTTAGTTCTAACAGTAATTTGGTGGCATCCTTAGGGGTTTTTGTCTTTAAGATTGTGTCATTTGCAAACAGAGATCTCTTTGCTTCTTCTTCTTTTTTTTAGGTAGATGCCTTCTATTTTAGTTTCTTGTCTAATTTCTCAAGACCTTTTGAGGCTTGTTCTTGGAAGTGAAACACTGTCACTACTGACACTTTTTTGGTCTAGTCCAGATTCAAAGGGAATTAGATAACCATGGAAGGATATTGATAGTTTTATAGAAAAATACTTCCATAGATATGAGGAAATAGCTTTGGGCATGTTTCAGGTGATTATGAAACATGCCCAAATCTCACCTAGGGAGCAAATCATGTGAGTCTGACTCTAGAATTGAAGTTCCTGACCATTACAATGTTCTTAAATTTTATACTGTTTTGGGTGATTCTGCTTGAAGAGTGGCCTCCAAAGTAAACCAATCATTTTGGCCAGAAGCCAGGAAGTATTCTCATTGTTTAGGCTTGGGTTGTAGCTGCACTTGAGGCTAGGTGGGCGAATCAGCCTCATCTGAATCACAGGTATCTCAATACATTTGAATCACAATTGGAGAGATTTGAATTATTTACCAAGGAAAATAGAGCAGTGTTAATTAAATTCATGTATGTATCTTGTGGCTAGATGGATAAGGTTCATATGGTAATTATGAAGAGAAGTCTTATAGGAATGGAGTAGAAATGTCAAACTTTGAGAATCCAAATAGAGTTGTCTGGACTATTTTTAAGTTCTCAGAGGCTTGCACAACTTCTAGCTTAAAAAAGATATTTATTACACTATGAAAAAAGTGGTGGATGGATAATGGTTAGTTACATGGATTAAAGGATATATGGTAAAGAGATGGATGGATGGTTGGATGTAAAGATGATAGATGCATAAATCAGAAATGATGAATCTCCACATGATAGGTTGAATCTTGCATGACTTTCCACTTCCTGCCTCAAATTTTATTTGCTAGCAATACCAAATTGGATATGTCTCTTCACTGCCACCTATACCTGGCTGTGTACCTTCATCTATTATGGTTTCTTTTGTATGAAATTTAGTCTTAAAAAAAAAACCCATATTTTTATTGATTTCAGAGAGGAAGGAAGAGGAGAGATAATAGAAACATCAATGATGAGAGATTATCATTGATCAGCTGCTTCCTGCATGCCTCCCCCTGAGGTTTGAGCCTGCAACTCAGGCATGTGTTGTGACCTCCTGAGGTTCATAGGTCAATCCTTAACCATTGAGTCACACCAGCCAAGCATGCAATCTATTCTTTTCTTCTGCTTTAATCGTCTTCATTTTTTAAAATATTCATTGTTTTGATGGCAGTAGAATGTGTTGGGTGCTTTTCCATTGTCATTCTCTGAGCATATTTATATCATTACACTGGCATTGTTCTTGGTCTCCACCTTTGATTTATTCTATTCTTTTAAAATACATTGAAAAAAATGAGCACAATATTCAATAATAATAATTATTGAATGATAATTCGATAATAATCACTTCACACACTTATGAGCTTTTCCAAGTCCACACCATTGTCTTTCTGTGCCATCCCCCAATACATAAGGTAGAGCCTGACCCAGAAATTGCATAGAAAGTATATTTGAATGACTGAATGAATGGATTATTAGTGAATGTACAAGTAATATGAATTGATGAAAATATACCAAATCTTGGAAAGAGATGTAGATCTTATGGACAATGACATTTTCAGTGCTCTTTTCCTTGATAAATATAAGATGAATAAAAATTAATAATAAGCAATATTCTAGAGGCCCAGTTTTGGCAAAATTGTCCCCTTTGAATATTGTACTCATTTTGTTCAATGTGTTTTAAAATAATAGGATAAATCGAAGGTGGAGACCAAGAACAATGCCAGGCTTCTCACCTCACTAATAGCCTGTCAGGCAATTCTGGGATGGCACCAAGAAGAGATCATTAGGGGTCAGTGGGACAGCAATGACTTTCTTAAATTTTTTGATTGGTTCTATATAAAGGAGCCACTACCTATAAATGGGAGTAACCAGTTGTTTTATGTGAAAGCAGATAGGTATTTTGCAGGTGAGGAATCACTGACATTAAATTGTCTTTTTTAGCAGAAGAGTAGTAGCTTCTGCTTAAACGGTGCCTACTTTGTCCAGTACTGATGACCACTTCATGTCCGTTGCTTATGCTCAGATAGGTTATGTAATCTCCATTTCATAGTTGAGGAAACTGATGGAGAGAGGGCTGAAGGAATTCAGTGGAAGCCACATGCTGAAAGGTGCCTGGAGCTGAGATTGGACCAGGTTCATTGGATTCTGAGCACTGCAGTTGTCTGGGTGCCACCTCCCCCACAGAGAGCAGGGCGCGGTAGAGATGGGCAGAACCTCCTTCACATCAGATTTGTTCTCTTTCTGGCAGACAGGGAGCTAAGCAGTCCCTCCTACACCTGAGCCGGGCTGGTGTGCAAATCAGGTGCTCAACCTCTTGGAAGGACTTTTATTTGGGGGGTCTGTCAATGATCCTGTGAAAAAATGGAGACACACAAAGTGACATAACTTTCAGGGGCCACTTCTTCGTTCTAGGGTGAAGAATTTACATCTTGGAGAAGTAGTCCTTAACCTTGTCCACACATGAGGGTCTCTGAGAAGGTTTAATAAATACTAATGCCCAGTTCACTCGACCATCATTCACAATAGCCAAGAGGTGGAAGCAGCCTAGATGACTATAGACAGATGAATGGATAAAGCAAATATGGTCTGTCCATGCAATGGAGTCTTATTCAGCCTTTAAAAAGGAAGGGGAATCCTGCTATATGCAACAATGGGATGTACCTTAAGGACATTATATTAGTGAAAGTAGCCAGTCATAATAAGACAAATCTATATTATTCTCCTTGTATGAGGTGCTTTGAGTAGTTCAACTCATAGAGACAGCGAGTAGAAGGGTGGTTTCAGGGGATGGGGATGGGGGAGATGGGAATTATTGTTTGATAGATATAGAGATTCATATTTGCAAGAAGAAAAATACAAGAGATTTGTTGTACAATAATATGCATATAGTGAACATTACCACAACCTCAAAAATGACTGAAATGCTAAATTTTATGTTATGTGTTTTTACAATAATGAAAAAATGCTGATGTCCAGCCTCTCACCAGATCAAGTAAATGAATCCTTCCCTGTGACTATGGACTAAGTAATATCTAGATCCGGGATACAACACCTCTGAGCAGTTGTCCGTAAGACCAGCTGGTTGCCAGAATCTCTTTGATGATTGCAAGACCTTCAGATTCCTGAGCCTACCATTGCAAATCGGAAGGTTGGCTGAGTTCTGGAATCTTCATTTTGAACAGGAGATTTTTTTTCTTATGATTCTGATGAATCTGCAGACTAGAGTCAGAACAGACATCGTCTCATTCTCATCGCCCTGGTATTTCCTGGGATCTCAGGAGTGACCTCATTATTGCAAAACTCATTTTTGATATTACAGTTTTGATATAGACAAAACGCAGGTTTTTATACCAAAATTCCTGACCTAGATGAGGGTTTGGTATCATATTCTCAAGGTTTTGGGGTGTAATGAGAAAGGACATATAATTTTTAAAAATCATATTCAGTATCAAGAAAAAAATGCATCTTTTGAGCAAAAATATTGTTTTATGCATAAGCCATAGAGAGTAAACTTGACAAGTTTTGATTTGGGGGATATTTTCCTTCTAGACTCTCATTTCTGTGAATCTGTACATTTCAGTGTGTGATGAGCATATGGGGTGGAGATGATCACAATCCTGGCTTCTCAAAAGAAAAATGATTAAAATAGTTGAGTAGCATTAGAATAAAAGCTAGATTTTGAAAGGAAATTCAATAAATTTTTGTAGCATTTGTTGTAATAAGCAGAGACGTACTGACAAGGGAAGGAGAAGGGAGAAAGCAGCCCTTGTCTTAAAGTCAGAGACAAGCATATGATTAGAGCCAATGAAACCTTCCTTTTCACTCCTGGAGTAAAAAAAAAAAAAAATGCATCATGAAAGTTTATTTACATTGGTGTAAGGCAAAAGACAAAAATAAACTGTTTCCTTTACAAACGACATTTTTCTGGGTTGTGCTTACATGTTCTTTATTCCTCTAATAGCATGTCGTTAAGAAAAGTAATAATTGATCTGCCGTGAAAGAGAAATAATGGTCAGCACCATGCCTCGGCTGTCAGCTCCCTTGTTCTCCCAAAACACAGTGTTCATTTTGAAATATCGTGGCTAATCCAAAAAATATACAGCGAAACAGGAAAACAACATCAGTTCCCAATATGAATACATGATCTGCTACTTAATATGTCAGTGTATTTGTCAGGTTGATAACGTTAGGCTCTGCGGCATTCAATTCGAAGGCTTGCAATATTTGAAGGCTGATATTGTGCTCCACTAAATTTAATACATGGGCCTCCGTAATGGAGGGAATCGCGTTAGCACTTGGCAGTTTGTTATGCTGTATAAAATTGACTGCCCTGCAAATACAATAGCGATCGTAAAAACGGTGGTCAGCAGAGGGGGTGTAATGCATTTTTGAGGTTTCGGTAAAGGTCCAGATGAAATTTATTGAGATTTTTGCCATTTGGGCGATGATCAATAGAGCTGTACTAATAATTTGTTGTGAGGACGTTCTCCGGGGATATGACATTTTGCTGTGAAACTTTGGAAATTCAGAAAGTAGACTAAAGGATGATCCTGCCCAAGTATATATAACCGTCAAAGACCCGAGCATCACTCTGAGAGAGGATTTACAGCGACGGTGATTACTTCTCGGGGCATAGAGGATGTGAGGCACTCAATTATTGATATGGTCTCATGCATTTCCCAGTTTGGGCTCACAATCATTCGATTGCATTGCTGTTTCAGCCCGGGTTTTGTGCTGGGTTTGTGTTTCATTTCATTCCCAGTTTCCAAATGGCTAGCCTATTTTCTTAATTATGCCATTGATTTGTTCCCCCTCCCCTCTGGCCAGAAAATGATCTTCATGAACAAAAAGAACTCCTGTTCACCTTCATGCATGTCAACAGAGCCTACTTAGAAATCTAGACAATGACAACCACTCTTCTCATTGTGTTGGGGTTATGGGTGTGGTCGGCACCTATGCCTTGCTAACTTTGCAAAAGGGGGCTTCTGTGTAATAGGAATACATGCCACACTGACAGTGTTCGTGATCATTAGAGTTTTAATGCACATATGTCGGGGGACCTGTTAAATCACCATGAGGCAGCGTTCTCCTGCTTTATGGTAGCTGCTGCTGGATTTATCTTGTTCTCAATTTTGATGAGCTGCATTCTGAGGGAGATGAATGATCTGAGCTTCCCCACGTTGGATTCCTCTGCTGACAATGCGGAAGCATCATTTTGAGGGGAGGGAAAAGCCCAAAACAAAATGAAGATTTAAAAGGTTTGCATTTGTCATATGTGCTTTCTCTATGCCCTTTGCAATGCCTGTGCAGTGAGTAGGGCTAGAAAAAGGAAGTTTCAATTTGAGTTTTAATTCCTTGCCCTCACTACTGCATTGTGCTGTTTCCTAGTAGTCTTACACGAACTTGATCAATTACGTTTTGGCCTCCTCTAAGGATGCCTTTGTGACTGCGGTTGGATTAAAGTGAGGAGGAAACTGCCCTGTGCATAGACTGGAGGCACTCCTGTCTCAGGAGGGAAGTGGAAATTCTTAAGCTCTGCAGGAGGGACTCTGGGACTAGGCACAGCGGGCGCATGTACTTCCAGGGAGCATGCACGAACCGAGATTTATGCCTTTGCACCACCGATGACACTTCCTTGCATTGTTACTGAGCTACAGCAAATTAAAGGGATCTCTGAATATGAAGGGGTGTGTTTTTGTAATGAGGAAAAAGAGACAGAGCAATAAGAAAGATAATTAAGGTAACAACTTGTGAAAAATTAAAGCCTTTCCCTCTTTCAATTTCGAATCTCTGAGCATAAACTTTGTAGTTGTTAATTTAATTGCTGCTGCTCGCTGCATCCCCGAAGAATATTGAGGATTAATCATCTGGCTCATTCCAACAAGAGATAAGGCCTAAGTGAATTGAAATTTTACCAATTTAACCCTGTCTTCCTCCTAATATGACATGATTAACATTTTTCAATTAACAACATGTAATTATTCTGAAGGCCTCATTCCACTTATTTCAGTCTTTTTGACTGTAGATGTGCCTTTTCAGGTGGTGGGGATGGAGAATAGCTCAGAGGGAGCTATGTGTTCGTTTGTCTCTGGCACACATGTTCATCTGCATTAGGCCTTTGAAATTGTCTTTTGATCTGGAAATCAGCCGCCATACACAGTGGCATGCGTTTTTTGCTTATGTGCACTTTCTGGAAATTGTTCGTGCAGCTTATCTGAAGCCCGGAGAAGTAACAGGGGATTGTTGGAGTGGTATTTGGGACTGAGCTGCCTGAAAGAACAAACGCCTTCAAGGTGAGAGCTGCAGAGGAAGGTGCAGGCTGCAAATGCTCTCGCATGGCGAGTGGCAAGACCTCAGGACGCAGGAGAGCTGGACATTTTCATGGAACAGGAGAAAGTCCAGCTGTGCTAAGCAGGCAGGGCAGTAGCCAGCAGCCATGGGGGCTATTTACATCTAAGTCAATTAACATTAAATACAATGTAAAGTTCAATTTCTCAGCCACACTGGCCCCGTTTCAGTGGCCCCATGTGACCAGTGGCTGTCATGTTGGACAGAGCAGATAGAGAATTTCACCATCACAGCAAGTTCTGTCAGGCGGTGCTGGACAAGAGGGAAGTCAAGCCCTGGGGTGGTTAGTATTCATCAGGATATTCTCAGTTCTGACATGGTGATAGCAACCTTGAAGGACAGAGCTTATTGCAGTGATGCAGCCCTGTCATTCGGAGACCACGGCTGGCCTGGACAGCAGGGAAGGGTTCTGCTAGGATCTCCTTTGCTCCCATCATGGTCCATTAACCAGAACTGGTCCCAACATCCTCACCTCCCTACCAAGGGCTTATAATTCAGTCTTTTGCATGTCTGTTTCACACTATATTACTACTCTCACATACTGTTATTATCCCTAGTTCATCAGTGAGAAGCTGAGGCCCAGAGAGGTTGAGTAACGTGCCCAAGATTGACTAGCTGAAGAGGGATAAGGCAGTGATCCAGGTAATTCTGGGTCCAGCTGCAAAGTTCCATCTTTACTCTGCTATGCTGACCTCTCTGGTGCATATGGGGAAGTTGCCAGAGGTTTCTGGCCTTGGAAAACCTATTCTGTCTACCACAAAGAATGGGCAGGAATCTTGAGGATAGGCTGCTAGGTTAAAGGCCTGCTATGTGGCAATAACTTAACCCAGAGGGATAACAGTGGAAACCAAGTCAGGTAACATGACCCATAGTTCCTTGCAAGGACCCGGACTGAAAACTCTTAAAGAGGAAGGATCTACTTCATCTTTAAATTAATGTGCATGGGCTAAAAAATGATTTGGATGGACCACATTGGCTAATTTTTATCAAGTATCTATTATTTGCTTTATTGCCATATTTTTTCTAATTTTTTAGATGTCTATGTATTAGCTAATTTTGTATTCAAAGCATCTTAATGAGTTAACTTCTCTTTTCCATTTTTTTAATGAGGAAATGAAGGCAGAGAGAGGTTAAGTATTTTGCCCACGGCCACACAGCATGGATTTTAACCAAGTAGTCTGTCTCCAGAGCCAATAGTCATACTCAAGAAGAAAACAATGTTTGGAGAGAATGATGATTCAGATCTGAAGCAAGACCTGGCAATGGGGAAGCACTGTTGACTCAAATGGGGTAATCAGATAGTGCTAATGGAAATATTTGAATGTAAGGATGAGACTTGGCAAGGAGAATGGGGAAATGGATGTCTGAAGTCATGAGAGGAAGTAAGTTGCTGAGACAGAGGATCCAAAGAGAGAAAAAATAAGAGGCTGCACATGGGGTTCTGGCAGTAAGACTTAGTAAATGAGGCCAAGGATTTTGGTGTTAGACAATCGTCTGTCCATCTTGGCATTGCCACTATGTGGCCTGGGCAAGTGGGGTGATCATTCTGGGACAACATTCTCTTATTGGTAAAGCAGGGGCAAGGATGATGTGAGCACAGGACAGAACCCATGTGTGAATCTGTGCCCACTAACTCCATTGTACCATGGAAGGAGCAAAATGGTGTGTTATATTAAAACAAGGTTAATGGTGTCCTCATCCCCAGTTCTTCTGCATGGACAGGAAATGTAACCTTCATTAGGCAAAGGATCCAGACTCTTACCTGGTGCCTAGACAGGGGAAGGACAGAGGAAGGAAGTTGCCTGACTCTCATCTTCATTATTTCCCAGGAACCCAGGCTGCGTTTCTCTAGGCCACCACTCCAGACCTGGATATTTGGTGGAAACTGGGACCACACACCCATCTCTTTCTCTCTCTCTCTCCTGCTCTCTCCTCTCCCCTTATTTCTCCCACCTCTCTTCCCTCTCATGCCTCATTTTCCTCAGTCCCTCTTTTTTTGTCTCTCCCTACTTTTTTATTTCCATCAGATACATTCTCCTTACAGAACAGTCATTCAGCATGCACACCTCAAAAGGCCCTTGGGGAGCAAAAGGCTCTCACAGGCAGCACTGCCTCTCTGCCTGGTTGACTCCATCCCTCCACTGATTCCCTCTCCTTTGCCCCATTTCTTATCTGGAAAACAGAGACAAAGAGTGTCTTTCCTACCTGTCTAAGCAATGAAAGTGAGGGGAGAAAACCCAGGGAGGAAAAACCTAAATAAAGAGCCCCAAATAGTTTGCAACCAGATTTGTAAAACACTGGGCACAGTGCCTGATGTATTATGTATACTGAATAAAGGGTGTTAAATAACACAAATTCATCTGAGTAAATTTAAAGTTCAAATTGGCTTTATTCACTGATTCATAAGTCAGCCAGCATCATATCTACCACCTAGAAAGGAGCTCTAAAGAGAGCTATAAAATAGGGAAGGCTTTTAAAGGCAGAGAGGCGGAGGACAAATAAGTCTATTAGCAAAGAGTAGGTTTCAGTCCTAGGTAGCCTACCTATGGAGATGGACAGAGCCATTCCAGGGATTACCTCACAATGCTTACCAGATAATTCCAAGTGGAGCAGTTAAATGTTACATTTAGAGAGAGGCTAAAAATGCAATTCGGTTGGACATTATAGTCTTTTTTTCTTCCTCAAATATATTTTTATTGATTTTAGAGAGAAAGGGAGTGGGAGAGAGAGATAGAAACATCAATGATGAGAGGGAATCATTGATCAACTTCTCCCTACATGCTTCATACTTGGGATAAAGCCCACACCCCAGGCATGTGCTCTGACTAGGAATGGAACCGTGACCTTCTGGTTCATAGGTTGATGCTCAACCACTGAGCCACACTGGCCGGGCAGACATTAGAGTCTTGATTCACTGACATGGAATGTCATATGCGACTTTATTTCGGGTATGTTGTTTCTTTTTTAACAAAAGAAGTATAACTTCTACTACCATTTTCCCCCTTTGACAATAGTTAGGAGAAGAATATGAGCAAAGCAACGAGGACAGTTTCAGGAGAGGGTTTGACAAGAGGCACAGGAAGGAAGAAAGTTTCAATGATGAAAAGCAAACTCTGTGAAGAGGTTGAAGACTGAGAAATAAATCCATTGGACTTGAAAAGAGGGACTTCATTGTTGACCATTGAAGGTTGTGTCCGTTGAGTGTAGAGAGACAGGTGTGCAGGGTTAAGGGGTGAGCTGATGAGGAGAAAGCAAGGACACTATGGATGGGGTGATCTGGTAAATGTTTTGACTGTGGATAGAGGGAAAGGTGAAGAGAGCAACCTGAAAAGAAGGGCTTTTCAGGGCTTGAGTTTGTGCTGATAACTAGATACCAACAGGATGGCTGCCTGGACATTAGGAGATTGGAGCCTTTAGCCAGAGGAAGTCCTTCCGGTGGCCCCAGTCTTTATTCAAGCTCTTTTCTCTGTCTGGAACTATCTCTCCCTCCCTTCCTTCTTCCCTCCCTCCCCTTTCTATCTTTATCATTCACTGAATGGTAGGTTTCTTCTTATTTTTTACAACTTATATTAAATGCCATCTCCTGTTCACCTCCTCCTAGTCATCTTTCCACCTAATCTAAGTGCTTCTCTTCACCAACCCCAATTATAGGACCCTCACCATTTTATCTATGCCACTTATGGCAATTCACAATTTTGTATTTATTCCTTGACTGTCTGTGTTCCCAACTGGGTAGCTTTGTGAGGAGAAGACTCTGTCTAACTCATTGGTGGATATCAGGGCCTGGCACATGGTATGAGTTTAGTACATATATTTTTTTAATGTATGAATGAGTAAATCAGTGAATGTGAGGACATCTTTTTATTTTTTAAATGAATTTTGTGGCATTTTCCTAAGCAGTCTTTTGTAAGTATCTGAACCTACAGTTCCCTGCTAAAACCCTAAGGACAGACCCTCTCAGCCTGACAGCCAATCCAATAATTACTGAAATTAGGAGTGGGCGATGAAGACTTGCAAATACTTATGGGGAAGGGAGCATTGAAGTCTCCGACATGCGTTTCAAAGAGTCATATTTCTGGATTGCCAGAAGCTTTCCTAAAGGAGTTCACAGGGAGGTTCTAAATATCTCAGAGCCCAAGGAGGAAGTGGAGAGAAATAGAGGGAGTTAGGATGACCCCAAATTGGAAGAAAGATTATGTCTCCTTGTATTTCACAGAGCTCTGTGGGAAGCCACCCTCAGCTGGACTGTCCCAATGATTATCTGTGGTAGTCTCAGAACCATGAGTCATTGTGTTCTACATGGCTCTCACGTTATGGAATGGTGTGGCTAGACTTGCAGTGAACTGGGGAGGGAGAGGAATGATCCCAGTTAGGAGACTAGGAAACAGTTGGTGGGTGTCAGCACTGGGCTCAGAATGCTTCCTATCCTTCATCTTTTAGAAATGCAGAAAGTTAATTTTAAGGCTTCTACTCACGTTCTATGTCTATTCATTTCACTGTACCCATGGCATGCCAGACACAGTGCTTCATTCTGGGAGTATAATGCTGACCAAAACAGATATGGTCCCTGCCCTGATGGACCTCAGGAAGAGGCTCGCAAGACAGCTGGAACACCTTATCAGATGATTATTTAATGGAAGTTGTGAGAGATGATAGGAGGGGGAAGTATGCAGGCTTCGATAAAAGCATCAAGCATGGAAATATAATTCTGTTAGAGAGAGTCAAGGATAATTATTTTAGGTAAAAGAGATATATGTGACTCTCCCTGAACAGATGTTAATACATATATCAAGGTCTTTTGTAGTTTGGATGAGTTGAACTGATCCAACTTTAGCATTGCCAAGTGTTTAAAAGAAATAGGCTACTGTGGTCTTCCTGAATCTCTCCTTCTCCTTTATCTCAACATCCAATTCACCAGCAAGTCTTAATTCAGCTTCCCCTCCCCATCCCCACGCCACCAGCCTATCACAGCCACTCTCATCTGGATGATGCTCCAGCCTTCTAACTGGACACTTTGCTTCCACACTTGTCCCATATTTCCTGTTCTCCACACAAGAAGTTAGAGTGGCATTCAAAGTCACAAACCCCTTGATGCCACCTCCTCCCCCTAAAAAGCTTTAGTGCATTCCTGGTTCACTTCAGAGTAAAGTCCAGACTAATTATTATTCCCTTAAGGCAAGATCTGTCTCTCAGGTTCTTTTGATCTCAAGGTATTTGACCTTATTTCTTGTCACTCTTCCACCATCTCCGGTCCTCCACTCTACATTCCTGATGTTCCTGGAGCATTGCAAGATGGTTTTATGTGTTTGTTTTTGCCTCGAGCATTTGTACTTATTCTTCCAAATACTGTCTCTATGTGGCTGGCTCCTCCATAGCCTTTTGTCTCTTCTTCAATATGCTTTCCTCACTGGGGCTCTCCCTATCTGTTCACCTTCTCTGCTACCTATCAAAATGTGTTGGTTTATATCACCATAATTAAGCATTATCTTGTTTCCCTATGAGTGTTTTTATTGTCTGTCTACCTCACTTAGATGGTAGCATTGGGGCAGGGACTACCTCCCTTGTTTTGTATATTGTATTCCCAATGACATGTACCATTTGGAGGACATAGGGTTGCTTAAAATGTGTTGGATGAGTGAGTATGAATAAATGAAAGTAGGGAGCCCTGAGTAATTTCCTTTTATTTTCTTCTTTCTTCCTTAATATCATCTGCTGACACAATGGGAACATGCTTTTCTGTGAGAATCACTTCTGCCTATGCCATAGCTGTTTCTGACCCTTGAGATAAAACCCTGGAATGGAATTGGGTGGCAGAGAATGCTGTAAGAGAGGTAAAATTTGTCATTAGTATTATTGTTCATGTGGCCAGTGTCCTTCATATTTTTCCTTTTATACAGCATTTGACATTTGCAAAGTGTTTTCCATTTAATTTTATGTAAGGGGAAGCAAAAAGCTGTATGTGTGTCTTTTCAAGTGAGTATAAAGGCAGGCAATCTGATTCCCAGTGATATTTGATCAGAGCAGAAAGAGAGACAGACAAACAGTAAGATAGATAAGCAGAAAGAGAGACAGACAAACAGTAAGATAGATAGATGATAGATAGATAGATAGATAGATAGATAGATAGATAGATAGATAGATAGATGATAGATAGATAGATAGATAGATAGATAGATGATAGATAGATAGATAGATAGATAGATAGATAGATAGATAGATGATAGATAGATACAGATACAGTAAGACACAGAGAGATATAGATAGACAGAAAGAGAATGACAGTATGACATGGAGACAGTAAGAGAGAGAAGAGAGAGAGAAGTGGGGACTGAGAGAGAGAGAGAAAAAAATGCCTCAAGCTGTCTGTGGGCCCCACCCCCTCCTGACCCTGCTCTTAGAAAGAACTTAGCCTCTGCAGAAGAGTGGGGACATTAAATGACCCAAGAAAATGTGAAATGGTATGGGGTGTGCTATTCCTTTATTAGTCAATTTAAAATAAAATGTTGCTTAGTAATTTAGAATGTGTCTGGAGTCAAGCAGAAAATTGGCCATATTCACATATGTACCCCCTCCCCTGCAGGCAATAGAAGCACCTATAAAAATAAAAATACCAATACCTTGTATTTATGGGTAGCTTTCTCCCCGGGGATTCTTTTCACTCACCCTTTTTATCTTTTCTGTGCCCTTGGAGGTAGGCAAGAACTAGGAGCCTGGGAATTCAGCCCTGCAAATATCACTCTCATCATTAAAACTTCTTAGAAGAACTTGATTCAATTTTAGGCTCATTAACTCTTTCGTTTATGCATTAATATTTTCAAGCAGGTTTACTGAGCACCTATTATGTGTCAGGCACTGAAATAAGTCTGGGGGGTGGGGGTGGGGGGTGTGTGCAACCTGTAAACTGCCTAGCAAAAGCCCCACTCTTCCCAGTTCATATAGAACAAATTTGTTCATAGACTTTGGGACAATTTTTTTTTTTAGGATTTCCTGACCTTCTTTAAAGCATGGTGCTATCTTCAGAGCATCCCCATTTTAGTTCCTGTGTGCCCTCAAAGGGTTTCAACATCTGAGTTCAGGGCTGATAGGTCTGCAAGTTTTCTCTGTTAGGTGGAATGTCTGCAGGGGATTTGCCCTCTGGGGTTAGTGAGTGAATCTCTGTGTAGTTTGCTGACAGGATTGTATCAGTCTAAGCAAGGCAAGACCCCTGTGCCCATCCTGAAGACATCCTCATTTGGAACCTCAGCATCCCTAGAGGCACATGAACTTGAACAAACATCTCGCAGAGGAATAGCTGTCGCATAGAGATGCAGCCTCTGTGCCTCTCCTTAGGATCCGCAATTTCTGCTGTCCCTCCTGACCCTGATCACTGGGGCAAAGCCCCTGCCAGAGGAACTCAGGGCTGTTGAGAAATGCCACAGGCAGGCATGCAGGGGCACAGTGGAGAGCCCTCCCATTCAGGGCACTCTCACTTCCCCAGAGAGACTCCCTCCCACTCATGTCCAAGGAAATACAATGTTTTCCTGCATCACTACAAGAAAGAGCCTTAAATCAATAGCAAATCAAGTCACGGAATAAAGAAGTCTTTATGGCCCAAGAAGGTGATTTCTGAAGGTTGCCATTTAGCAGGTTTGGGTTTGTGCCTCCCTGGGGCTCTCTAGCAATGCGATGCCTCATATCTGACGTGGCTTTGTCTACACCAAAGTCATCCTCTTCTTCCCTCCCTCCACCCCCCAAGTGCCAGGAGGGAGATAGGAATTCTGGATGGGTCTTTTCCTTTAAGTATTTTTCTGGCGAAGCCTGGGTCAGACAGGCTGGTTGGCTCATTGGGTACCGACCTTCATTTGAGAGTGCTCCCTCACCAAAACCGGTTTGGCTCAGTGGATAGAATGTCGGCCTGCAGACTGAAAGGTCTCAGGTTCGAATACAGTCAAGGGCATGTACCTTGGTTGCGGGCACATCCCCAGTAGGGTGTGTGCAAGAGGCAGCTGATAGATGTTTCTGACATTCTATCCATCTCCCTTCCTCTCTGTAAAACAATCAATAAAATATATTTTCATAAAAAGAGAATGCTCTCTCTCCAAGCAAATGGAGTGTGTGCAGATCTCAGGACAGCTTCCTGGGGCATGGCCTGGAAGCCCTCCCCCCTCCTTTTCTGCCCTTTTTCTTGCATTTAAAGGGAGTCCAGGTCCTCCCTCATGTTATGGCCTGTGAGCAGCTGCCATGTTTCAGCTCTCCAGGGTCATGCCAGTAAGAACACTGAGGGGTTATGCTGGCCCCATCCAGGTGCTGAGGCAGGTCCTGAAATATATACACAGAAATGGGTGTATGAGCTCCATGTACCCACTGGCATGACCCCATATTGGGAAGGCATAGGGGCCTCCCCTCCTCTCCCTCATCCCCCTCCTCTTCCCCTTCCTCTCCTCCTTCTGTTTCTTCTTCCTATCCCCAGTGCCTCTCCATGACAGTTTTTCTTCATTCGCATACAGCCTGGTCCTCAGAGGCCCACACCTTTTGGGTCTAGAACCCCTCCCTATGCTAGCTCACCTGCGTGGCTGCGTGTCGGCCACTCTTTCGTCCCTCCTGCACCATCACTCACCTCACTGCTCTGCTACTGTTTGATTACCTGATGGGGGCTCAGAGTTCTGCAATTAAAACAATCTCTCTGTTCTTCTGGCTTTTCCAGGGTAGGTAAACACCAGTTTTAAAATGAGCTTGGCACGAAGTGTAAGCACATCTAGATTGGGGAAGGGCAAGGCAGGTCATGTGCGCCAGAGTACATGCTGCCCATCCTAGTTCCAGCCCATTCCTCATTCCCCAGACTCTGGGCCTTAGAACTGGACTCTTAACTGCAAATGTCATGTACTGAAATTTCAAGTTTCTCTGGCACTGAACATGGTAGCTCTGCATGCTTGCAGTGCATCTTGCCTTTGAAAAATGTTCCTACAGTCATGGTCTCTCTCAGGCCCAGACAGAGAGGGAATTGCAGAGAGGGAATTCTACCTACCTCGCTGAACCCCCTGACCCTCTCACCTCCCACCAGCCCTTACACCCACACAGGCCAGCTTGCTGGTGACTGTGAACAGAATGGTCCTCAGCCCTCAGATGTGAGAGAGGGCTTCACTGCATAGGCCAGTGGAGTTAACTTCTGTATTCCTTTCAGCAACTCCTCGAAACAAAGCAAGAGCGATATGCCTGTAACATAAATCTCTAGGAACTCTGAAATTTGCCCGCAGCTTAAAGAGAACAACGATTTCTTCCCACAGTGGGTTCTGGGGTAGACTTGCATTCTGCATTCCCATGGATCTTCATGCCATAAGAAAGCCTGCCCTGAGCTGCCCACTGTGGGGGATGTGATGTGTATCACATATAAACATCATTAATACACCGACCAGGAGCCATGGAGTTGATATACTTGAGGCCAAAGTGCCACCTCACCCCCCACCCCCGCCCCCGGCTCTCCCCCACCCCACACACACTCACACACTTACATTTTACTCGTGCCTCACCTCATTGCCTCTACCTTGTCATGGATGCTGTTGCTATGGATGGTGACATAGTTTGTTCCTCAGGAGAAATCTGATCAAACAGTGCGTTGAGTGTGACAGCAAACAAGAAGGAACAGGGGGTCAGCGACTTGTTACAGGGCTTTGGTGTAAGCTGTGATTGGAGCAAGGCGGAAGCTGTGACTCGGAGCAAAAGACACAGGCATGAGTTTCTGAGTGATTTCCAGTGGAGGGCCTTTGAGGAGGCATGCAATGGTTAAAGCGGGCAGCTAGCTGAGCAGAGGCCAAGGGGAGGGCTGCTCTTTAGCCGATGGCCACAGCCTGGCCACAGCCCGTTTCTGGGAAATGAGGCACAATTAACTTACTAGAGAAACAAAACAAAACTGCTGCTTCCAGGCCCTAACTCACAGCATCTAGTTCTGTGGACCTTGCAATGTGGATTCGGCCTGACCAAGAGTTAGGATAAAAACAGGGTGTTAACGGAAATGCACCAGATTTAAAGGCACCAAGGTTATGTCTATGGGGGAGTTTTCCTTTTAGTGATCATTGCGAAGGGCCCTGGGAGCTGATGTTCACAATTGCAGGCTATTACAAAAGGAATCTTCTGCTTTCCCTTACATTCCCCCCCTCCCCCCCCTCTTATTTTCGCATATCTCAAGTTCCTTCTTTGCATACTGCAACCCTCTCTGACTGTATGCGCCTACCTCTGACCCTTTTTATGCCTCCAGAGGAGGCTGTATATATTTAGCGTTCTGAGGCTGCAGTGCCCAGTTCCCTGAATGGAAAATATAGCTGTTGGATCGAGAGTAGAGATTTTTCAAGTTTGATTTTCTAATGACTCACCCTTTCCCTGTACTTGTGAAAAATTCCCGTTGTATAGTTTAAATGGTCACTGGGTAGATGTGCTGCCCTGCTGTCTACAGTTTTCACATGCTTGAATGATCTCCAAATGAGGCAGTCATTTGAGCAGAAACCCAAAGAGTCCTGGGAGGCAGAGCCTGCCGGAGATGGAGGCTGAGTCCTGCAGCCCTGGGCTTGCCCGCAGATGGGCGAGGAGTGTGTTTGTAGCTGGACCCACGAGTCTCCATTCCTCCTCCCGTTCACAATCCTCAGCCAGGTGACTCTGCATGGGCCTAACGTCAGTGTAGTCTGATGCTTTTTTGTGGAAGGAGGCATGAGGATAGAAACACCTGGAGTCAGAGTATTTTGCTGCTTTTCCCAGTTTGTAAATTTATTTCAGTTAAGAGTCCTTCTGCTGTACCCACCCTTGACTTGTCCTCAGTCACAGTGGGAGATGGTCTTTGACAAGTCAGAGACAGAAGAGAGAAACCCAAATACTGGAAGTCATCTCTGAAGGCCAGTTTTCCCAGACCTCCACCCTTCTCATGTTGCTTCAGATTCACGGTTATGCAACTTCCTGATGTGGTTAAATCCGATGGGGGTAGCAGTAGCCATATGGCCGTTTGCATGTTAAGGAATTGGCAGTAGTAACATCACCCAGTCACCCAGGATGCAGAGTGCTGAGTCAAGTCTCTGTGATTTGCCTCCAAATAATCACCCAAACTCACCCGTTGAGCCGTTGGTGAAGACTATTGCCCTCCTTGCTTGGAGTGCCACGAACTCCCTGCTGTTCTTTCCTCCCTGCCCCCCACAACCCCTCACACACTTCTGCCACAGCAACTGCAGAGATCTTTTCAAAGCGGAGTCTGATGGTGTCACTTAGCCATGTGCCATGGCTCTCAGCAGAGAGCATCTCTTCCTTAACACAGCCCTTCTCCTCTGGCCTCTACATCCGTGCTGGGCTATCCTCACTCCCCCACGTCACCTGACTTGCTTTCACAAGAATATGCATGCGATTGCACACCCAGACCTTCACACACAGTGTTCCCTCTGCTGGGACCCTTCTCCACATCTGTTGTGCATCATTACCTTTTTTTTTTTTTTTTTTTTTTTTTTTGTCATTAAAGAACCCAGCAGAGATTTTCAATCTTACAGGAAGCTGTCTGTGAACTTCCTGTCCTAGGCTGGGTTCCCTGCCCTTTTCTCCCTCTTCCCCTGGGTTTATTCCAACTATAAGGCTTTCATGATCTATTGATGATTTCTATTCAGTAGCCTCCTCTGTTAGAAGATGTACACCTTAAAGATAAAGAATATGCTTTATTTACTTAGTGGCTGGCAGCAATTTAAATGCAAGGAGTGGAAGAGACTTCCTAACCTATTTGTGCAACCTTGATGTTGTCTCTTAATCTTTCTGGATTTTTCTTTTTTCATCTTCCATGTTAGCCTAGGCCCATCCTGATTTGAGGAGATTGTTTGTGTACATCATAAAATGAAATTGGTCCCTAGGCTATATTTAAGAACCGCTGATTCACACTGTACTGTGTAAAGTAACAACCGTAACAATACCTACCATGACTACCACTCAATGATAATCACAATTTCATAAATGATTATACTTTGAACAAAGTAAGGAAGTGGGCTTTTAGAAAATCTCATAAAAGATGGTTTCTCTGTTTGAGTATAATTCTCACTTCTTGGATATTTCCTTCTCTAGTCACTATTTAATGCTTTACAACTGTTATCTCCTCCAGAAAGACTTATTAACAAGTATGGTAATGTAAAAGAGATAAATCAAAGATTGTTTGGATATCAGCTGTTAACTTTTTGTTTCTTAGTAGGAAAAAAAATAGAGCCAGCCGTGTGCATGGGAGCATGTGGGGTTATTAATAATTTACTCAATCTATTGATGCTCCTTAATTACAGTAGCTGAGAAAAGTTAGTTAATGATGTGCCTGCTGGCACCACATTATAATTATGATGGTAGTTCCCCTATTATTAGGGCTGAGTAGGTGTTCCCATTAGAAACCTTAATTTTGGGGCTGATTGTCTTAGCCATTTTCAATTACACCAAGCCACATTTTTGGCAGACACTTTCTGAAAGCAGTTACACTTCTTTCCAAAATTATTTGACAGGGCGGTATAGGAGTTCCCACTAATGAAAGAACCAGTGAAGTGTGTTCATGCTCAGGAACTATTTGGTTGAGCCCCGACCACCATCATCATGTAGGAAGTTGTCCAAAAAAGACAAGTTGACACAGAGGCCACCTTGGCCAAAATCAGCAACCCTCTTTAATATGAGCCACAGAGGAAGAGGAGGTCACACTTTCCTTGCTTTCACTGGATTCATCGGAACATGTTTTATTGCAAGTGACAGAAACCAAATTTCAAGTCATTTAACCTTGTGTGTGTGTTTTTTTTTTGTATGTGTGTGTGTGTTTTACAACAATGAGATTTATTGAATCATGAAATTAGAAATCCTAAAGATATGTGTCTGTCCTCAGGCAGGGCCGGGTCCGGGAGTTCAGCTAACATCGGTAATGTTTATGTGTCTCTTTTTCATTCTTAGCATTGGTTTCACTCCTCAGCAGATTTTCTGCCCATGGCTAGTTGTAGTCTCTACACTATATTCTCAACAACTGATGTCTTGAGTCACAGAAGATCTCTACCTTCTAGCTTCCATATATAAACAAAGAGAGATATCATCTCTTTAGGATAACACCCTCATCCAGAACAGATCCCTGGGTCAGGCGGAGAGAGCATTCTGATTTCCAGTTGAGACCACATTTAGCTAGCAGTGGTATAGGGGAGGTGTGTCTGCAGGAAGAGAGAGCTGCTACAGTAGAAATGAGGAAGAGTACCTAGCTGGCATGTGTCAGTGGTTGAGTGTTCACCTATGAACCAGGAGGTCACCATTCGATTCCTGGTTGATCCCCAGTGGGGGGTGTGCAAGAGGCAGCTGATCAATGATTGTCTCTCATCATTGATGTTTCTATCACTCTCTCCCTCTCCCTGAAACCAATAAAAATATATTTTAAAAAAAGAAATGGGCAAGAGGTGGTGGACTAGTAACAATATGTAGATTTACTGCTTCATATCTGTATCCACCACCTCATCTCATTCCTGGCTGACCCAATAGCCAGAGAGTACCATTAACTCTTTATACCTATCAGAGTTTAGAACCCTGTTCAAACTTTGTTTTGTTTTTACCTCGAACTGGCGCTTCCTGCAGAATGGCTCCCATAGGTCTGGTGCTACAAAATAGCTGCTCATGCACTCTTGGTTAAGCTGCACAGTAAGGTCTTTGGTTTCCATTTGCATCATTGCTAGTGCCCCCTCTATTATGTCAATACCACCAAACAGAGACATATATCTGGTGGGTGCACCTGTCACCGAGAAGGGATTCATTTCTCTTTCAAAGTGCAGCAGGAGAATAACAAATTGTGTCCTGGTAGTTCAGCTCCTGTGAAAAATAGTCCAGATGAGTTTTTTGTGGGGTGTGGGCATGGCATTTCAAGTTCAAACAGAGTGGGCCATTTTCTCTCCCTAAAAGAAACAATAGATGGTGAGTGGCACAGAGCCTGGCATGAAGAAACTTAAGTCTTTGGAAGATTCCAGGGGACATTGGGGTAGAACAGATATGGACGGTTTCTGGGGACAAGTGTAATCTGAGTAAACCAAGGAGAGGCCCCCATGAGATCACCATTTGATGCCTGCTTATTTTTATGATCCAGAGTGTGCCCATTTGTGATTCTGATATTTTTTCTGTTTTGGTTATCATTTGGTTAATTATGTCAAAACATGACATAGTTTAACATTTGGTGCGAATCCTTTCTTTTATTGCTATAATCAGTCTGTGGAAAAATAAACAGTGCTGGATTTCCTCCTTCCCTCCTGTTATAAATATTTCTGTGTCACTTGAACAGGAACATTTATTATTATTATTCCGCAATAACTCGACTTGGGGCTGGGCTAAAACTCCACTCAAAGGCATACCTAGAGGCATGGGTCAAAACCACCTGAACTTTTTCCATGTCTATTGATTGAAATGAATCAATAAACATGAACTGATTGAGTCTCTGTGGTCAAACTATAAAAGCAATCTTTTATTTTAGACTTTTCTCCCCGTCTACCCTTCCAGGAACCCTTTTTGACTTAAGGAAGGAGGATATATATTGCCTGGAAGAGATGTCTACTTTCTTGTAGTCCTTGTCATTGTGAGGGAAGACTGCTGTGGGGATGGTTCTCAAGAGGAGGCACCCATCAGATATGTACGCTGTCAATACCAGGGGGAAAGAGATGGTGTAAATCATTCTAGTTAGGCATTAAAGCTAATAAACACATCCCTGCTCAAATCATGGGGAGGGAGGAAAGGGACAGAAACATTTTATTGACATCTTTGTGGATTTACTTTTTAGTTTGTCCATCATTGCCACCATTGCTGCTCTTCTGTTATTAATATTTTAACAGCATATTGGTTAAAATAATCTGTCAAAATATTTAATGGTCTAGAATTTACAGGGAAATTTTTGTAACTAGAAAAGCACTCAAGATTTCGTTGCAGGGTTCATTTTATTCTTTGAAAGTCATTAATTGAGGACCTGCTACATGCAAGGTGATGCAAGATTAAGAAATAAACAGGATCCAGTCACTGTCCTCAAGGATCAGTGGAAGTCATGCTGTCCATACATAACCAGTGACATGGCATTGTACTGCAAATGAGGCAGTGAAAAAGACTGTAAGTGAAGGATTGAGAACTAGTCCTCTATCTCTATCTGAGAGATTAGAAAAACTACAACTGAAGTATGACAAGCATTTCACCTTGAACACAGGGGGAACCTGAAAGAGCCCATCACAGAGACCCTAGGATCTCCCCAAGGCTTTCCAACAGCAACTCATTGCCTTGGACACCTTCAGTGATGGAGTGTCTCATAGGCAGCCACTTCTACATGGTTTTAATTGTTAGAACTTCTTTCTTAGGTTAGATTGAGCTGTACACCTACTTCTCTTAGGCTTGAAGAAGGCATTTAGAAAGGTTAAAGGTAAATGGACATCTGTAAGGAAATGTAATGGAGACTCATGTAACTTAGTTTGGGAAATGGCCATGTCCTTTGTCTTTAAATGTGTGTGCTTGTGTGTGTGTGAGTGTGTGTGTGTGTGTGTGTGTGTGTGTTTGCACATACCATGTACACATAATAATTGAACATCATTATTGGATAGACACCTCCCAAATGCTTTTTGCATAGTATTTCATTTAATATTTTCAACAGCTTGCTAAGATACGTATGCATTATCAAACCCACTTTATAGAGAGGAAAACTAGGATTAGACTCTGATAACTTGGTCATATTTACATGGCCAATTAGGGAGGAGACTTTAGAGAAGGGACTTTAGCTCTGCTTTCACACAGTTTTTGTCTCAAAATAACATATTGGCTTGAATAAGGTGGAGCTGATATAATATGAATTTCTATGGAGTTGGAATAGTGTGTGTGTGTGTGTGTGTGTGTGTGTGTGTGTGTACACTTAACATGAGACCTGTCCTCTTAAATTTCAAAGTACACAGTGCCATACTGTTTTCTTTAGGCACAGTCTTGGTCAGAAGATCTCTAGAGCTTGTTCATGTTGCTTGAAACTTGATACCCTTTGAATAACAACTCCCAATTTCCCACACGCCACAGTCAGCTTTAGACCTTAGAGTAGCAGATCTAGAGGAAGGAAACAAGGGTTGCAGAATGAGAGAAGCCTCAGTATTCCCCAGAATCAGTCCATGAAGGATTTACCAACCAACCCCCCCCACCCCCACACACACATACACACTAAAAAATAAAACAATCTAACCAGCTATTGCTCTAATATTTATAAATAAGTATTTCATATAAAATAATTACATACTGGATAAATAGAACTAAGTTATTCTTTTTAATAGTTTCACAGTATTTTTTTTTCATGAGTAAAACAATACTTATGTAATGGAGTACTTATTAATGTACATTTAAATGGTTTTGTTTAGGGTTTTGGCTTGGTTTAGGATTTTGTTTTGCTTTTTTTATTTCAGGCACTGCACCTGCTTATACATCTCTATCTCTCCATGTTTGTGCATGTATATTTATAGGATAATTTCTTAGTTCTGCAAAGGCTGGATCAATTTACTTTTCATAGATATGGCTAAATTTTCCCTCCAAAAAAAAAAAAAACACCATTTCATTCATTTACATTCCTACAATGTATGTGCCAACCTGTTTTCTTCACCAAAAATAAGTACCTTTTAAACCCCAATTTCCTTATAATAAACACACATCCTCTGTCGTGAGCCAGTGAAAGTTGGAATGAAATTTGCAAAGACTCTCCCATTCTATTTCAGTGTACTTGATTATGCTACTAAATATTCAGCAGCGTCCATGCTATTATATGTGGGAGAAGGCAATAATATTCTCATTGGCAGAGGTTAATGGAAGCAAACTCACCTGAACATCATCTCAGCTTTAGAATTGCAGGTGGAACAGCTCCTCCGGTGGATGCAATGTCTGGCCTTCAGCTGCTGTGAATGCTCCTCAGGTTCCTGACATGGGAAGACAGACCCAATGTTTCATTATTAAATGAATTCGCAGGACAAACTATCACAGAAAACATGTGTAGTACAAGATATCATTTCCATTTGGAAATGAATGTGGGCTAAATGGAAGGTTCAGTCCATGCAAAATGCAGTGAGGATGTAGGGTTGCCATGGAATCAAAGGAAATGTTATACCAGCAGTTAGATGCAGTTCTGCTTGGGGATGGTGGTCCTCAGGGATTGGTTAAGTACTGATAGAGCCATTTAGAATTAGAGTCAATGTAAACTCAAGGGTTTGGGTATCTTAGTTCCAAACTCCAGGCTCATGTCAATGTCAGGGTCTGCTTTAGGAACTCTGAATGTCTACCCTTATTGTTCAGCTAGTATGAATTGGATTGTGATGGTGAAGATGACAGTATATCTATACCCCCAAACACTCCTACATATTACCTCATTTTGTAGTCACTGCAGCCTGAGTTGAGAGAGTGGAAACATTTAGACAGAAATCAGAATCTGGGCAAGAAACTTGATTTATTTTACAGGGTGAGGCAAAAGTAGGTTTATAACTGTGAGTATGTGAAATGCGGTTTATTTATATGAACAACTATAAACCTACTTTTGCCTCACCCTGTATTTTTTTTCCTTTGGTATTGAAAGCAAATATGTATGAAAACCTGATGATTTACTTCAGGGAGAACAAATAGATTTCAACTTATGTGCTCACTTTGTTTCATTGGTAGACCTCTAAGGGGCTATTTTTTTTATTATACTTTCTATTTGAGATAATTATAGGTTAGTAGATTCTCATGAAGCTTACAAAATAATGCAGAGAAATTCTGTGTCCTCTTTACGTAGGTCCCCAAGGTAAAGTCTTTAAAAGTTATAGTAGAGACCCAGCCAGCGTGGCTCATTGATTGAGCATTGGCATATGAACCAGGAGATCATGGTTCAATCCCCAGTTAGGCCATATGCCTGAGTTTTGCCTGAATCCCTGGTGTGGTGCCTGCAGGAGGCAGCCAATCAATGATTTTCCCTTGATCACTGATGTTTCTCTCTCTCAATCTCTCCCCTTCTCTGAAATCAATTAAAATATATTTAAAGAAGTAAAATTAAAATTTTAGTAACATATCACACCAAGAGATGGATCTTATTGATATGTAAGATCTGCTGCTCATATCAGACAATGATTTCATCTGCTGATGCAATGGAATGATCTTACTCAGGTTTCTCCAGTTTCATTTGTACTCCTATGCATGTGTGTGTATTTAATTCTGAACAGGGCTATTACCTGAGCTGGTTCATGCAGCCATACGACAGCCAAAGTCCAGCCCAGTTCCATCACAATTAGGATCCCACATACTACATATAGCCCCACTTCCTACCCCCGTCTTTAACTCCTAGCCACCAGATGAACCACACCATCCTGGGCTCCTGACAACCACTAATCTTTCCTTCCTTTCTTACATGTTGCCAGTTCAAAAAGCCTATATAATGAAATCCTAATATGCTAAGTGTCCATTCATCCAGTCGGCCATTCAACCAATCAAACCATAATATGCTAATGATATGGTAAGGCTGCTCAACTGCTTGCTATAATGTGCACTGAATACCAGGAGGCAGATACAATGACCAGTAGGTTAGCTTGCTGTTGGAATCTGCCCCATCGGGATGCAGCAAGATGGGCCAGACACACCCTGGAGCCTCCCGTAGTCCCTCTCCAGCTGGCCAAACTTCCATGTCCCTTTCCAGCCCCGATCATGCACCAGTAGCATCCCTCAGCCTGGCCTGTGCCCTCTCACAATCCAGGATCCCTTGGGGGATGTTGGAGAGCAAGTATCAGCCTGATGGTGGAACAACGGGTCACTATGATGTGTATTGACAACCAGGGGGCAGATGCTCAAGGAAGGAGCCCCCTGGTGGTCATTGCACTCCTAAAGGGGGAGCACTGCTCAGACAGAAGCCGGGCTCACAGCTGATGAGCACAGCAGTAGTGGTGGAAGCCTCTGGGACAGCGCTAAGGATGTCTGACTGCCTGCTTAGGCTAGCTCTCCATGGGCAGTCAGACATCCTCTGAGGGCTCCCAAACTGTGAGAGGGCACAGGCCGGGCTGAGGGGACCTGCTCCCCCCCGCCCCCGCCACCACTGAATGCATGAATGTCATGCACTGAGTCTCTAGCCCTATCTAATAAAAGGGTAATATGCAAAATAACCATCACTACTTCACAAAGATGACAGTGCCCATAGCCACAGGATGGTGGTGCTGAGTCCTTTCAGCCCTGTTGGAGTCCCCCAGTCCCGGGAGTGTGGCAGCTGAGAGCAGGCCGCGTAAGCGGCCTGGCAGAATTCTTGTTTTGTCACCGAGCCTGGCTCAGGCTGGCCTGCTGGAGAGGACCCAGACAGGGATGGGGGGGGCCACCTCCTGCAGAAGCAGTGTGGGTCCCTCCCAGCTCCTGTGGAAGCAGCAGGGCTACAGATGGCATGCTGCGGTTCCTGCTGGCTCCTGTGGAAGCTACCAGCCAATCAGGAGCAGGGGCAGGGCCAAGTGACACGAGCGCTGGGCCCCCGGGGTGGAGACGAAACGGTGGTGGCCACAAGCACCTGGCCCCAGGGCACTGTGAGCAGAAGTGGCAGCAAGCACCCAGCCCCCAGGGCTGTGTGGTCACAGGCAGTCGGGCCTGAGCTGAGTAGGGCGATGGCTAGGTGCCCAAAGCCAGAGGCTTTAGGCCTTGGGCAGGCTGGGGTGAGCTATCAGTTGGACATCCCCTGAGGGCTCCCAGTATGTGAGAGGGGGCAGGTTGGATTGAGGGACCACCCACCCCCTAGTGCACGAATTTCATGCACCAGGCCCTTAGTATTATATAAATGGGATGTACCCATATAATACCCAACATTTTTAGGATTGGCTTCTTCCATTCAGCATAATGCTCCAGAGATTCATCAATAGTTCATTTTATTGTCTTGATGAGTAGTATTCAGTGACATGGATTAACCACCCAGGGAATGACATTGATAGAAATCCTGAGGGTGAGCCAGAAAGAGCATCATTGCCCTAACCAGTTTGGCTCAGTGGATAGAGTGTTGGCCTGTGGACTAAAGGGTCCCAGGTTCAATCCCAGTCAAGGGCATGTACTTTGCCTGTTGGCACATCCCCAGTAGGAGGTGTGCAGGAGATAACTGATTGATGTTTCTCTCTCATTGATGTTTCTTACTATCTGTCCCTCTCCCTTCCTCTCTGTAAAAAAATCAATAACATATACAAAGAAAGAAAGAAAGAAGAAAGAAAGAAAGAAAGAAAGAAAGAAAGAAAGAAAGAAAGAGAGGGAAAGAAAGGAAGAAAGAAAGGAACGTGCCATTACCAGCCAGTCCTATCTGGCACAGAATCTGGGATGAACAGTGGCTACAGATATCTGTTACTAACTTGCCTGGCTTATAAGTCTGTGCTGATATTTGAAAGAGAAACAGGAAAGAGAAAGAATACATACCCATCTCATGTTAAAGAACAGAATTCATGTCTGGCAGGGTTGCTTAGTAGTTGAGCATCGACCCATATACCAAGGTCACAGTTTGATTCCCAGTTAGGGCACATGTCTGGGCACAGTAGGGGATATGTAGGAGGCAGATGATTAATGAGTTTCTCTTCCTTCCTCTCTTCCTCTCTCTAAATTCAATAAGAAACATATAAAAAAGAACACTCATGAGTCAAAGACTCAGGAGAACTATCACTCATGAAGCTGGTGATAGTTCGACTTCTATTCCATGCCTTAGATCTGTATCTCTGGTAGTAGAGAATAGGATTTGAACAGGTGTCTCCAGCCACCTGTTCAGGGCTTTCTGCACTGAACTCTATCTTCTGTTTTCTCTACTTTTTGCTGGTGCTGGAGAGCACACCATTTGCAGAAAGTGTTTTTGTCATATCTGCCTAGTTTTTTAGGTAGCATGATAAACCCCTGAAATGACTATCTTTATTCCTGCCTATAAAATGTCTGAGTCCTCCAATGCATAGACCCCATCTGCCCAAACAGAATGTTGGTAGTTTGCTCACATGGAATGGAAAACTAATCTTTGCTTGGCTTTGATCATGTATACTAATTATTGCTAATATAGACACCAGATGATTACATTTTATTATATCTTTGTTTTTCACTGAATGTTGGAATTGCTTCTTTGGGGGAAGTTGTCATACTAATTAATTGTTTTGTGTTTTTCTTGACATATCTCAGCACTATCTGTGCCATGTGTCTGTTGTTTTAAATATTGAAGGCATTTATAACAATAATAGAACTCATTTCTTCCCACAACTAAAATTGCATTCTTTTTCAATTTTCCATTTCTGACAAAGCAATTCTGATGCTTCCAGGTTTCCAAACCTTATGTAACCTTTGACTTTTTGTCAGTTTTGTTCACAGTAATATCATGTCTCATTACTGAGTCCTTCATCAGCTTCTCTCCTTTAATTTTTTAAAACTATGTTTTTATTGATTTTAGAGACGAAGACTAGAGGGAGAGAGAGAAACATTGATGTGAGAAACATTAATCAGCTGGATCTTGCATGCCTCCTATCGAGTTTTAAGCCTAAAACCTAGCCATGTGCCCTGACCTCGAATCAAACCAGTGACTTTTTGGTGCATGGGACAGTGACTAACCAACTGAGCCACACTAGCTAAGGCTCCTTTTAAACATTTTTAGATTAATATAGCCTCTTAGCATTACACATTTGGACTGGGTAATGCTATTCTCACTTGCTATGTTTTATAGAACTTTAAAAAAATGAACCTTTCAATTCACCCCAAACCTAGAACAGACTTCACTTTTCCATCTCATCACCACTCTGACATCCAAGAATGGGCTCAAAATCTAACCAAGAATCACTGCAAAATTTATTTAAAGAAGGGCCCCATCCAAGTCTGGGATCTAGCATATTTTTATTGTATCTTGTGTTTTTCTTTTCAGGGAAAAAATAGTTCACCACTTCTCACATCCAATCAGTTGCCAAATCTGTTGATCTTTCTCCCCTTAATGACTTACCAAATTCTTCCAGAATTTCTCCATCTTCATCTTTGCCCCCATTTGTTGTGCAAGTGGCCACCTTCTCTCACTTGTTTTACTAAAACAACAATCAAACTGGCCTTCCTGCTCCTAGCACACATCCTGGCCTTGAAACCTGTAAAGATAAACCAGGAGATCTATTCAGATGCAACATCATGATTCTCTCCTGTTTAAACCACTTATTGGCTTCTTGTTTTTCCCTAGAGCAAGACTAAAATCTATTACCTGGTCTATGAGAATTTGGATGCCTTGCCTCCTGCCATATTCCATAGTTTCATCTTCCTCCACTGCCTTTCTTCTCTCCTCCTCCCAGGCAGAATGCTTGCATCTCTTTCCATGAGCAAAGTACAGCATGTAAAACTGCACATTCTAACCTGACATTTTCCACTTCTTTCCCTTTTCTCCTTTGTAATGATCACCACTTAATATAGCACGTACTTTTAAAATTTACATTGTCTTCCTCCACTAGATTGGGAGCTTCACAAGGGCTGGAGTTCATGTGTGCATGTTTTTACAGGTCCTTCCAAGGTCGCTATAACCATAAGATAGGTAACCCTAAAGAAATATTTATTGAATGGATGAATGAATGAATGCATCTATAAATGAACAGAAGGCCCTAGTAGAATGTATTTACACACAGTATGTTATCACTAATTATAGATTATGATTACTTAAATATTGCCAGCCAGTACACTCATTTTCTCTTCTTGTTAGTGTATTTATAAATCCACATGTTAATGGGAGGGTTGCTTGCAGGCACAATGCCAAGCCAAAGAGGATTGAATGACTGTCATTTTTTGTTGTGTATCTGTCTTGTGACGTGATGCTCACATATGCTCAACAGAGAAGGCATGTTCACAGTGACTGGTCTTGCTTCCTCCTATCTGATGTTGCAATGGCAGTGCACCTGCTTTGGGGCTCACCTTTTTTTTTCAAAAAAAAGTATAGCAAACAGGTAACAGACTATGTGCTTTGATGGCAGATGGGGCTGTTTTGTTCCTGACTTTTTTTGGCACATGCCAGACAAGTTTCTTCCCCCTGAACATCAGTTGCCTCGTGTGCAGCATGGCAATGAGAACAAACACACAAGAAGTAACCTTTGTTTGGTCGTCTCCTCTCTCGTTCCATCCTGTTTCTCTTTCATCTTCATCTGACCCTTCCTTCCTTATTCTTCAGTAAGATCACCTAAAATAATATGCTAGATGCCTAACCTACAGCATGGAATATGCTTATGGTAAAATATATTTCATTACTTGATATACTAGTATATAATTTATCATTTATATATTTACTAGAAGCCTGGTGCACAAAATTCGTGCACTTGGTGGGGGGGGGGGAGGTTTGTCCCTCAGCTTGGCCTACAACCTCTCACAGTCCAGGAGCCCTCGGGGGATGTCTGTGAAGCTGGCTTCTGGCTGAGTGGCGATACCCCTGTGGGAGCACACTGGCAACCAGGGGGTAGCTCCTGCATTGAGCATCTGCCCCCCGGTGGTCAGTGCACATCATAGCAACCAGTAGTTCCACCATTCAGTCAATTTGCATATTAACCTTTTATTATATAGGATAGTTTCTATTAATTTGTTGCTGTTGTTATTGATTCCACAATATTTTTTTCTGTTTGCTGAAAAGTCACAATACCAATAATTTAAACTTTGGTGCTATATTTTCTGGCATTTTAAAAGCATATGTAGCTAAGCCAATCTTTTTAAAAAAGTTTTTAAATTGATGAGTACTGCAGGTTTCAACCTTGGAAGCTCTTTTTAATTCCCCTGATTCAACTCTGAATTCTTCAGCCTGGCTTTCCCTGCTCTCTAGCCAATATTACATCATGTCAGCCCCAAACCTGTGATTCTTAGGAGAAATGAAGTCAGTGCTTTACTTGGTCTCAATGAGATTAGGCTCCTTTTTACTATGGGTTAAGCTCAAGTTGTTCCCCATTACTCAAATGCCTGCCTTCATTATGTGTCTGGGATAATAAAATGGTTTTAAGTCACTTTCCATCTCTGGGTGAATGGTAGTGTCTGTCTGCAGTAGAACTACATAGTGGACTGTGAGGTCAAAGACAGGCTCATGAAGAATGGGTGCCATGATCTATTGGTGATGTCTGCTGTGGTCACAGGCTAAGAATACACAGCAGAGGCAGGGTGTATTTGTTAAGCTTCAGCACACAGGGCTTTTTCCTGCCTCATCTGCTGAGCCCTTCCTTATTTGTCTTCCCTCAGCAATCCATGTATTCAGCCTTACCTTTAAGATGTACTTGCAGGAGGTAGGAATGCCCAGTGAAATTTGGCGTGGACAGAGGGAGTCAGCCCATGTCTGTGATTTCCTACTCTGCTACTCATGCAGCTCTGGTCATAATTGTTCAACCTACTCCTGCAGAAAGGAGCCTCTGGGCGTGTGAGAAGGTAGCTTAAAAGGAATGACTATCCTTCTCTCTCTCATTCACCCATACCTCATCAGGGGCTAAATATAATTTTATATGTAACATTCTCCCACTATATTGGACTTAAACATGGCTCTCTTAAATGGCTGTTCCTTTCAAATTTTTATTTTAAATTGATTTTAGAAGGAGAGGAAGGGAGAAGGAGATATCATTGTGAGAGACAGGCATAAATTGGTTGCCTCCCCTCAGCCACCCCCCGTGATCAAACCCACAACTTGGGTATGTGCTCTGACCTGAAGCTGAACCTGCAACTTTTTGGTGTGCTGAAGAATGTTACAGCCAACTGAACCACACTGGCCAGGGCTAGGCATACCTTTTTCAATGTTCTTTGTGTTGCATTAGAATGCATAGCCAATTTAAATATGCATTTGCTAAAGATACCATGGCCCATGCTTCTATCATATATATATATATATATATATATATATATATATATATATATATATATATATTGTTAAGTGTGAGGCCCTGGATACATCCTTCCACTCAGTAAGCAGTTCTTTTAATCCTTAGGGCATGCTAAGAACTGGAGAACATTATTATCTCCACTGCTCAGTTACAGAAACTGATGTGCAAAGTGGTAACATTGCTTAATAAAATATTGTACTGCCCTACCCGGTTTGTTTCAGTGGATACAGTGTCGGCCTGCAGACTGAAAGGCCCCAGGTTTGATTCCAGTCAAGGGCATATTGTGGGCACACCAATAGGTGTGCAGGAAGCAGATGTTTCTCTCTCATTGATGTTTCTAACTCTCTATCCCTCTCCCTTCCTCTGTGTAAAATTCAATATATATTATGAAAGATATTATTCCTTGTAAATTTTCAAGTCAGTATTTGAATATGGGCAATCCAATCCTAGATATCTATATTAAGTGTACTGAATATGAGATTTCTGAATGAAGAAATTAGTTAACTTTTCAGGGAGAGATTCTTTTTATCATTTCAGTAGATACTCATGAGAACCACTTCTCTAGATATCGGTAAGACTACAAGCCAGCGTTTACAGAGGTGATGTCAGCATGAGAAGTTCCTAGTCAGTCTAAAGTGGGAAGATGGGACATAATTCAATAGACTTCCATTTGAAGCCTCCGGGTTTAAGAAGGCAATGCTCACTCCTCCCTCTAAAGAGGCTCAAAGCTCGGGGCCTGCCCAAGTTGCGATTTCCAGGCAATGAACCACTCAAAACATATTTGTTCCCAGAACACAGCCAGCTAGTCAAGTTTTCCCACGGGCACTGACATTTACTGTAACAAGAGTCTGTTTCCTTCCCTCAGAGCTGCAGCCAGCGCCTCACAAGGGAGTTGGTGTCTTGCCAGAGAAACCCCTCCAAGCTCCCACAGCCATGCCAGGGAAGCCAGCAGGGTTTTCCTTTAACTGCAATGTGCCAATAATGGTGGGACGTGGTCTGGTTTTTAAAATAGCACATTAAAATATGATTTATATATCATCTGCCTGTCTCTCCCCCTGTCCATTCACTCCATCTGTCAGTCTACCTATCTATCTATCTATCTATCTATCTATCTATCTATCTATCTATCTATCATCTATCTATCATCTATCTATCATCTATCTATCATCTATGTGTCTGTCTGCCTATCTATTCTATCTCTTCATATGATGATAAACTGAATATGTGTATTTATTTTAATATCAGTTAATTCTGGAACTATAAGCAAGAAAGCGGTATTATGTCCCAATGTGCTGATGATAAAACTGGTATAAGAATGCAGATTTCTTGATTCTTAGGTAAAAGACAAAGGTAAATGCAAAAGAGCTCTCTTCTTTCCCCTCTCCTATTTCTCTTTCTTCCTGTCCTTTGTCCACTTCCTTTCTTGTTAAAGAATCCTAGACTTAAAGGCTGGAGGGATAATGTAAAGCATTCTCTGGCCCATCTCCTCCAGAGCATGTTGAAGTCAAGGCAGCGAGGGCAGGGTTCCCATTTTAGTCCCACCCAGCACAGTGACCTCAGGCAAGCCACCCAGCTCTACTGCTCCGGTGTGCGTGCAGACTTTCAATATCATGTCTACCGTCATGAGGCAACCATAGTGCCCATCTTATCTCCCTACCAAGCGAAGTGGCTCACTTAAATCACTCCTAAACCAGTGAACGCATCTGCAGTTCCAGACTCCCAAGTCTTATTTCTCCACTTTAATATCAGCCAACTGAGATTTGAAAAGGTTTCTACTTGCCCGAGTGAGCCAGAGGGAGTCTACTGGCCAGCTTCCTTTGAGTATCACCTTGTTTGATTTGGACGCTGGGGCAGGGAATTGCTTAAATGTCGCTGTTGAGAATCCTTGTCCCCTGGTAATTAGTAACCTTATCAATTCTGAGCGGAGACATGTTCTGAGATTTCACTTTGGAAATGGCCCACAGATGAGGGAGTTTTATGATTATGTATGAAACGCCTGGCCTGGTGATGTGCTGTGTTTGGACGTGGGTGACTGACCGCCTTCAGTGTCTAACCTGTCCATGCCACCCCCTGGGTCAGCTTTTCCCTCTGTGACTCACTAGCATCTCAGTCTCTCCTTCGCCCCCTCATAGTCTCAATAAACTTTTTCAGGATCTCAGTCTGTCAATAGCCAAATAGTTTAAGGACATATTTTTTTAAGTTTTATTTTAATTTTTTTCACAACAGAAGCAATACATGTCTCTTTAGCTGTAATGTGCCAATAACGGCAAAAACAAACAAACAAAAGAGTAAGGGCACAGGAAAGATGAGTTTCCTTCCAAATCCTACACTCTGGAAATCGCTGCTATCCGCACACACACACACACACACACACACACACACACACACACACACACATTTCAGAATCCTCTTAGTATGCACTCCATGTTTCTACTCTATTTTATCCACTCCTAGTGGCTGTATAGAAGTCTTTGTTAGGGTTGTTGCATAATTTAGTCTAAAACCCCCTTCAGATGAGTGACTATATTATCTTCATTTTTTTTTTCTCTAAAAGCATTGCTGCCATACCTCTTTGTAGACATTTTCAAGAAACTGTAGGACCGCAAGACATTTTAAATTGGCCATAAAACAAGTCAACTTGTCTGCTTCTTAAATTAATCTTAAATCATAAATTGCAATGGGAAATCAGGGCTGGTAAGGACCAAGGCATACCAGGGTTACACTGCCTAGTGCTGAGGTGCGGGAGAACAATCTATGATAGTTTCAATGGTTTCAAAGACCAGAGAAGCAGAGCTACCATTTGAGATCCCCACCTGTGTCTTTGGCTGTCCACGAGTCCACTGTGCCAGCATTCACCCATTTCACAGGTGTGTGAGCACTTGAGAGTGCTGGATGCTAGCTACACCAGGCAGGGAGCACCAAGGGGTTCATAAAATGGCTCAGGCACTGCCAGGGCAGTTGTGTGCACTTGTGTGGATTGTGTTCTGCACCAAGAACCACATTGAGGGCGAGAGCTGGATCGAGAAGTTAGAAGAGTCTGAGTGAGTTCTTTCTTCTGAACCGGAAATGGACCAAGGTCTGGTGTGAAGCTGGCTAGTGAGGGAAGGAAGACAAGCTTTGTCTGATATGTGCTAGGGAGCAAGCAAATATGGGTAGAGATGAGAAAGAGTGGACACCCCATCACAATGATCAAATGAACAAAGTGAGGAGGCAGTCTATGGAATGGAAGAAAACATTGGAAGGTCATCTCTCCGATAAGGGCTTAATATTCAAAATCTGTAACAAATCCATACATCTCAATAGCAGTAATAACAACAACAAAAATTCAACAGCAAACAGTCTGAGTGGGAAAAAATGGTCAGAGGAGCTGCTGAGTAGATGTTTTCCCAAAGGAGACATTCAAATGACCAAGGGGTACATGAAAGGTGCTCAACATCACTAATCATCAAGGCAATGCAATCAAAATTACAGTGAGGTATCACTCACACCTGTTAGAATAGATAGTGACAGGTTAGAGTGGCTCATGCCAAGAATGTAAGGAAAAGGGTACCCGACCCCTCTGTTGCTGGGAATGTAAATTGGTTTAACCAATCTGGAAATAGTATGGAGGTTCCTCAAAAAAATAAAAATAGAACTATCGTATGGCCCAGCAGTCCCCCTTCTGGGCATAAAACAGGATATTGAAAAGCTTTCTATACTCCCATGTTTATTGCAGCATTGAAACCTCTTATGTGCCCATCAATGAATATGAATTAATGAAGAAGATGTGATTTGTGTTTGATGGAATGTTTCTCAGACATAAGAAGGAAAGCCTACCACTGGCCTTGAGGGCATTGTGCTAAGGTGAACAATTCAAACAGAGAAAGACAAATCCTTATATGTGGGATCTAAGTAAGCTGAATTCATAGGATAGATGGTGGTTGTCAGGGATGGGGAGTTGGGCAAGTGGGGGATGTTGGTCAGAGGGTATAAACTTGCAGTCAGCAGAAAAATAATTCCTTGAGATCTAATGCACAGCAACAATAACAAAAATATTATCTATTTCAAAAAACGGTTTGAGATTTGATCTTAAATGTCCTCACCATAAAAAACAAATAATATTATACCATGTGATAAAAGTGTTAGCTAACACTGTGATGATTATGTAAATGTATCAAATCAACACATTATATCCCTTATAACACGATGTTATATGTCAATTATATCTCAACAACAACAACAAAAACCTTAATGGTCAGACTGTCCTCTTGCTCCAAATCAGTGTGAATCTGTGCACCTCCTCAGCCAGCCCAGGAAAGTAGCAATGGGAGACCTAACTAAGGTTAGGTTATTAGTGATACAGAAGCTTCCCAGGAAGTCAGTTGAGTAAAAGCAGCCACACACACATCCAAGAGCAGAGCAGTCAGAAGGGTTTCACTTGCTTTCCTACTTTATGTCTTAGTTGAGGCCAATTTTATGTCTTTCACGTATTTCACTCAGAAGCCTCCCCCACTTATCGCCATAACTTCCTTTCCTTCCTGCTACAAATTTTATCCCTAGATTTACTCTTCAGTCCCTAAAAATATCTGTCCCGTATTATTTATTCACTCCATAATGCATACCATCCAAAGACAACAATTTTGCCAATAAACTGTTATTCTCCGATGAATAATTCATGCCACCTCCATTCTCCTGACATGAACAAATACACTTTCAAATGGGAGGAGTGTGGCTCTATTTTAGTCTTAACTCCATTTTTTAACTTAATATTTTTTAAAGGTTATGTAATGTCCTTCCTTGGGTGAACTCCATGGGGAATAATTCTAATACTGTAATTAAAAGAAATACACCATGGCAAAGAATCATAACTAAATGCATATACTCTGTTTGTTACATGGACAATAGGGCATTTGGATGGGGAGGAAAAGGGGATTAATCAGCCCGTGATTCAGCGCAGGGAAAACATGGAGTTCTCTCCTAATAAGAAGGTGATGTCAGCCATCATTTCAAATCCTGCCAATGTCACAACCATAGTTTTCTCATATTTGCTTGCACAGTATTAGGTGCTGATGAAAACAATAATTGTAATAACAGTCATAACAATATTGTTATTATTGAATTTCTATACTAGGCTTTGTGCTAAGGGCTCTCTATATATCAGGGCTTCTCAATCTTGGCACTTCTGGTATTTTAAGTCAGATCATTCTTTAAGGGGAAGGGGAGATGCCCTGTGTGTTTCTAGGATGTTTAGCAACATCCCTGACCTTTTCTCACTAGATCCAGTAACAATAGCCCCCTTTAAGTTGTGATAGCAAAAGTGTGTCCAGATATGGCCAGATGTCCGCTGCAGGACAACATCCAATAGAAAGTCACTGATATGCATGATCAAGGGTGTCTTCATATTATTTTTCCTGACAGGTGCAGTATGAGCCCACACTAGAAATGAAAAAAAATATGTGACAGGACCAACATTTGGTGAAAGTTTTACTATCACATCACTGTTAAGGCTATTTTGTTGCTGTGACAATTCAGAGCATCCTTTTTTTTACTTTTTTCTTTTTCCTCTTACATGGATGAAATTTTCAGATTGCATACACATCTATACACACACACAAAATATATAATTAGTATGTTGGCATACATGCATTAAATAATCAATATTATTGCATATTTTTGCAACCACACATTCCTGAAGCCCTTTGTGTAGGAATTGCTAGAGATATAATGACAAAGTTAATGGTTGTTATAATAATAGTAATGATAGCAATTCCTCTTTGCCTTCCCACCACTATTTATTGAGCACTTTTATGTGGCAGGCTAAGGGATTAAACTGGATTACCTGTTTAATTTCCATATCTGAGAGGTACGTGCTTTGATTAGCCTTTAACCAAAGGCAGTGAGATTAGCTTTGTTTTGTTCTCTGTTGTATTCTGAACATAGTAAGGGCTCCAGACATGTTGGTTGAAAGAGTGACTTATGAGGAGATGGGATCTTAGAGAAAGTATAAAGATTGCTAAGGTGGTGATGGATCTTGAAATCAAAGATACAGGGGACGTGACCTGGTGTGTGTCTTTCAAGTCTAGCACAGGTCCGGTTTCTTGGATCTTCTTTTGCCAATGATGGCAATACACATTCTCCCATCTTACTCCTATCCCCCAGGTCAGTCTCTGCCCTCCACCTAGGACACCATTTCATTTCGATTTATGTTAATCTTTTTGTTGTTGTTGTTTGTTTATGCTCAGTTTAATCCCAACCTCCTCTTGGGACATTTACTCTTGATCATTGCAGTCTCAGGCCTCACAGGAAGCTTGCTTCCTTTGCCAGCCAATAATTGACGAAGATCCATGCAAATCAGATTCTTTCAGTATCAAACCCAGGTCTGTCTCTCCAAGAAGTGTGATCTTGGACTATCGATTAACTTTTTCAAATCCCAGTTTCCTCCATGATGAGAACAATAATATTGCTGTAGAAGATCCTAGTTTACTGAGGACACAATGACAAAACGTTTAGCATAGTCATTGACACCTTGCATCTTCTTAATAAATTCCTGTCATCATTAATTTCACTTTCTGATTTATTTATACAGGGTGGAGTAAAAGTAGGTTGACAGTTGTGATTATGCAAAACAGAGTTTATTCTTGCATTATTATTTAATAAGTATTGTATTATTTTTTATATAAACAACTGTAAACCAGCTTTTGCCTTACTCTATATGTGTCTAATCTCCCCAACTAGATGGCAGGATTATAGAAAAATAAGTTCAGAGTGGATTTTTAATATGCTACTGAGTTCACACAACAGGTAAATCTGTGGCCAGGAGGCTGCCTCAGAATGTAATTGTTTCTCTTTGCATTTTGAACTCTGGTTTCTTTATCAATATCATTTACTCTGCCTACTAGAAGGTACATTGCAAGTGGGTTGATTTATACCTGGAACAATGTGCTGGTGTTTGCCGAGAATGTCAGCATCAGAACTGTAATAACTTGCTATCAATCTGTCCCAATACTTCATTGAGGTCTCCGAGTCCTTTGAACATTGCCTTAGCCAATGGCTACTTTATTTGGAAAATTTTGCTGATCGTATTACTTAAAGTGTGTGATTCTTGAGCCACATCTCCAGTGATGAACACTACTTAAGAGAAGATATGACTCCAGGGAGAACGATTTCCAGAAAGGAACTGTGCATGAGGGTCCCAGACTCTAAAGAAGTTGGTTTCCTATTTTACTTTTTTTTTTTTAGGATTCACATTATTTGGGGCAATTCAGAAAAATATTTCTGCGCCTTAATATTCCTATCTATAAAATGAAGCAGATACGGTATAAATTTACTTTTCATTTCTATAATTCTGCATCTCAGAATTAAACTTCATTTGAGATGAGGCAATAATTCCATATTTCTTTCTATTTTGCCTAAAATCCAAATGCCCCATAATAAACTTAACCCAAAGGGCTTTCAAATCCTTTTTTTTTAAATCTGCTGCCTTCGCACACACAAACACTCTTTTTTTTTCATTCTCCATTGCCCCACACACTTTCCTAGTAAGGTATAGAATAGGACTAAATCTTCCCGCTGGTGTGTTTATCATGCGGGAGACATTGCTATTCCCTGCCATGGCTGTGGTGGATAAAAAATACATACCTCTCTCACTCCAGAATCCACCCTTTGATCCTCAGCCTTTTATCAGCAAATCAGAAGTGCTACCTTCTGCAAATTAGCACCACCTCCTGCGAAACTGTGCCAAGTTCCATTACACCTAATTAGCATTCCTGTGGTTTCCTTCACATTGCAAATAACAACAAAAAATGTCTCTTTCTGAGTTACTGGGAAAACATCATCCTGCATTATAGAAGGTGCCAGTGTGAGGTTGGAAGCAGGAGACAGGAGAGCATCTTAACCCACTGCAGTGAGTTCACCTTCATGGAGGCAGGAAGTGACCAAACCCCAATCTTTAGTTTTCTGGCCTTTCAGAGTGCACATTGCTTTCCACAGTGGAGTGAAACAGCTGGCATGGTGCCCTTTGAAGTCAAAGTTTGGGGAGTATGGGGAGATAATTATCTCCATCAATTTAACACTGACCTACATGGGGTTCAAATATCCCAGAGCAATGCATTTTACAACTAAATTCTGTGGACCTCCTTCCAGATGGTTTCATATAAGAGGATTGGAAATAAAACAATTGATTTTCCCTAGAATTTCATGATAGAAATAATATGCTAACACCCACCCACAAGGAGGAAGGCTATGAAGGATATGAAAAACAGTGCTTTGGAAAACAGTGCTGGATACTGGGCACATTGTATCAAAAGCAATTACTGGAAAATCTATGTATATAAAAGCCTAATATGCAAATTGTCCCCTCGGGAATTCGACCTGGAGACCAGGAGTTCGACCAGGAGACCTAGAGTTTGATCGCTCCCTGTGATGTGTGCTGACCACCAGGGGGCGGCACAGAAAGAAAAGAGGCCCGAGCTGGCAACCAGAAGGTCACGATTGGCCTTGATCAACTGCCAGGCCTAGGGACCCAACCTGGGCAGGAATTTCGTGCACCAGGCCTCTAGTATAAATATAATTTACTTCATTCATTAGAGTAAAAATTACAGAATTATTTTATTAATATAAAAATAAAAGGAAAACATCACAATGATGCTTTCCCTCTTTTATTTCCAATTTCATAATCAGTCATGCAAACATCATCAGAGTCCCTCTGCATTTAGAAAGTACTGTTGCCAGGGACTTTTAGCTACAGCACAGCACCACTGCCAAAACATGTGTCCCTTCAACCCTGTTTGCTTTCATGCTACAAGACAGACTTCCAGGTACATGTGCACACCTGTGCCAAAGTGGGCAGAGAGGCGCTGGCTTCAGGTGCTTGCTGTGCCATTGAGTTCAATTCGACTGACAAATTTTTTCCTCTCAGAAGCCATTTTCTCTCTTTCCTTGCATTTCAGTGTTTGTCATTTCAATTAAAGTACCGCATCCTATTTTTGTGCTTTGAATGCAAATTTCAGAAACACTGAGGAAAGAGCAGTGAAGATATTAGGAGGCAGTAGTTAAAACTGAGCCTGGCTCTAAGAGGGTGGAACACATTTAGCACAATTTTTTAATTTTAATTATCTATTAAAAATACTTGCACAGACTCATCAATAGTTAAGTCCCACTCACAGCTCAAAGCATCATAAAATTGAATAAAGTAATATTCTCCAGCACAATATCATTACTATTCTATTATGCAAGTTAAATAACTTCCTATACCCACTTGCTTCTCTAAGAATTGAGGGTGAGAACCAAACATTTTCCCGGGCTGGGTCCCACACAAAAACAACATGCAAGACAAAGCATTTAGTCCACTGCCAGGAGGGAGCTCAGCCTAGCATGTGCTTTTTGTTAAACACTGGAGGGTGACTTTTTCTGAATTACCCTGAAAATATCAAGTTCTATGGAACTTACTCTCCCTTCCCATGCAAAGTCAGTTTAGCTCTCTATAATTTACTGAATCTTGACTTTCTATTATGGATGGAAACTCCCTGTGGACTGAGTTAAACACGGGACAGCGGGACTTTATTTAGGCCAAAGGATCAAAAAGTCTGTTTCTTTCCACTTCTCATGAGTCATCACTTTGGCTTCATTCCCTGCCGGTGACGATGTTTCTTTTTTCGACTGGGCAGGTAACAAAACATAGGAAGCTCCGGGATTTTATCCTCATAGATTTAGTGTGAATTCAATTTGTTGTTTCTCCTGATTTCATAACCTCCCCCTACCTAACAGAGTATCAATTTTGCTCATGTGTCCACATGGTTACTCACATTCATCTCTCTCCATCAGGTTCATGTGAGTCTGGAGAATCTGACCTCATCCCTGTTTGGAAGTGGAATGGTACAGGAACTTAACTGGTCTAAGCCCTTCCTAACAATCCTGTTATCCTAGTCAGCATTTTATTCTGGAAGCCAGACTTCAGGCTCTTATTAGACAATTACTCTGGGGGCTGCTAGTTGGGGCATTTGACTTAAAAGGGCCCAATTAACGTTTAATCTTCTCTCTTAAATTATTAGGATGTACAGTACTTACTATCTTTATTGTATAAGCTAGTTTGGGTCGGGATTTTTATTATTTTCAGCCAAAAGCATTCTAATTGCTAAACACCTGAAAGCAACAGAGGAAATGGAATTTATTTTGGCTGCTTCCACTTAGGAAATATCCTAGAAGGAGAACATTGGTCATGCTTGCATCTGTGCAAGTAAATAGAGCATGATACTTCCCAAGTTTGTGTCATATAAGTCCACCTCTGTGTCTCTGATTTGTAGCTTCCACCAAAACTCGTGTATAGAGGGCACCTTGGAACAAGACTTAATAACCAATTGCAGGGATGGGGAAGCTGAAAGAGAGTGACCATGCCCATGAAGTTTTTATGGGTTTACAGCTTATGGGGGTATAATTTCACATCAAAAGATGCATCTATTATAAACACACAATTCAATTTCAAATAAACACAGATGTATGCAAGCATCATCACAAGTCCTGATTTAGGACAGTTCCACCACCCTGATGATTTACCCTATGCCTGTTTGCAACCAATTCCACTTATACCCTCAGAGTAGGACAATCCTTCACCTGTTTTCTGTCTCTATATGTTTGCCTTTTCTGGACATTTTAAATCATAAAATCACACAATAGCTGGTCTTCAGCATCTGACTTCTTTAACTTGGCAGACTATTTTGAGATTCACCTTTGTTGTTGCATGTATCAGTAGTTTGTTTCTTTTTATTATTGGAGAATATTTTATTGTATGGATATACCACATTTTGTTTTGCTATTCAGCAGTTAATGGATACTTGGATTGTTTGTAGATTTTCAGCTAGTATGTATAATGTAGATATGAGCATTCATTTTCATGTTTTTGTGTGGACATTGGTTTTCACTTCTTTTGAGTGGATAGTTAGGAGAAAAAAAAAATTGGATCCAATGGTAAGTTTTAGTTGAACTTAAACTGTGAAAATATTTTCCAAAGTGGCTTCCTTCTTTTCTATCCCAACCGGCAACATACAAGAGTCCCAGATGTGCCACATTTTTGCCAACTCTTAGTATTCTCTCTCTTGTGAACTTAGCCATTCTAGTGGATATGTAATGGTATGGCATGATGGTTTTTAACATGCATTTCCCTAATGTTTAATGATGTTGAGTATTTTTTCATGTGCCTGACCTTTTCACAAAACAACCTTGTTCACATGTGAAATGGAACTATTGGAGGAGTCTTACATCGCTAGCAATAATTCCTTGTCCCTTGCAGTTAAGTCAGCAGAGGAAAAGGGAAGGAATTCTCTCCCTTTTAGGTAGAAATATAAAACTGGGAGCTGAACCTTTCCCTGTTCTGTTACAGTCACAGCTTCAGGCCAGTTATGACAACATAGCATAGATGGGGAGGAGCAGGGCACTGATCTCACATACAAATGATTCCACTGTGGGTAAGGTACATTTCATCCCAGAACTATGCCTCCGAGAAGATGGGATCTGGGTTTATCGTCCCACCCTTGTAGCTATGGTGCTTAAGAGCAGCCCATAACCAACCGGTCAGTGCAAGTTTCCTGAGGTTACCTCTTTCAGCCACACAGTGGTTGGTGTTATTTTCCTTATCTGTTGATAAAGTGACTTGCTCTTTCTCAGGGTAAAGCAAATCTCTGCATAAATTTCTCAGTTGGGCAGTATAATCTGTGCTTTTTAGGAAAAGGTTACTTCTTAGAGGAGTTGAAAGGACTCAAAGTTCACACATAGTACCCCTGAGCATATATCAGCCCAGAGAAACAGATACCAGGTTCTCTGTTGCAAAGGTTGTGAAACCTTGAAAGCTCTGGAAACAGAAGACTTAATACCTGGCAGGTGAGCACATAGCAGCCAGCAGACACATAATTGACATGGACCTCAGCCAGCTGAAGGCCCCATTAGCAGGCCACTGGTGTGGTTCAGAGCTTGTACTTTAAATCAGATTTCTTCCACTGGACCTACATGCTACTTAACCATGTTAAGCTTTGGTTAAATCAACTGTAAAATAGGATTAATAATAATACTTGGTTCTTGAAACCATTGGCAGGATTAAATAAGATAATGCATGTAAAATGCTTAACATCATTCTGAATTTCTTTGTATGTTCTATTTGATTTTATACTTTTGGCACTTGAAAGAAAACCTGGCATTGGGTGTGCACTCAGTGACAATTTTTAACCACATACAGTTGAAATATTCACTTATTCATTTACTCTTTTATGGATTCCTTCATTCAATGGTGCCATGATAAACTTATTCTATGCATTGATTCTATGTATTCACTCATACCATAGGTATTACAAGATGCCTACTATGTGTTAGGCATGGTTCTGCATCAGCAAATTATAGTTCTTTGGACAAGTCTAGCCATTGCTAGTTTTTAAAAATAAAGTTTTATTGGAACACAGCCACACCCATTCATTTGCCCAAGGTCTATGGCTTCTGTGTGCTACCACAGTTGAGTTATTGTGACGGAGACTGTGGTCTAAAACATTTATTATTTGGCCTTTTGCATAAAACAGTTTTTCAACCCTGTTTTAGATACTGAGAATAAAATAGTGCACACAGTAAGGTGATAGTCCTGCTCCCATCCTAGTTAGGATGAGACAGACAATAAACATAAACTTGTGTTACATGCATACATACATGCAAAATATCTGTGGTGATAAACATGATGAAAAATCAGGAAATATAAGAGAGTAGAGAAGAGTCTTGAATAGGGATAGGAGAAATTATTGTAGAAAATAATTTCCCATTTAAATGTCTCTAATCTCAGATTAAACACTCACTGCCCCATGAAGCCTCATTGAGCACTTTCAGAAACCTCCCAGGTTAAACATAAATCCAGATGTGCATAATCTAGAAAGCTTCAGAGGGACCTCATAAGCAGTGTTATGAATCTGAGCAGGAGACACTTGGTGTTTGCTGATGGGCCTGTGTTTTTGCCCAAGAGCAGGTCTCACATGTAGAGAAGTGAGGATGTCACTGCTTGTAGTCAACGAGGAATTGTATCTGTGTCCCTCTTCCAGGCCGTTTGTCTGTGGACAGGACTAAATTGAACAGTATATATTCTACAAACAAAAAAGGGTTCCCTAGGGGCCCCCAAAGCTTTTAATAACAGCAATAAAAGTAGGTCTGAGAGGCTAGGGAAGTTTCCCTACACTGTGGTGTCTTATTTTCAGTAGACTTTCACTGTGGCCACTACAGGTTGTTTGCTATAGCTACAGCTGGGCAAGCAAAATGCATTTTAACAAGATTGTCACCCTAACTGGTTTGGCTCAGCGGATAGAGCATCAGCCTGTGGATTGAAGGGTCCCAGGTTTGATTCTGGTCAAAGGCATGTACCTTGGTTGTGGGTACATCCCCTGTAGGATGTGTGCAGGAGGCAGCTGATTGATGTTTCTCTCTCATCGATGTTTCTAACTCTCTATCCCTCTCTCTTCCTCTCTGTAAAAAATCAATAAAATATATTTTATGTAAAAAAAAATTGTAGCAGGAGCAGGGCACCTCCACAAAATTCTAGTGCAACAGTCAGCAAACCTTCTCTGTAAAGAGCCAGATCATAACTTTTTTAGATGTTATAGTTCTGAAGTCTCTATTGCAACTATTCAACCCTTGTAGCACTAAAGTAGCCTTAGGCAATACATAATGAGTGAGCATGGCTGCATTCCAATAAAACTTTATTCATAAAAGCAATGAGGATCTGGTCTCTGAAATATGGTTTTCCAGCCCCTGGTCCTGTACACGTTTTCCTCTGCAGGTGTGCTCACTAAGTGGGTGGGGGATCATGTGCAGCACACACACACTGGTGTCCTCCCCTCTGACCTCATGACTCAGGCCAACCAAGGGCATGTCTACCAAAGCTCCCATAGGCAGTCAGTATATGCTGGGTTGTGCTGCAGTTACAAACAGCCCCAGAATCTCAGTGACAGTCGAACATGTTTCTTCATGTAAAATCTGCCATGGGTCTGGGTGACTCTCTAGCTCAGTGGTTCTCCAGGCAATGACATAGTAATCTAGTCTCATATAACTTCACTTTGGGGAGCACACAGCCTTCTTGGATGATGTGGCTGAGCAAGAGCAAGAGTGGAAGGTCTTGCAACAGCAATTTAATGACTGGGTCACTAACAGTTTGTCTGTAGCTCATCACATGGTTTACTCGTTGTAAGGAGAGGGCAGTTGAGGCTTCTGTGTGCTACCATTTCCCCTGTGTCTAGAAGGGAAGGGGAACTGGTTATGGATAAGCATGACAAGTTTTTGCTCCTTTGATCCATTTATTTGATTGGATAATTGGTTGGTAATCATTACTAAGCAATCTTATGTGTTCACCAGTGAGCAACCTGTCTGTGTGGCATTTATGGGGACATACTGTTTGCATCATTAGAATTTGAACAGTCACCCATTGAGGGAGATCTGAAAGGAAAACTCTAGACTTAGGGTCAGACCTTTCTTACTGTATCCTGTTCTTATATTTGAGGCTGAAAGCAGTTACTAGTGTTGTTAATCCTAGGTCTGACCTCTAAAAGTCAAACACAGTCACACTGACCAATGTTTCGTGACCTTGGGTTCTACCCTTTATCCTGTATGTTATGCCCATTGGACACTCATCATCACTTACTATACGGATCCAGTTTGGTTGACTCCACTAATGTGGTTAACAAGACCATAAATAATAACCCAGTCTCCTTTGTTTATGGATGACAATACTGGACCATTATAATTTTGTATGGCAGCACATATGGCAGGCAATAAAATAACTAATAAAGTTGCCACGTGGAGGGTGGGTCTGTTTTTTATTTTTATGGCTGTTTCTTTAATCTGATACATAATTAATGTGCGAGGTGCAAGGTTTGGGGTTAGATCACAGTTTATTTGTTGCATTCTGAGGTGTTAGTTTTCTTGATGTGTTTGTGAGTAGGAGAGTGAGAGAAAACCAGGCACCTCTATGGAAAGATGTGTATGCAGGATTGTTTCCCCCTGAAAACACACTTAAATTACCTTTGCTTTCAGAATCTCTTTCCATTGAAAATGGAAAGGGATTCCAAGTTCAGGCTTTTCCTACGTTAAACCACCTTCCCTTGCTTAAGAGAACACACTTCTAAAAATCTCCTCCTCGTGGAATAATTTTCTCTGCTTCCATCTCTCTCAATGATTTGCTCATTCTCCACAATTTGTCTGGCTCGCTCTCCAACTGATTTACGATCCCCCCAGATCTGTGGGAGAATTTGCCAAGCTGTAGACCAATTCATTATGTTTGCTGTTGGACCTATCTGTTAGGTGTTGGCATTTCTCTTCCATGGAATGTTTTAAATTTAATGTGCACACATTTCGCTTTTGTTTTTCTTAAGTAGCAAGCTGATCACACAGAGGTGATTCCAACAATAGCAATGAAACTCACTGGAGGTGCATTGTCCCTCATTTGTATACAGAACCTTTGCAAAACAGTACAATTTCCCTCACATATTTTGCACAGGGCCCATGTCTCTGAGAGAAAAATTTCTGTGTTCTGTCCACAGAAGTCCAATTGTGCTATTCATGATCTTCCTTGCAACATCATTATTACAATTTAACACTAATAATATCTGAACAACAATAACAGTTGTTTACATAACACTCATTGTAGGCCAGGGAATCTTTTAATGTTCATTATGTGTATTAACTCTTTAAATTATTATGTAATTCTATAAGGAGGGAGGGTATTATTATTATTATTATTATTATTATTATTATTCCCTTATTTTCAGATAGGAAATAGGCCCAGGGAGGTTAAGTGACAGGTACCACACACCCAGAAAGCAACAGAGTTTCCGGAAGCTTGTCTCCTCCTAGTGGGATGCTCTTCTCCAGGCAAGACCCTGCATTCTCAAGGCATGTTTTCCGAAAGCAGACATAAATGTGTTTATGCATTGATATTGATTTATTGGGGAGGGCCCTTTGATTTTATTGGTTAGCACTTTACAGGCTGATAGATGGATGCCACTAAGAATAGTGACAGTGTTCTTTCCCTTGCCTGTAAAAGGTGAGATTGTTCCCTGCGGTGCTAGAAAGGCCCGCAGGAGGTTTGCTTGGGGAAAATCATCTTTTCTCCACTCCCCCGCTCCATATCCACTGTGAGTTATTAGGATAAAAAAAAAAGAAATTGCAGAACACTTGCTTCAAGGTGAAAATATTTAGGCAAAATATTACTATGGGGAAAGTTTATTTTGAGCATCCTGGTAAAAAAGAAGCATGTGGCAGGGTTAGGATTTTATGCTTAAGGCTCGTCACAATGTCATCAGTCGTCAGTTGGCAAACTTTCTGTAAAGGGCAAGACATTAAATAATATTTAGACTCTTGGACCATATGGTCTTTGTCACAACTGCTCAGCTTTGCAGTGGTAGAACCAAAATAGACATAAGCAATAGGTAAACCAATGAATGTTGTTATTGTGTTATGATAGATCTTTATTTTGAACATCAGGCAGCAAGACAGATTCGGTCTTCTGGCCATAGTTGACTGACTCCCAGATGTAAAAGAATTCTGGGCCCGGGGCTTGGGAGATGGGGTTTCTGTTCTGGCCTGTCATTTGCCAGCAGGGTGTCTGCAGGAAAGTCACTGAACCTCTGAGATGCAGTCTCCTCAGTGGCTAAAGGGGAAGCAGCACCTTACTATGTATCAGCATGGCTGGGATTGTGGAATAAGTACAGAACTGAATGAGCGAAAGGCCAGATTCAATAGAAGAAATGCCATTCTGTCATTCTCCAAACTCCTTTTCATTCTACCTCTCTCTGCCTTCTGCTCCTCACTTAGTAAGTGATGACAGTTATGGTTGCCTGAGAATTTTAGAAAATTTTATTTTATTTTGGAATTAGGATAGTTTTAAAGAAGCACTCCCAAAGGACATCTTTCTGAATACTTGTGGATGAAGTGGTTCTGAAATAGTCACTAGGAAAAGAAAGATCATAACCCTCATAATGTGGGGAGAAAAAGGGTTTTTACTTTTGTTTTGTTGTTTTTTAAACATTTTTATTGATTTCAGAGAGAGGAAATGTGAAGCAGAGAGAGACAGGAACATCAATGATGAGAGAAAATCAACAATCAGCTGCCTCCTGCATGCCCCCTACTAGAGATCAAGCTGGCTTCCTGGGTATATGCCTTGACCAGGTATTGAACCTTGACCTCCTTGTTCATATGTCACTGCTCAACCATTGAGCAATACTGGCTGGGCAGGGTTCATAATTTTGGAACAGAGATAGGAATGCAGAGCTTACCACCAATTCCCCCCTCAGGTCAATGCCCGTGGCATACACCAGTAGATGATATTGACCTTGTTCATAGATGAAGTGGATAAGTGTGTGCATACAATTCATTAGTCACTGCCAATTGTCTGTAGTTGTTTCATAATATGAACTTTAGGTATCTGAACCCTAGATCCTTTTCTGTGAGGGTCGTGGAGTTTGAAGCTTTCAGGAAATTATATGCTGTATGAAGTTGTAAAAGGATTTCCATTTTATCCCTTGTTTTGTAAATAGTGATGCTTTTATAGGCACCTCAGCTTGATTCTGAAGCTAGAAATCAAAACAGAGTAAAAGTATTATCCTTCATCAAGCATTATTTCTTCATGAAATGATCACACATCGGAACATGGTGATCTCCCTCATTTTCTTGCTTCTAAAATGTTTAGCAGCAGCTGAATGTCAGTTATCTCTCTGTCCTGCATGCTGTGGCCCTTTCCCAGATGTTCTATTGGTGAGTTGTTACTACAGACATCTAGGGACAGAGGCAGTTCTAATTCTTTTGGGTGAAAAAGACAAAATCTCATGCCATACTCACCTAAGTGATGAGGGAGACTTTAGTTAGAAAACAACCTCATAAGTGTCAAGAGGAGGGACAGCAGGACACATAATGAACTACAAGGATCTGGAGAGGCATCAGCACTGAGGACAGCAGCCTAGCCTTTTCTCTGTGGTTATGGCCAATTGTTGGGATGTGCCCTTCTGTCCACTTTGCACATGACACATAATCCTTCTGGAATTCTCTCCCCAGATCCTCCCATGGCTGGTTCCTTTATGTAAGTTGCATTTCAGCTCACGTGCTACCTCTTCCAAAGGTCTTCCCCTCTGCCTTCAATCTTTCTCTCTCCAGTCCATGCTCCAATGGACTGAGCTAGAATTTCAGTCATGATTAAAAATTACCTTATCTTCTCTGTTTACTAATTTACCATATGCCTCTGCCACCTGAACCTAAGCTTTACAAATAATAGGCTCATAGGAATGTTTATTTAATAAATAAAAGTGTAAATAAGAGAATGGCTCCTCTAATTCCAGATTCCTCAGGAGAGAATTAAATGGACCCAACTAGGATTGGTCTTCAACCCGAGTCCTTTTTATTAGGACACAATGGGTTAACGCCAATAGGACAATCACTTTTTGTAGGTGCCTGTGTCTGAGGGGAAATTGACTGATTTGGAGAGCCATCATGGACTAGGAAGAGATGTCTCCAAATAACTACAAGTGCATTGTGTTTGTGAGCTTACAGAGCAAGGTGATGATAGGGGCTGATCTCCTTAAATTTTTCAGAATAAATGGAGGTAATTTTTTTACTTGAAGTTTCATATCAGGATTTGAGTCCCACTGAGCACCATGGAGTATCCTGAACCTGAAGGCTTTTATTTATTTACTGCTGGTAAGTAATTAAACTTCATAGGTCAACTCGAACTTTATCCACAACAGATGCTTTGTGCTTTTTCCCTCCTTTAGTTACTACACCAATGCTTCTGAATCAAGGGTCTTTGTGTGTATGTGGGTGCGTGTATTTATTGTCAAGTTTCCAGAAGCCCATGTTAATGATCTCATGGAGTCCAGAAGCAAGAAGATGTACTAAGGATAGAGGGCCAAATGGTGACCTTCAGGCAGAAATGATGAAACAGCTGACTCCCATGGAAAACAAACTAGGGCTCAGAGTGGCTGTCACAATAGAATTGTAAAGAGTGTGGAGCACTTTTTATCTTTTCATTTTTTCAGCAAGGAGGAGCTTGTCACCAATGATCAGACTTGGTTTTAGATGTGAAGAATATCAGGCTCTGTCCCCATCAATGTGGCATTCTAATTTGGAGAGTATTTGAAAATGGAGAATAAGCATACCAACAGAGAGAGGATAGAATTTCAAATGGGATGGTGCCATTAAGAAAATGAAATGGGATGATGTGAAGTGGAAAGACTAGAGAAGTTGCAGATGACTGCATGTGGCAAGAAGCCTTGGGAGAAGAGGCATGTAGGATCTGTGATGAGAGCATGTGGATGGTCACTGGCAGTGAAGGATGGGGTGTGTTAGAAGAGCAGACAAAAGGGAAGCATGTGGCTGTGATGAGCTCCAAGAATAAGGAGGAGAAAAAAGGGTGGAGGAGAAGTAGATGGAGGAACATTTCTTTGCTTATGGTAAGGAGCTAGAATTTCAGTCCCAGATCAATGGGGAGACACTGGAAAGGCATGAAAAAGGGGACAGCATCCAAATTACAATTTATAGGACTTTTGTGGAGCATGGACTGGAGAGAAAAAGATTGAAGGCAGAGGGGAAAGCTGAGACGTTTTAGCAGAAGTCCAGCGGAGGGATGATGGCGATGGCCATACAGAGTGAGGAAAAAGTAGGTTTACAGCTGTTCATATGGAAAATAATACAATCATAATAAATAATAATATAAAAGTAAACGGTTTTGCTTACTCACAGCTGTAACTCTACTTTTGCCTTGTATATCCACCAACTCACCACTTTCAGATGTAATACAGAGCATCCATTCATTTGCTTAGTGTGTAGGTTATAATCTGCCCATAGTTAACCACATCGCCAATATCAATGGTCAAAATAACTACCTGATCTAGGTGTGGCACCTCTAGTGTGCCTTTATGACAAACCTTGCTGTGTTAGCTTGTTGTGTGATCAACATAGGTGTACTTAAATAAATATGAAGGCCCCTTATTCTGTAAACTCTTGTGAAACTATTTTTAAGAATTAGCTTACACTTGGAAACATCTCAAGTGCCCATCAGTAGATGAGTGGATTAAAAAGCTGCAGTATATTTATTCAATGGAATACTATGCAACTGTAACAAAAAAAAAAGGATTTCTTACCCTTTGCAACAGCATGGAGGGACCTGGAGACTATCATGCTAAGTGAAATAAGCCAGTCAGAGAAAAACAAGTATCATATGATCTCACTTATATGTGGAATCTAGTGAACAAAATAAACTTATGAAAAAATAGACCTATAGGCATGGAAGCATAGCACAGACTGGTGGATCTCAGAGGAAGGTGGGGGAAAGATTAACCACAAACTTATATGCATATAATGCAGAGCCCATGGACACAGACTATCGTGTTGTGATGGTCTGGGGAGGGATGGCAACTAGTGGAGTGAGGCAATGGGGAATAAAAGAGGAATATCTATAAAACTCTCAACAGTAAAGATAAGTCAATTTAAATAAAATTAAATAAAATGAATAGCTATAGATAGAGCTTAAACTTTTAGAGTCAGAAAATCCTTGCTTCTACATTTTTGTGCATCTGCTTAACAATTTAGAAATTTAAACAAGGTTCCTAACTTCTGTATGCATGTATGTATGTAAGGAGAGACTAATTAACTAGGTAATAATGCTTACTAATAATTGTTACTTAATAAATATAAGAATGAACGCTTACTTTGTGCCAAATGTATGTTTGAAATTTATATGCATTATCTCTTTGTAGCAATACAATGGCTAGGTGTCAGTATGCATATTCATGTCCCATGCTGTGAACAAGGAAATTTAACCTTCAATTAAAAAAAAAAACACTGAAAATCAGGCAGTCAGTAAATAGACGAGTGTCCATAGAATTTATCTCAATTTATTCACCTAAAAACTGAGGCATAGTGGTATTGTTATGGAAACATTTGGCATAGTTTCAGTCAGACTAGGTGCTTGATAAGTTTCAAGCTGCATAGCTCTCTGTAGATTTCAAATATTCATGACCACAGAATTAGTTCTAAGGAAAGTAAATTGAAGGAGGTATTTGTGTGTAATTTTTTCCCCTAATGATTCCACTGTACCCTTGAGCATTTATGTTTGTGTTTAATCACAGAATCTCAGCCATGATGTTTCTGACGGGTAATTTTCTTAATGCATTTGACAGAGATGGATTGCATGGATGTCCACTGGATTCTGTGATTTCATCTGCAAGTGATAAGACTAGATCAGATCTATCCGGTTCTAGTGCCTCTGATGATACTGCATCCTAATAATCCCCATGATAATATAGATCATCTTCGAGGACACACATTCTTGTCCAGATGGGATACACAAGTTTGCAAGACACCCTGCCACTTTAGTACACCTTGAGAAATATCTACACTGATATCTGTGTGTCAGAGTCATAAATCAATTTAGTCCTCAAAGATAGGCCTACTTGTGCAGTTTATTATCAAATACACTTGTTTGTTTTTCTTTTCCCTGCTATAACTGAAAGTGTTGAAGAATGAACACAAATGTCAATATATCGAACTCCTTTTTTCTATTGCAAGGTCTTTACACTGGCTGTGACAATCTAGCATCGCCAAGACTCACTAAGAGTTGGTGAGCCATAATGATTTGGGCTCAATGGTATTTCATCCCTAAGTGCCAATAATCCCAGTCTATTCTCAAGCAAAGACTCAAATGCCTCTCTGTAGAAACTGGCTTCCTGATTCTTTCTCTCCCTCCTCTCCAGCCTTTTCCCCCTATAGTTTGTTGGTGTGTTTTTTGTCTAGATCAAGAGCCAAAGGAAGTCAGAGTCAGGGGTCTCTGATGCCCTTGGGAAACACAAATGCTTCTAGTTCACAGGGTGTGCTTCAGGATAATCATGTCCCTTGCAGGCACAACCTTGAGTAGCATCATTGTGTACCAAAAATAGAGATTTTGATGTTGCCAATCTAATACTAGTCTCTTATATTGACCCACCTGGACCCTCTTGTACGCTTATGGATTCACTAAGAATCCCTTTAAAAACTATTTTTTTTTCTGTAGTGGCTGTACCAGTCTGAACACTAGTTCACTGCTGGTGGGAATGCAGACTGGTGCAGCCACTATGGAAAGTGCTATGGAATTTCCTCAAAAAATGAACAACAGAGCTGCCATTTGACCCAGTGATCCCACTTCTAGGATTATAATATAAGAAACACAAGACAACAATCAGAAAGAATGTATGCATCCCTATGTTCATAGCAGCACAATTAACAATAGCTAAGATCTGGAAACAGCTCAAGTGCCCATCTGTAGATGAGTGGCTAAAAAATCTGTGCTATATTTATATCATGGAATACTATGAATATTTTAAAAAGAATGATCTCTTACCTTTTGAGACAGCATGTGGGGACTAGGAGAGTATAATGCTAAATGAAATAAGCCAGTCAGAGGAATACAAGTATCACATGATGTCACTCATATATGGAAACTAATGAACAAAATAAACTGATGAACAAAAATAGATCCAGAAACATAGAAACATGGAACAGTCAGACAAATCTCAGAGTGAATTTGGGGGTGGGTGGGGAGAGATTCTGGGCCAGCTGGGGGAAGGGATCAAGGGTGGTTGTTAGGTCATCTCCAACCCCCTGATCGAACTCCTGGTCGAATTCATGGTCAACAGGACAATTTGCATATTAGCCTTTTATTATATAGGATATGTTTAGTCCATGGACAGACAATTGTGTGGTAAAGGCCTGGGTAGGGGCTGCAGGGTTGAGGGGTCAATTAGAAAAAAGGGGGATATGTCTAATACTTTCAATATAGAAAAGGAGAGAGCAGTGCAATGAACACCATATAGTCACTATTCGTATTTAATAACTGCAAATATGCGCAACCATTTTTAAAGAAAGTTTTCAGATATCATGAAACTTCTCAATACATAAGGATGTATCTGAAAAAAGAAATAAGATCCTTTATAAAACCACTATATCACTATCGTTACTAACAGCATCAACTTAAATCCCTCCTTTGATCAAATAGTCTATATTCAAATTTGCTCATTCCCAAAAATATCTCTTTTGACTTATTTTGAAAACTTAGTTTTTCAGTCACTTCAAAGTACTGAAATTATATGTAAGGAAAGGCGGACAGGTGCCATAACTTAGGACATAAATGTTGAAGGTATTTTTTATTTATTTATCGTGAATCTGCCCTTCCTTGTGTGGTCCTTCTGAGAGATTATCAATCACTCAAAAAATCACATAAAGTCTTAAAAAGAAGTATACATATAATATTGTGCTATGGGAACTATGGAAATATATATAGTTCCCTATGGAAATATTTATCAGCATTTTTCCTAATGCTGAAAAGTTAGAAACAACCTAAATTTTTAACACAAAGAATTAGCTAATATATGGTGATCATATAGGAAAATGCTCTCAGTATGTTGTCAAATGAACAAATCTGACTTTACAACCCCTTGGGCAAAACACTGCACTTGAGGAAATTATCTCACAGCAAAACAAAAATGTTTATATATATATTAGAGGCCTGATGCATGAAGATTCATGTAAGAATAGGCTTTCCTTCCCCTGGCTGCTGGCACCAGTTTCCCTTCGGCATCTGGGACCCAGGCCTCTGCTCTGGCCGCCGCCTACCGCCTTTGCTCTGGGGCCAGGAGCGGCCTCCTGCCTCAGCTCCCGGCCGGCTGCCACTATCTTTGTCATGTTAATTTGCATATTCCCTCCTTATTGCCTGTGGGAGCTACCATCTTTGTCACAAAGTGATGGTTAATTTGCATATTTCATCTTTATTAGATTATATATATATATATATATATATATATATATATATATAATGTGTTAACCTTTGTTACGTCTAGATAGTGAGACTATAGATCATTTTATTTCATTTAATTTTTCTAACACTTTTTACACTTTTGCATGAAATGTGAAGTAGCTTGATGATTACATTTAAGAAGTTTGATGAATCAGTCAACTCAGCACAGGATGATTGTGTAGCTGGAAAGGAAATTGTAGAATAAGTGAGAAGGGAAAGAGTACCCTTGTGCCACTGTACTCAGCAGAGGTTCCTGCAAGAGAACATGGCTATGAGCTGCAGAAGGTAACATAGTGCTTTATGCTGAAATGAAGTATAGCACATCTTTCAGTGTTTCCTTTGGCTTTGGAAGTCTTGCATTAAAATGCTCTGATATTTTTATAATAGGGTTTTGTTAAAAACTCTAAAGTTGGAATTCACATTGTGATTAGATATCATAATACCACATGGAGGAAGCTTTTCATTACACGTTATCAAGGTCTGATATGGACCCTAACTGAAGTCATGCTCAGAGTAAATGCTTTGGCCAATTGCTATTTTATACTGTAAGCAAATGAGATCAGCTTGTGCTGCAGACTTATCCAATAAGCCTCATTTCCTCATACAACTTTTGGTACCACTATCCTGAGTTGATTATGTCCTTATTTACGTGGGGTTCTGATGCAGATCAGATGTGTCTCATGATTATAGGAAGTATGACCATGACAGGTGGTGCAACTTATTCCACAATGGAATGTCAGTGAGTTGACTGCTAAAAATGTGAGATTCAGAGACTGATGAACCTTCACAGAAATGGTGGAGGAGATGGGGGGTCAGAGATCAGCAGGCAGTAAGAAATTGGAGGAAACTCTTTGACACTATGAAAGCCATAACTGCAGCCTGGGAAGCAGGGTAAACCTTCTAATGAAAGGTTGGCCAGAGGCAGGTCAAAACTCCTGGGCATTTGTTATGAAGGTTGAGTGATTTCTAGCTGGTGAAGCCTAGGAAGATATCTCCATCGGGACCCTGCTATAAAGACTTACATTTATTTAGTCTCACAATTCTAAGAATATACTGCCCCACTCCAAAACACCCCCCAAAACACACACACACACACACACACACACACACACACACACACACACACACACACCCCCAAAGGGCATAAACCACTCTGTGAGGCATATTTATCTGTTTGTAGCTCTGTTTCAACTAGTTTCCCTTCAGAAGAATGGCATTCTGTGTAGGTTGTGGATTACTGAGGAGGTCTAGAACAGCAGTCCCCACTATTTCCAGATACCTGCAGGCAATCTCCTACATACCTTCCCTAAATACATCTGCAGAATAGAGTTATATTTCTTTCCTCCAGCTTCCTGGAAGAATCTGTTCTAGCCCATCTACACTCTGATCACCTGTGTATCTGGAATGGGCCCAACCCAAACAGAGAAGAAAAAAGGATCATTACCCCAAATGAAATAGAAGAACATTGGGTGGAGTATCAATTAGTATCCCAAATATAGAGTTCTCTATTGAGTAATGACAAAAGTCTCAGGACTTCTTAGAAGGCCACTAAGAAACAGAAAAGGCATTGACAACGCAGTGTGCTTAGAACAACTAAATTTAAATAAATTTAAAATAATTTTGAAAGCATTTAAAAGTCCTTGCAGCCAGAGTCAAGTCGCCCACATTTTTTGTATAAGCATTGATGATTTTAACTCTTTAATAAATCCCCATGAGATTTTGACTTCTCAGCCAGGCACTTTTTTTATGAATGATACTCTGATCTCTAGAGCTAAAGGGGAGATAGGAAGTGACTTAAGTGAGAAGGGAAAATTGAGAATATTGGGCACACAGAGTGATAGGGCTGCCAGGAATCAGCTCTACTTGAAGTCCCCAGCACTCCACAGAATGGGTGTGTTGCTCTCTGGGCCACTGTAGTTTTAATTGTGTGGAGCAAGGTATCCAATGGGCATATAGAGTTTCTCATACTCACGGTATCACTCATTGGTTTTAAGAGTTAAAATGGGCTTGCCTGCACACATACAAATGCTAAACAAGGTTTGGTTATGCCTCAGAGGATGCTGAGAATCATGAAAAAAGTTTTTTAAAAAAATAAATTAAAATGGAATTCCAAGGCTTTTTCCCAATCTTCCCAAGTAGAACCCAGAGGAAAGGGCCCAGGAATGTGTAGTGTATGCCCCCTCCCCGCACCCACATAGGATCCTGATCATCAATCCAGTTTGGGAATTTTTAGGCTATGAATGTGATATGAGCAGGACACTGTAACTGTGATTCATAACCAGGAAGGAAATGTGTCTTAACTCTTTACCATCATACTTACTGTTTATAGTCTGTGCTCTCTTCCTGAGAAAACCACACGCAACTCCTCACATTTCTTCATATCGAACTTTGATATAAGAATGGATTTCCTCAGTCTTTAATATTTGATTGGAGAAGTAATTCCGATCATGGTACAGCAAAAGCTGCCTCTTACCCCTTTTTTAATAAGAACTACAACCCATTGCTAAGACATACACACACAAAAAAATCTGTATAGCATCTCCTGAGTGCTTTAGAATAGGCTGTGACAAATGGCATCTTGCGTTGTACAATCGTCCTCCTGACTTGTAACACATCGTTTAATGAATTGATCACAGTGGAATGTAAAGATGAAGTAGCATTTATTTTGTATGTTATATTGCATATAATTTTTAGAGTTGACATTTATAACCATGGAGGATGTTATTTTACATATCATCTTCAAACCATATCAGCCTTAAACACATTTAAATTTAATAAGCAAGTAGATTAGATTTGCTTTTAAGCTAGGCATATCATTACAGTGCGTATTTCTGGCAGCAGGGCACTCTCAGGATTAAATACTGTCTTTGGTTGTCTTAAAGAAACAAAAATTATTAAGAAAGGGGTTAGAGAAGAAGCTAAAATAATTAAGTATGAGGCCCAAAGAATACCCTTTGATGAACTAGTCGAAGCACAGTCCTCTAACCATTGAGGCGAAAGAGTCCATTGGTTTTATTAACAATCATCAGTCAGTGGAGAGGCCGAATGCAAGCCTGGGAATGAAATGCAAGTTCTATAATAGGAACATCGTTGTGATAATAATTTATTAAATTTCCCCAGCTGTCTCCCTCTGAGGAGGGCAGCACAACGTCCCTGGTGATTAATTTTCAACACTGCTTAACATGTTATTAGAAGGAGACAGTTTTTAATCTATTGATGCCCTTTCTGTACAATTCCATGAGCTGTTTTCCAAAGGGAAAAGAAGGGAAAATGGAAGAGGGGACAGAGAAGGAGTGCTGACCGGAAGTTCTAGTTCCAGTGTCAAATGCCTCAGACTCTCCTGTGCTGTCTTGGCACATTGACATGTTGGCCTCATGCTAGGTCACTGGTGTTTGCCCATCCATCTGAAGTTAGGAGAAGGACAATTTTTGAGGAAAGGGTTACTTTGAAAGGGTTGGAATGAGAAAGGTGCTGGACTGGGGCCCTCTTAGAATCCTCCTAGGATTTACTTAGGGGCTGCAGACACAAATGCCTGTAGGGGCCAGGGAGTTTCCCTAAATGGAGGCTATAATATAAGGAAGGTGTGGAGTTACTTGGCGGCCCTATTCTGCTCACCCAAATGTTAGCATTGCAGAATGTTATCTGTGGAGAGACTAAAGAGAAATAACAAAAACAAACAAACAAACAAACAAACAAAAAACAAGGTGAGACTTTAAATTGGATCCTGGCACAGAAAAGGGAGACCTGAGATCTTCGATTTAGTGAACAGTATTGTACCAATGTCAATTTCCTAGTGTGGATACCATTTTGATTTAGAAAGATGTTAATGTTAGAGGGAGCTGGGTGAGAGATACACAGAAATTCTCTGTATTATTTTTGCAATCTTTCTGTGAATCTCAAACTATTCCTAAGTAAAAATATTATATAAACAGTAAAAGCAAAGTGGGGGACATGCTAATAGAAGAGATCAAGTACAAGGTTATCTGCTTGAGACCTCTCAGAAGATAGCCTCAGGGATCTCTGAGACAAGGTGAAAGTGGGGCTATCCACTCACTTTATATGGGTGGATATTTCACAACTTGAGAGTGTGGTGGGCAAATAATGCCCCTCCAAACATGTCCATGCCTTAGTCACTGGAACCATGCCAGATTACCTGGCAAACACAATTAGGTTTGCAAATAGAATTAGTCTTGCTTATCATCTGGCCTGGAGGTCATTCTGAATTAACTGTTTGGACCCAACATGACTATAAGGGTCTTTATGAGAAGAAGAGGGAGGCAGGAGGAGAGAATATGTTGGGGTCACATTTCTTAAGAAAAACTCTACTACAGGTCATTGCCCTCTTTACAATGGAAGGAGATGTGCTGAGAAAAGCAGGCAGCTTCTAGAATAGTGATTCCTAAGGTAGGGTACATGCCTCATAGGGGGGCAATTTGATTTTTAAGGGGAGTGATTTGAGAATGAATTATTAAGTGACTTTTTTCGTTTTTTATGGTTCTAGGGGCTTCATATACAGTACATAAATATATTGTGACATATTTATGCATTTCAATTCTCTATTATATGGTTTGAAACCTTATTTGCTATTTTTTCACATAATTTAATATTATTATTATTATAATAATTATTTTAACAATTTCTTAGTGATTTCTTCCTCAGTACTTCAACTGCCCTTCTGTTCTCTTATTTTTTTCTTTCATGGATGCCAAGTTCTTTGGAAGCTTAAGACCAAGTTAATTGCATTTTAGGCTCCCTCCATGTGAATAGGAGTTCACTTTTTTGAATAATAAGAATTATATATCACAGGGCGACATCAGAATTTTAGATTCGTGGGTGGGGCATGGTCAAAAAATGGTTGGGAACCACTGCTCTAGAGTCTGGAAAAGAGAAGATCTCAGACTCACCCCTAAAAGCTCCAGAAAGGAACGCAGCCTCACCAAAATTTTTAGCTCAGCAAGACCTGCGTCAGGTTTCTGAACTGCAGGGCTGAAAGGCAATACATTTGTGCTCTGTTTAGCCATTACGTTTCTGGGAACTTGTTACAGCAGCAACAGGAAACAAATACAGACAAAAAAAAAATCAATATAGCACCACAGGCTCTCATGGTGCTTATATGCTGTAAGCATTTCACATACATTGCCTCCCTCAATCTAGGGAGGTAGGTACTGCCCTTCATCCAGCTTTAGAGAGGAAGAGACTGAGCAGAGAGATGTGAACTTGTCCAGTGTCACAGTTGGTGCATTAAGAGCAGAGCATTGGAGATCTGGGATTCGTGGGCAAGCAGCCTGGTATATTAGCACTGTGCTCTAGCACTCCCAGTCTTAGCAGCAATTATGTGTTGAAGTCACTTAAAATTGAAAGAATATGTCACGAGAAGGAAGGAATAAGAGACTGAAATTTTCTAGGAAGGATGACTAGAAAGGTATGATATTCTAATAGCAGCAGAAAATACATTAGTATTAGTGTTTTTAAAGCATTGGCTACGACAGTGGTCAGCAAACTGCAGCTCCTGAGCCACATGCGGCTCTTTGGCCCCTTGAGTGTGGCTCTTCCACAAAATACCATAGCCTGAATAAGTTTATTTTGAAGAAGTGGCATTAGAAGAAGTTTAAGTTTTAAAAATTTGGCTCTCAAAAGGAATTTCAATCTTTGTACTGTTGATATTTGGCTCTGTTGACTAATGAATTTGCCGACCACTGTGCTAAGAAATATCTTTCCCAGATTATAAATCCCATTTGATTATTATGGACTTCAGTGGCACATAAAGATGCTTTCAAATAATGTGAAATCAATTATTTTGGGAAGGAGTTATTTCTTTTTCAGTTTTTTTCTAATTCCCTTGTTTATGCCATTAAGAAAGTTTTTGTCCGGTGCTAGGGTGTCTCTCTAAACCTTGGCCATCTCCATTTTCAATAATAAAGTGGAGACCTGGGGATCACTGTCTGCAGGTTATGATAGCAAGATTTTACTAACTTGTGGTTGTGTTATATTTATTTTATGGTGACTCTCTACTTGGAATAATTAATATTTTCCATTTACAGTATTGAATAAAGTTGTCTTTTAAAAATAACATATTTCAGGGGAATCAAAGTTCATCAGAGTGAAGATATATTAAGTAGCTGATGGATCATAGTAGCCATTTAGAGATAGTAGCAGAAGAATATCTTGGATGTTGGATGTGAGAACATCTGATTCTTTGGGGCTGAAGAGTTCCAACGATCAGCTCTAAATACCAAAGAGATGCTCATTACTGAGTTCCAAAGCCCATGGACATCTTGAAATTCATTTTGTTTTCAACCTCATCACCAGAAGTAAATGTTTTTGTTGGATTTAGAACATGGAGAATCCAAAGACAATTCATAACATTTTTTCAGCATTAAAATTTGATTGGGATTAACTAAGTTCATTGGTCCTTAATTTGCTGTTTGTTTTTCTACTAATTCCAGCAATGAAATTTCTAAAATCTTCTATTTCATGAAGTTTTATTAAAAAGCCCATATTGTTTGTTATTCCTGCTGTTTTTTTTTTGTTTTGTTTTTTGTTTTGTGTGTGTGTGTGTGTGTGTGTGTGTGTGTGTGTGTGTGTGGTTTGAATCAGTTCTGTTGTTGGTCGTGTGATAGTCAAAACAATCATGTCTTCTGCTACTGGTCTGCTTTCCCAAAAGAGCCTTATATTTGGTGATATGAAGATTCTAAGTGCCTTGTTCTCTTATCTGATTTGGCATCTACCAGTCTTGCAGGATATGGCTGCTTGTGAGAATTTTGTTTATGCAACCAACCCAAACCAATTCTCCCAGTGAACGGGTCTGCATACTTCTTATCCACCATGTCAATCACAGGTCAGAGGAGGTGAGCATTATTTGCATGGGCAGGGGTCTGTCCAACATCTGGGGTGATATCTGATATATGGTGCAGTAGAACAAGGCAATGACTCAACAGCACGGGGTTTGGAAGAACTGAGTCCCTAAAACGCTCACAGTTTAAAGAATGGTACCTGCCTTATATCTTTTACAAATAAATTATTGCATGTAGCTTAGCCATGTGATAAACTTTTCTTTCATTCTCTGTCGTGTTGCTGTTTGTGTCAGGATCTAAGGCCTTTCGCCCAGGATCTGAGCATCTAACAAATCTGAGTATCATCTTTCTTAGCCTCCCAGAGGGACTTCTGAAACTTCATGAATTACTGTTTTTGTTTTGTTTTAGTCTCACTCTCCTCCTCCTCCTCCTCCTCCTCCTCCTTCTCCTCCTCCTCCTCCTCCTCTTCCTCCTCCTCCTCCTCCTCCTCCTCCTCCTCCTCCTCCTCCTCCTCCTCCTCCTCTTCCTCCTCTTCCTCCTCCTCTTCCTCCTCTTCCTCCTCCTCTTCCTCTTCCTTCTCCTCCTTCTTCTCTTAGTCATCCAATGAAAACAAAGGCACAGACTGAATCAGCAATTTTGAGGTCTAAATCAGCATGTTCCAAGTAAGAATGGCAATAATGATAATAGTTATGATGGCCCAATTCACTTATGTGTATGTGTTGTAAATTTTCCGCTGGTGGTGCTGGCCATGTTATGTCTATTCTTATCTTTAATCCTAAAAATCAGGTTAATCATTTCCCAAACTTCCTTCACCTCTCTCCTCCTCTCTCCTTCACCCCATATATCAAACTTGTTAGCCTTGTACAATCAAGAAGCCTTCTTTGTTCAGACAATTGCCAACCTTGATAGTGCAGATGATCCAAAGGCCCAAGTGCTTTGCAAGCATGTGTTAAATCCCTATGTTGTGCAAGGTAGTCCTCTTTAAATGTGTGAGCCCACTTCACTCTGACAACAACCCTGAGAAGTGAATATGGTTAGTCCCATTTTAAGAGTAATCCAGAATCCCTGTCTTCAAAGAGCACATGGCTAGGAAGTGAGACAGGCATGTAATGATAAGTAATATTGCATGGCATATGAGCACACCGGGTCAGGGGTCGTACTGAGAAGGGTGTCTTGGGAGTTTGGAGGAGAGAGGTGATCCTTAGACAGGGTTCTGAAAATAGATGGGTGTTTTTCAGGCAGACAATTTATGGAAGGATGTTTCAGGAAAGAGGACTGCATTTGCAAAGGGAAAAGGAAGTGGGATTCTAAGCCAAAGATAAATGACATGCATGGCTAAAATGTAGTTACAGTGGTGTGCAGAGGGGAAGCTGGATTATCAGAACTGTATGAAGCCAGTGGTCTCATCTTTATGTGCAAGTCTGTGTAATTTTTAGGAGAGTTTAAAAGACTCCATTTCCAAGTATACATCACATGCAACCTGAGTGACCAGCATATATACTACTGTAATATCTGAACATATGCATGGTTCCTTTCCCATCTCTCTTGTTGTTCCTTCTCCTTTTATCCCACGTCCAACAAGCCATTCACCCAGAATTCTCTGGCTTCTCCACACTGTTGGAACTAAATACAAACTTGGTTCTTTTTAGCCTTCTACCCAGCTATTCTCCCATGGGAGGGAGGGAAGGTATAAGGAAAATATCTCTGAGCATCTCCTGCTCCATATTATTGCATTTGATTTTAACTCCATATTATTGCTGTTGATTTTAACTCCTGCTTTGGGGATTCAGAGCTTCCTTCTGATTCTCAAGAGATCTTTTCTTGAGTACTAAGTTACAAAAGATAGCAATAAGAGAGAGCCTACAAAGCAGTGAAGGAAAAGTACAATCACACTGTGGAAAAAAAGTTTGGTGGTTCTTCAAAAAGTTAGACATGTGACCAAGCAATTCTGGTCCTGAGCATATACCCAGAGAAATGAAAACAGGTACTCCAACAAAAACATGTGCATTGCAGGCTTGTACATTATTCACAATAGACAAGAGCTGGCAACAGCCCTGATGCCCATGGATGAAAGAATGGATCAACAAAATGTGGTGCCACCATGCAGCACCGTGAAAAGTCATGAAGTCCTGATGCATGTCACAGCATGGGTGGGACTTGAAATATCACGCTCAGTGAAAACGAGCCAGACACAGAAGGTCACAGATTGTGTCTTTGTATTTATATGAAACTAGAGGCCCAATGCATGAAATTCGTGCAAGGGGCTCACCCCTCACAGCTGCAGTGGCTTGCCTTGGTCCTTGCAGTCCAGGCTTCATCTGGAAGGTTGTTTGGAAGGACGTCCAGAAGATTGTCTGGCCATCCAGTCTGATTAGCATATATGCCTTTATTATTATAGATATCCAAAAGAGGGAAACCATAGAGACAGAACACAGAATGCGAGTTTCTGGGAGAGGGGGAAGGGAGGGAGTGGCTGCCGGGTAGATGCAGGGTTGTCTTTGAGGGTGTTGACAATGTTTCAAAGCTCAATAGAGGTGGTAGTTGTACAATATGGGAATGTACTAAATGTCACTGGATTGGACAACTATACATGGTGAATTTTATGTTACGGGAATAACACCTCCATGAAAATAAAAAGCTCCCTCAATGGGAAAACGCAGGGTAGGTTGCAAGGAAAAGAGTTGCATTACACCCAATTTGCACAGTATGACCCATGCTTTCAGGAAGGCTGCAGAAATGGGTCCTTAGAGTAATGAGGTCCATCTGCAGAGTGGAGGAGGAGGTGGTTCTGAACATGGGGGCTCAATCTCAGTTCCAAGGTGCCGAGGAAGTACGACCACCAATGTCACAGGCCCATCCTCCTCCCCAAGGGAAGTTGCAGCCTGGGAAGGTGACAGCTCATCAGGCCAGAAACCGAAGATGAGAAAATTGGAAATGGATAGGGTTTAATGCCAATGCATATTTAATTCCACTTCAGTATAGAGGGGATACTTTAAGGAGCAAAGTGCTTAAACCAGACAAGATTTCCTTCAGTCTGATAATAAACACACTGAAGTGCCCTTTTATGTTTAATAATTCAGGGTCCATCCAGTGCATGTTTAAATGTTTTCTTGTTTTATCATTTGAAAAATCAAATGGTAATTGGTTAAAAAGCAATAGATGAGAGATGTTTTCAATATGGTGGTCTCCCCAATAGGCACTCGGAGGACTGCACATTTTAACACAACCAGCCAGGTGTCCTGTCCCTGGCTAGAGGGATGCATCTACTCCCACACGTGGCCTCAGCCATAGGTGAGTGGGGTTAGAAGGAAATCAGACAGAAAGGACATCCGGGATCACTTTAGTGACCCATTCTTGAACGAGTGTGCTCAGAATGAAGCCAGATTCCTGGAAAATTCTGGAGAGAAACCCAAAAGTCAGACCATAGGGAGAGGAACAAGTCATATCAATAGAAAGCTCTGGGATTGACCTGGCCTGCAATTGGGCTCCATGGGAAATGGAGCCCACTATGGAGCCAGTTCACTCTAGGCAGCAGCAATGTTTAGAAAGGAAGACTGGCTCACCTTGTATGATAAGGATGGTTCTATGACTCTTAGGTTGAAGGCAAATGATTTTCCCCAGAGAGTGTTGTGGGGATGTGAATAGCCTCACGGCAACACCAGATTGCCCCGTCTCCCAGTAGAAACTGAACATGAAGAGAGGATTCCTGCGTGTTCTTAAACATCACATTGGAAAAGGAAAGCCACCACAGTGCTTCATTCTTATTCAGCATCTGTTTATTGTGCCCATCAGACACCGTGGTGAGTGCTGGGGTTACTTTGGAACACCACATGGACAAGATCTCTGGCTGTGTGGAGCTCATATTTTCTGTAGAGGAAAATTGTACAAGGAGGAATTGTGACAGACACCTCCAGATGCCTACCAAATCTCCATTTATTCCTTAGTCCTTGGTAATCGGTTGCTTAATCATAGCCAGGACACCCACAGGAGAGGGAAATGATGCTGTGTTCCCCACCTACCCTTGCAGAGAGGAATCACCTACAAGATGGCAATGAAAATGATTGTGTGGTTCCTGGGGAAAGCCTTTAGTAGGGGCTGACTCACCCAATGTGGATGCATCCTGCACCTGTTCTCCCTCTCCCTCTGCGTGAAACAGCATGACCTTGAGGCAACTTTGAGGATGGAATCTGTATCCTGAGGAGGATGGACTAGAAACATGAGATGAGCAAGAGGACTCAGCATGGACTGCCCAGCCCTGAACTTCTTTCCTGGGAGAGAAAAAAAATGCACCTGCATTTTGTGTAAGCCACAGTTATTTTGGGACTCTCCAAATAGCAGCCAAGTCCAATTTTGTGAGATCAAGGTTGAAAACACAAATATAAAGTAATTTCAGACAGAAGAACCTGCTGTGCAGGCAACAAAACAGAGTTGCGTGTGAGAGAGACCAGGGTGGGGGCAAGCTGCTCTGGGATGGGAAAGAGCAATCTCTCTGAGCTACGAATGGCCAAGTGGGTCAGGAGTGGGCAGTTGCTGGGAAGGACATTTTAAGCTGATGGGATGGCAGATGCTGAAGCAAACAAAATGGCATCACTGAGAAACAAAAGACAGTCAGAGGGGCAGTAGTAGTAGAAAATGCAGAGAAGGTGCTAGATGAGGGCATATGCAGGGGAGAGCAAGTCCCTCTGTGGTTGCAAGCCATGCCAGGAAGTGTAGATTTGATCCTGAGTGAGGAGGGGCATCTGTAGTCTGCTGTGAGCAGAAGAATGATGATCTCGTATTTATTTATGAAGTGTGCTCTAGCTGCCATGTATAAATTGACATGGTGAGTGCAGAGTCACCATTTACCAGGTGACTATCAAGATCCAGGTGGATGGGGATGAGATAAAGGGGAAATAAAGACACATATGTAACACCTTAATCAATAAAGAAATTTAAAAAAAAACATCCAAAAAGAAAAGAAAAAAATATCCAGGCGAGTGTTGATTGTGGGATGTATGCTGGAGGTAGCCCTAATGGGACTTAGAGAAGTTTGGGAAACCAATTAAAACCTAAGCAGCTTATGTTAGGAGGGTGAGTGTTGATGCAGCATCAACATTGGCTTTGGAAGAATCTCTCACACAGTCCTCGTGTTAGAGCCACTCAACTGTGTGCACAAAAATTAACATGGGTTACTCAACAACAATAATGAGCAAAAACCCACACAAATAACTCCATTCAAAAATAAGCAAAGGACATTGCTCCAAAAAAGAATTACAGATGGCTAATAACCACACACAAAAAAATTGCTCAACATCACTGCTCCTTAGGGAAATGCAACTCAAAACTATAAGGAGATAACCACCTCACACCCATTAGGATGACTACTATCAAAACCCCAAAAAAATAATACATACTGGCAGTGATGTGGAGAAGCTGGAACCCTATGCACTGCTGGTGGGGATGTCAAATGTGCAGTCACCATGAAGACAGTATGGCAGTGACTCAAAAATTAGAAGTAGAAATAGAATTACTATATTTGACTTAGCATTTCAGCTTGTGGGTATACACTCCAAAGCATTGAAAACAGGGTCTCAAAGAGATATCTGTATACCCTGTGTTTATAGCAGCATTCTTTCTAATAGCTAACTTGTGGAAGCAAGCCAAGTGGCCATAGACAGCTGAATGGCTAAGCAAAATGTCATATATCCATGAAAACCTAACTCCCCATCCTCCACTACCCCTTGGCTCCTGGCGCCCACCATTCTACTTTCAGTCTCTATGAATTTGACTACTTTAGATGCCTCATATAGCAAAACCTGTATTGTTTGCCTTTTTGTGATTGGCTTATTTCACTTAGAATAATGTCTGTAAGTCTCATGCATGTTGCCGAATATGCCAGAATTTCCTTCTTTTTAAGGCTGATTAATACTCCACTGTAAATGGTTAAGCAAAATGGCTAAGCAAGATTTACAAATGGCTAATAAGCACATGGAAAAAAAAGTGCTCAACTTCAGTGACCATTAGGGAAATGCAAAGCAAAACTACAAGGAGTGGAAGATGGGGAGTTAGTGTTTCATGGGTACAGTCTTAGTTTTGCAAGTGAATAGAGTTCTGGAGATGGATGGTGGTGATGACTGTATAACAATATGAATGTATTTAGTGCTGCCAAACTATACCCTTGAAGTTGTGTAAAATAGAACACTGTAGTATATTTTGCACAATGAAAAAAATGGAGGAAGGTTTACATGGGTTGTCTCTGGGATTGCAATGAGTTCTCAGCCAGAACAGCCCTGTCTGTCCTTCTGACAGCTCAGAAGCAGGTCCCTGTATCTGTGAGTTCCAGTGCACCATCATGTTGACAATTGGCATCTCTGAGGTTCCTATTTCACCCTGCAAATATCAACGTATTAGTGACTTATTCTCAAAAGCCCCTCCAAACCCAGCAAAGGCAGCCTGTGCCCAGAAGCATGAGCATGTAGCTCCCACCCACTGATTGAATGAGACATAGAGGGATGTCCAGAGACCTGATCCTCAGACTGGGCCTGGAGTCAGAACTAGTCAGGGAGGACATGTACGCATTTGCATATGATTTGCATCTGCTTTACATAAGGCTGCACAAGCTGTGCTGTCTTCTCAAACATCACTCACAAAATATTTTAAGACTGCCAAAATCTTTGATGAACATTTAGATCTGCAGCCTGAATGTCTCGAACTTCTTCAACTGCAATGTTCATCCAAGGAAGCCCAGAACCTATCCCAGGTATCTGTCTACACCCCCAAGGGATTCAGTGTTTTCTCAGTGAGTACAGTTTTTCCTTCCTCTAGTCACTTCCCCTTCCTCGGGTCTTAAATCAGACATGCAGTATGTTTTAATGTGGGGTTAGAGAGGTTGGAGGGATCACTACAAAAAATTTAGATGCAATATGAACATCCTTGATTTTAAACATTCCTCAGTCTTCTCAGACATCAGAAATTATTCACTGGCAATTTATTTCGTTATATCTTGACCTCTAGCCTTTTCTCTTCTCTTCTCCCCTCTATTCTCCTCTCCTCCTTTCCCCTGCTTTTTCCTTCCCTCCCTAGCCCTCCCCTACACTCCCTTCTTCTTTCTTCTCCTCTTTTCTCCTTTTAGGCCCTCCTCTTTTCTTCTCCATTTCCCCTCCCCCTTCTCTCCTCCTCTGCATCCCTCTTACCCTAATGTTTCCTTTCTCTTCTTTCTCAGTGGATGAAAGGTGAACCACTCACGTCATTCAACAAACATGCATTTAATGCTAATAAACTAGTAAACAAGATGTTCAAGCCCTTACCTTCCTGGAGTTCACATGGTTGTGTTGGCAAAGATACCCCTAAAATGTAAAATCCATGAACAAGCTGTTATAATGAGAGAGAGCAGTACACAGGCAAAGAATTAGGCAAGGTTACCAGTTGAAATTGAAGGCATCTCCATTGAAGGTCTGGTGAGGAAGAGTCTAAGTGGAAGGGCAGAAAGACATAGCCCTGAAGCCAAAAGACCACAATACACTCAGGAAAGACCAAGAAGGCCAGTGGAATGGTGGGGCAGGAGGGACATGCAGGACAAAGATGTAAATGAGGAGGAAGTTGCCAAGCAGAGAGTCTGATGCCCTGTTAAGTGTGCATTTTACTGTTCATCTCTTTCAATTAGGGAGCACCAATATAATGCAGCCTGAATGCCCATCACCCTGCTGGTTAAGGAGAAAGCTACCACCCTCCTCATGCTCGCCTTACTTCTCTTCACTTGTTTGTGCTCGACGCTCCTTCAGGGGCTGCCTAGCAGAACTACCGGATCCTGTTCTCTCTTCTTATGAAGAATAATGCCATTTTCTCTTTATCTTGCACTCTCCTTAGTTTGTGTGTGTGTGTGTGTGTGTGTGTGTGTGTGTGTGTGTGTTAGAAAGAGAGATAGAGGAGAATGTTGCCATTCCCCTATGAGGTAGAAGTAGAAACTACATGTGAAATATTTACTTTCTTTTCTATTTACCCCTACTCTCCAGCACAGAGAATAAATAAGACAGAGTCTAAGAGAAGGAGAAAACAGTAAACATGATGAGCAATGCCAGGTAAAAAATATTTTGGGAAGTTCCAACGGAGTGAAATCTTGTGGATAGAAATGTAGAACCTGCTCTGGCAGTGTCTCTCCATTTTGCGCTCATCTCTGCTATCCATGTTTATGATGTATGACACGTTTATAAAATGGTATTTTCATGCCTTTCTCGTCATTAGTAGTGTTCAGGTAAACCTGGTCATTCAGCCCACAGTCTTTGGCAGTGGGCAGAAAGAAAGAAAAAAAGTGGCCCCGAAAAAGACAAATGCAGGGGCCACGTCAATGACCTCTGGGCAGTGAGTGGTCCCCTCACCCTGGAGAAAACCACATGTAGCAATAGCCAAGGAAAAATAATGTTCTACAACACCCCAAAGCAAGGTACTCACTAGCGCCCACTCCTCAAGTTGGGGGTGGAATTCAGGCCCATTATCCACATACTCACACGCATAGACCAACAGCAGGTGAGTCTACAGCAGATGCTATTCTTCGCACACAGGTGTGAATGGGCCACCTACAGGAGAGCAGGATGTTTTGCTCTAGTTGAACCAACATTAGAAATGTAATAACACGTTTAGCAGATTTAGATGAGTGCTTACTTAATTTAGAAAAACAACCCTCTCTGTATAGAAATATGTATTGTGTGAATAAGCCAGTCAGTATAACTGATTATCTTGCTAGGGAGATGTAGTAGGGAAGGTAGATCAGCTAAGAAATAATTTTTTAGTATTAGATGTTTGCAAGATCTGGTCATGTTCTGGGGGCCAGATGAGAGTTTTGAAATTGTCTGCTAAGTAACGCGCCTTACTTTGCCTTGCCCATAACAGACCCCTAACAAATACCTTGCATGTGTTTTTAGCAATTAGGTTATTTCTTCACAGATATTTCTAGGTATTTATGACTTTATTTTGTGCCTGAGTTCATGTTCATGTTCATTCATTGGCGTGGGTGTGTGTGTGGGTGTGTGTGTGTGTGTGTGTGTGTGTGTGTGTCCACATGTGGGGGATCCTGATAGGAATCATTGTCATCTCTTTGGAAAGATACTTGCTACTGGGCAGAACTAAGGGCTAGGGGTGGGAGAGAGACAATACAGCGAGGTCAATAGAATGCCTTTCCAGGAGCCAGCAAAGCCTGTTTCCCAGCTCTGCCTCTTGGCGGCTGTGACTGGGCAAGTTATTGATCTCTCAGCCCTTCTATCTGAGAGGGATTGTGACAATTAGAGATTATGTAAGTGCAATCTCTACACGTATTTTTTCCATAAGAAATAAACTCAAAAACTCTAAAAAGGGAGTTGTTGCCCTAGCCAGGTGGATAGAGAGTTGGCCTGTGTACTGATAAGTCCCATGTTCGATTCCACGCAAGGGCATGTACCTTGTTTGCAGGCTTGATCCCTGGCCCTGGTTCGGGCAATTGATCAATGCGTCTCTCTCACATTGATTTTTCTCTTTCTGTTTCTCCCCCTCTCTTCCACTCTCTCTGAAAATCAATAAAAACATATCCGCAGATGAGGATTAACAACAACAACAACAACACACACATGAGTTATCTCCTTGCCCATGTAGCTCAGTTGGTTGAGTATTGTCCTAGGCACCAGGAGGTCTCCAGTTCAATTCCTTGTTAGGGCACATGCCCAGGCTGCAGCTCAATCCCCAGGAGGGGGATGTGCAGCAGTCTGCTGATTAATATTTTTCTCTAATCAATGTTTCTATCTCTCTCTGTGTCTCATTTCCTCTCCCTGAAATCAATAAAAAATATTTTTTTAAAAAAATGAGTTGCCTACTATACCATAACCCTCTACCAATCATAGAGGTTCTGGCAGATTTTATTGCCAGTCATATTGTGCTAGAGTTGAAGTGCTAAGAATGCTGTCTTATCCCTCAGCTAGATCAGTTTTAAAAGGTGATCTTGGAGTCCTGTCAAGCACAGAAAGAGGGATTTACACAATGACAAACATATGTCCATGACATTTACTATGAGATTTCCCAGAACTGAATCCCCGGCTCCTGGGCAAGGGGAAACATGCTCTGCGAGAGTTGGAAAGGGGTATTTTAGCAGAGACACAGTTTAGAGCACAGGCAATTCTTTTTTATTTTTAGGTTGGGATTTAGAAACAATCAAACAATATCCTTTAGCTGAAAAAGTGGGTAGGCAGGAGAACTCATCTTGACTTGAAATGCCAGATAATTTTCCCCATTGCCATGGTTTGTTCCCTGTCTCTATTAGTCCCACTAACCTGCTCAGGGCTCAGGGCCTTTTGCAGCTAATTTAGCCCTTTGTAGCTCATCATCATCTCGTTCCTCATTCCACAGACTTTGGGGGCTTTATGGAAATACCAACCGGATGTGTCGGTGCTTTTGTGGAGTCTCCAAATAACCCCATCCATCTTCCTGGCATTTCTTAGCTGATCAACAAGAGCTTTACACTGTGCTTTCTTTTATAGCATCTTCATTACCTCTGGCTGTCACACAGCTGCCCATTTCTGTGTATATTGCATCCTCAAGTAGGCTCTCTGGTGGTGCCTCTGGTATCGCTCTGGCCCTTCGTTCTGCCAGCTGCAGCTCAGTCAGTCACTGTGCCACTGACCAGACGCTTCTCACTATTTCTCCACTGCCTCTTCTGAGAATCTGTATCCTTCCTCCCATGAGATTCCCATAAGTGGTGCAGAGGGAACTCCACAGCATAAAAGAGCCAGAACTGAAACTTTGGTTAAAACCAAAGCAAACCCAACCCAGATGGGTCCCTAATACTGCTGGTACACAACAGATGATACATTGAATATTGTTTGAATGGTGAAATTAATTGCTGATCTTACTACAAAAAAACAATGAAATGAAAATACAGCCCTTTGGGTTAAGGGCCAGATGAGTCATCAGTGATAGTCTTAGGAGGTACAAAGAACCCAACAATGGAGTAGCAACCTGAGTTCTCTGTGTGGCAACTGCTGCCAGCCCATCCACAGCAGATATTCCTGTTGGACCAGTTGAGGTGGCTTTGTGCTAGAACCTGTACTGGTGCAGGGCAGTCAGCCACCATCTGTTACCAGGAACCACCTGCCACCAGAGAACACCTGACTTTTATTCAGAGGGCAGAGCCTTAGAGAGGATCAGCTGCTACAGCTGAACTTCAAGGAGGATGTCATCAACTCTCTTGGTCTTTGTCTTGGGAAAGATCATTGGTTACCTCTATTTTGGGCCTCTTCTAAGTGAGATTTATTTTGCTCCTCACTCACTGAATGTGGTGCATCCCATCCTCCCTAGCAAGCTGGAACTTCAGGCATCCCCAATGAGATAACCAAGAGAGGCTTGAGTTCCTACACTTAAAACAGGATTGCTATCTACCTCTAGAATTCGACTTTGGGAAGCAGGGATCTAGCTGGAGCTAAAGTATGAAGTTGGAGCCAGTACTCTCACCCCCTATTATGAGCTGAATTGTGTCCCCGCCTTCCAAAATTCACATGGTAATGTCCTAACTTCCAGTATGTACAGTTGCAAATGTATTTGGAGATAGGGTCTTTAAAGAGGTACAGTTAATGTATAATGAGGTTATTAGGGTGGACACTAAGCCAATATGACCATGAGAGGACACAGTGAGAAAGCTGCTGTCTGAAAACTCAGAAAAGACTCCTCACCAGAAATCAACTCTCCTAACACCCTGGTCTTAGACTCCCAACGTCCAGAATTGTGAGAAAATAAATGTCCGTTGCTTAGGCCACCCAGGTGTGGTACTTTGTTATGGAAACCCTAGGAAAGTAATATGCTATCCAACCCAAAAGGTGTTTCCATTGACAATGTGGAAGGGCTAACCTCACAAAATAAAAGCACAAATGCTCTGCATATTTCTCAGATAGATAGGTGGATAAGTAGATGGATAGATGGATGGATGGATGGATGGATGGATGGATGGATGGATGGATGGAAGGATGGATGGATGATGGAAGGATGGATTGACAGGCAGGTATCAACAGAGAGGCATGTATGGCAAGGGAATTGCTTACATGACTGTGGGGGAGAGCCAGGAAGCCTGAAATCCTTAGGGCTAGTCATGCAGGAGAAGCAGGCTGGGAACTCTCAGGGAGGGACTGACACCTAGTCCACAGGTGAAATTTCTCCTTCAAGGAAGCTCCCGCTGCTTTTGAGGGTTTCCACATATTAGATGAGGCCCACTAATCTTTCATAGGATAGTCTCTGTTACAGACAACTGATTTGTAGGTATTCATTCCATCCACAAATACCTTCAAAACAATACAAAATTAGTGTTTGATAGGATGACTTGGTGCCTAATCAGGTTGAGTATCATAATGATGACAATGGTGATGATAATTGCTATTCTTTATTGCATTCTTGGTAAGTATTGGACATGCTGCTAAAATTCTTACATGTGGTATAGTGGTCCCTCCTTATCTGTTCCAAGATCCCCAGCAGATGCCTAAAACCACGAATGGTACCAAACTCTCTATATACTTTCTTTTCTATACACACATACCTATAATACATTTTAATTTGTAAATTAGGCATGGTAAGAGATTATAGATAATTTATAAAAATAAATAATATGCAGTAATTGTGAAGAGCCTTGGGCCTTTATTAAGTTAAATAAGGATAACTTTCATTAAAACACTGCAATGGAGTGACAATCTGATAACAAAGGGAGCTAACTCACTAACTAGTCAATAGCTTATAAGGTGTGGATGCACTAGACAAAGGGATGATTCAGCTCCTGGGCAGGATGGAGCAGGATTGTGTCAGATGCCATCAGGCTTCTCAGAATGGCTCACAATTTAAATCGTATGTGTTATTTATTTTGGGACATTTTTATTTAATATTTTCAGACTGAAGTTGATTGAAGTCAACTGAAATCACAGACATTGAAACTCCATACAAAAGGGCGTAAATTATATGTATGTCTTTTTCAATATATTTTTATGGATTTCAGAGAGGAGGGAGAGGAAGAGAGATAGAGACATCAAGGATGAAAGTGAATTATTAATTAGCTGCCTCCTGCAGGCCCCCAACTAGGGTTGAGCCCACAACCCAGGCATGTGCCTTGGCAAGGAATTGAACTGTGACCTTCTGGTTCATAGGTTGGTGCTCAACCACTGAGCCATTCTTGCCAGGCTGTATTTATATATTGTCCCAATTATTTCCTCACATTATCTATAAGGAGGTCAGGGGGGTTACATGACATATCCAAGGTCACTTTGAATTAAAAAGTAGGTCTGTGTGATCTTCACATTCAGACTTTAGACCATTGTGCTGTGCTGGTGGCTGTCAGAGGGAGAGACATTCTGGGCTCTGGGCTCCATCACTCATAAATATATGAAATAATAAAGCCCCAGGGAGTGTTTCCCATGTCCACAGCTATCCATGCATCTAAAATGAGAAAGAGAGAGTGTGTGTGTGTTTGAATCTAGGGCCACACCTGGCAAGAGAGTGTTATTCCTCTTCATTCCAGGGGGAAACAGACAAGAACCTAAGGTACAGTCATTCCTGCCAAGGGGTTATGGGGGCATTTCCTCGTCAGCTCCCACACTGGGTGGATGGTAACCTGAACCATGAAGCCTCAGGGGGGTTGTTCCAAGGCCCCTGGTCTTTAAGCCACTGTGAGCCTTCTTGTCTCCCTCCTAGTTCATCCCCCAACCTGAGCACTTTCTAATATAAGTGCAAGCAAAATAAAATTAGAACTGTGCCAGTGGGGGGAAGCCAGCTACCCACGGGCACCATAAATTGCCTTTCCTCTCACCCCTCCTCCTCAGGGCCCACCCCCTGTCACCCTCATCAAGTCACCCCAAATAACCTGCCTTGCCTGATTGAGTCACTGTTTCAGGAGAAACAGGGCCAGAGAGATCTCAGACAAGCCCAGGGAAGGATGATGCATGGATGATCAGCAGTGAAAAGAGAGTGTGCCTAATTCCATGTGACTAATCTGTGTGGGTGGCAGAAGCAGACCATTTGAGTGACATCTGTCGTTTAGGGTCAAGGGAAAGAAATCAGAGACTGCTGGATGTAGTCATCACATCAGCCACTGTTGAATATGATCCCTTTGCTTCTGCTTCTCCCACATGGACACAGTTCTTCCCTCAGAGAGAGTCATTGTTGGTATAGCATCAATGACCCTGGTGTTTGATGACCCAGGGGCACCTATGCTATTAGCAACCTCCCTACACACACAATTTCAAATGTATGGGACATATGAATCTCCACAGAAGCAAATTCAGGATGTAGGAAATTCAAAATCTGGGTAAGTTCTAGGTCTGGGACTAACCATTCACCAGGCAGAGGAGTCTCATTCCCCTGGCAGGCTGATAACCTTGGCATGAGGCATTCTCACCCAGGAGCTTTTTATAAAAGGAGATAAAATAGCATTGATATTTGAGGAGTTTAGTTGTTGAGGCTAAAGTGGTTCTATGCTAAGATGATGATGATGATGATGATTATAATAATATAATAATATGATGATGATGATGATGATGTTAGTCTTAATATGAATGAAAGCAATAATGGTGACATAAGACCTATTATTGAGCTATTGCTATACCATGCATGTTGAAGAACTATGTTCCATATTCCATGGAACATATAATTTGATCCTGTCCCAAATCCTGGAAGACAAGTATGATTGTCCCATTCTTGTTTTAAGAGGTGGAAAGAAGTAAATGAGAGCCAAAGGGTTGGATAGCCTGCCAAGATTATGCTGCTAATAGTGGTTAGAATGGATGATTTGTAAGTCATCAGGGACCTGGAGGCTGATCTCCAAACCACCTTGAGACACAGCCAACTCAGAGGACATGCAGGGCACTTACATCAATGCCTTGAGCAGAGGAAGAAAGGCCCTTAAATCTCCCCTTCATCAGTGGTTCTCCCTTTGGGTTGCACATTAGTGTCTCCTGGGGTGCCTTATGAAATATTACTTGTGTCCAACTCCGCATGATCATTTTAAGGGAAGACAGGCTTGATCATCAATATTCTTTGTTAAGTTCACTGGTTATTTGAATGGATGTCAGATTTGAGAACCACTGCCTGAGATCAAAGATTCTTAATATATGGTTTAAGAATGGATCAGACTTCAACAGGTCTGTTCAAATTTTTCATTAATGACCATTTATTGAAGAGGTGGGGTATGGTTTTCCTTGATTCTCAAAAGGATCCCCTAACATCAACAAACAAACCAAAAAAGGAAGAGCATTGTTGCTTTAGAGGATGATGGAAACCATCAACACCTCCAACTGAGAGCCAGTATGTGCCAGGCACCAGAGATAGGTCCTGGGATAGACTGTCTCACTGAATCATGTGTGTAGCTCTGTTACTGTCCTAGTTTATACAGGATGGAGCTGAGGTCCCAGAAGGCAAGAAAACATCACCAAGAAGTCACCATGAATGAAGGACAGAGCCATAATGCAACTCAAGTATATTTCATGACAAAGCTAGTTTTGCTTGATAGACTTTCCTGATGGATAAGGGTTAAAAAAATAAAACGTCCTGCCAGGAAATAGGGAAATGAACTTGAAGATATTTGGAGGGCTTTGACAGCCATAGGGCATACAGGAATCTGAACTGGTGCATTAAGAAAGCAAAATACTCCAAGTTCACACTGTGTGACTCAGGATTAATCTCCACTGTCCTGAGGAACAAGAGAGAAGACATTTGACATGTCCCTCTTTCCTAGAACCTGATCCTTTCTGGATGCTTCTGGACTTGCTTATAGGGAATGCCTTTTCGCACTTGTTTCCTCCAACACCTCATTTTGTTGGTCCCTGACTCTGTATCTCACACAAGGAAGTGTTATCTGTCCAATGAAGCAGATTTAGGTCCTTCATTGAATCAAGACTCTGCCTTTCATCCAGTTTTCTTCTAATCTTTCTTCCCCAAAGACCTTCTAAGATTTAATTTCTTGTGCATGTGAGAAGAGGATCTTCAAATGACTCAATGACCTTACCCAGCAAGTATGTTTTCCTACATCGATCCTGTTAGCAAATGACATGGCCCCAGTTGTTGAAGCTGAACTTGGTGCCTTCCTTGATCCCTCCTTTCTGTGCAGCCGGCTCTCCACCCTGAACACCCAGTAGATTGCCATGCCCCGACTTGCGTTGCAGAATCATCCATTCTCTCCATCTCTACCAGGTCTTAGGCCCTGGCCTCATATGTCTCTCAGACAGGAAACTACTGTGGCTTCTGCATGATCAACCCCTTGCTTTGCTATCTCTATTTTATCCTGTGCACTCAGAGTAATGTTTTTAAGACCAATTTGATCATGCCTCCTCACTACTCTTCTCCAGTGCTGAAAATGCACATGCCCACGACACACTCACGCAGACACAAGCACATGCAAACATACACACAAGCATATTGGCACATACTTACATATAGCCAAAGACACACATCTCTCTGACCCATGGAAATAAAGTGCAGAAGCCTTCACGAGCTGCCACACATCACAGGATCTTCTTTCTGCTCTCCACATTCTGTGCCCCCCAGTGTTTCCTTCTACTGGTTCCCAACTCTGCAAAATTAACTAGGTAAATGTTTCTCACATCATATACCTGCATCTATGATATTATGAGTGGAGTGGTCTGAGTAGCTTTCCTCACGAGGAGAGGATTTGTTTGTTTGTTTCATAAACAGCTGTATTGAGCTATAACTCATTTACCATACAGTTAACCAATTACAAGTGTACCACCCAGTGTGCTTCAGTCTAGTTGTGCAGTCAACACCACAATCCAATGAACGTTTTGTTTCACAATGTATGTCTACATGTATATAATCACATTGTAAACCTTAAATATACACAATTTTTTTGGTCAGTTATACCTCATTAAAACTGGGGCAAGAGGAATAACCATGGTAATACCCCCAAAAGATCTTCCAACAGATTAGCATTCATTTACCCCTTCCTTCAACTGTGGGCAATTTATGAATTGCCAATGTTGGACATTTCTGGGATGAAATGTATCTGACTTTTGTATCTGGCTGTTTTGACTTAGCAGAATGTTTTTAGACTCATCCGTGGTATAGCAAATATTGCCAGAGGATGTTCTGATATATTTTATTTTTATATTGTTTCCTCTTTTTTTATTGTGAATAACACCCCCCCCCTTTCCACATCAGGTTAGAGCAGAGGTTCCTCCATTTACTATCAATAGGAATTCAGTCAGCTATTTGATTCATCGAAGCCTCAGTTCTTCTGTCTGTAAAATGGCCACAATAATAGCATCTGCCTCGTGGGTCATTGTGATAATGAACCATATAATGAGAGTAAAGCTTAGCCCAGCATCTTTTACATAATGAGCACATGGAGTCTGTGCCACTCTTATAGATTCCCTTTTTGTTGGGCTAACATTCTTATGGTGGTAGTTGTTGACAACTATTATTTTTTCACAGATGCTCATTTCATTTTCATACTGTCCTAGTCATTTATTCATTCTTTTCAATAAACCTGTGAGGCAGTCATGTTCTCATTTTATACATGAAGAAATGAAGTCACAGATGAATCAGGAATGTGCCCAGGGGCACATAGGTAAGAAAAAGTACAGCAGGATCTCTGATCAAGCCCAGACAAGGACTATCTGGGAGCTGCTATCCACTTACCTCCAGCCCCATTCTGCCATCCCCACCAAAGGCATGACAAGAGGTTGTGACGTTGCTGGGTCCAAGAGTGTGACCGAGGATGTAGCTTAACGGGAACGTGCACCTGTTTCTTACCTGGGAAGTAGGGTGCTAATGCTTGGAGCCTTTCCCTTTCTTCTGAGGAAAAGCTTCCTTCACAGCAGGAGAGACACAATGAGGCATCAGAGAGCATTTCGTAAGAGTCAAGGTATTGAAATCTTGGGAGGCTCTCCTGAGAAGAGGCCACAGCACTATCTATGCTGACTGTGTTTACGTGTGTGTGCGTTTGTGCCTACCTACGAGTGTGTGTGTGTTTGTTTATATGTGTGTGTTTATGCATTGCATGTTTGTATGTGTATATGTGGGTGTGTTTGTGTATGTCTGTATTCATGTGTATACAGGTGTATGTGTGTGCACGTGTTTTGTATATTTGTGTGTACACACATGAACACGTGCGTCTCTGTGTGTACACATGTCATATGTATATGTGTTAGTGTGTATACGTGTGTGTTTCTGTGTACCACATGGGTATATATCTGTGTTGTGTGTGCATATGTGTGCATGTGTGTTTATAGGTATATCCATATGTTCATGTTTGTGTGTATGATGTGTTTGTGTGTATACACACATGTGGTATGCACATGATTGTATGCATCCATTTTCATGCCTGTGTGTACCCAGGAGGGGTGCACTTGCACCTGGTTGGGGCTCTGTTTTCAGAGGCCTACCTACATCCCTATGTCTTGCTGACTCTTTCCAGCACTTTGCTCGGGAATAGGGAAATGAACTGAAACCTTATATTTTCTTTCTCTTCATAAGTCTCAGTAAATTCTTTTCAAATCACCATTCTCTGCCACCCAAAGGTGTGTTTGGACGTGGCAATTAACAAGTACATTTGTCACGTATACATCTTCTTTCTCTCACTCTCCTTCAGTGTGCATGTCATCGGAGACACCAGAAAGAGATGGAAAGATGAAGATGGTTATAGTAAGAGAGAGTGAGGAAGCCAGAGAAAGGAGATATGGAGAGATGGGGGGGTCGGGGAGAGAGAAAGAGAGAGAGAGATCTGTATCCCACGTTAGACAGTGAACTCACAGAGGAGGAGGCATGTTTGAGGGAGAAAACAGGAAAACAGTGACTAGGTGTCACTCTTTACCAATGGTAATTGAGCAGAGAAGTAGACAAAAAAGAATGATTTTGTTAACCAGAAGATGTGGTTTGGCATAAGGATTTTCAGGTTCTGTAGTGTGTGTGTGTGTGTGTGTGTGTGTGTGTGTGTGTGTGTGTGTGTTCCCTCCTACCTGGCTATGAGACTTCCACAAGTCACCTCTCACAGTGATAAAAAGGAGTTTCAGCAGGGATTGCCTTTATTTGCCCGAGTCCTCTGCAGGAGGTAATCAGGAGCTTGTCTGAGAGCATCAGAAGCGTTGGCTACACTGGGGGCTTGAACTGGCCCCTTCCCTGCCCTTCATCAACCCCATGCAGTTTGCATGCTCAGCACAAAGTTATCACTGGGTCTGGGCAGGCACGTGGGCTGTCCTCACGGAGCTGTTATCCCCGGTGTGTCACAAACGTGCCTGTTTCCTGCTGGTGTTCACAAGTGGAGGAGCGGGAAGGAGGCCCCTGGGGCCCACAGAGCAGGCCTTTGCAAGGGAACATGGCGTTGGCCACCGGGGGTCTTCATTATCCTCCTCAGCACAGGTAGCTGGGCTGGCTTTGTGTCAGGCCTGAGCAGAGAAGCCTCGTTAATTCACCCCCATGAAAATGGAAGTTTCATAAGCATTGACTTAATTAATGAAGAGGCAGGCAGCATGCTCCACCAATTAACACCACAGGGAAAAGGAAAATGGGCTTTCTTTTGGCATGTTGTGCCAAAGTTAAGGACTGTAACACATAGCAAATAAATAGAGATGCTTTTAATGAGCCGCAAGATCGAGCTGAATAACTCAGAAAGGATGGTGGGTAAACACTGCCAACTCTTTGCACCGTTAAGAGTAATTGATGAGCATAGTTAAAAGTTTGAGGGGGGAAAGGGACTGCCGGGGCTACAGCCGCGCTCATTTATAAATGCATTTTCCTCTGAAAGTAGCTGTTAGGTGTGTTAACGGATGTAATCTGCAGCTGGAAACAAATATGATGAACTAGGCGTTTTATAGTGCCGGGGAAATAGGAGATGTAGCTGGACCAGAAGGAATATTTAGGTGAATTTTTCACACTTGATGGGATTGTCTTTACCTAAGCCCCCTGTGGTAGAGTCTGGCTCCACCTACAACCTGGAAACAGAAGGGAGGGGCTTGGTAAAGTGATGTTAGAACCACTCCATTCCTCTCCAAAAGCCAGATGGATAACTGAATGATTTTTATCTATGCTCATAAGATTAATACATGACCTTCCTTCCACCAAAGGGGTTTTTATTGTTTCTAAAAGAGCAAGTATATTGTCCAAGGAGGTTTTCCAACCAAAGAGAAATCCATTTGATCAAAAAATAGCAACGCAATAGGTTTCAGTAGCTCTTTTAGCTATTTTTAAAGATCTGAGCTGTATTGTCTTTGTCAATGTGATGTGTCTAGTCCAACTAAACTTCATCTTAAAATTAAAGTGGGGCCTAGTTGGTTTGGCTCAATAGATAGAGTGTCGGCCTGCAGACTGAAGGGCTCAAGGTTTGATTCTAGTCAAAGGCACATGCCTAGGTTGTGGGCTCAATCCCCAGTAGGGGGCATGCAGGAACAGTCAATCAATGATTCTCTCTTCATTGATGTTACTCTCCCTCTCTCTGAAATCAATAAAAATATATTTTATTTAGTTATTTTATTAACCCTAAATATATTTTATAAAGTCAGTATCATGGTCAGAGCATTCACATGTTTAACCCAAGAGAATTCAGTTGTGGATGAAATCCAATAATGCTATATATCCTACCAGCCCTGCCTGTCCCCATTAACCCTAACAACAGAAATGCTGATGAAAGTGCTTGGCATTCATGGAGAGCTTGCTCTGGAGGAAGGTGACTGCTTAGAGGGCCTAAGTTTTACCCATATCCCTGGTTCTGTCATTTCATCATGCCAAATGGGATTCTATTTCAAATTGTGTATCATTTACCCAAGGTGTCCGTAAGCACAAGCCAACATCTTCATCTGCTGTTGATTAAAAAAAAAAGAAAGAAAGAAAAAGAAAGAAAGAACAATGCATTATGTCAGACATTTCTGAATGATGGACTGTTGGCACCAACATGGAACCTTCTTCCTAAGCAGTTTCCTAAGATCTGACTATGTATAAGTTTCACTTCATGTGCCCACCGTGGATGAGATCTTGATGTTGGATGTGTCTCTTGGAACCTGCATCACTTTCAGTTACATTGCTTCGTCTTTTTTTTCTAGTTGAGAGCCAGTACCTATAGTTTTAAACGATCCACTTCATCAATGATTTGGAGCAGTGTTTTTTTTTTTCAGATTGTGCTCCCTGGACCTGCCTCAGAATCATCTGGTTTGAAGTGGAGTTCCCAAGCCCAAATCTGACCTATTAAGTCAGGAGTACTCCTTGAATCAACATCATTAACGGGCATCCTGGTGTCCCCAATTTCCCTTGATCTCCAGAACACTTACATCCTGTTCTACTTTCTGTCTGTCATAACCTGTGCATTCTGGGGACTTTCTACTGAATGTGTGCTTAGGAGAGCTAAATGAATTTGTGTTTCACAGACTAATGAGAAGGGACACCTGTCAGGCTAAGAAAACAATCCACTGTTCTCCAAACCCAGCAACAAAGAGCTTAATTTTTGGACTTTACTGTCTGACTATCAGATATATGTCCATTCTGTTCCAAAGATGAGGGTAGGAGAGCTGTGACTAATTGAGATTTTATTGGATTGCGGCGTATTATACTATGGCCCATATTTAGATGTCTCTCCAAGAGCCATCAGCACTTTTTAGAGGGTGGGGTTCAAAACTGTTGCATTGCACATTTGAGGGGTTCAGGAAATAGTTTGGAAATTGTCAGAAGGCAGGGTAGCCACATTATAAAAGGGAAAATCTAAGTTTTTCTTCCTAAATTATGCTCCACACCATGTACACACTTTAACATGTCAGTGTCGTTACTGTCCATGAGATTTGTCATTCCACTAGAGCGGTCACAATGTTTAGAAGTGAGACCAGAGAATGCAAAGCTGATGAGAAGTGAAAAGTTAATTTCCATTTCAGAGGAGCTTCTGATTTCTCATAGTTGTGCTGACATCTCAGCATGTCCAACTGCGAAATGGGTAGAAAACCATAAAGTGCAGAAGAGATTTCAGAGTCTGGGTTTTCCTCTGCGATGGAAAAGAAGAGAGGGAGCATTTTATTTATTTATTTTTACCATTATTAGCCAACGTGTCAATCATTTAAAATTTTCTCATGAAGACTCAAAGCCATGTGTTGAAAGCTGTGTGTCAGCCCTCCAACTGATGCTATGAAAAGTGGCGGTGAACAGTCCAACTAAATAAAGCGTCCTATTTTCAAAAGCCCAGCTGGAGGCAAGAACGCATTGCAGAAATGACCACAGCAGAGGGAAGGTGGCCACAAAGCAGCACAAATTCCTCTCTACACTTGTTTATTTTACTCAAGTGCAGTAAGTGCCGGCAATTAAGGTATTCATGCTGCATTTGACAGGCAAGCAGCCTTCGTGTACAAAGTCTCATGTTGGCTGTGTAGGTAGCTCCCCTGTCAATCCCAATTATTAACACACTCCTCAGCAATGCAAGTTTCCTTATTCATTCTTATGAACTATTAGGGCATGCAGCTGCCCAGAGCTCTGTTAAAATGAGCTTTCCCCCTTCAAAAGTTGGCAGTGCCGGGAAGTGACAGCCTACAGCTCTCAGGATCCTGGGATCCAGGGGAGGCAGCAAGGAACAGTGGTTATGCATCCTGGGTGCTGGCTGAGCCCAACACTTTCTTCCTCCACTTGTGAACTGTGTGCTGGCACCTGTAAGCTTTGCGTCCTCACAGGGTTGCTATCTAGATTACATAAAATCATATGTCAGATCCAGCCCCATGCCTGATGCACAGCGGGTGCTCTGTAGCAACTGATGTTACAGTGGGAAGCGGGAAACAGGGAACCACAGGAGGTCCTCAGGGGCTCACCATAAAAGATAGCAGTGTCCCAGCATGTAGACAAGGTCCCAACTTATGATGGTTCAACTACATGATTTTCCAGCTTTACAATAGTAGAAACTGGATTCAGTTTTTTAATTGAATGTACTGGGGTGACATTGGTTAATAAAATTATATAGGTTTCAAGTGTACAGTGCTATAATACATTATCTGTATTTTGTATTGTGTGCTCACCACCCCAATTCAAGTCCCCCCCTTTACTCTCTTCAACCTCTCTCCACTTCTTTTGCTCTGGTAATCACCATACTGTTGTCTGTGTCTATGAGTTTTATGTTTGTTTAATCCCAATCCCCAACACCCCTCCCCTTTGACAACTGTCATTCTGCTCTCTATATCTATGAGTCTGTTGTGTTTGTTTATTTTGTTCACTAGATTCTACATATGAGTGAATTCATGTGATACTTGTCTTTCTCTAACTGGCTTATTTCACTTGGCATAAAGCTCTCTAGGTCCATGCTGTTGAAAAGGGCAAAATATCCTACTTTTTTACAGGTGAGTAGTATTCCATTGTGTAAATTACCATGGCTTTTTATTCACTTATCTACTGATGGATACTTGGGAGACTTCCAAATCTGAGCTATTGTAAATAATGCTGCAATGAATATAGGGGGGGCCTATATTCTTTCAAAGTAGTGTTTCAGGTTTCTTTGGATATAGTCCCAGAAGTGTAAATGCTGGGTAAAAGGCAGTTCCATTTCTAACTTTTTGAGGTAACCCCATACTGTTCTCCACAGTGGTTGCACCAGTCTGCATTCCCACCAACAGTGCAGGAGAGTCCCATTTCTCCATGTTTACAACAGCACTTGTTTGTTGATTTATTGACAATAGCCATTCTGACATGGTGTGAGATATCTCATTGTGCTTTTAATTTGCATCTCTTGGATGTTTGTTGACATTGAGCATCTTTTCATATGGCTGTTGGCCATCTGTGTGCCATTTTTGAAAAGGTTTCTATCCAAGTCCTCTGCCCTATATTTTATTTGGATTGTTGTTGTTTTTGTTTTGTTATTGAGTTTTATAAGTTTTTATACATATAGGATAGGAACTGCTTATTGGATATGTCATTGGTGAATATGTCCTCCCATTCAGTGGGTTATCTTCTCATTTTTGTTGATGTTATTTTTTTGTTGCTATGTAAAAACTTTCTAGTTTGATGATAGTTCCATTTGCTTATTTTTTTTCTTTTGTTTCTCTTGCCCAGAAAAAAATATTGCTAAGAGAAATGTAGGAGCTTTTACTGCCCATTTTTTCCTCTAGGGTTTTTATGGTTTAAGTTTTGAACACTGATCTTTTCCCAGGCTAGGAATATGCAGTGTGATACACTCTCACGATACTGGGCAGCGACAGTGAGATGATTTTACTTAACTGTAGACAAATATGGGTGTTCTGAGCATGTTTAAGATAGGCTAGGCTAAGTGCTGATTTGGGGTAGGTTAGGTGTATTAAATGTGTTTTTTGTCTTACAATGTTTTCAACTTCTGGGATTATCAACTATATAATCCAGTCCTAGGTAGAAGGAACACCTATACAGTCATTTTCTAGTGGTTCACTGAAAGGGTGTTTGTCAAGAAATTTTGCCCAATCAGGCTTCTCAATGGTAGTGAATTTCTTTCAGTGAGGGTCCCTCATTGCCCAGCATAGACTTCTTTGCTCTATGGCTTTTCTGCTTTGGCTCCTTCTCCTCCTTCCACTTTCTAGGAGACTCGTGGGCTGGCAACTATTTGAAGGACAGGTTTCTTTTTATCACTTTTCAGCAAAAGCCTGGGAGGTTAGCTACGAAACTGGATGGGGGAAGGTCCAAGGGTTAGAGGCTAGTGCAGAGGGTGGATTAGCCAGGGTTAGGGAGGTTATCATTAATTGCTGGGTCAGCTGAAGAACTCAAGTTTGAGACGAGAGTAATGAGGAGGCAAGACCTTCAGGGGATCTTTCACAGGCCCAGTGAAACCACATGTGCCTCCTATTCTCAGAGCCTGTGGAAGGATTTCTCTCTGAGCCTAGACTTGACAGAGAGTAGTAGACAAGGCTTCTGGGTTTGATGTGTGTCTATGGGGAGCTATATAGACAGAGGTGAAAAGAGAAACCCAATCAAACTGTATTTTTCATTCAATCATGGTAAATTAGTATTGGTAAGATAAATAATATAATATGATAGATTCTGCTTAAGTGTTTTACCTGTAAGAGATACTTAGCATGACTCCCATTTTATTTTATTTTTGATATATTTTTAAAAAGTATTGTTGTAATTATTATATATGTCCTCTTTTTTTCCACATTGACCCCTTCGAGCACACCCCTACCCACCACTCTGGGTCTGCACCACTCTATTATCTGTGTCCATGAGTTATGCATATAGGCATACAAGTTCTTTTCCCACCTACTCCACCTTCCCCCTGATATTAGACAGTCTGTTCCATGCTTTATGTCTCTGGATCTATTTTTTTTCTTTAGTTCATTTTGTTCATTAGATTCCACATGTGAGTGAGATCATATGATACTTATATTTCTTTGACTGGCTTATTTCGCTTAGCATAATACTCTCCATTTTATAGGTGGGTTTAGTCAGCTAAGAATTATGCAGCAAGTCAAGCTTCCATTGAGGTCAGCTGAACTCCCAATTGGAGCGCGTCCACATTCTGCTATTTATTTGAGTGTCTGATGCCTAGAAGCTCCAGAAATGTTGACTGGATTCTCCACTACAAGCACATAGTGCTAGACATTGCGGGACATGCAAAAGTGCAGAGCATGGCCCTAGCTGGTTTGTCTCAGTGGCTAGAGCGTTGGCCTGCAGACCAAAGGGTTAAAGGTTTGATTCCAGTCAAGGGCACATTGCCTGGATTGTGGGCTTTGTACAACATGCAAGAGGCAGCTAATCAATGATTTCCTCTCATCATTGATGTTTCTATCTCTCTCTTCCTCTCTAAAATCAATAAAAATTATAAAAAAAGAAAGTGCAGAGCATGTAACCTCCGCCCTAAGTGGAGGCCTTGGTGGGGACGGATATGAGCCCAATGGGCAGAGGCAGAGAACATACATGAGAATTTTTAGTTTTTGTTGGATAGAAATGAGGACATTTTTGAAACCCAAAGAGCATTTTTTCCCAGAACTAGCAATTCCCTTATTAAAATTTATAAACCTCTCATGTGATTTGGTTAGCATGCCTTGTAGTTTAAATGCACCCAGCTGAAAATGGACATAAATTGGGATAGGAAGATGGAATTCACATTCATGTGCACTTCTGAAATATATGACTTATAAGTACATATGTAAAATATGTTATTAATATTTTTTTTAATTTAGAATCATTGGGATGAATAGGTGATTTTCTAATTTGATTGTTCTAGGTTTTCAAACAGCATTTTCTACCCTAACTCCTTCCTTTAAAAAAAAAATTTCAGTGAGAACTAGCCTAATGCAGTAATTTATTGAGAAGAGGTCCACAGTGCTAATATGCCAATTACAAAGTGGCTTATTTTAGTCTTAGTACAAGAAAACATTATGGAATAGGTCTACTTAAATGTGGGTGATAAAATTCAGCAGCTTTCATGTCAATATGCTGACTCTATCAAAAGCCATTGGCAGCCCTGTAACATTTTAATTCTGCTTGTATGAAGGAGTGCTGCTGCCATCACCCTTGGCCTATGAAATCTCTCCTAGGGGTCTCTAGTCCCATGGTTCTCAGACTTGCCTTCAATGCATGGAGCTGTACTAGACTACTGCCTGGACCCCATCATCAGAGTTTCTGATTTAATTAGTAGAGAAGGAATCTGGACATCAAGATTTTTAGATATTTCAAATGAGTGCATGTTGGGATGGGAGAGAGGGCATGTCTCAAAAAGGACATGTATTTTCATATTTGGGCTATCTTGGCCCTGTGGGTGTACTAGGCCCTCATTATTCTACGTGTCCTTAGGAGACCAGCGCTATCAGCACTCACTAGCAATGCAGAATCTCTGTTCTTCCCCTATGCGTGCGCGCACACACACACACACTGAAGCAGAATCTGTACTTGAAGGTGGTCTCCAGGTGCTCAGTGTACTTGGTGCTACAGAAGCATGGCACTATATAGGTATGAGTGAGGAAAAGGGTGACAATGACCAATATCTTTTATTGAGCATCTGCTATATGTCAGGCACTAGGCTAAGATATGTTGGTAATCTGCTTCTCTACATTGTTGCAGGAATTAAATGATGCCATGAATGAAAAGCAGTAAACCCAGTGTCTGATATCCTGACAGAGTTCTAAAAATAGTTTATTATTATCTTTTTTAGTTCTTACAATGACCCTATAAAGAAGGCAATATAATTCCTCATGTACAGTTGCGGAAATTGGGAGTTGCTCAGATGGAAGAGCTGAATTGCCAGCTGAGGTCTTTCCCCAAAGCCATGAACTTAGGCTATTTGCCATAATGTAAAGAATAACTATGCCTTTATACATAAAGTTTCAGATAGTCTTCCTTCTAGGGCCACATGGGATTATGGGAATGGGCCTTGCATTGAGGTAACTAAGCTGGGCCCTGAGTGGTGTGGCTAAGTCGGTTGGATGTTGTCCTGTGCACAGAGCTTGCAGGCTTGATTCCTGGTCAGGGCTCAATCCTGTCAGAGCATGCAGGAGGCAACTGATTGAGGTTTCTCTCTCATCAATGTTTCTCTCTCCCTATCCTTTCCTCACTCTCTGTAAATCAATAAAAATATTTTTTAAAAGGGGATACCTAAGCAAGGCAGGGCAGGAGGTGCTTTGTTCTTAACACTTTATTTAAGAAGGACAGAAATCTAAATAGAACTGCCTTTAGTCCAAGAGGAATATATTGTACTCTTAAAACCATGGATTTTTTGGTTCAAAATGGGTTTCAGGCTTGGCTGGATTCAGGAACCAAATGATGACTTCCTCAGGAATGTGCTTTGCTATAACTGCAGGCTCTACTTCCCTTGGTGTTTACGTTATTTCATGGCACATTCTCCCTACATGGTAGGATGTTGTTTCCCAGCAACTCTGGACTGAGACTACCAGCTTATCTTGGGCAGCATGGAAAGAGTACTACTTTCCCAGTCATCATGGCAACACCCCAGTGATAACTCTCTGTATCACATGTCCATCCTTGAATCATGGGACACGGTCTGGAGCATGGGGTATAGTGATTATACAGGTTTGGACTCAAGGATAAATAAGACTGAAGTTTTTATATGAACTAGAAGTTCTATATGACTAGGGGTAGAGAAGGTTATTTTTCTTCAAAGAAATGCAAGATGTTATTCTTATCATGAGGGAAAATTACTAATAGATGTTGGAGACTGATGTCCACCATAGGGTGTCAGATCAGGGAGTCAAGGAGAAAGAAGTGAGGTGGGAACAAGAGGTGTTGCCTCTCCATCTGCCTGCATGTACATTCGGAGGACAATATCCTGGCTCCTCCCCTTCTTGCCATAACAACTCCTTGCAACTCTGCTTCCCAAGGAAGAAAGGAGCCAACACCGACAGCTCTGTCTGGTATTTGGAGCAATGCTATATTGTTTATACCATTGACCCAGAAAAGACAGCTCCCAAATCAAGTGATGGGTCTAAGGTCATAGCTAATTGGAAGGACTATCTGGATTCCCAGTTCATTTAAAAAACCCATGCTCCTGTATAGTCCTCTCTGCAAATAAATAAATAAATAAATAAATAAATAAATAAATAAATAAGAATGTCATTAAAATAAAACCCAAGCCAGAGATTACAAATTTGAGGTTTGCAAGGCTAGTGGATTTTATGGCTTGCAAATAGTCTCTTTTCCCCCTTTCTGTGTGTGTGTGTTAAGAAATAACATTTTATGTAAAAATATGAATTTCTGGCTTCTTCTCATCCCTCCAAGATGAGGAATTACTGGCATAGATCTATGGTTGTCCCCTCTGCAAATGCATGCTTTCTGCATTCACCAAAGCTCCCACCTGGCAGTGTCAGTCACTAAGAGAATTTGTTCAGCACTGGAGGCATTTGAGTTTGCAAATCCTGGTGTAATAGTAGCATGCCACATACTCATATACATGGTGGACTATGTGATATGTCAGTCCATCCCCAGAATACCTCCAAAACACAGTGTGTGCTCTATAGCCACATCTCTATATTTCTATACTTATTTACACACACACACACACACACACACACACACACACACACACACACGGAATTGGCCTTTGCTTTGCTCTTTTCTTTCCCTACTCCATCTCATTTAGTTCTCTGCATAATCCTCCTCTTGTAACCTTCATCTCCACGATGTAGGAATTTAGCATGCTCTCTACCCAACTGCATTAATAAAGCACTTAACAGTATGCAATTTTATTCAGGATTATTTATCTAATTATCTCTGCTGAAGTGCTACTTCTGCAGCTCTTCAGACGTAGTGGCTTCCCTGGGGGCAGCTCTCAGAGTCCGAAAGCCTTGACTGAAATGCAAACCCAGGGATGCAGCTGCACAGCCAAGCATTCCAGACCCAGTCATTTCGAGACTGGGTACTGACAGTGGGCATTCAGTCCATCCTCCTGGCTCTAGGCTGAGCTGCACCTCCTAGCCTAGGCGCCCTGAAATTACTTCCTTTCTATGGCAATTGCAGGAAACTCTAATCTCATAATTACAGTTTCCTGTCTGGGAGAGCCCAGAGCAATGATGAAGTCTGTTTTAGCTGTTTTACTCCTGGCCTTAATGATGGATTATCTCACATTTCTCTTCCTTCCATTATAGCAGGTTTCTCCACAGTCAGGCAGCTCTTCATTGTGGGGCTATCCCAAGTACTGGACAGCTTTTAGTAGGATTCCTGGTCTCAGGCTAGGAGATACCAATAGCACACAGTTGTGACAACATTTCTTCTATATTGACCAATGCCCACTTGGGAAAAATTTGCCAGGTTGAGAACCACTGTCTTACAGGAACATGGCACAGATTAGCTATGGGACAGTAGGCATTGTGTTGGGTTTACTCATTGATGTTTGTCAATACACAGTAGATCCCCAATACATTTCCTCCTCATCAGAGCTGAAGATTATATTCATCCCCAAAGTAAAATGGAAAAAAACAACAACACAAAACTCTAGTCTTTAAACTCACATTTTAGGAGGGAAATCAAATTCTCCTTTTTATTTTTTTCTCCCATCATCATTATCAAAGGAGTTCAATAAATGTTTGCTGATTGATAGCCTAAATCATTATTATGACTCTCTTAACTTGAATATATACCATATGGCAGTCCAAAATAGGTGTGATAATTTAATTTCCTTAGTGATTCATTGCTATATGCAATACCAAATTTTATAGATTGGGAAATTGGGAACCAGGGAGGTTAAGTAATTTGTTTAAGGCCACACGGCTGTAAAGTTGTGGAAACTTGATGCAGACTTGATCTGGGAGGATCCTCAGGAGGATCCTCTTCTTTTAAAGTAGATGATAGGAAAAACATTAATCCCAAGGTGAGATATTCAAGAGGTTAAATTGATTTGACCGAGTTTCCCATTACATTCATTTTTTGGGGGGGGGGGGGTTTGATTAAAAACAGTACCCCTTGGTCATAACTTCACAGTCACTTGAAAATGAGAAAAGAGTTTTATAGACTCATAGCTTCACATTATCTGTTGCATTGTGAGAGAAGAAGATGGATGGAGTGGGGCAAAGAAAATAATAATATTGCACAGCTTTATATGGAAGGGTCAAGTGAGGAGAAGATGAGCTAGAAGGATGGGGAACAGAAAGCTAAGAAAGAAGATACCAAAGAGATATGTGTAAATTATTTTAAAGCATGGTTAAGGGACTCAAGGAGAAATACAAAGAAGGAAGCACTCTAAAAGGTCAGAAAAAGTATTCAAGTAAGAAGCAAGGTAATTTAAACATAAAAAGGAAAAGCTGCAGATACTTTGTTCATGCTTCAGAAAGCATCCTTCTTAAAGCTAGCAATGTACCAATAATTCACTGCAATCTTCTGCAAGACACAAAAGTGTTTCACAAAGACATGCTTCCTCTCCTGAGCCGAAGAATACCTGAGATGAAACCACTAAGTTTTCTCTACATTAACCTTGATGATGATGTGTAGGACCTTGTCCAGTAATGGACATATGGAGATGGCCTGGTTAGGTTTCCCATCTGTGTAGGGAAACATCACTCAGATAGTGATATATGAAAATATTATGGGATGAGAAGGGAAAGAGGGAGAGAAAGAGGGAGGAATGAAGGGAAAGAAGCTAAAAGAAAGATCCCCCTTCTCACCATCCTTTTCTCTTCCATTTATTTTTTAGTCCTCATCTTTTTTAAAAAAAATTGGGCATGTTCTTTGTGTCAGACACTGTGTGAGCCACATGAGGAACAGGGATAAACAAAACCAAGCAGCACACCTGCTGTCACGGGGAACTATGAGGGTGGCAGAAAAGAATCCAGGCATCGAGATTATGTGTGTTGGGGCTGGCTCTGTATTCTTGCATTCATACTTTGCTTCTGGCCTGACATGTCAGCTTCAACAGTTCATTAATTTGAAAGCCTTGCTCTCAAAACCCCATGGATTTGGGGCCCTGGATCAGCACACTGAGGAAAGAGCTGAGTGCCCTGCCTTAATGAAGCACTGCCCGGCAGACTCAGCCCCCATCAGCGAAGGAAAGGAAAGCTGGGTTGCCTTTGTTTCCCAAACTGAGTGATGGAGTTGGGTTCTTCCTTTGGCCTCTGATGTGCTCATTCTGGGATTTGCTCATAGCAATGCATTGCAACATGAAATATGGAAGGGAGAGCAACTTGCAGTTGCAAGTGACCTCAAGGTCACCTTAGCCAACCAGCAGGAATTTACAATGCTGGGTTTTTGCTCTTTGGACTTAAACTTTCTCCACACTTTCCACCAGTTTGTTTTTTACCCAATAGAATTATTATTGTGTAGGGCAGGCCATTTTATTCTCAGACAGCTGACAGTTCCTCATTTTATATAAACCCACCCGTTCTCCCCCAAATTACTGGCTGTGATTCGATATTCTTCGATCAGGCAAGTGGCCACTCTGGTCTTTGGAGCTGTGGGGTCCAAAGCCCTGGGCCGGAGTTCCAGAGTCAGCCCTCATCACATTAGAACCCGAGCAAGCACGCTGGCTCCCTGGGCATCATCAGTCCTTGCTATTAAATGGAGAGTATTTCTCAAGGCCTAGCTCTCCAGAATTCAGTGTGGAGTGCCTGTGGTTACCTGGAAAACATGGGTTTTCGTCACATGGTAGCAAAGAGGCCCCTATAGCTCAAAGCTACCATCCTGAACAGAACAATCCAGGAAGTTAGAACATGATGTGTGTTTTCTGATGTCTGGGTTTAGGGAGAAGGGAGGATCTGGATCAGTTTTACCTGGATCATGTGTCCATCCTTAAACCAATCAGAATGAGTCACTGTGGTGGGTGTGACTGAGGTGGAGTATTTGAGAGTGTAGTCAGGGAAATGATGGGGAAACTATCACCATGTCCACTACTATGTGGCATCTAAGAGCAAGCAGTTTATCCAGCTCAGCCATCATCCTGGCCAAACTTTTAAAGGTGCAAAGAGACGTTTCTCAAAATATTAAACAGAGAATTGCTGTATGACTCTGCAATTCCACTCCTAGATAAATACCCTGAAGGGCTGAACATGGGAATTCAAGCAAATACTGAATGTCCATAGCAGCATTGTTCACAATTGCCAAAAGTTAGAAACAACAGAAATGCCTACCAGTGGATGACTAGACAAACTGGGGTCTCTCCATGCAGTGGAATATTATTCAGCCACAAAAAAATGAAGTGCTGAGATTGCTAAAATGTGGATGAACTTGAAAAACATCATCCTAATTGAAAGAAGCCAGACACAAGAAGTCACATGTTCTATAACTTCATCTGTATAAAATATGAAGAACAGGCAAATTCATAGAAACTGAAGGCATCTTGGTGGTTGTCAGGGAATGTGGAGAAGGATGTGAGGAGTAGCTGTTTAAGGAAGATTTCTTTTGTAAGGATGAAAAAATTTGAAAGTAGACAGCAGTGGTAGTTGTACATCATTGCAAATGTACCAAATACCATGGAATTGCTCACTTTAAAATAGTCCATTAAAAAGGCAAGGAGATCTGAGGTACAGCCTGGGTGAGATATGTAACTTGTTTGAGCCACCTATTTCTTTCATAAAATGGGCAAGAGATGTCTACATCTTTGGATGATGGAGAGATTCAAAGGAGCTAATGTTTATAAGCCAACTGCTAGCTGCTCAATAAATCCCGCACAGGCAATCCCCTCAACACACACACTTATATGCACATTGACACCCAGATACTTCCTGCTCAGTCGGATGCCTTTGAAGTTTCAGATAACACATGTGAAGAAGTTACCTACCACATATTATTATCCAAACTTGTCACATCCACAGCCCCAATTTCTCAAAACTTACTATTCTACCGTCTCCACAGCAGTCAGGCTGCAGTCCCCACCCCTAGCGCTGCAGTGGGCTGCCCTCCCTGCTCTATTTCCTTTGCTTTCGCTAGATTCTTCTCACAGCCGCCAAAGAACACATCTCAGAACGCATAGCAAAATGCTTTTCCTTCCAAGCTAAAAACCTCACTGCACTTACAATTAATTCCAACCACCTTCACGTAAAATCCTCAAAGGCTGGCTGCTGCCAATCTCTCTAAATCCATCCCCTTTTTCTCATTCTGATCCTATTGACTCTGACTTGTCGGAAGCTGGCTCCATCCCAACTGAACAGTCACCTTTGCAAACATCTTCTGTACCCACCCTTTTCACCCTGGTGACGCCACTTCTGCTTTCTTCTTTGCCGTGGCACCCTGTTCACTTGCTTCAAAACCCTTATTACCATTTGTAATTTTAAACAATTGGCTTGCTTTGTGCTCATTGTCCACCTTATGCGTGAATGCAGCTCTGCCGACCAATGCGATGCTTGGTGTATAGCAGGCCCCCAACCAGTGCTTGTTCAATGAGATCACTGAGTGGACATTGTTATCCTTATAGTCCTTAAAATGCTATAGAGTCTGCTTTCCCAAGAGTACAAACTGGTGACATTATTAAAGGGATACAATCATCGTTTGCCTTCCAAATGGCCCACTGTTTCACTATCCTCTGCCATTCCAACGAGGAGTGGACTTTGGCTCAAGGAGGCAGCGCATTGAACTTTGACCCCTTCTTTTATTTATGATGTATGTATTAGGGAAAAACGACAACGTCTGGGAATTCATTAAGGGACAGCTTTCCCTTCAACTTCTTCCTTGAGTTTATTTCGCCTGCACCATCCTATTAAGGGAAAAGCTAATTGACCACAAGCTTCATTTCTGCTGAGCTCAGCCCAAAAGTCCATCACTGCTCAGCAGGAGCTACTCTGACTGTTTAGCCAATGGACATATTTCCATCTGGACTGGCTTTGCTGGTCCTGAGAGACTAGATGTGAATGCGTTTATTCTGGTTTGATACTTCTCATTTTCAGCAAAACTGAGACAACCGCAAGGAGTCATATTACAATGAAAGGAGAGGGGTGATGTAGGAGTGATTTCATCAGCATGTGTATTCTGTTTTCATCTCAATCAACACTGCTCACAAAAGTATGCTCAGCTGCCTGACGCCCTGGTCGGATGCTTGGGTCACAGCAGTCAAGCGGTGGCATGCTACAAAGACAAGGGTTTCTCAGGCCAAGTAAAGAGTAATCCTCCTGGGGAAACAATAAAAATAAACATAAAAGAATTAGCTTCTAGCAAGTTTGTGTTGCATAGAGCACAGAGCTGTGAGAGTTAAGACCAGAAATCCGTTCCCTTTGGGTTCCATCCATGTTCTAGTGAACCACCAGGGAAGAAAGATTATCCTTAGGCAGGAAATGGTAAGAAAGAAAGATGCATCTGTGAAACAAGCTTCCTTCCCCACAAAGAAGGGAGACTAGCCCCGGTCTTTTGCCCTCAGCCTGGAGTAGAAACACCTTGGCCCAAATCGTATCAAGCACTTAAAATGAAGTTTTCTGGATGCAAACAATTTTAAAAAAGTGAAATTTGTCATTTGGGAAAATGACAAACATCTTGTCCTGAATGGAAACATCAGAAGCCAGTAATAAACTACAGTCATTTTCAATGTCCAAAAAATTTAAGGCACTCCATGTGTACATGGATGATTTTTAGCATTGAATACATAGAATTTTTACATTTCCCTTAAGAATTATTATCCAGCCCTAACCAGTTTGGTTCAGTGGCTAGAGCATTGGCCTGTGGGTTCCAGGTTCAATTCTGGTTAAGGGTATGTACCTTGCTTGCAGGCACATCCCTACTAGAGCGTGTGCAGGAGGCAGCTGATCAATGTTTCTCTCTCATCCGTGTTTGTAACTCTCTATCCCTCTCCCTTCCTCTCTGTGAAAAATCAATAAAATATATTTTTAAAAAGAATTATTATCCAAAATTTATAAAGGACTTACATAACTCAACCTAAAAGAAAAAACACAACAAGCAATCCAATTAAAAAACAGGCAAAATACCTGATTACACACTTTTCTAATGAGGACATTCAGATGGCCAATAGACATATGCAAAGATACTCAATGCCAATAATAATCAGATAAATGCCAATTAAAACCACAATGAGATATAAGCTCAGACCTGTCAAAATAGATTTCATCATTAAATCAGTGAACAACTACTATTAGTGAGAATGTGGAGAAAAGAGAACGCTCTTGCAGTGTTGGTGGGAATGCAGACTGGTGCAGCCACTGTGAAAAGCAGTATAAAGTGTCCACAAAAAGAAAAAAGGAAGCTGCCTTCTGACCCAGTGACTCCATGTCTGGGGATAGATATACCTGAAGAAACCTGAAACGTCAATTCAAAATAATATATGTTCACTATAGGATTTTTTACAATAGCCAATATTTGGAAGCAGCCCAAATGCCCATCAGCAGATAAGTGGATGAAAAAGCAGTGATACATTCACACAATGGAATACTATGAGGCCGTAAAAAAGAAGGAAACCTGACCCTTTGAGATAGTGTGGATGGACCTGGAGAGTATTATGTTAAGTGAAATAAGCCAGTCAGAGAAAGACAAGTATCATTTGATCTCACTCGCATGTGGAAACTAATGAACAAAATAAACAAACGAACAAACAATGAAAAAGAAATATTCATGAGCCTCTCCCAATTACACTTTCAGAAACATATTGTAGACTCTCTTTTACAGCCATGACGTAGACTCAAGAGATTTATTTCTCCCATTGCAGTGTTATCAAGTCTGCCTAGTGAGTTTCTACTGGGCCAGTACAGTCATAGTGGGAGTCTCTCCAGGACATGCCTGGTTGAAAGGAAGAATGGGAAGTAGCACAGGTTCTTTAGGAAGCTTATAAATCTATACATCAGTGGCAGTCACACTAATACTAAACATTTATTTGGTAGCATATATTTTCAAAGTGCTTTAAGTGGTTGGCCTTCCTTAGAAAGAAGAGAAGAGTCCTGCCATTTACTGGAATTTTTACTTTGCATTTGAGGGGCAGGTCATACAGAAAGTCAGCAACTTGTTCGACATTGGCGAGTGGAGGAGCCAGCCTGAGCTGGGGGTGGGATTTCTGCCCCTTGGTTTAGGGTAGGGTGTGCATGCAGGGGGCTGGAGGGAGAGTATCGGGCTCTGAGCTGAAAAGATCAGAGTGATTAAAGAACAGATTATTCTGGTGGAAGAACCTTTATTCCTACAATGTATACATCACACACCAACAAGGAGAAGCTGGTAATTTGTGACACAATGTGAGCCCTTGTAGCTGTATCACTTCTGTGCAGTGAATGGAAGCATGTGGACTAGAAGGAGGGGTCTGCTTTCCAGTCTGAGATGATGGGCAGTCAGGTTATGGGTGAACCAGCCTTTCTGGGAGGAAGATGACAGTGTCCTCTTACATGGCATTGAGAACATACTGTGGAGGGATGGAGAAAAGCCATCTTTTTATTTCCTGGCAATTTATGAATCAAGACTTTCTCAAAAAAAATTTTAAAGCTCAAATCTAAGTAATATCCTGTGTCAGCTTGTCACTCAGTTTTTACTGGCATTCCAGTTTTTATAGTCAAAGGCTTTTAGTCAGTGAAGCAGTGTGTATCCATATGAATATTGATCACTGTCTCTTTGCCCTCCTTTGAGTGATCTCTCTTAATGACAGCCCCTTTCAATATTTGTTAGAAAAGGTGTGTTTTCTGGATTGCACCAGAACTCATCAGTGAGTGGAAGGATTTAGCTAGAATGTGGACATCGTGTTTAAATTGCACCTCGGAGCATGAAGATCCTGGTTTTAGTCTATCTGGACTTACTCAGCTCTTCCACATCTCAGACATTCAAGCATCTTCTTGTTTTTGTTTTATATTAGACACCTAAACAATGTTACTAGTAAGCATTCATTTTCTCATACTTCAAAGCTCACACATCGAAGCAAATATTCAGGTGGTATATCTTAGATTTTTAAAGGGAAGCCCAAACACTCTATAGTCAGGGTGAACCAAGGCTCCTAGGCTCTGTTTAACACTACATTTCCTTAACTCAGTTTATGAATCGAGAAAGAAGAATGCCACACATGCAGAAAGCGTGTCACGCTCCCCTCCCATTGTGCCTAAAGTGCCACGCCCTCTTCAGGGAGGTGCTAAGCCCGCAAGCACATAGGGGCCCTCTGGTTCTCCTCTCAGCTGGTGTACAATCTGGGAGAATCTTTCTCTGCTCCTAGCTTACTCTGTGATATAGTGTGTTACGGTGAACTTCCCAGACAGTGACAGATCTGTGTGGCTTTGAGTAGTTGTTTAGAGAAGCATTTTAGCAACTTTACATTTTTTAAAAAAATTTCTCAGTCTCTTCAAGCATGCAGTTATTTCAGTCTTTGCAAATGCAGTCAGTGCTAAGCAATTGTCCTGCTGGGGTTGGCCAACATGTCTGATTCTCAGCAAACACTGGGTTCATTGGAGGCATACATCCATGTGAATGGTGATGGGAAGCCTAGTTCTCTTCCTCTAGAATGTCTGGTATCAGAAGCATTGAACAGCGTCGCTGCACCAGCAGACTGCCTCTGGGCTGTGGACTGGGTACTAGGCAGAGGTAAGATGGGCCAGCTCAGGAAAAGGAAAGCCACTGCTTTAGGAGAAGAGGCCATTGCACCTCCCTCCCCCTCCCAGCCCAGTTTAGGGGAGATGGAGAGCAGGGTGGGTTTTGGGGGCAGCCAGCTGCTTCCCCAAACTTCTCAGAGACAGCAGCACAGCAGCCAACACAAATGTCAGTGGAATAGGCCAGCATGTCAGGTGCCTTCATGGAAAATAACTTTCCCTCTCTGGCATCTGGGACTTGCCTAGTGATCTGGAATGCACACTGGCCTTTCCTTCCAGCCGGGACCAGGAGGCCCTCTGCCCTTTTTTCCTCCATGTCAACCAAACCCTTGGCTAAATCATCAGAGAGCACAGAAGGGACTTTGGCCTTGGCCTTAATTGAGTGTGCTGTACATAACAATGATAATTAACGACAGCATTAGGAAGGATCCTTCCATAGCTCTGTCTACTGAGGAGACAAGGCTCTAACAGCTGCACAGATTGTAACTCATTTGCATATTTGTTATCTAGCTCCAGGTCTCATTAACCTAAAGCAGAATGGAATGAGCAAAGTAAAAAGCAAGTAATTCAGACTCTAGAGTTGGACTAACTAGCTTACTCTCCCAGCTCTGCCTCTTTCTAGATGTGTGGCTTTGGAAAATAAAGGCTGCTCTCTTTGCCTGACCCATCTCTCTTTCTCTAGCTTCCTTTTTAAAATTTCTTTATTGATTAAGGTATGACATATGTGCCTTATTCCCCCATTACCCCCCACCGCCCATTCCTGCCCCCCCCCCGTTGTCTGTGTCCATTGATTAGGCTTATATGTATGCAAATAAGTCCTTTGGTTGCTCTCTCCCCCTTACACCCACTGTCCCCTACCTTCCCTGAGGTTTGACGTTCTGATTGGTGTTTCTCTGTCTCTGGATCTATTTTTGTTCATTCGTTTATGTTGTTCATTATATTCTACAGATGAGTGAGATCATGTGATATTTATCTTTCTCTGCCTGACTTATCTCTAGCTTCTTGAAACAGGTCCTGCTCCTGCCTCCACAGACATTTGCACAGGCCATTTCCTTTGTCCAGAACATTGATTGTTTCTTCTCTTCTGAATAAACCTTCCTCATCCTTCCAACCTTGGCCCAATCACCATATTGTTGGGAATGCCCATTCTTGTCTTCTTCCTACCTTCTGTATCTTCCAAATTCTGAGTCTCTAATAACATTCATTTGCATTTTCTTTCATTATCTTTTCCTTTTTCCTAAGATACACACTTTGATACTCTTGTGGGGTTACTCCTACCATATATGTGGGAACTATGGGTGTTGGGGTGTTCTGATAGGAAGGTAGAATCAGCTGGGGGGGGGGTGAAACCTCACAAAGTAGATTAGGTGGAGCCCATGTGTGCGTGAAAGATGAGATGAAATAAAAAACACAGGGATGTATCAAGGTACTATTGTCCCCTTTAAGTGTGTGGCACCAAATATTTAAGTGTATGACACTCAAATATTTATCTAATATTTGAGTATTACAAGACTGTGGCTTGTAAAAAGAAAATAAGTGTCATTTACATTCATTTGATGCCTTGAAAGTCCTACTTGAACAGAATCCATATAGCTCAATGTACTCAAAGAGGACATCCCCCATGTTGATGAATATTTCACCTGTCATGGAATTTTAAAAACTCTCTACTTCCTAGAATTCAAATAATATCTAATAATAACATAACTTATGAAATTATGTCAGTCACTGTTCTAAATACTTTACATGCATTAATTCACTTCACTAATCTGCATAAAATACTTTCTACTTATGTACTGTTATCCATAATTTATAGATGAGGAAACTGAGGCACTAACAGTGTATTTATAAAAAATTCCCAGTAGATGCATTTAATGTGGATTAAAGACAAAACACAAATATGTTATTCTATTATATTGATTTCTATAAATGGTTGCTGTTTTCTTAAATTTTGTTTCTTGCAGCACTGATATTACTTTAGATTTTAAAGCAACAGCGCAAGTATTCTGCTTTGATGTGACATTTTCTTTCTTCCCCCTCTGTTCCAGCCATTGTCTTGAACGCAGTGATGGCAGCTCTGGCCATAATGGGAATTAAGCCACAGGGTTTGGGTTGAGACAGCAAATTTGTGTGTTTTTTAAATTATGAAGTGGAGATTTGGGTATTTATATCATGTTGCCTTTCTGGCTAGGGATGCCAACCAAGGAGTCTCTCTTGCAGGTGGAAAATGGGAAACCCCCTGGAGAACTGATTATTCAGAATCCTGAAACATCTTGCCCCACATCCAACATAAATCATGCTAGAGTTTTCATACTCATTAGTCAAATTCTGCCACTTCCGTTTCAGTGCTGGTGTTTAATTCATCTCAGCTTGAGTGGTGGATGTGGCCCAAGCAGAGAGCAAGTCACCTCCTGGCCAATTGAACTGCCTTCGAAAAAGGACGTGACCCCCTGTGGTATTATGGGATTTGCAGTATGCCAACATTTAAGTGTGGCTGTTTAATTAAAGCCTTTGGTTTGTTCAAGCTGACTCACATGTTTCTGGTCAGAGCATTTTGAATGTTATTAAAATTTCACAGCAAAAATGTGCATGGCATGGACCATTATGGATTCAGTTTGGGTTGGGGCATTGTAGAAGGGTTATCTAAAATGTTTTGTTGAATCTGGAAGTTAGAGTAAAGAAAAAAACATGTTACTTCTTTACCTCCATTATGTTTTTGGTGAGAGAGCATTATGAAAAATCCCACACCTGGAAGACAGATATGAGACAAATGGGTAGTTACAAGTACACATATGCATACACACAAATATATATTAATACTCATATGTCCACTTCCACATTCCCCCTTTCTCTTTCTCCTGTTAGAGATATAAATATAGACATGTACACGTGTATTTATAAACACATATATAAATACATATAATATATACATATGGGTTATATGTTCATATATGTGCATATATGAAAATGTCAGTGCACATATTTGGAAATGTGTATATATTTATGTATGTGTACTTAGAATTTCTTAACCTCAGAATAATTGGTAATTTGAATTGAGAAGTCTTTGTTGTGAGGTAGATGATCTGTCCTGTAAGATGTTGATCTGCATCCCTGGCCTCCACTCACTAGATTCCATCAACACACAACACTGCAATAGCTATAACATTAAAAAATATTTCCAGCCATGGGCAAGTTTGGGGGATGAACTCCCCACCTACTGATCACTGCTCTATACACACACACAAAAGCTCATATATATGGCCATCATAACACACTCAAAGGTATATATACACACACACACACACACACACACACACACACACGTATTTATATATAAAATATATACAAAATATCTTGATATCAGATACATTCACTCAAATATGAATATATCATATATAAACGCATGTACACTCATATATATGGGTATCAGACATATACTCTAACACATGGAAACCATTATTTCATGAGTAGTTTAATCAACAGACTGATGGAAGCATTAACCCAAAGTTCAAAAAACATTATTGTTCATAAATGCCTGAGCAAAACAAATGAAAAAATAAATACTGAACATCAGGCATGGCAGATCATGATGGGAAAAGCAGGCTCATTTGATGCAGACACAGTGGGCTAGGCAACATGACAGCTGTGTGACCTTGGACAGGTAAGTAGACCTCTCTGAGTATTAGTTCCCTCATCTATGGAACTCAACCCATCATGGTTATTTTACAAAATTTATTTTTTAAATGATGCAGAAAAAAAGCAGAAGGTAGCAAAGGGATGAGTCAAAGCAGGCAAGGAGGAGTACCTCCAGTTTCTGTACATGAGAAGAATGGCTAGAGAAATCACTAATAGCCTTTTCCTGAATGTACCCTAGATCCCTGAGAAGGTTCAAATCCTGTCACTTTCTTCAAATACCGCTGGCTGTGGCAGGCTCTGGAATCCACTCCATGTAAAAGGAGAGCCTCTACATATAGGTTGAAGGCCTTCTTGGCATAGGAAAGGCTAGCTCTTCAATCTTACTATTCACACTTGGATAGAGTGTACCTCCACTGACCTCCTCACTCACACATGCAGCAAAGAAAGAGGATGCTCTGCATTGCATCACATCTTGGGTTTCCAGTGGTCTCCGGGATCAACAAACCTTCTGAAGTGACAGTTGCCCAAGGCTTACCACTCATTCAATCCATTTCAATGCTAACAATTCTTGTTTGCATCCATCAGCCAGTTGGATTGGGTTTGTGATTGAGACTTTGGCCACATGTATGACTGATATGTTTGGATGAATGAGCTGTGTGATAGAATTGATTAAACAGCTTTGCCAAATGGTCAATCTTTTGTTTCAGACATGATTATCTTGATCACATGTTGACCAGGCCACCAGGATAGTTGTGAGGTCTGTGTTCAGGTGTGAGGGCTAGTATTTCATATTCTTGTCCTGCATATGAGATCATGTTTGCCCTACATCTCCACCATCTTCATCTTATTCCTTTTTTTATCTTCCTCCTCCTTTTACTTGTGAGACTTGATTTTTAGAATGTCAAGCTCTGTCATATATATTAGATGGATGGTAGATGATAGCTAGATAGATAGCTAGATAGATAAATAATAAACTGATAGAATAGTTATACATATCCTATCTAATAAAAGAGTAATATGCAAATTGACTGTACCTCTGATTAAGCCATGCCTGCAAGCCGTGCCCACCAGCCAATCAGGAGCAAATAAACCCCAACCAAGATGGCTGCGGCCACTGAGAGCAGGAGGGAGCCTTGGGTTTCCTCAGCAATGGAGGAAGCCAAGCTTTCCGCCTGCCCTTGCCTGCCTAAGCCTCCACTCAATGCTACAAAGTTTCAATTATGGAAGATATATCCCAACAGAAATGGCAGCAGCCACGGAGCTGGAGAGAGCACAGGCTAGGGTTGCCCATGCAATGGAGGAAGCCAAGCTTCTGCAGCCCTAGCACATAGCCCTCTACTTTAGGCCACAAAGTTTCAATTATAGAATTTAAATAAACCCAAACAGAAACAGCTGTTGCCACAGAGCAAGCAGAAGGCTTGGCTCCACTCCAGGCTACCAAGTTTCAATTGTAAAACATAAATTAATCCCAGATCCCAGGCCTCTGCTTGGGTCGCTGGGGGGTGTGGCCTGCCTGCAACCCACTACAGGTCCCTCACCCAGGCTGCCCCATGACCCAAGGGAATCCCCACCCTGATCCGGGACACCCTTCAGGGCAAACCAGCTGGCCCCCACCCATGCACCAGGCCTCTATCCTATTTAATAAAAGAGTAATTTGCAGATTTACCATCACTTTAACATACAAGAGGGCTGCCCCCTTGTGGTAAAAGATCCTGCTCCCATGTGGACACAAGATGGCCACCACAAGATGGCCAGCAGGGGAGGGCCGTTGGGAGGGACCAGGCCTGCAAGGAAGGACAGTTGGGGGCAATCAGGCCAGCAGGGGAGGGCAGTTGGGGGCGATCAAGCCTGCAGCAGAGAGCAGTTAGAGGTGACCAGGCCAGCTGAGGAGAGAAGTTGGGGGCAAACAGGCTGGCAGGGTAGCAGTTAGACATCAATTAGGCTAGCAGGGTAGTGGTTAGGAGATCAGGCTGGAAGGTAGAAGTGGTTAGGAGCAATCAGGGAGGCAGGCAGGTGAGCAGTTTGGAGCCAGCAATCCTGGATTGTGAGAAGGATGTCCAACTGCCCATTTAGGCCCGATCCTGGTAGGATCGTACCTACACGGGCAATCGGACATCCCTCCAGGGGTCTGAGATTGGAGAGGCTGCAGGCTGGGCTAAGGGACATCCCTCGCATCCCAAGTATAAATTTCATGCATCAGGCCTCTAGTAAATATATAAATAGATAGTATAATAATGTATTCTTTTGATTATCTTTGTCATTAACTTAAAATTGTTGAAATGACAATATAAAATACATTTTAAGGTTTTCATTAAAATTGTAACACAGCCAGTATTAAATCAGAAAGTGAGTATTCAGCACACATTTATTGATCTGACACCATGAGCCAGTAACTATTTCATCACTGGGTATGAATTCAGTTCATTTAACCCTAATACAAACCATGAATTATGGATAGACATTCTCCTTGTTTCATAGATGAGGAAACCTGAAGCTCCAAATGTCCACTCAGGGCATGGCTGGACCAGAGGCAGTCTCAGGTAGCAGGCCCAGACCCCTCGTTTTGACGATGATGCTGTACCCTTGGATTTCATATGATCAAGGATCTTCTCTTCTAGTGTTGGGACCAGGAGATCCACTAAATCTCTAAAGTTCAATAGCAAGCTCTGCATTTGTGTCTAGTACACTTTTTTTCTGTAGAGAAGGTTCATAGCTTCTAAATCAACATCTGCAAGTGATTTTTATATTCTCAACAAGATCAAATAATCACTATATGTTTAAGTTTTTGTTTTTTGTTTTTTTGGTTTCTGTTTCTTATGTTATTTTCTAGCTCAATTTTAAATGGCCACCTTGTCAGTGAAGGGTGTCTTCATAGAAAAATAATGTAAAAGTAAATGAACATTCATGGGAATATATCTTTCACCTTTCTCAGAATGTGTTCTCGGGAAATGCCAAAATGTTCACCTGGAAATGAAAACCCCAGTGTTGCATTGATGACACGCTTGTGTTCATGATCATCCTGAGTTTAGTGCTTGAGCATCTTCTTCGAACCCTAAAGATGCCCTGAGCAAGCCATTTTAGCACACTTCGTTGTTATTCCTTGTCATGTTGAGATCAAGTTTGGCCATCCCCTTGGCAAAATCATATTCCATTTTCTTAAACGGGAATGTATTTCTGGCATGCTTCCACAGGAATCAGATCCAGCAGTCACTTTTGTTTGTGATGCCACTGGACAACAGACGCTTTAATCAGTACACAACAGGGCTGGCCTAGGGCTCTGGTTATAGCGAATACTCAGCTGATGGCACTGCCAATTCTGGTACATCTATGGTTTATCTGTGAGGCTTCTCACTCATTTTCTTAACCCAGGAGCTGGCAGGTGAACATACATGTGGGAAGTGGGCTGGTTCATAAAATGTATAGCCAGCTCCATGTACTCTTCATATTCCTATGTCTGGTCATGATGGATATAAAAATAGATGTTCCTGAACTATAAGGAAGCATTATATCATATGCGAAACAGTTGTCAGCTGATCCTTCATGTTAGGGCCACAGTGGGGAGCAATGGGAACAGGGGCAGAGTGAGAAGTTCATGCTCAGTCTAAGAGTGGCAGCTGCTGTCCACCTCCTGGAAACTTTTTTTCAATATAGGAATATACCAGATTTTCTGATTTTCTTTTTAAGAGAGCCTCAAAATCTTTTTTAATGAAATCTGTCCATTTAAAAATTGAACTTCTGGTCCTGGCTGGGCAGCTCAGTTGGTTAGAGTATTCTCCTGATACACGAAGGTTTCAGGTTCCATCCCCTGCCAGGGCCCATCCAAGAATCAACCAATGAATGTATAAATAAGTGGAATACAGATTAGTGTCTATCTCTCTCCTTTCTTCTCTCTCTCTAAAAATCAATTAATTAAAAAAATTGAACTTCTGATATAATACTTTATGCTTCACTTGGACTAGACAAAACATATGGGTGTGGTCAATTTTTTCTTTGGGTTACTAGTTTGAGACCAGTAGAGAACATTATGATATGCAACACATGGTTTCATTTAAAGAAAGAAAAGGTTAGGAAAGAAATATGATCTTTAGGACATTTCTGGGAAGTATTACATGAATCTTTGGAGAAGCTTGAGTGAGGCTGGAGCAGATGGACAATTGACCATAGCCTAATGTTTTTATTTGTTTTTGTTTTTTTAAATATTTGTTTTCTGTCTCAAAGGTACTTAGGGTCAATGATAAGTGTTGTTGTTTTTTTTTTTTTTACTTCAGTTGGACTATATGCCCATTAATCTTTCATGGTGCTTTGGACAATACTTCATGCACTCATACAATGCTTCCCAATTTCCCAATTACTTTCTCTTCGGGTTTATCTAACTGAATCTCTATAGTCTTGCGAATAAATTCTCAATTCTCCTAGCCATATCAACTTGAAACAATTCAACAAACACAATTAGCTCAAGACTGGGAAAAAATATAGATTTTAGTGTAAATGTAAATTTGGTTTTTTTACTACAAATGTGGCATAAATTATTCTCTACCTTAGATGAATGACTAATCACAACTGCTAAGTGTGTTTTTACTTTTTTACTCTAAGAAAATATTTTGAGAGTTCTTTTTACAATTTAGTTTGGCCCTTAAACTGGTAAATGTTTTACTCAGGCATGCTGAAGCCAAGTCTATTTTAGAAATAGGGAAATTAGAACTGCTTTTGGATTTGAGAAGCAATTTGGAAACAATCCTTAGCCTCTCCACAGCCAGAACCCTAATGCAATGCAACTATCTCCCACCTGAACAGCTCCAACAGCCTCTCCCATCTCCCCCTTCCTAACCTCCCTCACTGGAGTCTGTCCACTGCAAAGCATACTTGGAGATTGTTTCAAAATGATAACCAGAACATTGTTCTCTTGTACCTACCGTTTTCTGGTGGGTGCCCATTGTAATCGGAATTGCATCATGATGCCTTGTTATGACCAACAGGCTCTGTTATCTGCTTCTTGATCTCCTCTCTCTACATTTTTCCTCTTGTAACTACACTGAATGGTGTGATCTCTTTTCCTTTTCACTAACATACCAGGCTCATTCCCAACCAATGGCCTTCAATGCACATCTATTGACTGTCAGCTTGTATGGCCCCTACTTATTCACTCAGGTTTAGTGCAATTGCCTCTTTCCTGTCTTCCCTGGTAAAACACATGCTTTGAAGTTCATGGATTGCTGTGGGGCTGATGGTTATGGTCTCAGAACCATGGACAGCACTTAGAGCGCAGCTGGTGCTTGTAAAATATTGGGTTCAATGGCTGGTAAGCTGAATGAGCAAAGTGGACTTCAGCATGAAGGACTTATTTCAGAGTCAAACCACAACTCCAGGTCTGCCATATAAATGTGCAAGTTACATAACCTCCCTAAACTTCAGTGTCTTCATTTTAAATCAAGAATGAGAACAATGCCTCCCTAATTAGGATACTGGGCACGTCCTATTGCTATCATTACCTAACAATCACAAAATCTAATTGTCAACCAACAGTAAGCTTTTATTTAGCTCATGTATCTGGAGTACAACATGAACTTTGGTGTAGGCTGGGCTCAGTCACGTGATCTAGGAGATGCTGCTGATCTAGATTGCACCAGGCTCAGAAGGCTAAGCTTGGGAGAGGCTGTGGTCCATGGGTCTCATATTTTTCTCCAAGGAGCAGTAGGCTAGCCCAGGGATGTTCTCATCATGATGAGAGAAGCACAAGAGAAGAAGCCCAATGCTGAAAACACCTTCAAGCCTTTAGCCACATCATCCTGGCTACCAGTTAGCATACCTTGGCCAAAGTAAGTCACACAGACACAGCCCACAGCCAAAGGGTGAGGAAGTACATACTGTCCATGGAGCTGGGGAGGGAGTAAATATTTCTACCATGAACTATATGGTTCAAAGATCTACCATAAACAAGTAATTGAATGATAGAATGGGTTTTAAGTACCAGGTACACAATAGATGCCCAATAACTGTTAATTGAGATTATGCTTAAAATTAATAATGTATTATCTATATCTATAAAAGCCTAAGTGACCAAAGGACCAGTTAATCAGCCACTATGATGTACACTGACCATCAAGGGACAGATGCTCAATGCAGGAGCTACCCCTGTGTGGTCAGTGCACTCCTACAGTGGGAGGTGACCAACAGATGCCAGGCACCACTGACAAGCACAGCTACAACGACATGAGATTCTCCCGCCTATATGCAGTACTATCGAGTTGTGGCGACAGGTACAGTGGACCAGGATGAGCTGGAGCCAGGCAGCACTGGGCCTGGGCTCTGGCTCCTCCCCAGCTGCCTGCCACTTTGTGCTCTACTACATCCCTTGGGGGATGTCAGACTGCTGGTTTTGGCCCGATCCCTGCAGGCTGAAACCAGCAGTCTGACATCCCCCAAGGGGTCTCAGATTGTGAGAGGGCACAGGCCAGGCTGAATGGTGTGATCTCTTTTCTATGCATGGGGTCTCTAGTTTTTCTATAAGATCAAATGCATGACACTTTCAATAAAATTGAGCTTAATGAATAGTTTTTTATTAAAACAGCCAAAGCTCATAAGCTGTATTTAAATGAACTTATATCTCACTTAGAAATTTTGAGATTTTAAGAACACATTAATCACTGTTTATCATTATACATTTTTCAATTCAGTTGTCACAGAATATGGTGAATATAGCGTCTTTAAATTTAGGTTATTGTACATTTTCATCACAAGGAGGAAAATTGCGGCTGTCTGTGTTATTTTTAATTAAAATGTTTCAGTTATAGTGTAAGTTTAATATTATTTTATATTAGTTTTATGGTGTATAACATGGTAGTTAGACAGTCATATACTTTACAAAGTGTTTCCTCTGATCTTTCTAGTACCCAACAGGCATTATACATAGATATTACAAAATGATTGCTTATATCCCCTATACTGTACTCTGCATCCACATGACTATTGTAACTACCAATCTGCACTTCTCAATCCCTTCAACTTTTTCACCCAGTCCCCCAACCCCTCCACACTGGCAGTCATCAGTGTCCTCTGTGTCTATGAGTCTGTTTCTGTCTAAGAATTCTAAACTGTAGTTCTGGAATGAAGATCAGCTTCCAATTTGGGAAGAGGTCTGGATAAAGGCAAATAAATCAGAGAGATCAGAGCTCTTGGTTTTGAGCCTGGGTTTCTTCATATGTCCTTTGGAGATAATACTAGTGATGTCCTAGAGTCTTAGAGGTTTAAAGATGAGGCTAACAAATCATTAACATTGGTCTGGCACCTGAATGGCTCCCCAAATCTATTTTTTCCTACCCACTGCTCCCTTCCTTCCCTGCTCATACAGGCCAGCAACAGTGACCAATCCCTAGCTGCTGATGCTTCTCAGTAGGACGTCATATGGAGGCATCAGAATACAGTTGGTCAGCACCTTTGAATGAGCCTTTTCATGTTATCTCAGCCCCTGGGGAAGAGATGGTCTGGATCAACATGCACTTTCATGCTTATACTTGCTGCTTAGTTTGCTGAATGAGCAACGGCTTTAATTAAGTTCACCCATTATTTATGGTCTCATCAGTCATCTCTCCCATGGGCCCACTTTCTTTCAGAACCAGGAATTTCTTCCTTTGGAAAGGGTGACTTATTTTCACACTCCTCTCCCCTTCATTACAAAAGTGATACAGTGTATTTTAGAAAGTTTAGATACTGCAGATAAGCACAAAGAAAAAAATTAGAATATCTTGGCATTCATCATCCAGAGGTAATGTGAGTTAACCTTGTAGTTCATCTATTTTTCTAGAGATCTAGATTTAGATGTACCCAGAGAAATGCTATTCATGACAATGGTCCTTGTGAATAACAGCTCAGTTAGCATCTATTTATAATGTGTGTGGCTCAGCTACCTGGAAAGTGCCGATGAGTGTTGCTCTGTGTAACTGCCACGCAAGAGGAGAGATACCTCCATCCTGCTTCACGCAAGGGCCTTTGTGGGATCTTGAAAAGGTCTGATTTTGTCAATTTTGGAGTGAGAGTCATGGGCCACAGTGCTCTGCATCATAGAGGGCGGGAAATGTGACAAGACTGACAGGAGAGGGCCAGGAAGGAATAAAAAAGGCAGGGGACAGAACTCTGAGGGTCACCTGGTGCTCCCCTTCTGTTGACTGCTAACCTTCAAAAAAGGTGACTGTGCTCTCAGAGCGTTGCAGGGTGGACGTATTTCCACTGCTTCCTATGTTTTCCTCCCCTCTTTTCCTTTTCCTTTGCTGCCTTTCCTGTATCATCCTCCTCCTCCTCCTCCTCCTCCTCCTCCTCCTCCTCCTCCTCCTCCTCCTCCTCCTCCTCCTTCTTCTCCTCCTTCTCCTTCTTCTCCTTCTCCTCCTTCTTCTTTCTTCTTTTTTTTTTGATAGACACTTAAAATGGTGCAGAATATAGAGAATAAATATGATAGGAGGAGCCTGGAGGGCAGAGATGGCAGTAAGAACAAAATCCACTTGGGAATTTATGGAAATCTGTGAGCTCTTTAGATTCCCAAAGGCCATAGAACTGGGAGCTTTGTGTCAATGTTACCTATATCCCCAAGGAGAAAGGGTTTTGGATTTTGCCAATGGACACCTGAGACCCCCTCCTCCGCAACCACACTGGCATAACACATTGTAAACCATGGAATGGCATACCAGATCTCTCTTTTCTATTTTATTTTATTTCGCATAATTCCCAGTTGTGAAGCTCTTGTGTTAACTCTGGTTTTCCAACACATCTGAGGGCCAGTGATGGACAGCTCTGTCTGTATCTGAAGCACACCCAGGGTGTTCCCTGGAATCAGGCCCTACAAGTGGAAATACTTCAATAAAGGTTATGCAAATATTTAAGCCTTTTGATACACATTCTTAAATTGTCTTTTCAGAAAGGTTAAACCAATTTATAGTCTCAACAGTAGTGTTTCAGAGAGACTTGTTCCCTAAATAGTCTTTAGTAATGAATACTAGCATTATAAAATCCTTTCCTGTTGGTAGTTTTTTTTGGGGGGATACAGAACCTATTTATTTTATCAATGATGACAGAGAATCATTGATTGTCTCCCTCTTGCATGCCCCCTATTGTAATGGGGATGAACCCCAAAATCGTAGGCATATGCCCTGACAGGGAATGGAACAATAAACTCCTGGTTCATAGGTCAATGCTCAACCACTGAGCCATGCTGGCTGGGTAGTTTACCTGGGTTTTTTCCCCCTCTCTGGGAAAAAACCTCTTCATGTATTTTATCTTTTTTTTTAGAGTTGTGTTTTTATTTTTTATTATTCAAACACAGTGTTTCTGAATGGTAAGCAAAAGCATGATTCCACTTAGCAGACAAGTGTAGATCAACCATTAGGGTGAAAGATCCCTACAGAAGTAAAAAGAAGTTATTATCTGCCATGAGTGGGAGAAGAGGATGATAATATTAACAGTGTAGTGATGGTCATGAATCCCAACATGATTATTAAATATGCTAGAGCCAACTTGGCAGTATAAAACAATTTCTTTGTGTGTTTTCTCAGCGAAATCTTTTCTAACCCAGCCATTCAAATGAACTGCTTCCTAGACTAAGCTCTGGCCCCCACCACTGGGATCAGAACTTACATTCCTCAGTTTAATTAGTTTTTACCCCTTTCTCCAAGAAAGGAATCTTCCTGAAAGCAGAGACTCAGATTCTGTACCCTAGGCACTTGAGTCATAATTCAACAGAATCTGAATATATTTAGATGATCAGATTATTTTACCATCAGGCTGTTGAAGAACATCGCACTATGTTTCTCAGAATATTTATGCACCCAGGGCATTTACGTATAAAAGCAGTTGCCAGCAAGGGTCACACTGGGTGTAACCTTTTGTGTCATTCTGCCAAAGAATGGGCTTCCTGCTGTTCTCCTGGCTATTCTCCTTCCTGTAGGCAACCTAAGGTGCTGGAAGACTCCTAAAGAGGCTCCTAGAGGAAGATCTATAGCCCCTCCAGCTGATGGGGCTGAGCAGGACAGTGGAGAAGGATTGTGAGTCCTGGGAAACTGCAGACCTGGCCACTGAGTGTGGATTTCAGAACAGGAAGAGAAAGAATATATCTTCCAGCTCAGAAGAGCAGGCAGAGGCCAGATATAATATGTTCTCTCTCTTTTTTATTTTTTTTTAATTTCAATTACCCTTTGCATAAAATATCATATTGATTTCAGATATACAGAATAGTGACTAGAGATTTACATCATTTACAAAATGATCACCCCTATAAGGTTACTACCCATCTGACACTGCACAAAGTTATTGCAATATCATTGACTGTGTTCTTTATGCTGTTCTTGACTATTTTCATAACTGGTAATTCATACTATTTAATCACTTCCCCCTTTTCACCCTTCTTCCCAGCACCTCCTCCCATATGACAATCATCAATTTGTTCTCTATATCTATGAGTTTGTGTCTGTTTTGCTTCTTTATTTATTTTGGTTGTTAGATCTCACATGTAAGTGAAATCATACGGTATTTGTCTTTCTCAGTCTGACTTATTTCACTTAGTATAATTCCTGCTCAGTCCAACAACATTGTTGCAAGTGGCAGAATTTCATTCTTTTTATGGCTGAGTAATATTGAATTGCATATATTCCCTTGTACCATATATTCTCTATCCATTTGTCTATCAGAGGACACTTAGGTTGCTTTTATATATTGGCCATTGTAAATAATGTTGCAATGGACATAGGAGTGCTTATGTAGTTTTGAATTAGTGGTTTGGATGTATTTGGCTAAATACCCAAAAGTATTTACCCAAAAGTATGATTTGCTGAATCATACAGGAGTTCTATTTTTAATTTTTTGAAGAATCTTCATACTGATTTCTAGAGTGGCTGCAACAAGGAAACCATAAACAAAATGGAAAAAAAATCTACTGAATAGCAGAAGATATTTTCCAATGATACATCTAATGAGAGGTTAATTATTCAAAAAATATAAAGAACTCAGACAACTTAACACAAAAAATACAAACCATCTCATGAAAAATGGAAAGAGGACCTGAATAGGCATTTCTCCACAGAGAACACACAGATGGTCAATAGACATATGAAAAAGATGCTCAACATCATTAATCATCAGAGAAATGGAAATTAAAACCACAGTGAGATAGCACCTCACACCTGTCAGATTGGCTATCATCAATCAACAAACAAAAAGTGCAGAGAGGGGTGTAAAGAAAAGCGAACCCTCATGCACTGTTGGGAAGATGCTTCCTTAAATTACCAAATAGAAGGAACGAACTGGTCCTCCTTTGAAAAAAAGTTTACTGCTTCATTCATTCATTAGAAATTTTAAATTTTAAGCCTTCCCTCTATGGGCTTGAAAGTAAGTGAAAATGCAACTCACGAGCAAACCAGAAAGCATGGTTCATTCACTACCCATGCTTGCTAATTGCAGAAAAGGTTATGCACTTGGCAGAGCGGAGGTCTCAAACTGACCACAGGCCTTTTGGGTTTAATTGCCTTCCAGCTGCTTCAAAGTTGAATTTACTGCCAACATTGAAAAATTGGGAATTTTTACTTAGACATTTAGATTTCTCATCAAAAATCAGATGATCTGGCAAAACTGGGCTACCATCCAATGTAACAACAATCTGTTGGGCTTTGGTAGTTGTTAAATGCTTTGGATGTGCTGTGAGCTCTTTAGTTACCCACTGTACTTATCGAGTTCACCAACTTGTCCCAGAGCTGATCTTGTCTCCTCAAATCCTTTCTTGAATTTAGGTCACACAGCAAACACAAGCCATATTCAGGTTAGCTATTATTATGCCCATTGTAAATGAAATATAGTGATTGTATGCTGAAATTATATAGTAGGAATTGTCACATGTGCTATTTGAATCCAGGTCTCTGACTTCAGATCAAGTGTTGTTTTTATCACTCTGCCTATCTTCCTATGTGGCAGAGCCATGATATTAGAGCATCCATACTCATGTGCATAAATACAGACATTTTGTAAATTTTGTACACTCTAAATGAATTTTAGCATCTTAATCTATAATAATTGATATTAATTCCTTCTGGGTAAGTAAATGTTCCACGTCTTCTTTCCTCTCTTATTTACACTCTTATATTTACCTCTTAAACACAATGTAGCTGACTCAGCAAACAAACCCAATCAGTCTGTCTGAATTGGGGCAGCTCAGTTGCATAAAGTCATTTCACCTCTCTTGTTTCTTTGGAAGAAGCAAGGACTGAGGCCAAAGGAGGTGTGGGCCACAGTTGCTTCAGCATTCACAAGTGTGTTCCTGGGGTGAAATGGACAAATCATCCAGTCACTTCTGTTACGTGGAGCTGTTCACGAAATTCATGTTGATGTTGGTGGCATCAGACTGAAAATTGAAAATGTCAGACTCCAGTTCACTCTTCTAGCTGCTGAGCACTGCTCTCTTGCTTTACAACTTCACAATGAAGAGCAAGGTTCCTGGTTGCCATCAGGATAGAGTCTGAGCTCCCAGAAGGTTCCGAATCAGACCTCTCTCTACCTACCTCTCTAGCCTTGACTCTCACCATCACTTCCCTTCCCAGCACACAAAACCTGACTGCTCTCTCACCTCCAGGCTTGTCCTGGATGTTTTTTTTTCTTCCTGAATGCTCTTATCTCCTGCCATCTTTTCTGCCAGCCAATTCCTATGTGTCCATCTTCCTTAAGCTTAACATCACCCTTCCCTGACCTGCTCCTCAGGCAGCTTGGATGCCTTTGTCCATTGCTGCATAATAATAGGTGCTCTCAACATGTCCTGCTGCTGAGTTCTGGTCGGGAGCTCCTGGTGGGGCAAGGAGAGATCATGTCTTGTGTCTTCAACACTGAGCCCAAACTCTGTGCAGGAGAGCACTTGAGAAATGGGTGTTAGAGGATTTAATATTTTATATGATTGGTATCCAATTCTGGGAGGTCTTTATGGATGAACTCTGTCAGGAGAGGGTTGTATCAGAATCTGAGATAATAAGTGAAGCATTGTCTTTCAAAGGTGCCATGTAACTTATATAGAAGTATTTGAAGCTACAGAGCCGCCTCACATTTTTAAGCACTTACTCCACATTGGGTATTGTGCTACTGTGCTAAGAGCAAGCCCTTGATTCCCATTAGTTATTTTAATCTTCATATCAACCCTATGACCCCTTGTTTGGCAACGAAGAGACTCATGAGCAAAGAGGTTAAATAGTTTTCCTAAAGTTGCACAGTTAATTGCTGGAGGACAAAGATCCCACAGAAGCTGCCTGGCTGCCAGCACTCAAGGTTAATCACTATGTAAAGATGTTCTTGACTTATTTGCCTTCAGCCACTTGATTATTTCTTGGATGGTTCATCCATTGGAGAGACCAACTCTGGGCATCCTTAGGTTAATTGAGTTTATTGAATTATCTTTCACACTTCTTTGATCACCCACACGAATCTATGGCCAAGGTATTGATGGCCTGGTCAAGCCCTCAAAGATGCCAGCACATTATGTCCCTTTCTTTGTTATAACATATAAATATTTCAGGGGCCATTTTACCATGTATCTAACTATGCCAGGATGCCATTTGTATGCTTCCCAGGTTATAATTCTCTGGGCTGCAACTTAAGGAAGGAGTGATGTTGCTATTCAACCCTGTATTCCAATCACAAGTGAGAGCCATTCAAATCCAAGTTAGAAAGATACTCACAGGCATGCTTTGCCACTGTTATTATCCCAGAACTAAATTGTAGGCATTGTGTCTCTGAAGCATTCTTACTCCTACCTAGAATGGTGCCCTTGGTTGTATATGATGCAGGGTAGAGCAAGCAGAAGAGGGCTGGGATTCTGGGATTAGTGATTTTGGTCTTAAGTAGGTGGAAACTTCCCAAACATGAGCATGGTCAGCGGATACCAACAAAACTCTCTAGACATTTCAGATTTCAACTCAGACATGCATTTATGACTCAGCCATCAATTAGTCATTTTCTAAGATTTTATTTATTGTGGTAGTGTGAGTGTCCACAGTTTAGGAACTTCCTAACACTAGTGCTTTCAATGTTTTATTTATAATGTTAAAAATCTTTTGGGCTATAAAGTGAATGTCTCAAGTGTGCCCCCAATAACACTACTTCTGATCCTTCCAACAGCACTGGGAAATTAAGAAACTATTCCCATTTTAGACAATGAGCCTGAGAGGTGGAGACACAATTTGCTTAACTGTAAACAGCTACTTAAAGGCTGACACTTGATTTGAATTGAAAATTGTCTAGCCTTAAACCCTGCTACTTGTACTCTACCGTGCTTCTCTGGAAGCTTTGTGTGAACAGTTTATTTAAAAGGCTGTTCATGCCCTGGCTGGTGCTGCTCAGTGGGTTTGGCATCACTCTGTGCAACGAGAGGTCATTGGTTCTATTTCCTGTCATCTGGCACATGCCTGGTTGCTGCTTGATCACTGGTAGGGGGTGTCCAGGAGGCAGCCGTTCAATGTTTCCCTCTCACATCAATGTTTCTCTTTCTCCCTTTCTCTTCCTCTATCTCTAAAAATCCATAAAAACATATTTTTAAAAGTCCTTTCACTGCAGAGTTGTAAAACTAGTGAATAATTGCTAACAATCCAAGTATCCACCAATGAGGGATTGATTTAATATATGTAATGACATCTGTATAATACAACATTATTTAGCATTTAAACATTCACTTTAAACAAAAGTGAAAATATGTTACTATGACAGATGCCCAGCTTATATTTTAGTGGAAAAGAGACTTCAGAAGCATTTGCGCCCTGTCATCTGTTGTCTAAGGAATGTACATGTGTGCATGCCTGTGTGCACATTCATGGGCAAGGTGCAGACCAGCACTAACTAATGGAAATACAATGCAGGACAGATGTGTAAAAAAAAAAAAAAGGGAAAAGGAAACAAACAAAATTATTTTTTAAAATGACGTATTGTATTTAAAATAGTATATCCAACATATTTCAAGGGGGAAAAAAACCCTTGCAAAATATGCAAAATATTCACAATATATATTTCTTCTACTAAGTTTTATAAACCCGGTGAGCATTTTGCACTGACGAAACAGCTCAGTGTGGACCAAGGGCATTTCAAGTGCTCAGTGGCCACTGCGGTTCCCAGGTGCCCTGTTGGGCATCGCTGGGCTGGGGGAAGGCTAATAAGATCCTAATGTGTCCTCTCTGGGATGGTGGAGTTGTGTGTGTTGCTGTTAGTTTGTTGCCTTCTTTGGCATTCCCTGCATTTTCCAGATTTCCAGAATAGTCACATACTGCCTTCGTCTTGAAAATAAACCATTAAAGGCACATTCACTTTTAAAATAAATACATGAAATGTAGGCATATGACCTGTTTCAGTGGAGGAAAGCAGGATGGTATGGTCTCAGCATCCCTCTCTCCTTTCTCGCCTTGCTCAGTCACCCCTTTTTCCAAATGTCTCACCTTAGAGCAGTAAAGAGGGGAGAGGGTAAGCCTGGTCCCCACCCTCAGGAAGCAGGTCTTAGAGAGGCTGCCTTGCCTGCCAGAGGGTTGAGGTTTTGCCCAGATTCATTTTCAGTCTCTGAGAGAGAAAGGCCATCATCACAGGAAAGGCTGCCAGAATTTCTCTGTTGCTGATGGCCTTTATTGCTGCCCCTTCCCCTGCAGCCCTTTAGACAGTCATGTCCTAGTCACCTCTGCCTCCCCCATTAAATATCAATGCCACAGATAGACTATGTATCTGTTCCTGTGCATGGGCTTTCTGAGAGTCACACACCACTGCAACAGGGGGCAGCGTCATGCCGCCTCATGGAGTTCACAGGGCTCTGCTGGCTCATGGGAATGTCAGCAACAGAGCTGCTCTGTGAATCCTGTTTCAGCTAGGGTTGGGCCAGGATCCAACGCCTCCCTACACTTTCTACTCTCAGGTTTTGCCCCTTGTAAGTCCCATTTGCTTCCATATTTCCCAGGCATCTGGGACACCTGTTTGAATGCCTCCCTATTCTCCGCAACTCCTGGGCCCCCACCCCCACCCCCACCCCCGCCAGCCAGCCTTGTCCTGTTTCTAGCCTTTGTCCTGTCTTCCCTCCCCTGTGATCTGACCCTCCTTGAGGACAGGCTGCTATTCACAACTTTGCTTCTTGCGGTGTCCAGAGTTTGGTACGGCTCAGGCTCTGAACACCATACACAGCCCTTCAGTGGAGAGTGTGGAACAGAACAAAATTGCCTTGAGAAAACCCTTTCCGGACCAGCTGTTTCTCTATCAGAAAATCTCATTAAGACTTAATCGGTAACATCTTCCCGTCCCTGAGGTCAGGCGGCAGCCCCGATGGTGAGGCAGGGAGAGCATCCTCTCACTTCGCCTGAGCCCACACATTTCCTGTGCGGTTCTCAGCTCCCGAAGGTCACCGCCTGGGGGGACAATTACATGGTAACCACGTCAGACCTGCGGCCTCTCTGCCTCTCCCTTTCATTCCTTAAACCACTGGATTGAACATTGGCTGATTGGAAGCTGGGAAAATAGCATCTGCTGAGAGCTGGATGCCTGTGACTGTCAGAAAGCAGGATCCTGGTTTTCTGTGACTGTCAGAAAGCAGGATCCTAATCAGACAATTCTCTGTGTTTGTTCCCCTAGAAGCCTCCCCCGGGTCCAGGGTACCTCCCCACCACCAACGTCTTGGCTCACCCTTATCCATCCACACCCACCAAGAGCCTCCTCCTCTCATCTGCACGTATCCTATGATTTCCTGGGAACCTTAAGTATTTCTCCACAGCCAGGAAACCCCCTCTTTGCTTTATTCTGCATGGAGGTCTCCGCTACCCCTGCATTTCAATAGAACTCTGCAAACCTCAGTGGAAGATCTGAGGGCAGGGAGGGCTCTCTCTGCTGAATGTGACCATTTAGCTAAGGGAATTAAGTCTGAAGGCCCTGCATTCTGTTACTCTTCCCATCCTATTTGGATAAAAGAAGATTCCATCTCGCTTTCGCCCACCTTCCAGGGAGCAAAAGTGAGAGCAAGCTGAGCACCGCCTAATGAAGGAGTTCTGTATTGGCAAAACCCTGACATTTGAAATGTTCAATGTAATCAGCTGACTGGTCGCTTTAGGCAAAGCCATATTCTGTTCGTGAAAATGTCCTTTTATAATTCACAGCTTTCAGAGGTCCCATCATTTCTTAACTAGTTTCTTCTGGCAGACTGTGGGCATGGGGTTAAAAATGTGCGACAAACAGAAGCCAGGGTGGACATACCATGGAAATCTTAATTGCATTTTCAATTCAGTGTCCGCCACTAATTATTCCAGACATTTTAATTTATAGAGTCTCCCTATTTTAGACATTAAAATGAGCAAGACATGATAAGAAGGAATGTTAATGCCTATGTTTATTGATTGGACATTTGAGATTCATGTCCAAATTCCTCAACTTGGGAAGGTTTGAAATGCTGTTTCACTTGTATATATTATTTGCCTTTTTCATCTTCCACTTCCTGTCTCTCTGTCACGTGCCGGGGGGATTACTGCTGGTGGATTGTGAAATATTGTAATACATGTACATAAAAATATATCAGAGCTGGCACCTTTGTAATTTACTCCTAAGTCTGAGATTCATATTAGAGATCTATAAATCATATTAGCAAATTACTATCCATCCTGAACTATATTATTTTCCTAACATGATGGCTGAATTTCAAATGAAATGCAAAGGTCATGGCCACTGTTCTATTGGGGCCATGGAATCCCATTTGTCTCCCCGTTACTGACCTCAGCTTTATCAGTTGCTGCTACTACTGCTGATTTTACATTTGACTGAGAAAGGCTTCTTCCAACAGATGTCACTGAGCCTTCACATTTGTAAGTGAGGAACTCTGATTTTAAATTCCTCTGTACACTGTGAAAGGAGGATGTTACAGGTTTGTGACTGCGCTCCAGTTCCCCCTGAGATGAAGTTTTCGGATGGAAGAAAAATGAGTCCTCTGTCTCCTGTGACATATTGCACACTTTCTCAGGTGTGTGTATCCCCTCACAGCTTGCCCCTCTTCAGACTAGTGCTCCTCTCTACATTTGAACAAACTCCTAGTGAAACGGAGGCTACCCTACTTTATGAAAAGTCCCTGAGAAGCAGTTCAACCTGATGGCCACACCCATCAATCTGTCTATCACCTGGAGAGAGACTTCTGACACCAGATTACCTCTCCCACCATCGCACTGTGGAGTTGTTAGTGGGGCAAGAGCTTTCTCATTGATGTTGTACAATGAAAGGGAAGGTGGGAAGCCTTTTGCTGGAAGGAAACCAACTGCAAAGAGAGGCTTAAGCCCAACCAGAACACCATCACCTTCCTGCACCACATGCTCACGACCTTCCTGTTGTTCATGCTGCACGCCAGAGGGCATACAGTCCTACAGCAGGACTGTTGTCTTGTTTCCTTTTCTTTTCTTTCTTTCTTTTTCTTTCTTTCTTTCTTTTCTTTTCTTGTTTTTTTAATCCTCCCCTAAGGATACTTTTCCATTGATTTTTAGGGACTGTGGAAGAGAGAGGGAAAGACAGAGAGAAATATCCATGTGAGAGAAACGTATCAATTGGTTGCCTCCTGCAGGAGCCCTGACCAGGGAAGAGTCTGCAACCTAGGTATGCGCCCTTGACAGGAATGAAACCCAGGACCCTGCGGTCAGCGGGCTGATGCTCTATCCACTGAGCCAAACCAGCTAGGGCTGTTGTCTTGTTTTATTAAAGGAGTCAGCCCCTGTAGAGTACATGCCATTGCACAAAATCATTCCACCATTAGCATCAATTGTAATGCCAATAGTACTCTGAATATTGGTAACGGGTTAAGGAGAGAAACAGGGAGTGGTCAGTGTAAATCTACAACATGGAGGAAAAACAGAAATGAGAAGGTGTTTAAATTCCAAGAATTTATCTCTTTGTTTTCTTTTCCTAACAAACAAGCCCAGAGGGGTTGAATTTTATCACTTACTTGAGAGGTGACTATTTTCTGTTGTTTGTAAATCACTCCCACAGCCCTGGGGCCAGCTCTTAGTATCAATGCCACCTGCTTTATCAATAGCTGGGGGGGTTGATGGAGAGAGGGAGAAAATTGTAAATAATAATAATAATAATAATAAAACAAACAACAAACAAACAAAAAAAACCCTCTTCTGAAGTAGGATCATTGTATATGCTTGTAATAACTGTTCCTCCTGCACTAAGGACCTCCTATATACTAGGCTCTTGGCAAACAGCTCAGAGTAAATTAATGCCTACCAATTTACAAGGACATAGACATAGACATTCCTTCTCTTGTTTACTAATGTCAGACTCTCAATTGGTCCCCAATCCAGCATGGGGCTTACCTGTTGTCATAGCTTATACTCTTCACAAGAAAGGAGACTCTACTTATTGTTGTATTTTTTGTAAGAACCTAACTATCCACACACTAGGACTGGAGAGGTAACGCATAATATTCTTATTCAAAAGCCAAACCAACACTCTTATGGAAGGACTATGAAATGACATGCTGTGAGCCTACCTGAAGGTGTTATGTTACATAATTTACCAGGCTACCGAAAAATACACAGCAGTACCCAGAGATATAGGAAAAAACCCTTTATTTTCAGATGTTTCACATGCACTAGTACAGTGACTCGGGGGTCAGTTTTCCAAAACCTGAGTAAGCTAATATGGAGGAAGCTTTCTCTTTATTCCCTTTGGTTTCTTTGTCCCCCAAATTAGAATCAGAATTCCGGAGCTTTCACAGACTTTACAAAAAGCCCCCTGTGTTAGGATGGGGGCTGTGAGACCACACCTAAAGGCCCCGCGCCAGCACTGATAACCCCCCTGGGGGATGTGTGTTGTTCATGGTTTATGTTATGGCCTCTGTAAAATGTATTTAGGTAAACTGGTCTTGCAAGACCAGATAATTAAGGAAGGGGCAGTGATTAGGCTAACTGGAATGTATATTAGGGATACAGATCAGGCTGCTAGCATCCCCCAGCCCCCTCAAATGTCTTATTTTCCTTATCAATTATTAGGAGAAATAAAACTGCATTTTTCTTTAACTGCTCATTCAGACTCCTCAGCAACCTAGCAGTAGCCCCCTCCCCCCAGCCCCCTCCATCCTAATGAACAGGTTAAAGAGTGCAGCATTAATTTTAGTCAAAATTAACCATTAACCATTAACCACTAACCATTAACCATTCCTCTAAACTAGTGGTTGGCAAACTGCTGCTCAAGAGCCACATGCGGCTCTTTGGCCCCTTGAGTGTTCTAATGCCATTTCTTCAAAATAGACTCACCCAGGCTGAAAACCGATTTCTGCTAATGGGCCACAAAAGTTTCAATCGCACTGTACGTGCGCCCCCACACGTGATATTTTGTGGAAGAGCCATACTCAAGGGGCCAAAGAGCCACATGTGGCTTGCGAGCCACGGTTTGGTTTGCGAACCACTGCTTTAAACAACAACAAACTAAAATAAAGAGATAAAATTGACCATCCCCAAATCACCCATGGAGCTCCAAAATAGAATTGGTTTTGGGGAGAAGACATCTGGATCTCAGATTTTTTTATCTTGTATATATTATGCTTCCTCCCCCTTAGCTGCTTCTCAGCTCCTTGGCCGCCTCAGACTGCTTCTTCGGGAAATAGCTCATTGCCTCTCCGTGATGCCTCATCCAGAGGCTTTATGAAGGTAAAACAATTGAGTCTGGCTGAAGGCCCCACTTGGTGCTGTATCCCATTACTTCATTGATTTTTTTTAAAGTTTCTCTAATGTTATAACAAGAATATTTTCCACTCAATCCTGCAGGATTCTAAAGCCCTTTATTGACTTCGGGGTATGCCACACACATGGGCTACTTCCCCGGGCTGGCAGAAATCAGGGTCCTCAGAGAGACCAAATGGAAAAATTGCTTTTCTATTGAACCCATGCACAAGACTTATGGACACTCCATCTAATCAAGGCCCAGAGGGGATTCTGATGCAGTCATTGGGATTGGCCCCATGACTAGGGTAAGTGCTAGGCTCCGTGGGTCTCAGTGTCCCTTCAAGGGTCAAGAAAACTCAGGCCAAAGATTTTGAGTCTCTTTGGAGTATGATGCCAATTTTCCTCAAGACCACCAGGGTCTGTGCTACGCAACCTGAGAAATGAAAGTAAAGGAATTTAGGGGTGCAATGGCACTGCATCACCACTTCTAGGAGGCATTTTCTACAGAGCCAGCCTACCAGGGTTCCGGTTGCAGCTCCAGCATGCTTTGACTTTGGTGAGTTGCTTAGCCTTCCCAAGTCTTAACAATCTACTTTGTAGTAGAGCTCTAAGTATTAAAGGAGATAGTAGATGGTGTATGAAGTGGAATCATGCATGGTGGGCCCTCATTACATGTTGGCTTGTGGTTGTACCATCACCATCTCCATCAACATGATGATGCCCAGACTTTAGGGCAGCAAACTCTGTTCTCCACAACCCAGTCTAGTCTATATTGGGTACCCAATAGTTAAAGGTTAGATGCTTTTGGAAAATTGATGAATGAATGGCTCCTCTGTTATCTCCCTGCATAAAGGAATCAGTGTAGGGGATAACTCATTGGGTAGTTTGTCCAAGAGCTGCTGTTCCTTCAGAAAGTCACATTAAGTTTAAAGACATCTTAGCAGAGAGGCCGTATACCATGATGCTTAGGAACCCATACTCCAGAGCTACACTGTACTCTGCTGGTTGCTAATTGTCTAATAGGATGGTAGTCTGAGCATTATTTTTTATTAATAAAAATAGGTATCCTATATAACAAAGAGGTAATATGGAAATTGACCCTCACACCCTCACAAGATGTCTGCCTACAACCAGCCAGGCAGGGGGTGGGATTGTGAAGGACGACCAAATGACTGGACAGCAGGCTGTGTGGGCAACCAGGCCAGCAAGGGGGGAGGGAGGGTGTCAGTTAGGGGAGACCAGGCAGGAAGGCAGGTAAGCAATTAGGAGCCAGTGGTTCAGGATTGTGAGGGGGATGCAAGACTGCTGGTTTAGGCCAAATCCCTGGGATCAGGGGTCCTGGATTGGAGATGGTGCAGGCTGGGCTGAGGAGACCCCCCACTCCCTGTTCAGGAATTTCGTGCACTGGGCCTCTAGTCGTGAAAATAAAAGTACATACCTCATGGGATGGTTGGGAAGAACAAAGTAAGAGTGTGTGAACTTGCCACTAGAATCCCATCTTGGAGAACTTTCAAAGCACTGATGATACTGGACCTCACCAAGATTGTGCATTCATTTTGACAGAATCTGAGGTTGCTTGGGGATGGAGAGTGTGAGCTGTCCTCGGGTGATTCTGAAGTGCAGACTAATTGAGGACCTCAGGGCAAGTCATTAATTAAGGGATGGAACAATGGCTGGTGTTGTGTCATCCTTGGCCTCTGCTTTGCCTCCTTACCCTTTTACTACTGGTTCCTTTCCAGATGAATGAGGAAAACAGCCAAGTTCTATTTCAAATGCTTTAGTTTATTTTTCTTTCTTTTGGGAGAAATAGGGCACAGAGAAGTTTTCCATGAGTATTAGGCAAATATGGATACCAATGTGTTAACATTTAGAATATCAGAGTTACCACTGTTTCAATAAAACATGTTTGCACACATTACTGGTGCCCCAGCATGTGGGGTAACTCTGGTACCTCATCCTGGGTCCAGCTGTGATCCCTGCAGGCTACTGCTGCCTTGGCTATTATCTCAGCCTTGTTCGCTGTCCTGGGCACTGTTTGCCATCTGTCACGGAGGGGCATGGAGGAGCATGGAGGTGGCCTGGGCCATCAGCAGGCATCTTGACCATCACTGAAGGGAGGGTGCCATGGCCAGCATGCAAAGGCAACCGTGGACTCCTGAATGTGATTCCTCTTCGAAATTAGGGCTAAAAACCATGTTGAAAGGCTATTCAGTATCAGACGTGGGGCAAGAAAGAGAAGATGTGTTTCTTCTTTGAAAACCAGGGCTTGCCTGGATGCCCCTGCATTTTGGTGGCATCAAACAAGAGGACCAAGTCCCTGGAGCCTCAGCTTACCCAGTGCCAGGAGAGTGATAAGAAATGAGAAAGGAGTGTATGAAGCCCTTGGAGTAGAGTGGTTGCTCTCTCCTCTAGGCTCTCCTGAAATCTGTCCATGGCATCTGTATTGGCCTCATCCCTGTGTAAGGCACTTACGGAACGAGAAACTGAAAGCCAGTGTGTACACACTTCCTTAACCTGCGCCTCTCTTCCGGGTTAGATTCAGAGCCAGGTAAGGGCAGTAACCATCAATAACTGTGCTCAGTATACCCAGCATCAGGAAGGTACCTGGCATCCATCCTTAGTACCCAGTAAACACCCTGAAGCTGATGATACTTTGGCCCCCTTGTTAGGCCTGCATGGCCCCCCAAATCTCCCAGAATTGAAGCAGTGAATGTAGAGATGAGAAGACAGATTGATTCTCAGCCCAGGCTGGGTAGGACCATTTGGAGAGTTCTTAACCACTGCTGATGCTGGTTTCTGGACCAGTTTAAATGAGAGTCCCTGGGGGTAGAATCAAGTGTTATTGTCTCTCCAATGACTGGGGGGTCCTGGCAGGGCTGAGCAGCCCTGCTCTGAATCTACAGAGAATGGCTGAGCTCAAAGCAGGGACCAGTAGGTAGGAGTGGGGATAATGAAACTGAAAGGAGAAAAAAGACACTAAGGGAATTTGAGGATCTGGCTGAGTCCTTGTCACCATCAGAGCGAAAATCCACCTAGTCAGACGTCATGCTCAGCTACTTGCGATTGTTTCTGCCTTTCTCACAGCAACTTTAAAGAAAATGTCCATCCCCTTTCCAGCAGAGCAAAGAAGGCTTAGATACTGAAGAGTTATGCTGTAGGCCTCCAGGCCCCAAGCTCTGTGTCTCTGGGCTGTGTCCCTTCAAAAATTTGTGCAGGAAGATGGGCATGAACTGGGCAGGAGAAAAACAAGATCAATAAACGTGAGGAGAGCCAGTGGGCATTACAGAAAAAACAAATGACACAGCAAATAAGCAGAATTCATATTTCTTCAGGGCCTCCGAGGCCCTGGAATAAACTTGCAGAGCTCTGTAAAACAACACATGATCCCCAGCTTGCAATGGGAGATCTAAGTTTCAGAGTAGTCTAGCATCTTGTCCAAACTCACACAGCTATTAGGTGTCTAAGCTGGGTTTTTTATAAAGAGACTAGGAGAAGCCCTAGCCAGTTTTGCTCAATGGATAGATTGTCAGCCTGTAGATTAAAAGGTTCCAAGATAGATTTGGGTCAAGGGCACATGCTCTGGTTACAGGCTCCATCCCCAGTAGGTGGCATGTAGCAGGCAGCCAATCAATGATTCTCTCTCATCGTAGATGTTCCTCTCTCTCTCTCTCCCTCTCCCTTCCTCTCTGAAACCAATAAAAATACATTAAAAAATAAAAGAAAGAGCCTAGGGAGTAGGCATTGTCAGTGCTGCCAACCATGCATGCGTTCACTGCCAGAATTACTCGAACCTGCTCTCACAGCACAAAGGCAGTGATGCAGAATGGGCGTGCAGATAAACGTGTTTGTGGCCCAACAAAATGTGATGTATGGACACTGAAATTTGCGTTACATGTAATGTTTATGTGACATGAATTATTATTGTTCTTTTGATTTTTCTTAACTACTCAAACATATAAAAACCACCCTTAGCTTTTTGGCTAGACAGAAGCAGGCACCGGGATGATATGGGCTGTGGGGCTGTAATCTGCCAACCCGGTTCAAAGTCTGAAGCATGTGGAGGGAAAAGAGTTGATGAGAAAGTGCAGAAGAAAAGTATTATGTGTCTATTTGAGACTTCTGTCCCCGGTTTCACTTTGCACAGGAAGGTCCATCAAGCCAGGAAGAGCCTGACTCTCCTGCCTTCCCCAAATCAGACCCCACACAATTGTAGGATGCATTTGTTCTCAGCCAGCATCTGGACCTTGAAGCAGATCACTCCCATTCCTTCTGCTTTGTCACAAGCATGATAAGCCCCACATCTTTTCTTCTATCAATATCTAATGAAGGCTTGATAGATTTTAGGCTCTGTCGTATGCACTAAGGGTAGACTGGTTGTCTAGTTCAGTCTGGGTTGCCATAACCAAATACCATAGACTGGGTGGCTCACTCACACAACAGACATTTATTTATCTCAGGTCTGCAGGGTAGAAGTCTCAGACAGGTACCAGCATGTTCCAAAAGGCCTGTTCCAAAACACAAGTTCCAAAAGGCCTTCAAGACAAGAGAAGCCGGGAACAGAGAAAGGCCATTGAGCAAAACGGGAGAATGGTAGCCCACGAAAAGGAGTTTGGAGTTTATTTTAAATGCATTCTTTCACCCTAAATGTAGTTCCAAGAGTCAGAAGCACTGGAGACATTTGCATTTTCACTACATTTGGGGTGCCAGGTGGAGAATGGACAGTAGGGGCCGCTGTCTCCCTCCTGAGCTCGCCCCTTTCTGAAGGCTGTTGTCTGGGCAGCTAGGGCCCAGGACTCACCTGCAGCCCTGGGAGATCTGTATCCTGTTGCAGGCCCAAATGGCTGCTTCTCAGGGTGTCTTACATCCCCTCCCATCCTCGGAGGTAATATGCTCTAATGAAGAGTTGGAATTGCCAATTGCCTCACGCTTTACGGCTAATGAAGAATAGATTATGCTCTGAATGGTTTGGCGTTATCTTGTGACTATAGTAAGTTCTTTGCCGGAACTTGTATAACTATGATTTAATCCTGTCTACATTTTATTTGAGAGTTAATACTTCAAATTCAAGTCTTGCCTCTTCCTCACCCAGTTAAGTTATTCCAAAATATACAGTGTATTGGTTCTTTATTTCACATTTTCTTTAGTTCTCTGTCGTTCATGCTTCCTATATGTGCCAACCTTTCAAACCAAATTTTAATAATAATCCGTTTAGAAAAGCAACATGATTATTTCAGAAACATTTATAAACATATGAAAAAGAAAAAATATATCACTTTTCAGCTGCTCATCACACCAAAATTAAAATTTAAGGAATTTTAATTTATAAAAAGGAAGACTTTATTTTCTTAGGCAGTTTCAAGTTAATAGGAAAATTGAGAAGAATGTGCAGAGATTTTTTCCCATATAACCCCCTGCCCTGCCCATGTCTCCTTATGCACAGGCTCCTTGATTATCAATGTCTCCAACCAGAGTGTAAATTTGTTACAATCAATGAATCTACATTGACACACCATAGTCACCACCATCCATAGTTTGCATTAGGGTTCCATCTCTGGGTTGTACTTTCTGTAGGTGTGTTGTATATTCACTTGGAGAAAATACATAATAACTGTATTCACCTTTACAGAATTACAGAGTATTTTCACTTCCCTAAAAATCCCCTGTGCTCCCTTATTTTTCTTCCTTCTCCTCCTAACTTGTGGCCACTACTGATCTTACTATCTCCCTAGTTTTGCCTTTTCCAGAATATCATATAGTTGAAATAACACTTCAAATTTTTAATATTTCCCTGTTGATCTCTTTAGTGTGTGTGCATATGTGTGTGTACATCCTATCTAATAAAAGAGTAATATGTAATTTGTCACTCCAACACACAAGATGGGTGCCCCCATATGGACACAAGATGGCCACCACAAGATGACCAGCAGTGGAGGGCAGTTGGGAGGGACCAGGTCTGCAAGGGAGGGGAGTTGTGGGCAATCAAGCCTGCAGGGGAGGGCAGTTAGGGATGACGAGGCCGGCAGAGGAGAGAAGTTGGGGATGACCGGGCCTGCAGGGAAGGGCTGTTGGGGGGACCCAGGCCTACCGGGGGGGGGGGGGACAGTTGAGGGTGACCAGGCCTGCAGGGGAAGGCATTTAAGGGCAATCAGGCTGGCAGGGGAGCAGTTAGGCATCAATCAGGCTACCAGGGTAGTGGTTAGGTAGTGATCAGGCTGGCAGGCAGAAGCGGTTAGGGGAAATCAGGAAGACAGGCAAGTGAGCAGTTGGGAGCCAGCAGTCCTGGATTGTTAGAGGGATGTCTGACTGACATCCGGTAGGATCGGGTCTAAACGGGCAGTCAGACATCCCTCGAGGGGGCCCCGATTGAACAGGGTACAGGTTGAGTTGAGGGACACACCACCCTGTGCACAAATTTCATACATCAGGCTTCTAGTTTATAATATTAGACTCATAGTGTATCTTCAGAATTGATACTATATTTTAAAACATGGTATCCTATATAATAAAAGGGTAATATGCAAATTGACCCTAATGGTGGAACAGCTAGTCGCTATGATGTGCACTGACCACAAGGGGGCAGACACTCAATGCAGGAACTGCCCTCTGGCAGTCAGTGTGCTTCCACAGGGGAAGCTCCATTTAGCTGCAGTTGGACATCCCCCATGGGCTTTTGGGCTGCCAGAGGGATGTCTAACTGCCAGCTTAAGTCTGATCCCCCAGGGAGTGGGCCTAAGCTGACAGGTGTACATCCCCCAAAGGGTCCCAACTGCAAGAGAGCACAAGCCAGGCTGAGAACCTAAGCAACCCGAGTGGACAAATTTTCATCCATTGTGCCCCTAGTAAAAACATAAACAGCTTACTATGTCATTAATCATTTTTCAAAATTATATTTAACTAGAGGCCTGGTGCATGAAATTCTTGTATGAGGGTATGTGTCCCTCAGCCCAGCCTGCACCCTCTCCAATCTGGGATCCTTCTCACATTCAGGACTGCTGACTCCCAGCTGCTCGCCTGCCTGCCTCCCTGATTGCCCCTAACTGCTTCTGCCTGCCAGCCTGATCGCCCACTAACCACTACCCTGCCAGCCTAATTGATGTCTAACTGCTCCCCTGCCAGCCTGTTTGCCCCCAACTTCCCTCCTCTGCCAGCCTGGTCACCCCTAACTGCTCTCCCCTGCAGGCCTGGTCCCTCCCAACTGCTCTCCCCTGCTGGCCTGATTGCCCAAAACTGCCCTTCCTTGCAGGCCTGGAACCTCCCAACAGCCCTCCCCTGCTGGCCAACTTGTGGTGGCCATCTTGTGTTCACATGGGGGCAGGATCTTTGACCACATGGGGGCAGCCCTCTTGTGTGTTGGAGTGATGGTCAATCTGCAAATTACTCTTTTATTAGATAGGATAGAGGCCTGGTGCATGGGTGGGGGCCAGCTGGTTTGCCCTGAAGAGTGTTCCAGATCAGGGTGGGGGTTCCCTTGGGGCAAGAGGTGGCCTGGGTGAGGGGCCTATGGAGGTTTGCAGGCCAGCCCCGCCCCCCAGCGACCCAAGCAGAGGCCCTGATATCTGGGATTAATCTATGTCTACAATTGAAACTATATAGCCTGGAGCAGAGTCAAGCCTTCTGCTCGCTCCAAGGTGGCAGCCATTTCTGTTTGAAACTTTGTAACCTAGAGTGGAGGCCTAGGCCAGCAACTGCAGGCTGAAAGTTTGGCTTCTTCCATTGCCAGGGAAACCCAAGCCTCTGTTCTCTCCAGCTCAGTGGCTGCCACCATTTCTGTATCTTTTATAATTGAAACATTGTAACATTGAGTGGAGGCCTAGGCCAGCAATGGTAGGTGGAAAGCTTGGCTTTCTCTGTTGCCTGGGAAACCTAAGCCTTCCTCCTGCTCTCAGTGGTGGCAGCCATCTTGGTTGGGGTTTATTTGCATAATATGCTCCTGATTGGCTGGTGGGCGTGGCTTGTGGGTGTGGTGAAGATATGGTCAAATTTGCATATTACTCTTTTATTAGATAGGATTTTATTATTTTATTTTATATTTAATTTAATTTTATAGTGCTTTAAATACTGACTTTGTTGCCATCACACAAATACTAAGTGCTACCTCCTCTTTAAAAATGGTAGCTCTGGGAGCATCCACTGCTGTTCATTTCAGTAAATTCATGTCCCTTTGATCCCAATGGGTTGAGATTGCATCTCCTGCTAGCTTGTTAGCTCTCTTCCTCTTCCATGTTAATCACCGCACCTCTCCCTTCTGAATCAATGCTCTAAAATCTTAATTTCAGGACCATTGTTATTTTTATACTAAAATGCCTCCTTACACAACTGGGAAGCCCCTTTCCAGCTTTTTATGTAGAAGAAGTTTGAGGGTCAGGGTAGAGCTATACCCTGAGACATTTGGAAGACATAGATGTTTGCAAGTGGAGTCTGTGTCATTATTATGCTACTTAAATATCGGGGTAATTTAAGCTTCCCTTCCTTTGCTGCATTTCATCATAGCTCTAACACAGACCTGAAATAGAACATATTACATTGTGCACATTTTTGAAGGATCATGAGTGGAGGCTAAATATAAGATTCAAGTCTATATTCTAAGCCTGCTTTTCCCTTAAATGGAGATGGGATGTTCTTGAACATTCTGCCCCATGCCCACCCTTCTTAACTGCACGTGCTACTTGAATGTTGGATTTCCATCCATTGGGTACGTGGGAACATTCACAAGCATCTTCTCAACTTCAAAGGGACAGGCTTGAGTTGCAACCACTGGAATCCACTATTTGATAAGAGAAGCCAACATTAACCATTCACAGAGTACCTTTCATAAATACTTCAAAAAAGTACTCTTGAAAGCTGGCTAGTGACATTTAAGTCATCTGCAGTTTGTTGTTACAACTTTTGCCATTTCTTAATACCACTTGTTTTATTCTTTACTAACTGCCTAATTGATGTGCTTTATGTGAATGTTTATGTCACTACAGTCAATGGAAACTCAATGTTATAAATTGAACCATAGCTTTATGGGTAAATTAATATTTAAAATATATGTGTGACTACAAACTGAGACCATCGGATGTTGCAATCATGGCTTCAATACAAAATGTTGAGAAATATTGATTTAAAAGAAAGTCTTCCATGGGGTGAGGGTAAAACAACCATGTTTCTAAAGAGTTTAAGTAGTTCCCCCACAGCCAACCATATCCTAGGATCTTATAAATATCTCAGGAAAATTCTCAGAGCAACTCCTAGGAGCTCTTCCTCTCACCCCTTCTCCTATGTACATAAATCTATCGGATGCCCCTGGGGTGCCCCAGTCCTCCAGGGAACCTCCTCCTCCTCTCTTATGACATTCTCACTGCTTTTGCTTCTTTGGAGTCATCAAACTCTTTTGTGTGGGTGGTTGGGGAGGGGGGCATGTGGTCACAGCTATGCATTCCTCCACATGTCCCCTGAAAACTTTTAGGGGGACTCTCTTGCTTCATCTTCCTCAGAGAAGGTTTGACTTCTTTCCCATCCTGGTTTCCTTCTTTCTTCTCTTTTCCCTTCCCTCCCTTTCTTTATCTCACCCTTCGTCCTCATTAGATACTCCAGACTCTGGTACTGATAGGACCATCACTCTTTGCTGTGTCTTTGGGTCACTGGTTCCATCCACCCAACCAGATCTCAGGTTGGATTGATGGTGGTTTCTCGCCTCTGAGCTTATTATTCCTGTACTCCAAGTAGGAATGGGCCCAACTTGGCTTCTCTCAAGTGCCTATAGGGTCTCTGGGATTCAGCCTAGACTGAGTACAAATCCCAGCTCTCCCACCTGGATGGTCCATCACTTATCCCAAGTTGTCGTACCTCCTATACCTTGGTTTCCTCACCTGAAAAATGGAAAAGGAGACACCTACCTTCCAGGATTTTTAGGAGGATGAGTGAGACAAATGTAGGAGAAATTGCTTTTCAAATCATGAGGCTTTGTTCTAATGAAAGTGGGGCAGTAGTTTTAAATATAGAATATTCAGTAGTTTTATCTAAACCTCCACTACAGGGAACACAATTCAGAAAGCTTTGCCACATCCATTTCATTGTGTTGTTCATAAAACTGTTTATTTTCCCAATGTCACATTTGTTTTCTCTCTCCCTCTCTTTGCTACTGCATAACTTCATTATCAGCCTACATAAATGTATTATGTAATTGTCTCAATATGTCATCGATTGTTTTGGTTTTTCTGTGGTATTACTTAAGTCCATAATTCTTTTTATTAAATCTCCAAGAAATGTTACTGAAAAATGGTTGAAGGCTACTTTTTTTTCACTAACTAAAACTCAGCACTTAGATATTTGAAATGACATAAAACACTAAAAAAAAAAAAAAAAAAAACCCTGTAAGTGTGGAATTTTCTCACTGGCTTCATGAAATCCAGTAAACCAACAAGGTATTGGCTTATAATATCTCTGTCTATCTGTGAGATTCATGCAGCATTAATGAATAATATTAAATTAGCTAATGGTTATTGAGTATTTACTATGTTCTAGGTGCCATTGTAAACTCTATTTCTATCAAGTCATTTAATCTTTCCAACAAAATCATAAAAGAGGTATGTTTTGTACCCATAGTTTATGGTTAAGAAAACAAATTCAGAAAGGTTAACTACCTTGCCCTGGCCAATGTGCCTCAATTGGTTGAGGGTGGCCCCATGACCAAAAGGTCATCAGTTTGATTTCCCGTCAGAGGACAGACTCAGGTTATGGGTTTGATCCCAGGTCAGAGTATGTGCAGGAGGCAACTGATCAATGCTTCTTTCTCAAATGGATTTTTTTTCTCTCTCTCTCTCTCAAATAAATACATTTATTTTTTTTAAAGAAAGGTTAACTCCCTTGCTTAGGGACATACAATAAAGAAGCAGTCCCACTGTAAAAATGCATGAACACACACACACACACACACACACACACACACACACACACACAATTGTATACTTAGGAAATTAAGGCCCTTCTTAATAAATACGTAGCATGACTGAGAGTCCGGGACCTCTTTGTTCTAAATTTGTTTATGACACTAACATTAAGATAATCAAGTCTTCTCCTTGGGACTCTTTTCTTATGGGCCAGATTTGGAGGGCTGAATGAGATCATTCATTTTTCATATATTTCCTAAATCTCAAAAGACTCTGTGTGGGTGGTCCAGGAGTCATGTTGGGGTCATGGAAGAGAATGATGATCAGGCAGGGACTCTGGAACTCCATTAATCAGTATATTTATGTTTATATCTGGGATTTATAAATGGATGGATGAATGGGTGGATGGATGGAAAGAAGAAAAGAAGGAAGGAAGAAGGAAGGGAGGAAGGAAGGAAGGAAGGAAGGAAGGAAGGAAGGAAGGAAGGAAGGAAGGAAGAAAGGAGACAGACAATTGAAAAATACAACCTTTTATTAACCCATTTAAAAATAGCATTATGTCAATTATTTCCCATGTATGCCATTAAATGTTCCTTGACAACTTGATTTCAAATGTCTGTGTAATACTCAAATATATGAATAGATTATCCTTTGCTTAACCATTCCCCTACTTATAAATATATTTTAATTGCTATGTAGAGACAGAGGAAGGGAGAGAGAAAAAAAACATCAATGTGAGAGTGAAACATTGATCAGCTGTTTTCTGCATGCCCACTACTGGGATTGAGCCCACAACCTGGGTATCTGCCCTGGCCTGGACTAGAACCACCAATCTTTTGGTGCATGGGACAATGTCCAACCAACTGAGCCACACTGGCCAGTTGAACATTGATTCTGATTCATCATCATTCATCCATTTATCATTCAATCATTCATCCATGCATCCATCAAATTATTATTTAGAACTATTATTTGTCAGGCATCAGTGCAAATCAGTGTAACACAGATATTCTTATCCATATGTTTTTGACATATTCACATATACTTGCATCTACAATTAGGTAAACATTGTTATTTTTTGTTTGTATTTAAATTGTTGCTTTCTTTGGTGAAGAGCCTGTTCTAGAAAGCCTTTTGAATTCGGATGATACATTGAAATTAAAGCTGCACAAAGATTAAGCCCAAAATCATAAAGGGACTAAAACTGAAGTCCTAGACACACTCTTTCCCAAGATTATAGTTATAATATTAATTGACATTGCCTTGATTGTGTATGCCTCCAGCATCCAAGTATACTTTACCACCTGCAGCCTCAAAGAGATCCTCTTGAAGCAGTAGTTTTCCATGTTGAGTAGTTTAAAGAACACCTAGTCCAACAGGCACAGGAGCTGAGAATCTGAGTGGCCACCCAGGGATCGCTATGCGGATTGGCCTAAGTGATTTCCCCTATGAATAATCTGTTGGGGGGTGGGGAGGGACGGACACAAATTGTGTCATTGTACAAACTGAATGTAGCTGAGATTATAAGCTGCTTAAATGTCATGCGTAAAAGGGAGATACAGGCCATCTCTGGTTGAAAAAGGCAATAAAGAGAAAACAAAACATAATTTCTTGTCCATAAATGGAAGCTAGCCAACTATGGTTTGTAGATGCAAAGGGACCTTGCAAGGTGGCAATGTTGAAACACCCCTTGGAGGCACAGATCCAAGTTAAAACTGAAGCTTCAGAGTAATGCAGTATCGAGAGACCAAGCTATTTCTGGCTGCGGTCTTTGTTTCTTGAAATGGTGACACTTTCCCCCACACCCCATAATGTTCCTCTTCTCCCTGATGATTCCGTATATTTGAGTGACAGTCAGCGTATTTGGGGACAGCTGGCTTGGTTTTCCCTACCAATGATTTGTTTGTGTCTTAGGACAGAAGATGTCTGGCAAAGACAAGATGCGACCCCAAAGAGTTTAGACATCTGTGAAGACAGTGACTATGGACAGAAAATGCCATTAATTTTCCTCTTCATCTCTATAGTCCATCTTTTTATCTCCTTCCCTGATAGTGAGCAAAGGATAGGCAAGTCTAAATGGGAGACTTCTCCTCTAGGCTTATTTCTGTTGTCTATTTCTGCTTCCTAAGGGATCACTTAATTCATTTTATGCCTCTGGAAAAGACTAAAATTTCCTACTTCCTTCAAATACCTGGGCAGGTTATCTCTTCCAACTTTAGCTCATCTTTATTCTGCATCGAGTTATGTAATGATTTGATCGTGTTGAGAAGTAATTCACCTTTGTTTCCACCTACGTTAAGACTGATTACAAATCCTCGTAAAACACTCATTATGCTACCAAAAAATGTTCTTAAGAATAGTCTGTTAGAGAGAAGGTAATGCTGCTGCTAGGAAGTCTGGGCTTCTGTCTAATTATGTGTAAATTATCTGAGTGGAATCTCAAATGTTTAGTGATAAACAATTTTATGCTTCCCAGCAAAGTATCTAGTTTGTGAGGCAATATAATCAAAAGCAGCTTGTGTGCAGTGAATTGTCGATTGTATAACTTTGCATCTTTTTCAACTTATTCTTATGGAAAGAAACAGCAATGTCTGCAGCCCTTTAAGAAAAGCAAATGTTGCATTCTGCAATTTTTTGGGGAAAAAGATAATTGATCCTTTGACTATGTCACTGCTCTGCTCTCAGAGGAACATTAAAAAGTTGGATTTCTTAAGAAATGCAATTAACCGACTTTTATTTAATGATTTTTTTCTGAAGTTATTCATCCTGGAGGAATGGTATCTGTTGGTTATTAACAAAGATGAGGTTGGATTATTAAGAAGCAAAATATCATGATATTCAACTGCAATGCATGTATAGTTACTCAGAGAAAAATCCCTTGTGGTTTTGGCTCAGATGCTCCCTCTGTTAGAAAGCCTTTCCTAAGAGGCTCCTCTGTCTCTCTACGCATCTCTAGGTAGGATGGTTAATCCTCCTTTGAGCTGCCAGATGGATGCTGTCCCACGAATGAAGGCAAATTTGAAACCAGAAGGTTAGGATTATTACACTAGTCAGTGTAACTAGTGGCCATTATAACTGACCACTAAGGGACATATGAGTACAAGTGCTAAATCTAGAAGGTCATTAACTTTTGACCTTAGCAGAAGAGTTTCTTAAACAACCAAAACTCTTGGGAAGTTTCTACCAGGGCATGTAGCCATCCATACACCATAGTTTTGAAACTTTATTAGGCAAATAAAGTAGTCAAGATATTTAATGAACAAAGCTCAAAAAGCTGAGTGTACTACGGGAGAAGTGGGCATGCTAGTTAAGATGAATGAGATGTATACCTGTTAAAAAAAAGATTGTCACTTCTTCGAGTCTGAGAATCCTTTTCTGCTGTTCTCTTTCCGGTAACATTCCTATTTCAAAAAAAGAAGGCCAACTTGGGGGGCGGGGAAAGGATAGGCAGTTCTAGGAAGAAAAAAAAAGAATAGAAAAGAACCAAGATTAAGGCCCATGAAGAATTCAGTAACCACAAGCAAGAATTCTTGCCAGTTCCTAACCGGTGTTCAACACAGATTAATGTTCGGGTAACCCGTCATGCAATTCACCTCAGAGGTAGCTAAAGGGATGGCTTAATGCATCATAGTGGTGTCTGGTTCTGCTTAGTTTCTATAACTCTAGGGTAAATTACGTGGATATAATTTGAAATTATAAATAGTTGATGTGGTGATACTTTTTATATGGATTCAGGTAATTTCCCAGTTGCAAATGTGTGCTGCTCCCACTAGCTCAGTGATTGGCAAACTCATTAGTCAACAGAGCCAAATATCAACAGTACAAGGATTGAGATTTCTTTCGAGAGCCAAAATTTTTAAACTTAAACTTCTTCTAATACCAATTCTTCAAAATAGACTCGCCCAGGTCGTGGTATTTTGTGGAAGCGCCACACCCAAGGGGCCAAAGAGCCACATGTGGCTCACAAGCCAGGGTTTGCCGATCACTGCACTAGCTGAACAGACAGAGTGTTCTGTCATTATTACTATAAGGGAGACTTAGGCTGTGTCCATGTCCCTAGATGGCCAAGCCTTAAATTTGCCCAAGAACAAAATATCTGCATAAAGATTCGCATATATTTGGCACTTGCAAAGCGTGGGGTGTTAGACATTTGGAAGGCACAACATTTAGATGATTGACTAAGTATGTTCTTTAGAATCGCATAGATTTGCCCTATATTGTTAGCATATCATTTTAAGGAAGGTCATCCATATGTTTGCAGTTCATGACAAGTTCATCAGACTCTCTATTGAATACATTGTTTCATGCCAGCTTCTGTTTGTCTAGCTTCCTGTCCTACATGCTCTATATTCAGTCTCTTTTAAGTCTTCAATTCACATTCAAAGGTCTAAAGGAATTTTATTTTGACTTCCTTTTGAGTGAAAACATATTACAAAATGCAAACTCATGATATATTCACTTTGAACTTAAAAAATCATTTGTTTAAAAAATCGCAATAAAACCTGAACGGTTTGCTAATAGTCATTCTGAAGATTAAAGCTGCCAATGAATTATGCAGCAGGACCAAGGCTGTCTTGTTCTCAGACTAAATTTATCTCACGGAATGGGAATTATTCTGACTGGAGTTAGAGAGCAGAGAGAGTTAAAGTTTGATTGTCCAATCGCTTTCTTCTTATTTTTTGGTTTGTTTCTTTACTTAAAACAAAACTATACACACATATTTAGTTATGGTTCTCTGAGGAACTGAATTTTGAAATGGAAATATTAATGAGGGACTGAGAAAAACTCCTGTTTTCTCTAATTATAAATGTGACACACGTTTCTGAAGTCTCGTTTTTTCATGTATTTTCCCATTGTTTTTTCTGTTTATATTTTTTAAAGCTGACTTTGGCCATGGGGGAACCCTGTAATGAGTGTCAGACCACTGGGATTCACACAGAGGGTGAGCTTCATTGAAATAGAAATAAATGAAGCACTTTCTCTGTATATAACATGTCGCTTGGGTGAAGTGCTTACAACGTCTCTTTGGTAAAATTGAGGTGCATGTGAATTTCTCAAAAACAAATGTCTTGTTTTCAGTTCATGATATTTCCTGCTTTGCACCAAGTGGTCTCTTTGGGGATTTGTTCTGGAATGTGTTTCTCTGCCATGCGCCAGGCTTCCCATTTTTCCTTCGTTCAGCAGGCACTTACAGAGTCCTTGTCACACTCCCAGATGAGCCAAGTGTATAGGTCGCAATAGCCATGAAGCCCAGCTCTGCCCCGTGGTGTTTGCTGTATTTGGGGTAAATGGGAGCTTAAGACAAGCTGCAGGAAGGTATGTTAAAGATATTTTAGGATAAAGGCAACACTAGAGAAAGAAATCATGTGTTATGAGAAGAGAGAAGGGTGGTCAGGCATGGAGGTCGGGAGGCTCAGGCTCACTTTAGTCAGATGCATTTGCTTAGCCAGCAGGCCAGGGTGATGTAAGATGCCATCTCACACTGCCTGACCTGAACTAGCTGTTCTCCAGAGAGGGCTCAGATTTCATCTTCCCCAAACGTGAAACCCCACAAGGAAAGATAACTTCCGGAAATGGCCAAGTTTTCCATCATTGCTCCCGAACTAGCCCCCAGCGACTCACAAAGCTGAAAGGGAAATTGATCATGGACTCATTATGACCCCCATGGGGTAGGTGATATGAGAGACCCATGAGTCTGGGGAGACAAGAGCCACTGCCCTGAATGGGGCCACACAAGCAGATGTTGGTGTGTTTGTTGAACCCGTGTTAGCTGTGTGAGTGCATGGGATTCCTTCCTGGCTGGACCTCCATTCAGAGAAGGAGGTGTCCTCTGAGGGAAGTGAACTGACTTTGCAATCTCAGTCCTGAGTGACTTCTGTGACCCCAGAGTACACAGCTTTGGTCCTCTGCAAAGATAAGAAAAACAATGCATCCCTTGACTTTAACTGTCCTCCTATTCCATCCTTTCCTGCCTAGTTTCCTGTTTCAGAGAATTTAAGTCACCTCCCAGTTGGGCTACACTAGAGGATTTTTAGATTCAGGTTGTCTGTCTTCCAGAACAGAGTCCTCTTTCTCCATCGATGGACACTAAGAATAGGAAGAGTGGATCACCCCTCTCCCACCCTCCGCAGAAGCTGTATCTTCACTCAATTATTTTTCATTGCATTTTCTATAAATTAGACTCATACTGCTATCTCCTGGGGCCATACAGAACTTTTCAAAAGTGAGAAGGGGTCTTCTGTGACTTGAACTGTATATGTGCTCACTCCATAAGATCACTTTATCTCGGCCAGGCTCATCCCAGTATAATGCACATCCAGTGAAATGTGCCATTTTAGCATACAGCTCTGCAAGTGGTGACAAATGCCTGCAGTGATGTAACGGGCCACCACCATCAGGATATAGTATGTATTTGCCATTCCACAAAGTCCCCTGGGGTCTGTTTGCTCTCAGTCTCAACCCCGGGCCTTCCCAATCACCAATCCTTGTCCTTTAGTATTACCTTTTCTAGATCTGTATTAATAAAGGCATAATATGCTAATTAGATTGGACAGCCGAATGACCTTCTGGATGCCTTCTGGACGACCTTCTGGGCAAAGCCAGGCCTGTGAGGTCTGAGCCCCTTGCATGAATTTCATGCATCGGGCCTCTAATGTCATATAAATGGAATCATAAGTCGGCAGCTTCTGAATCTGACTTCTTTTTCTCAGTGTAATGAATTTGGGATTCATTTATGCAGTTGTGTCTATCAATAGCTCATTCTCCCCTTTTATTGCTAAGTGGTGTTCTGTTGTTTGAATGCACCATGGTTCATCTATTCCACAATTGAAGGATCTTGAGGTTGTTTTCAGTCCTTACCAATTATTAAAAAGTTCCTATAAACATCAGTGTGCAGGTATTTCTGGGGATATAAAATTTTACTTTATTCCGGGTGAATGTCTGGGAGTATCATTGCTGAGCCAGACAGCAAGTAGATGCTTACAGATGGTTTTTTAGAGGAGGCAGAGACATAGTGGTGGCCTGATGTTGGATTGCAGACCCGACACTTCCTAGCTTTGTGACCTCACATAGATTGTCTGAGCCTCAGTTTCCTATAACAGAAGAGTGGGAGGACAGTGGCTCCCAAACAGGATTTAGGGCTGTCATTCACATATGGCCCTCATCCCCTAGGTGCTGCCTCCTTGCACTAGGCACTCCTTTCCCTGGTGCTTCTGTTGCCAGTCCCTGCACATGCACACCCTTTCCCCCATCCCTGCCACACACTGTTTCCTTTTCTGGAACAGTCTGCCACCCACTCTTCTCCTCACCAGCTCCTCACCCTTCAGTTGCCCAATGGAATGCCACCTCTTCAAAAACAGTCTTCCCTCGCCCTGTCTAATTTCAGCCCCCTGCTATATATAGGGCCCTTTAAAAAATGTGTAAAACCAGTTCTTTCCTAAATAGCATGTATCACAGAGGGCCTTATAAAATTAATTGTATAATTGGTTTCTTAATGGAATTTCATTGGGATCATTGCAGTTGCACACAGTTGTGAGAAATAATATAGATAGATTCCATGTACCTTTTACCCAACCTTCCCTCCTGGTAACACTTGGCATAATTATAATACGATATTACAACCACAATATTGATATTGATACAAGCCACTGATTGTGTTCAGATTTCCCCAGTGTTACTTGCAATCGCATGTGCATGTGTGCGAGGGGGAGGGGGGTAATATATTCACTTCCACACAATTTTATCACATGTGCAGATCTGAGGGTCCACCAGGAGCTCAAGATCCAGAGCAATCCCATCATCATAGGATTCTTCTCCCTGACCCTTATAACCACTGATACCCTCTCCCACTCCCCAAATTCCTAAGTTCCAGCAAACACTAGTCAGTTCCCCATTTTTAAAACTTAGACATTTCCCAAATGGAACCATATAGGACAGAACCTTTTAAGTTTAATTCCAGCATAATGCCCTGGAGATTCATCCAAGTTCTTGAGTATTTCATTAGTTGCTTTTCCTAACTGAATAGTATTTCATAGTGCCTCCAGCTCCATTGATTTAACCATTCATCTGTTGAAGGACATCTGGACCCATTCCTATGTTTAGCTATTATAAATAAAACCTCATATACAGAGGTGTGTGAACATAATCTCCCTTTTTCTGGAATAAATACTCAAGAGTGAAATTGCTGGGACATTAGTTTTATAAGAACCTGATTGAATTGGTGTCTAAAATCTGTCTCTGCCAGTACACATTAAGTTCCACCAGAGTAAATAGGCTGAGTTTCGTGTGTGTGTGTGTGTGTGTGTCTGCCTGTTCGTATGTCTAATCGCTGTATACTGGGGGCATCGCACAACACTTAGACTATAATTTACTACTCTATCAATATTTATATATGAGTTAAATAAGGAATGAATGAGTGGGTGCATGAATAAAATATTTGGCATGGGAATAAGTAAGATAACGCATGTAAATCACTGTTAGAATGCTTAGCACAGAGAAACCCCTAATAGGAGGAAAATGCTTTCTCACTGTTAGCTTTATTGGATGGGCCTGAGAGTGACATGACCATGTCTACACCTTTCTATACACAAGCACCATGCAGCTTCAGAGGATTGCAACAGTCTGTGCTCTTGCTTCACTTCATTTCCTTAAAGAAAAACCTACCTCATGCATGTGTTCCAAAGTGTCATGGGGGGAATTTAGGCTTTATATAAGATCCTGCTTCCATACTGAGGCTGCTTTCTCTGATGAAGATGAGTATGGGCAATAAGTGATAGAAGTATTTGGAGTGTGAGGGTGGGTGGCACTTAGCAAGTTAACCTTGTCCCAGGAGCTTCATGGTCTTAGCCTGTGTAATAAATATTGAGGAAGCCAATGGAGATAGCACAGGACTTAATAGAGAGAGAAAATTAGTAATTCTCATTTGCCTGAGGAAAGCGCAGGTCTTCCTAGTGTCTTGATCTCTGTACTAAGAGTGAGGAAAAACAAGCAGTCCTCATAATAAAAATAGAAATGTGGTTTTCTCCACAAGAATGCCACTGAAATGATGGCCTGTCACACAGGACCCGGAGAGATGAGAAACATCTTTGGTGACTATAATTAGGCTTATGTGGAGAGGGGCAATGCTCAGGAACTACACAAGAGTGCTCTTTGCCTCTTTCTAGAATTACTATTAAATTATCTCTGAAGAGCTTGTATACTGAGGAGGTCAAAGTTCATTTTCAATAGATCGTGCACTCATTCTCCTGCTCCTTTAGTGAGGCTCTGACCTGCCTCTAACAGGGGAGCTTTTTCACTCCATAATTTGGGCCACTTCAAAAAAAGAATAATAAGAGGAAACCTTCTCTTTCCTTATTATGAAACTACCTGATATTTATTATAGAAAATGTATTAATACAGATTAACAATAAGATAGCAATAAAAGTTATCAGTAATCTCAATAGGACTGTTAACCTTTGAGTATTCCCTTGAATCTTGAACCATATTGAAGGAGATATATAGACTTTGATCTTGACAGAGATAAACTTAGAGGTGGAGAGTATAAATTATAGATACAGCTTGATTTTGCATACATTGAGTCAGACCATAAAAACATAGACTCATATATCACTCCATCTTCCATGTCATATGTATTTTTTTCTGCTTTATAAATTATTTTTTCTTGACTGTATTTCCATAACTGGAGGATGTGGGTCCCAACGGAATGGGCAATAAAGTAGTTGTTTGTATGGTTCTTTATTTGACTAAAAATCAAAATCGTATCCTGTGAGTGTTTGTTGCCTGAGATAATTTTACTCATGCTCTGAGGAAGGAAATGGAGAGGCCAGCCACCTAGATGCCCTTCAGGCACTGGGTCAAGACTTGAGCTTATTCTATGTTGGCCCATGTTTCCATGTCAACAGAGAGAACCGTTTGTGGTTTCAGGTACCCATGGTTTCTGGGGGAGGCAGCATCTACCTGAACTATAGTTTGATATTTTATAATTTAATTAAATTAGAGGAAAAGAACTGAGTCTCAGATAACTCATATCAATTGTTCAAACTTTCAGACATTTTGCTATAAAATCTACTTGCAGGGATGCATTATGAACTAAAGTAGAAGATTAGAGGCAAAGAAATCACACTGACCTATGTTAGGGCCCAAGTTTATAGATTTGAATGTTTTCTTCTCCTATCCTCAGTTTTCTCATCTATAAAATGGGGTTGGTCAGTTTACCTTGCATACTGTGTTTCTGGGGAAAAGGAGGGGATAATGAATACAAAATATTTCTCATAGCACCTAGCCCAGAGTAATTCTTGGTGTTGCTATTATTTTTTGACATTTCTTGGAATTATGTGGATCTTAATAGGACAATGTCTGTGAGGGCAAAGAACTATTAGAATGGCTTGACTGGGAAGAGGTGGGGTTGGAAAGAGGAAGGGTGGAATCCTGCTGAGAATCTGAGTGATATTAGAGGACATATCAGCACCCTGGAGTTTGGTGTTTCACTAAAGAGGTCATAAAATATTAACATCCCCTAGAGTTACCCTGAAGAACAGTGGTGTCAGCTCCTACTTGCTGCACAAGAGAGGCTCCTTGGAGATGTCTGTGGCCCAGTTATGAAGAGGGAAAGAAGGGGGAGCCGAGACCGGTTTGGCTCAGTGGATAGAGCGTCGGGCCTGTGGACTGAAAGGCCCCGGGTTCGATCCCGGTCAAGGGCATGTACCTTGGCTGCGGGCACATCCTCAGTAGGGGGCGTGCAAGAGGCAGCTGATCAATGTTTCTCTCTCATCGATGTTTCTGACTTTCTTTCCCTCTCCCTTCTGCTCTGTAAAAAAATCAATAAAATATATTTTTTTTAAAAGAAGGGGGAATCGAGGTGGTAATAGCAAGTCTGATTGCTTCCTTAGCTGGAAACACAAGAGTTAAGAGAGAAAGGTGGAATAGTTAACTAGCAATGGGCTTTCCCAGAAGAGGTAGAAAGAATGACTGCCTATCTCTAGAGAGACTGGAGCTGTCTTTCCCACGGAGGACAGTTTATATTGCCTTACCCTTGATTTCACCGTCAACAATAACTGTATCACCATCCTTACCACCACTACCATCACCAATGCCAATTCCAGTACCATCACTGGCAGTGCCATCATCATCATCATCATCATCATCATCATGACCACCACCACGAAGCTATAAAGCTTACATTCATTGTGCATTTCCTAGGTGCCAGGGGTTGCACTAAGCAATTTGCACTAATAACATTTGGTATTATTCCATGTTACTAAAATTGAGAAAAACGACCCTCATGCCTTTTCTGTTTACAAATGAGGATCCTCATGACCCAGAAAATGTAAGTACCTTGCCAAAAGTACACCCAGCTTGTACACAGGAGATCCAAGAGTCAGAACCAGGCAGTCTGCCTCCCCAAACCATAGCATCATTCATTGCATCGTCAAGAAGGCAAAATAAGATTAGAGTAAACTCTGTAGCCTCAGAACATCCCCTTTTATTTTTTTCCATATGAGGGTAAGCCTATGGTCTTAGCCTCACAGTGTCATATAGCAAACCAGTGGTCCTCAGATACATATATCTGCACATTTACACCAGTAGAAATCTCTTTTCAAATAAATTCTACACAAAAACTCCTTTTTTTAAAACAGATGAATTATATAAAGTCAAATGTAAAATATTTGTTATAAAGCCAATCAGTGAGAAAATGAGGTAATTTTAATGAATATCAATTTTTGAAATTGGGGACATGAATAATATTGTTTTCAACTAGCTTCATAATCTAATTAACTTCAGTATTTTAATTTGTTGCTTAATATTGAGAAAATGCTGATTCATATGATGAGGCAGAGTTGCAAAAGATAATTTTTTAAACCAGATGAGCTAAAAAATATCTGGTTACTAGAGGTGAAAATATCTCCAGGGTCAGCACTGTGCTTGGAACAGAGAATGCATTCAGGATGTAGCTGATGAGTGGCTGAATGAATTAGCCAATTAGTGATAATGGAAAGGATCTCAGAAGCATGGAGTAGAGGACTTTTGCTGTCATTTCCAAGTTTTCTCACTTATTCGACCAATATTTAACAAGCACCTGCTACTATTGGCCTGCTACTATGCTGTTCTGAGGTGATGGAGGTACAACATGGAGAGGAAAATATTCTCATGGAGCAGACGCATGCCAGTGTCTGAAGGATATGGTAGCAGGAGAGAGACAGTGAACAGACAGGGAGCTTCCTGTCAACACTGGCTGTCCCACTTATGTGCAGGATGCTTACATAACTCCTCGGAGCTCTGGCATCCTTGTGGGTAACATGGTGATATCAGTGTGTACCCAGCACTGCCCTTGGGAAGAGCAAAGGAAACACACATAGGTGCTGTCATTTTCATCCCATCTCAACACTATAAACACATGAAGGGGCATGTCTCACTCCTGGGTTATTTATTTAATTCTGCCTTGGGTATTGTGGGATTTGCATATGCATATCATTAAAGCAGCTTTGGCCCAGGAACATATATTTGGAGATGTATTAATATGCATTGGGCATAAGCAATTACAAGATCAAGTACGAGGTATCAGGAATCTGGGGAGAGAGAGTTACATTAGAGAAAGTGCCAGTTAAGTTGTGAGATAAGAGGTAGAGTACCAGGGTAAAGCTTTTTTTTTTACTTGGTATTTAAGAATAGCTCTTTAGGTGTTGAAGAACTCAAAGTTCTCAAACATCTCTTCTTTCCAATGTCAACAGGAATAAAGACACATGCCTTCATCAGTGAGGTCTCTTGAGTAGAAGATTGACATGCCTGGTTTTGTCTATTTAAAATTCTCCTATGGAATCAAAGTAGGGTTTGAGTTGGGAGGAACTGAGACAGAGCAAAGGAACCAATTAGGGAAGCAAAGCTTTTTAATTAAAAAAAATCTTGGCTATAGAGAATAATGGGGTGCACTGGGACGATGGCAATGGAAAATTGGGAAGCTTCATAGGTAGAAGATTGGAGAGTTAAAAGTTACGATTTGGGAATGAATTGGCCATTCATAGCAGCAAAGGGAAGTGTGAAGGGCAAATGTTGAAGTTTCAAGGTTACGTAAATGTAAGGGAGGTGCTTTCAGTAAAAACCATCAAGTCCATCAAAGAAGAGAAGCTTCTGCCAATGTTTAGTTTGGGGGGGGTGATAGAACAGCAGTGGGAACAGGACCCTTACCACCACCAACAATCACCAGGCTTTGAATGGGTGCCAACAATGCTGGGGACTGAGAACCCCTGTGGAGACTCCTGTCCCAGTACCACTATAGGAGTTGGGCAGGTCAAAGTCAAAGGGATTATTCCAGAACTTGAGATGTTAGAGGTGAAGTATTTCTGGTAGGAGATGCTCGAGGGTGACTTGCGTTGCATAAAGATAAATATTTCTGAGCATTTGTGGGGTCAGAGAACCTTCAGCCTGGCTTGTTACAGAGGAAAAATAGAATCATCTGCAGACTTTGTTTGTCTTCAAATGTGCTCAAGTTCTAGAAAGTCGCAACACAGAGTGGGTGGGGTGTGGAGGCTTCCCAAAGTAGACCTCCCCACCCACTTACTTGTTCATTCGGAGAAATCACCACTTAGCTGTTTTTGTCTCTGCCACCTACTGTCCCTTGTCCCACGCTCTAACATCCTGTCCTCTGCACTGGAAACACACTCCCACCCTCTCAAGTTCCAAAGCTTGCGCTCTCCCTCACCATCACCTCCTGCAACCTATTGTTTCAGCAGAGCTCCGCTGGCAACTTAAGTTCTCCGCTTACTCTGGGTGTGTTGGAATTTGAGGTTCTGCCTGGCATATCTTGGATCTCTGTTGACAGGTCTGATAGAACATTGCCTCTATAACTTGTTGTCTTTATTGGAGGGGGTGTTGATAGCGAGGTATTAAAATGAGAATAGAGTCAGGGTCTTTACTTTAGAAGAGCTTCAGGTAGACTGGATGGTGTGGAATTTAGACCTTCTATAAGGAAACGGACTGGAAAGCTAGGGAAATTTTATACATAAAATGCGGTGACCAGGGTCAGAAACAGATTCCTAAGAAAAAGATATTGTACAGCCATATTGACAGAGAGCAATGCTTCAGAGAGGTGCCTGCTAGGTTTAGAGATTGCAAGTGATGAATAACGTGATGATGATGCTGTAATCAGCCTCTGCTGCAGTTGGCAGTACATGATGAGGGGGAGAACACTCCTTTTTCCTTTGGTCCCACAGACCTGATCGGAAGCACTGTTGCTTTCCTCTTATTAGAAAAGCAAAGGGTATACTTCTTGCAGCTTCAGTTTCTTTTTCTGTAAATTGGGGCTATTAAAACCTACCTTAGAGGATTGTGTGAATATGAATATAGTAGAGGCCCAGTGCACAATATTCATGCACTTTGGGAGAGAGGCAGGTGTCCCTCAACCCCGCCTGTGCACTCTCACAGTCCGGGAAACCTCAGGGACATCCCATAAGAGAGCCTTAGTGCTGCCTCCGAGGCAGCAGAGGCTCACCAGCTGTGAGCCCGGCTTCTGGTGCTCCCCTGACCAGCAGGGGACAACTTCTGTGTTTAGTGTATACTCTCTGGCGGTCAGTGTGCATTATAGTGACCAGTTGTTTCACTGTTTAGTCAATTTGCATATTAGCCTTTTATTATATAGGAGATATATATATGTGTGTTGTGTTGTGTGTGTGTGTGTGTGTGTGTGTGTGTGTGTGTGTGTGAATTACCACACTGATCAGAAGGAATCTCTTTACATGTATTGCCCTAGTCAGTCTACAAAAAGTAGTAAAGAATTTGACCTGACATTTGGTGAGATCTGGAGGGGAAGAATTTAGTTGACAAGGACTAATGTGAGTGTTTTTGTTCATTTGATCCATTAGCAAGATTAAATAAATTGTGTATACTGAAAAGACTGGGGGAAAGGTGATGCCTACACATTTTTGTCTAAATGCCACATCACTTGAAACTTGCCCCCCTTCCCAACATTGCATTTGGAGTTCATTGTTCCATAAACATATTGTTTTGTTGGTCATGTTTGTGTCCTCTTTAGAAAATACAATGACATCTTTAAAAGAGAGGAAGGTCTATGTTATTAACTGGTCAGGGACTGAGAATAAAAATCACTCATAAAAAAAGTTGCTAATATACATTGAGTTGTTACTAGATGACAGGCACCCAGCTCATAATTTACATGTATCACCTTATTTTAGCTTTTAACAACTTAATTTGGAAGGCAAAATTATAATGATTTCCTCTTAGAGAGAATGGAAATGGACCTTGATGAGCTTTATAACCCCAGAGACCAGTGATCGGCAATCTGCGACTCTCAAGCCACATGCGGCTCTTTGGCCCCTTGGGTGTGGCTCTTCCACAAAACACCATGGCCTGGGGTAGTCTATTTTGAAGAAGTGGCATTAGAAGAAGTTTTAAGTTTAAAAAATGTGGCTCTTAAAAGAAATTTCAATTGTTGTACTGTTGATATTTGGCTCTATTGACTAATGAGTTTGCCGACCACTGCCATAGATATTCAATAGCAGCTGTAGAAGTATGAAGCAGAGCCTTCACACCAAAGCTTCGAGACTCCAACAGAAGTGGTCCCCTCCTCCACAGTGTGCTTCCTGCCCTCACAGGAGCTTGGAAGAGTTCCCGACCCCTCCATCCCGGTCATCATGTGTCAGGTGGCCTTGAATGAGCAGGGCATCATTGTGGAAATTGAGGAAAATGAATAAACTCTGGTGATCCCACAAATTCAACTCATCTGGCCTTTACTTAGCTTCTCCCAGGTGAAAGGCATGCACTGGGTGGTTTAGGGCACTAGAAATGAGAAAGATGCTGGGTTAGTTTTGGTATAGGAAGCCTGTGGGGTGTAGAGAGTAATCATTCTGGCCTAATGAGTCTAAGTGTACATGTATTTTAAGCACCCAGGACAGTTAGCCTGTGTTGTTGATTCTTGGTGTGCCAGCCCCCATGCTAGGGAGCACTTTACATTCACCATCTCGATGTGTCCCAAATGCTGATCCACCAATTCATTTGATTCCATAATGACATTTTCAACAGACTGCAGCTAAATGAGAAAAGTAAGGTCAATCCCGTTACAATTTTAATAGACCTAAATTTAATCAATTCCAAGGGCTGTCCTTTATTTTGAGATTACGTCCTTTTTACTTTTTGGTACAAAATGCTCTTTCTGTTACAAAGTGATGATGGTAGCAGATGGTGTGTGTGTGTGTGTGTGTGTGTGTGTGTGTGTGTGTGTGTGAATATACTAACTTGGCCAAAAAGAGTCATTAATTTCATGCAACCCTTCTATTGTTTTTAAATACTTTTGCAATAGTTTTGAATGAGGAAAAAATAATCCTCTGAGAATCATTGCAGTTCTGTGAGGGAGCTATAATCAGCTCCATTTTACAGATTAGAAAACTGATGCTCAGAGTGTTTCATTCACATGCTCACATTCACAAATCTTACAACTAGCAAATCTTGGGTATAAGCTCAGGTTTTGTGTTTCTGTAGGGCTAGAATACCTCCACCATGCGCAATTGAGCACTGTTTTCCATGTGAACGTGTATATGCATATATGTACACACACACACACACACACACACACACACACACACACACACAATTGGAGCTTTTTGTTGTTCCGGGTTGGTTTTGTTTGCTTTTCACATAGGGAGTTTTTTAGGAATGCTCTGAAACATTATAGATCTTTCCCAGAGATGTGTTTCCCAAGGAAGACACATGGACACCCCTCACGCTTCTTTACAGCCACATTGTATACCTGTGCCAGGATGGGTTTTGCTATCGCCCTACTGCTTTCACAAGCAAAGCTGGAAGGATTCTCCTGGCCCACGGAGCTCTGTGCACATCTCAAGTTTTCTGCAGGACAAATACTTAGAATTGTAATAATTAGGTTGAATGTGGGTGTCAAACCATCAAACCATTCTCCTTGTGACTCTCGTTGTCTGCGTTTGAGATCACCCATTTCTCCACCACATGAGTGCTAGATCTACTGGTAGGCATTCTTATTCACTTAATTTGTTGATTTTACTTATTCATTGATGCCATTCTTGTGGACAAAAGATTTCAGAGCTGCAACCACTGTGTCATTGTTCTCAACAACCAACATAATTTTGAAAAGAGCTTTTGTAGTGAGGGTTAGTTGTGAATGGGGCATGCCTCATGCTTGTGTTTCTGTTCTTTTCCTCTTGGTCTCATTCTCATGGACACCCGGCCCCAGAGAGCTAGTGGTGTTGGAGGGTCCTTGACACAGAACAGCCTCTGATGTGCAGCCTCAATCCTTTCATCATATGCAAAACAATTGTCTCTGAGCCTATGGAACTGGTGCTGCCTGAGCCACTGCTCTTCATTCTGAAAGAGGAACACAGTGAGCCTCTGAGAGCAGCCAAATTCTCGGCCTCCCACCCTGGGCCTCAGAGTGAGCGTGTCTCTGCCAGGAAACCTGTGCCTGAGAAATGGAGATTCTTCAGGGTAGCTCAGAGGGACCACCCGGAGCTGAGACCTCACTCTAGAGGCCACGGGGCCAGTTTAACATACAGAGAGATAATATTTTTTAACGACAATCTCAGAATTGTTGGATTTCTTGAGCAGAAAGAAGTAACAATAGGTCATTGTTATTCCGTTCAAATTCCTGTTGTATTCATCCATCCATCCACTAATTTAGTATTATCTCAGTGCCTACTGTATGTCAGAGAGTGTATTAAATCCTGTACTTGGAGCAGTTAAACCTGCAGGTGAGGATTTTTTGAAATTTTAGTCATTAGAAGTGCCAGACTCCTACCAGCACTCCCAGTAGACTGACCCAAGAAAGCTCCAGAACTGACCTAATAGACAAATCTGGGGCTTGGAAACCCGATTGGAGGGGGCAGGGTACAGAAGCTCTTCTAAAGCTGTATTTGCAGAGCAAGCACACTCTTCCTACAGCGCGAGCTGCACCCTGCCAGCCTTCTAATCCCAGGGATCCCTGACCCCCTGATCCCTTCCTTCTTTGATTTCTTCCACATCACTCATCACTTTTATATGCTATATACACTTCATTTTTTTCTTATCTTAATTGTTTCTTTTCTGTGCTCCCCTCCCCCTTAGATGGTAAACTCTATGATCTCAGGGGTATTTGCATTCCCCCATGGCTATAGCCCCAGGGACCAGAACAGTGCCTGGAGTATAATCCACACTAATTATATATAGTTGAAATATTTCAACAAATTGGTGACTCCATGTGCTTGTGATAGAGACAATAAATAATAACATTTTCTACAGATACTTTCAGTCTCAATTTACTGAAAGTTGAGACTATGTGGCGTCCTATGTCACAATCTGGAAGGAAGACTAACATCTGAGCCACCCCTTGACATTGTCAGGAGCTAACCCCAGTTTGGATAATTATATTTAAGACCAGGAAGTTCTTTCTTCTGTCTAACTGGAGTTTGTCTTGCTCTGAGGTGTGGCAGCTCCCATTGAAGATTTTCCTTAGACTAAAGGCTGGCTTTTTAGACAGCCTGAGGACATTAACATACGGAATTATGAAAGAGAAAAAAACACACAATTACCTATACTCCTTTAAACAGCTGGCACATTTGAGTGAAGGAAAAGTTACAAACACTGTTGTGTGGATTGAATTAAAATGGGAGCGTCTGCCTGCTGCCTGAGGAAGCATTCCCTGAAGGTGGTCTTGCTCCTTGCAGGTTTCCCAGCTCTCTTTCTGCTCTCTAAGGTGTACATACAACCATTCAACTAAGGGTCCTAGCAGCCGAAAGGCAAGAGGGTGGCCCTTGAATTGCGATATGCACAACCAAGAGGGTGCCCAGGGGTTCTTTGCCCAAGGAAAGGGAAGAGTAAACCCCTGGGTTTCATACTTATTGATGTAGGGGATTTGTTTGGGAGCTAATAGCATGAAGTGGCTCTTTCTTAGTCTCTCTTGAGCTGGGATTCAAATTCAGCATCTTCAGTGCTGCCTGAAAGGCTGGCAGAGGTTTGTCATCTAATGAGCAATAGCAAATATGGTGTCACCACTTGATCAGGGATCATCTGGCTCAGCTCCTGATGAGCATGTGCTGATGCTCACCACTGCAAACTCTTTCCTGCCTGGTCCTGTCAGCGGGTCCCTTGTGGATGAACTCATCTCTGTGCGTTACTGAGCTTGTGTGAGGACGTGGGGGTGCAGCTGTCCACAGAATCATTTGGAGATGCATTTTGAAGGTCTGGGTCCCGTTGTCTCACTTTGCAGACCACCGATGCGCCTGGCTGTGAAGACCAAAGTTTAAGCAGAGGTCTGAGGCATGATTGAAAAATGGGTCTAAGGAATCCAATTACCACAGAGGACTTTCAACTTTAGGGAGAAAAGGGACAGGAAAACCAGGCCTGGCTCAGGGCAGCCGAGAGCAGTTATTGGTTCTTTACATAATGTATTTGTTTTTCATTAAACCATTCAGATAAGGTCTTATTAAAGTGCCATGTATTATTTATCGTGCTTCTTATGAAAATGAGCTGAAGGAGAAACTCTGCCCTCTTTCGGGGGCAATTGCAGGCTTTTCCAGTGCCAGGGAGAAAGCAAATGAAGGAAAGCAGGGGGAACCCCTGTTGGGACAGCACATTGCTGGAGGCAGAGGGAAGAATGGGAAGAGGTGAGTCAGGACTGGGGATCTTTGACCTTTTATTCCATCTATGTTTTGTGGAGTGGCTTTTCTTTGAATTTTGTGAATTGCAAAATTTAAAACAACTGAAAGACAGGCAAAAAGTAAAAAAGAAAAAAAAGAAGCTAGAAAAGAGAGAAACATTTTAACTGTAAATCAGACCTTGTCTGGTTAATATGATTTCTGAGACAACATATATACAGCCATGATTTTTCTAGCTAGCCACTGCTGCCACCCCCCCCAAAAAAAACCAACACATACGTGCACACGCACACACACACACACACACACACACACACACACACACAACACACATACACACACACAAAACACCAGCCTGTACTCCCCTAATCACCCATATCAATTCGCTTAGGTTTAAACATCTGACTGTATTCCCTCTAAATTGATGGGATGTGTGAGTCACAGGGGGCTGGAGGGTGAGGAGTAGAAAGAAACAGCCTGCTGGGGGCCTAGTGTTTGGCAGAGGGAAGACTTTATAGTTATTGATGGCGTTTCAAAACAGAACAACAAAAATGGAGCTGTGGTATCATTAATTTGCTTTTCTCCAGAAAACATTTTGATTAGCCTGCAAAGTGAGCTGTGCCTTGCTAGCTGATGGCTCCGTTCAGGAGCTGTCATTCAGCTGAGAGTGTCCCAGTGAGCCTCAGGGAGGGGTCTCTGGGATGCCCCTAGTCCCTGGTCCTGGTCCCTGGTCCCTGCCCTCAGGCTCTTCCTGAGGATGCCCAGCACTTGCAGGCACCTCTGCCCTGCTGGGCAGCAGCAAGGAGTCTGATGCCAGGAGGTGTCTTACAGGGAGCCGAATCACCAAAACAGATGCTGTTCCCACAGCCTCCTGCTCTGAAAAACAAAAGGAAAACCCAGTCACTGGGTCAAAATCTCTATCACAAATACAATGTTATCCCTGATGAGGAATTTAAGAGCATGCTTTTTCCTAGGAGGACCAAGGACTTGCTATAGTCTTAACATTTTCTTTTGATTTGCAGATCACATCCTGTTTTATGGCAAAGACTAACAGGATCTAGTAATGCATAATTATTACTTCTTAAAATAAAAGGGAGGGAGAGACCCCTCTTACAGGGGCAGAATGCTAATTTGGCCAAGGAGGGCTGATCAGACAAAAAAAAAATAAAATAAATAAACCATTGTCATGTGCCTGCTGGTAATCTCTTATCAGAAGTGGGCTTCCCACCCTGCGCATTTATAATTGGAGAAGAGCGCGGATTCTCTGCTGGAAGGAGCCCCCATCGCCCTTGCTGGGGGCTGGCGGTGGCTGTTACTTAGCCCAACAGGCTTCATTTATTCCCATGCCAGGCAGGGCGGCTTCTCCCACTCCGCGGCTGGCTCGGGGCTGCTCGGAGTGCCGGCTGGTGTGCTGGCTGCTGTCTGCCCAGCCGCCGCGAGGCGCCCAGGGAAAGCTGCGCCCCAGGAGCCTGGGGTGCCTCCCCACCTCAGCTGCCCTGCTGGGGAGGGAGGAGGGCAGAAACTGCCCTTCCTGGGGTGCCAGCAGCCCTGGCTCTCCTTACCCCCAGTCCCTAGCGTCATCCCAGCACTTTCGAAGAGAGAATCCCATTTTCGTGTTTATTTGCCAAGGAGTGAGGCGCAGGATCCGCCACCCACATCTCTGACCAGGTCCCAGTTGGGCGAGCGCAGGAATTGTCCAGCTCGCTAGGCGCTGGTGATGTAGGGAGCTCCTCGCTGCCTCGCCTGCCCCGCGGAGATTTTTAGCAGACACCATTTGAATTTTGGTGAGTCGTTTAAAAAAAAAAAAAAAGCAGAGGGGAGGGAAAAAGGGAAAAAAAAACACACACACACATCCCAACCCTTCCCTGAACCATTTGACAAATGAGGAGGCAAGAGCATCAGGAACAACGGAGTGAGCCTTGTTGTGAGTCAAATCTCTCTCTCTCTCTCTCTCTCTCTCTCTCTCTCTCTCTCTCTCTCTCTCATCCCCTTCCCCTCCCCCCGGTTCTTTCGCCCTTAGCCCACCCCCACCCCCCCACACACACTCAGCATCTATAGGAGGGCACCCCCTCTACCTTTCATAGAAGTTGCCTTTTTGCTCTTTCTTGCCATCGTCGCGGTGGGCGGGGGGCGGGGGCCGCGGGGGCACCTGCCACTTTGGGGGGCATCAGCAAGCAGGCCCAACAACCACGCACCCACACGGCCGCGCGCGCGCGCACACACACACACACACACACACACACACACACACACACACGAGATACAGCCCCAAAGGAAGCAAAATAGTTTCGTGACCCTCTCAAGTGTCTTAGCTGGAGGCAGGCTGACGGACGCTGGGATCTAGCAAACCCGAGGGGAAGAAGGAAAGCGAGGGAGGAGGGACGCGCGGGGTGCGGTGGGGGGAGGGTGAGAGAGACAGGGAGAAAGAGAGAGAGAAGGAGAGAGCAGCCACCCGGGTTTGACTTAGATAATCAGCAAAATTAAAAAAAGAAAAAGAAAATTTTAGCGTCTAGGCAAAGAGCAGCGTCGCGATTGCATGCGAGCGTCCCCACTCCTGCTCCGCGGGCGCCAGAGAGCCGAAATGCAGCATCCTCTGACGGGGGCCACCTGCGTGGCGCTCCCCAGCGTGGGCATGTGTCCCCAGCTCTCGTGTGCCTTGACTTTTATGTACTTACAGCAGGTAAGGCGCGCGGCTTCCCTCCGAGGCGGCTGCTGCCAGGGCTCCTGGACTGGGTCACCGCGTCGCTGGGCTGAGCTTTGGTACCTTGGAGCGGATGGGGAGGGGGCTGGCTGGTGCGCGCCTTTGGATGGGAGGGCTGCGTGGGAACCCCTTATTCTCCGTGGACCCCGATAGCCCGCGCCCGGCTGTGTTTGCCCCTCTGTGCACACTTCGAACGCCTGCTTCCAGGCTTGGGCAACGGGAGTTTAAAATTGCAAACTGCCTTCTTACTGGCATCTTGCTGGCGCCGGTGTGGGAGGGTGACCCCAGGCTAGCCCCTCAGATCTGAGTTTGGATCTTTGTGGGAGCATTTGAGTGCTTGGAGTTTTAATTCAGCAGCTTTACTAGAGGGCAAAAAAAAAAAAAATCTATGTATGTGTGTGTGTGTGCTCAGTGTTTTTATTTCCTTAAGTTTATCTGGGTGGTGCTGTATTCAGTTGCTTTTGGAACCAGAACCTTTGGGTTTCTGGACCGTGGCAGCCCCAGAATCTGCCTCCAAACTCCCTAGCTAGTGCTGGGATGAAGGTTAGCCGAGTAGGATGTAGTCTTTGTTGCTCTGTGTGAAGGCTTTTTATTTTTTCCTCCCCCATTCTCCCTTAATGGTCTTGCCATGGGGTTTTGTGTTTATTTTCCATTCTGTGTACATTTCAGACTCTTTCATTGTTTTCCTTTCTTTCTCTGGGTATGTATTTCCTCTGGACCTTCTCTGTCTCTCCTTCCCCCTTTTTTTTTTTTTTTACTAGTAGAGCAGATGCCTAAGTTGGTTTCCTGGGTTTGGGGAACAAGTCAATAGTGCCTTGGGGTCGGGGGGTGGGGGCGGCTTTCACTGGAATTGGCTGGTGGGGTGAGAAGGGTTTTGTCATGCAGATGGGAATCCTTTTTTCTGTCCCAAGCTGCTACATGAAGAGTTAACCGTGACTGTAGTCATTTCATCTATTTTTCGATGGACTCCCCTCAGGAGTACCATTTGTTAGCCATGTGTGGTTGCGGTCTACTAAACTTCCTTTACCAGTGCGCAGACGGGCCTCCTTCTCCAAAGACCCTCAGTGTCAGTCTGTTGCAGCAATAGATGTAGCCATAAAATGTCAAGATTCTGTTTGGAACATTTGGGTCATTTGTGATCAAGTTGGTTACTTCCAGAAGATATTTTCTTAAGGCGTAATTTCTATCACACGTCTTTAGGGAAACAGCCATTTCGTATGGTTTTAATATCTTAGGGAGACATAGGTTTCTCTTTTTAAATATTATGTTATTCCATTTCTCATGAAAGAAATTGTGCCAGGGAACATTTATGAAAAGCCTGTTGGTAACATGTTATATCATTCATCTGCTCCTACCATTTCTGTATTTTTGGGGTGTGTGTGTGTGTGCATGTGTGCATGTGTGCGTGTGTGTGTGTGTGTGTGTGTGTGTGTGTGTTTAAGACCAGTTACTCACTAGAAGAGTATCCTAATGAGCATTTCCACAGATGCTCAGCCTGAGTTGAATTGAATCTAATTATTAGTACGAGTTTATCTTCTGCCTCCTATATTCACTTCTTTCATGGTATCTATTAATCAATTTGAACAGCGTTACCTAGCAAGTCGAATGCTATAGATATTCAGTGCTCTCACAGTTTCCTTGTACATTATTCTTTTTTACTAAATTGATCTTTCTTCCTCCTGGATTGTTACATTGGTTTGCCTGTTTAGGCACAACTTGGGAAAGAAGAGAGTGACTTTGAGCGGGAGGTTATTCTTGCCATGAAAAGGACAAGCGAAAGGGGTAAACGCAGGCTCCCAGCATCTGCCAGGCAGTCTCTTCCTGGGGGAAGCACTTCTGCTCTGGCAAGGGGAGGCTCCCATGGAATGTTGGCAGCCATAACAAATATTTAGAAGTGACTAAATCCGCATCGTGGTCCCCTATGAGGACAGACAGACAGAGGTGGGCTTTGAAATGTGCCATGGCACTCACCTCCCTCTTGAAAGAGCAGGTAATGCTGGGAGTGGAAGCGCTGATAAGCTGATGCTGTGACACACACAGTGTCAGAATGCGGAGTGTGTGTGTGTGTGTGTGTGTGTTTTCTGCGTTTTACTAAATGCCTGAAGTACAGTACAAGCAGATATCAATGTCCGCCTGCCTCGTTGAGAATCAGGTTATCAGGTTTCTATCTGTGCCTCCCACTCTTGCTAAGAGTGAACTCTCAGGACTGGAGAGCCGTAACTCTGGCCACCTCTTCCAACCATTGCTGTCCTCACAATTCTCATGGAAGTCTCCTGCCCTTGCTTTTATTTAGCAGCTCAGACCATGGGCTGATAAAGGGTGTGAAACAGTTCCCTTCAATCGCCAGAATCCACTTACTGACACAATCTGCACGTCTTCTATCTACACATGGCCACTCTCTTTTCTGTCTTCTACGGCTCTGTAGCTGTTATTGTCTCTTCATTTCATTTTGATGGTCTGTACTCTCAGAGCAAGTTGATCAAATGGGTGACCTGGGCAGCAATCCATGATAAGTGATACCTTTGTTGAAAGCCTTTTACTTTATTATTATTTACCAATCAGGATATTCCAGGGTATCTGTCATTCCGATCACCAATTACATAAGAGCACGATTAAGTCACCGCTGCCTTATTTTGGAGCCTTCATTGTTCTGTGTTATAAAATCACAAACTCTGATCGGGGCCATAGTGAAATATAATTTCCTGGAATGAAGTTTCAGATGGTGCTTCTCTCTCATCCGATATCTAAGGAAAATTACTTCATCATTGGCTCTCTCTGCCTCAGCTCTGACATCCAGCCGCTCTTTCTAGAGCCTCCCAGATTTGTTCCTAAGACAACTCGTAAGACAAACCAAAAAAAATCAATTGGGATCTCTCAGCACCCAGATCTCCTCCGCATGACCATGTGAAAACAGCATAACCCTTTTGCCACAAAGAACTTATCTATTCAGACCAACCTGGGCATTTAAATTATTTGACTTCATCCATTTCATGTATTTATGTCCCAGTACCTCTCCCTTAGGTAGGTATCGTACTATAGTTATAAATCTTTTATTTTCTCTTGCTGCTTCTTTCTGACTTTTGAAGCTATTGCTACAGTTTGGAACTGCAAGGTGGTATAAAGTTGTATAGTCCTTTCGGCACCTCAATACCAAGCCCAATGATGTCAACACATGCATATGTACACATATGTGCATGTACACATAGATATCCCCTCGTATGTAGCATGTATCTTGTAAATCATTTTAATATGCAAGGGACAGGTGAGCATCAGAGCAATGGGCTTCCATCTTGCTGTCCAGAGGAGGTCCTGCTTCAGCTGCCATTCATAACCCACTGCAGAGGTTTACCTGTGTCTTCTTTGCTGAGGAATCTTCTTCTCAGGTCAAGTTCAAACCCACCTGTCCCCAGACTCTCCCCAGTGTTCCAAAGCAGGTACTCATGCAAACATTTCTGTTTTGAGGATAAATTCTGAACACAAATTCCAAATTAGTAGCTTTGCAATGAGTGGATTCAAAAGAAAATATGTTTTGTTTTTCTCATAGAGAAAAATAGAAAACAACCACCCCACAGACACATGTGCACACACACAGACACAAAAGTCTAGAGCTGTTTGATACATGCCCTACGTCACAGAGAACACACGGAAGAGCATCTATCGCTTGGAAAGTCATGGCGAGGCTCCAGACAGAGCAGATGAGGCCTGTTTCCGATGCACCCATCTTGTCAGGTTTCCCTGAGCTTTGATTCACGCTGGAGTCTAATCCTCTGGAAGAGCGGAAGTAGCGTAGTCACTCAGTTTCCCCAGTTCCCAGACCCCATGTTTCCCCCACTACCCTTCTTAGGAAGCTTCTCGCCTGTCAGATCCTGTTCACCCAGAACCTTTTTATCAGCCTGAATTTAAGAATAAGTCAAATGCTTAAAATCCACATTAAAAGGGGGAGGAGGGGGCTCCAAAGTGGGCCATGCCACTGTCAATATTGGAAGATTGGTAATTTTTCCCACTTAATGATGATCCATGTGGTTTGTTTTAAATAGTGAAGTGGTTTGTACAAAGGGTAATTCCTGGTAAATGAAGCCATTGCTCACTGTGGACATCTTCAGATCGAAAGCAATTGAACTGAAACTTGCATACCAGGTCTTGCTGTCTTTAATTAGAAAGTGGTGCTGGGTACAGAGTTCCTGGGAGGGTCAGCTCGCACAGGAGGAGGTGGGAGGGGAGCGCCCCCATGCGCCCGCTGGGGGCATAAATTTGGGAAACGTTTAGTGGGCCATAACAATTATGGCTGCAAAGACAAGTTCCATTCTCCTTCCAGTTACTTACCTTGTGCTGCTCAGTTTGATGATTTATAGGGGGCCCAATGGCATTTTATCACCTTCTTTCTTCTTGGCTTAATCCCATGTTGATTTATTAAATTGTGCTGTGGATTGGGGGTGGTCAATGGTGTCAATAACACAGAAAAGAATTAGAATAGATTATCTGCATGACTGAATTGTTCATGGAATGTAAGTGGTTGGAATTAGCCCATCCCAGGCCTGTGTGACTGTCTGATAGAATAGGGTCTTTCTGCTCTTTCTAGAGAGATGCTGTGATGTAAGTTGGTTAATTAACCAGTTGTCCTGGTTGCTCTGATTTCTCCAATTCAAGGGAAGCAAGCATGGATTGCCAGGCTTTTCTTGTCCAGACAAGGCCCATATCTCCGGTGGGTGGGGATCCCTTGTGTTTCTCCCATTTTAGGACCCTATCGAAGGGGAGTGGCTATTGGCTTCAGGGTCACATGGGTTGCCTCTGCCTTAAGATTATTTATTATTTTTTTAATCCTCATCCAAGAATAATTTTAGAAAGGAAGGGAGGATGGAAGAGAGAGAGAGAAAAAAAACACATCGATATGAGAGAAACGCAATCAATTGCCTTCTGTAGGCACCCAACCGGGGATCAAACCCAAAACTCAGGTATGTGCCCTGACTGGAATCGAACCCACAACACTTTGGTGCATGGATTTTGCTCAACCAACTGAGCCACTCATCCAGGGCTACCTTAAGATTATGTAATTGTAAACATCTGTTAGTCCAGAGACCTGCACCATTTGGCCGCTCTACCTGCCATTTGGTGGAGGGTTCCGTGTCAGAACATGCAGGGGCTGCCCTGCCTTTTGGGGAGTGGAGAAGCCCATGCTATTAGAGCTCATGTCCCATCTGTTTTCCTTACAGCTGGTCCTTGGGCAGTTGTCCGGTTGCTGATGAACTGGGGGTAGGCAATCTTCTTTGGGTTTTCTGATTCATTTAACCAAGCTCTCTGCCCCAAGGGGAGATGTAATGCATGTTTATTCATACTGGCCGGGTAAAAGCAATGTAGTTTGTCAGGCAAATAACAGTCTTCTGGAGGAGGAATTGCGGCATTGTAAACAAAATCAGGTCGGAGTGTCTGCGCCTACGGGAGCTGGGCAATGCAGGAGATGTCATCCTGTGAATGAGGCAGAGCTGACAAAGTGTGGGCGTAATTGCCCCATCTGCAGAGACCTTTCTAATGGATGGGGAGAGGTGTCCCAGTGCGCTGTTTAATTCAATTAAGAGAAGCAGAGAAAGTCCCATTCATCAATAAAGTTTCCTCTTTCTGGGAGCTGCCCCAAAGAACTTTTCAAGGCTGAGCCGTGGCCTGTGGCTGTTTGCATGATGTGGCTGGTCCCATTGAGAGGGGCTGTGTCAAATGAGGTCAGATCTCAGGCACAATAGCTCAGGAGGGCCCTGGCCTGGGCCCTTCAACATGCTGAATGCTGGCAAGCTGTGGAAATGAGCAGCGAACCTACAGGGCTGCTCCTGCAGAGACACTGTGACAGAGAGGCTTTCTGACGGACCCCCAAATGTATCCCCTGGTTGGGGTTAGGAAAAAGCATATGTGGTTGGGACTTTCTGGCAACTGAAAGCATTTGGGGAAAATGGGTCCTGGTGCTATTTCTGACCCTCACATATGGTGACCCTGATGGGTTGATGCTGGCTGAAAAAGAGCAATAGGACTGCTTTCCATCACTGGGAGTCTCACTTCCCATCCCTTCTTTCAGTTGCATTTCTTGTATGTGTTAGGCAGCAGGCAGTTTGCAGAGCACTTCTGCAATGCTTTTTCTGACCTGCTAGACTATATGCAACATGATGCCAGAGATTTCTTTATTCTGTCTGTTATTCTACCCATGATTCCTAGAATAAAGTCTAATAGGTAGTAGTTGCTCAAAAAATGTAAGGCATGAATGAATGAATAGATTAGAACTTTCTAGAACCTTAGAAGCAAGGAAAGCTGTGATCGTCACTCAATTTTACAGATTCGTGTTAAGATACCTTCAATCATTTATTCCTTCTTTCTTTGGGCATGCAAATCCCTAGTCTCCGGGCATTGAGGATATTGCAGCAAATCAATTAGGAGAGGTGCCTGCCACTATGGAGCTGGTTCTGCAGTAAAAAAAAAATAGAGGATGCAAATGTGAGTGAATTAGGAAGGTGTTTTCAGATTGGGGAGAGTGCTGTGTAGGAAATAAACAGGACGGTGGGAGAAAGGGTCAGGGGGCTGTTGGTGGTTGTTGGTTGGGTGGGTCGGTATAGGTCTCACTGAGGAGGTGATGAACTTTCTGATCGGAGGAAAATTTGGCATTTGGCAGGTGAAGAGTTGTTCCAAGAACAGGGAAGGGGAGTATACAGGCCTCATGTGCAAAAGAGAGTGAGAGGCACAGGACACAGCGAGCTGCATAGTTGGTCATGTGTTAAGTGGGGGTACCCAGGATGGTGTCTGCTATCCTCTAGGTTCAGAGTGGAAATAGTAAAAGATGGAAATGTATGAACAAGTGAGAGAAGGCCACTCCCAGGTGTGAAGAAACCCAAGGGTCTTTGGAAACAGGTTGGGGGGTGAGAGGTGGGTGGAGGGTTTTGATGGGAGCCTTAGGAAGAGCCTGACGTGAAGCACCCGAAGTCCCGTTGGTGTCTTCCAAAAGCCTCACTAGAGTGCTTCTGCAATAGGCCTTTTCCTTTGGAAACAGTGATTCTGAAATTCCAGGCATTCAAGCATCCCCTTCCTAATTTTTACCAATTCACTCATCATCCCAGTAGATATCTACTTAATAGTTTCAGATCAATTTATTTTTTGAACTTAAAAGTAGATTTGCTCAAACCAACACACATAAATACATAGTTGCAGGATCACATATTTGATATGATTTTTGTATATGATATGAACATGCATTGAAATCAATATCTATTTACCTGTTCATTCATTCACTCCATGTTTATTGAGCTCCTGCTTGGTGCCAGCTGTTCTCCCAGACGTTCTCAGTAAGCAACAGTGCCTGTCCTCAAGGAGGGCCTATCAAGTCACCCATCCCTGTGCCATCATTGGGTAATGTTGGCTGGGTCTGTTGGATTTCCTAGAGATCCCCTTTCATGTCTGGTACAGAATCATTCATTCCTCCCCTGACCTGCTTTGCAAAGAGCAAGACTCTAGTTATCTCTCCACATCACCTCCTTTCCCCTCTGACAGAGTGGCCGTCAGAGCACACAGCAAGGAAAACAGTCACATACTCCCCATCTGCAGTGTGTGGGGCTCTGAGACCGCAGGACTGGGGGCAGCTGTGATTTCTGACACTGGCCTGGGCTTCAGCGGAGGAGCAGTCTCCCCCTGTTTTGCTGCTGTTCTTTATGTTGTGTTTAACACACTCAGAGAATGAAGATTAGGGATTGAAACCAGAGCAAAAAGCACTTGGCAAGTTAATGTATATTCCCAGAGACCAGAGGACGTTTTTCCCATTGCAGCCACGGAAGAAAGTACAGGCAGCTGTAGGATGGAAGTGTCCTGATGAGTAAATACACAAAGGGGTTAGTCTTTTTAAAAAATATATATTTTATTGATTTTTTACAGAGAGGAAGGGAGAGAGAAAGAAAGTCAGAAACATCGATGAGAGAGAAACATTGATCAGCCGCCTCCTGCACACACCTCACTGGGGATGTGCCCACAGCCAAGGTACATGCCCTCGACCAGAATCAAACCTGGGACCTTTAAGTCTGCAGGCTGATGCTCTAACCCATTTGGCCGAAACCAAACCAGTTTCGGCCAAAGGGGTTAGTCTTAATGAAACTGTTCTTTTTTGGCATTTGATGTTTGCCCAGGGCTAATCTTGAGGACTAGATCTCCTTATAAAAAACATCAGCAAATATCTCCATTTTCCCTTAGGTAGTTCCGCTCTGCCCGAGTCTAGGCATTGAGGGTGGGGGATGGCAGAAAGGGAGGGCAAGTCCTGCTCTTAGGTAAGGATGAGAGCTGGGAGGTTACCCGCTCCCACCCCCCCCCCCGAACCATGAGTATTTCCTTAACAGGGAGCAGTGTCGATATCCAAAAATTGAATGAGCAGTGACATCTACATTTAGCACTATCCAACTGTCCATCTCAAGAGCTCAAAGCTCTTACGGAAATTCAGCTGAGAAACTTACATCATTTTAGAACCAGTTGGTGTCAAGTACCACCCTCTTTCCCCCGCCACCCGAAGCACAGTTTAAGAAATGATTGTTTTCTCTGGAGGCCTATATAGAACAGAAGTCTTGAACTGAAGGCTTGATCCCAACTCTGCTATTTGATTTGATGACCAACTAGATTGAGAAAGAGGCTTTACTTGATTTGGAGCTTTAGTAGCTTCTTCAGGAAAAAAGCGTTGAGGATAACCATTTCACAACCGTTCTTTGTAAGATTTGTAGGGTACAGATGGACGCATTAACAGTGCCTGAGACACAGTGAGCAGCCAACAGACCTTTGTTAAAGAAATGAAAGGAAGAATGAGTGAATGAATGAATGAATGCTTGTTTATACACACACACACACACACACACACACACACACACACACACACACACCACGATCTGCCAAAGACACAGACCCAAGGAACCTGGGATCTCCCTCAGGGTCCTTGGTCCCTCCTACCTGATCTGGTTTTCTTCTTTCTCCTTCTGCCAACTCAGTGCTGCTGGCCATGTTGGATTGGAAAGTGGCTGCACATCTCAATTAATGCTCCGTGACAGGAGGAGGGAAAATAAAAATTGTCTTGCTCTTGTCAGTAGCAAAGTTATTTACTTTCAAAAGCTGACAGAATCACACTGCAGGGGCTTCATTTATTTCTATTCAGAATGTCATTATTCTGTGATGCAGGGGACTTGGGCATACGTTGGAGCTGATTCCCATAAGCTTGAATGTGGCAGGCGCCTGCTAATGTGCAGATTGTCACCGGGGAGAGTCAGGGGGAGTTTTTCTGGGGCCTGGCTGTGCTTAGGTACTTGCATGGCTGTCTGGGCAAATGCCCCAGTTTCAGGATGCCTGTCCGGCTTACACATGCATTTTCTGGTCCTGGATCTGTCCTATGTGAGGGAGTGTGCGTCCCTCTGCTGCCTGATTGCTTGTCCTCTTTATTCTGAAGCAAAAGAATGAGGTGTGGACCTCCTGGTGTCATGACTTTCTCCATCCAGCCACTCCTCAAATTTCTAGAAACACAGAAGCTGCCCCTGAAAATGATTTTGCTTTGAATCTATGTACTCTCTCTACTTAAACTGACTGATGGATGCTCTCCTCCAAATAATATGCATAAAACTATGGATTTTTTTTTTTTTTTTGCTTGCTTGCTTGCTTTCTTCCTTCCTTCCTTCCCCCAACCCCTTTTTTCCTAAGTGTTTGCAATGAATTGTTAAAATAGGGAGTGGAGAGATTCTTTCTTCATGGTGCAATGGCTGAACTTGCCACTAGGGGTCTCCATTCAGAACATGTGACTGGATTCTTGAGCACACTCTTGTTCTCTTTTCTGCCTTTTTCTCTCCCTCTTTTTTTTTTTTTTAATGTCTCCTTTTAGTCCCATTCAAAAAACAAATCTACTCTGTAAGCAGTGGGAAACACTTCTTGCAAGATCATTTAGGAAGTGAGAGAATCCAGCCAGCCTCAACAGCGAGGATGATAATAATAAAATAATTAAAATAATGAAATAATCAATAACTTTTATGGAGCACTATGTGACAAATACACTATGAAGCACTTTCACATGGGCTACCTCATTTAATCCTCCACAAAAAACCTTCAGGGGAGTGGGTAGGAGTTCTTTGCTTTCCTTGCATGCTGATCTGAGGCAGGTGGTGGAGGAGAGGAGGTTGAAAAACAGAGACTCTCACTCCAGATCCAACAGGGCTCTTGCCAAAGGGTGGTGGGGTCTGCAGGCTGCACCCAGGCCCTGCTGGCCCATCACTGTGAAAAATCAGCCTTTCCTAGCCAGGATCCTCATTTCTCTTTCCTTTCAAAGGCGATACTTGTCAAAAAGGGAGAGAGTCAATGGGGAGAGCTTTCAACTTTGAAGCTTTCTCGTTATTTTGTTTTTAAGTCATTATGATTACTGTTGAATAAATTACAACACGCGGCGAGGCTGTCAGGCTCGGAAAGGGTGGGGAAGAGAGGAGAGCAGAGCTGATGGGAAGCACATCCGCTCGCAGGATGATGGAGTGCGTTTCTCTGCAGCCAATTCCAATCCCCAAGTCCCTGTTGTGCTGAGGAGCTCTCCAACCAACACAGGAAATGCAGTCACTGCCCGGCACTGTATTAATGATTTATACACCCTGCACCACTGCTTTGTTCACTTGCGGGGCCTGGTCTGTTCATAAAGGAATTTCTGGGAGCGGGGTCCCCGGTTGCCATGCTGTTTTGCTCCATGCAGTGCAGGCTCCATTTGCTCTATAAATCAAAAGAATTTAGTGCTTTGCAACCTTCCTGAGCCTCTGAGATTCTATATGTGTGCACGTGTGTGTGCACATATGTGTGAGCATGTGCATATGTGTGTGCATGTTTGTGTGTGCATATATGCATGTGTGTGGGTGTCACCTAAGGACATTTTCAAGAGTGAATGAGGAGGGGATGGATTTGTCTATTCCATAGCAGCATTAGCGCCCTATTTGTCTCCCAAGTGGTGTTTATGCTTCTGGATTTTGTCAGTGAAAGTGGACTGACACCATTTCCCTAAAATAAGAGACACAGAACACACCAGGATCGCCTTCCTTCCAAATCACTCCGAAGGACAGAGTGGACGATGGGCATGCCCCCCAGCCGCATCACCACCCCAGTAAGTCACCAGGGCATCCTGGGGTCTTTCCATGATGGAATTTCTGGGGCTTAAAACAGAGAATGGATTACGGAAAAAGGAGTTCTATGAATTCCTTTTGCTTTGAAAGTGAGTGAAGTCATCTATTTTCTAAGCTGAGAACTCTGGATCTGGGAAACTTTCTCCTGTCCAGTAAGCCATAGGAAGCTGATTTTAACTTCAGCTCTTTTTTCCTAATTGGAAGGAGCAAAATGATCTAATCAAGAGATGGATCTGGAACTCTTGGTTACACTCTTTCAAGACATCTGCAGAGAAAAGCCCTGTTGTTGTTTTGCCTTTTTTGGATTACACTTCTTTTCTCTTAATCATATCATGTGCTTCATTTTGTGTGGCTATATTTCTTTCCCTATGGAACTGAGAGATGAAAACTAACAGATCTCTGAGTAGGAGTTTGAGGGCAAAAGAGAATATTTAGAAAATTAGAATGATACTTTAAATAGCCCACCCAGCTGGATTGCTTTTGTATAAGGTGAAATCATCATTTTAGGAAATATGCCTGACTTAAAGATGTGTAAAGCTTGTAGGAAATAAACATCTCAATTTAGTAGAACTCCTTAAAAATTACAGGAATGGATGAATGCAGAGAAAAATGAATAAACCCCTCTCTCCCTCCCACCCAACCCGGGCCTAGATTTATTTTATAAATGTGAAAGTGGGTTTTACAAATGTTTATTCTTATGGAAAAATTGAAAACGTTCTTTGAGGCTATTGAGGGTCAAATTCAGTGACCATGAAATTGAAACAAATACTCAATTGAAGAGACTACCTTTCGTGTCTTCCTAAAAAAGTGGAGAACAAAATGTTTGCAATTATGTAAGTAAACAGTAAGCATGGCAAACATTGTCCATCCTGGGAAACATGAGACAGCACCTTACACTGAGGAAGCAGGTGTCCAGCAAGTGCAGCTGGCATCCATACTGTACTGATTTCTGTGTTTGCATTTGTCCTCTGTTCTTGACTCAGAGAGTGTCTCATTGTCTTTAATTATGTCTACGAGGCACAAGACAGCCATCAACATCTGCTCTATTGTTTACTTGGTTTACATATAGCTCTGATGGCTTATTAAACAATCTATTTTTCAAACCAAAAACAGAGAAACCAGCCTAACCCATGCTATGGTGTTTTGTAAAGACCCATTATGCAATTAGCGCTTTGGATTTGTGCGAGACTGGTGATTCGCCCAAATAAACAGCCCTTTATTCCGATAGCGCCTCTTGACTTGGTGAAAAAAATATCAATTTCCCACAAAATAAAATCACATTTCCTCCTTAATCATGCAGCATGCCAAGAAGATGATGTGCTAATATGAGGGGTGGATCCTTCACTTCTTATGTCAGAAAAAGAGCAACTCTCCACTCTCCAAAATAACAATGCCTTTAATTCAAGCCAGCAATTACTACATTACATAAGACAACTGTCGCCTGGCACGAAAGACAGAGTCTGAGAGTTTATCTGATACTATCAGAGAAGAGAAATGCTGTGTTTTTAACCATTTGTAAAATGTCTCTAACACTTTCTGATCGATTTATGAAAGGCTTATCACGTTGTCTATAGCAAAGCAAGTGACATCCATAATGATTAAATCAGACCTCCTCCCCTCTGGCACATAATTGGTAATAATTAGTTCACTTGCTTATTCACTCAACAAATATTCATGTAACCTCTGCACTGCCTAAAAGAGTAGGGTTAGTCACTGTGGATATAGAGACAAGGAAACCACCTTCATTTTCCTTTATGGGGCTTCTGAGTTTGCGGGGATTACAGGCGATGAGCAAGTGACCATGATAGAAACATGTATTCTAAGTTGTGATAAAGAGAAGGGCGTCCACAGAAAATAGCATGGGCTGGATTCAGAAAGAAAGGACGCTCTCACTGAAGAAGTGGCCATTGAAGCTGAGTGAAGGAGGTGGGGACTGCGGTGGAAAAGAGCATTGTCATTGAGGCTGAGAGTCTATGGAATGGCTGTTCTGTGTTTGGCGATCTCAGGGGACGAAAGAAAGGCTAGGATGGTTGGAGTAGCCTGAAAGAGTGGAAAGGAGGCAGAAGGCCCAGAATCCACAGTTTTTGTTTGTTTGTTTGTTTTGTTTTTGCTTTTGTTTTTGTTGTTGTTGTTGTTGTTGTGTTTTTTTAAGACAGCAGTTGGAGAACATGTAGAGAAAGTGAATTTTCTGAAAACATATTTTATTGATATTTTTACAGAGAGGAAGGGAGAGGGATAGAGAGTCAGAAACATGGATAAGAGAGAAACATTGATCAACCACCTCCTGCAAACCCCCCACTGGGGACGTGCCCACAACCAAGGTACATGCCCTTGACCGAAATCGAACCCGGGACCCTTCAGTGTGCAGGCTGATGCTCCATCCACTGAGCCAAACCGGTTAGGGCAACACAATTTTTTGAAAGCACTGAGATGGGGGTTAGATATCATCCTTAAATGAATAAAAAGGAAGGGAAAGAGACAAATAGGCTAGATATAGGGGAGAAATGGGATTGAATTTTGCCTTTAAAAGAGGAGTTCAGCTGTTCTGTGCAGAAAGACTGAAAGCAGAGGCTCAGGTAGGAATCCACAGCAGTAATTCCGGGCCTGATGATGGCCGCTTGGACTAGGAGCTGAAAAGACACTTTGGAAAACAACCCTGCTATTCTTTGTGACACCTCTCCATCCTGCAGAGACAGTACTCGGCCAAAGGGAACAAATGTCATGTGCCACAGGGGGACATCTGAGGGCGCTGGTGAGGGCAGTGCCTCAGGAGGCGCTGGCCTGGGTTTGGGCTCCAACAGAGAGAACTACAGGCCAGTTTCAGCATATTGCAGGCCAGCGCCCCCTGAATGGTATTTGGCCAAAGCCAAGAATCTCACTCTTGGTCTTATGCACTGTTTGGTAGCAAAGTTGCCACACAAAATTATATGCCAACTTAGTGGGGTGATCTCTCACATTTTAGCAACTGACTTTTAATAGAGTGGGTGAGAAGTGAGAGCAGGCTTGGTGACGTGTCCTGTGGGCAATGCCTCCCTCTCCCGCCTCTGGTCAAAGGAGCACCAGGGTTAATTGCATTTTTGTCAGTGTTGGGCAAAGCTGGCTTTGCATCTTAAAATATCAGCTAAGCTGACATACTTCCCACCATCTACATGGGCCAGTCTCCAAGCTCACTGAAGCTTCGTTTCTATGATGATAAGTCTTCTGCTAAGAAGCTTCATTTTTATGACATAGAGGTAATGCAGGATCAGGAACTAGAGTTGTGAGTATGGCATGATATTGTTTTTATAGCACCTGGCACAGCCCCCAGCAAACGGAAAAGCTCAATAAATGCTTTTATTCTTGGTGGTGGTGGTGGTGGTGGTGGTGGTAATGGAGGTGTTGAAGGTATACTGGTGGTGGTAGTGTTGGTACTGGTCGTGGTTGTGCTGTTGATGGAGGTGTTGATGATGGTGATGATGATGGAGGTAAAGATGGTGATAGTAGTGGTGGTGGTAGAGGTGGAGATGGTGATCCTATTGGAGGTAGTGATGGTAATGGTAGTATAGTGGCAGTCTTATTGTTGCTGGTGATGTTTGGTGGTGTTGGTGGTGTTGATAGTGTTGGTCTTGGTGGTGGTGGCGGTATTTGTGGAGGTGCTTTTATAGTGGCGGTAGAAGTGATGATAGAGTTGGTGGGGTGTGGTGATGATGGTGTTACCTGGTGGTAATGATGGTGTTGGTGGTGATGATGTTGCTGGTGATGATGATGTTGGTGGTGGTGGTGGTATTAGTGGAGGTGCTGTGAGAGTTGTGGTAGAAGTGATAGTAGAGATGGTGTGGGTGTGGTGATGATGGTAATGCTTGGTGATAATGATGGTGTTGGTGGTGTTGATGGTATTGGTGGTAGTGGTGATGTTAGGGAGATGCTGTGATAGTGGTGGTAGAAGTGATGATAGACATGGTGGGGGTGTGGCGGTAGGGGTATGTTTGGTGATGACAATGATGCTGGCAATGCTGATTAGAATGCAGTGTGGTAGAACAGCTTCACATATAGTGCCTACATTGAAATGTGATTTAAATCTGCCACTTGCCATCTCTTATGCCCATTGGCCAGTTACTTTAATGCCCATTCTTTCAGCTTTGTCATGTGTAAAACGGGAACGATGATATCTGTTGTCAGTCATCATGATGACTAAATGCATTACTATGTGTAAAAAAATAGTACAGCCTTTGTTCTAATAAACAAACTCCACAGTGAACACTGGGAATGCTTGTTAAATAAAGTGGCGCAGAATGCAGCCTTTAAGAAATGTCCCCAGTGCCTTCCCGTCTGCTGCTTCTCAATGCTGCTTTCCAAAGCCGGCCGGAGGGCTGCCCCTTACCAATGCAGACCCACCCCCGTGCCTCCATGTGTTCTGGGAATAACCGGGCAGGGTGATCCAGGGTTCGGGCCAGTTGCAACATGGAAAAGACTTCTGGTAATTACAAAAATAACAATGAGGTCTGCTTGGCGAGGTAGGCAGATGAACACACCACTAGCCAGAATGAGAAATAGCGACTGCAAATGTTAGGTCCCAGTGGGAGGGTGGGAACATATGGGGATAAAGGAAACGAAAAGTTGGGCATCACTGGTAAGTTTTAAGCAGTTAAGGGAGGCCGTTGTAGTGCCAGGTTTCTCTCTTTTTATCCTAATTTTAAACCCTTCAGTTCTCTTTTGTCCCTTTGTTCTATTTTGGTCCTGAGAGAAGCATTCATCTTCCAGGCTGGCCACCAGTCTCCAAGGAAGTGAGGCCTGGGTGGTAATCCTAAAGCCAACAGCCACCATGGAATCTGTGAATTTCCACGCTGAGCGCTATTCAGCATTGGCGGGGGAGATGCAGAAGAACATGGTGACTATTTTAGGGAACACCCACTTGTGGAGCTCAGGTCTGTGATAGGTGAGTGTGCAGGAAAATGAGTCCCAAAGAACAACCGGCACAGTGAGTTTACAAACATGTGTAGAGGGGCCCAGGGTTCTGTCTGCCAGACATTATTGAGCAGGAAGGTGTGGCCTGTGTGGGTGACTTCAGGCGGTGCTGCTGGTCTGGGTTTGGGTGCAGACAGAGAGTGTGCAGTTTGCGCTGGCTCTGACTCAGTGGGATGTCTCTGGAATGCTATTTAGAATTCTCGTTTGTTGCCTAGCCATTTCTCGAGGAGTCACTGAGAAGAGGTCTAGCATAGAGGCAATGTTTATAATGTGGGCACCTGCATCCTGGTGCAAGCTCCCGGGGAGGCCTCCGGGTTACCCTTGCTTAGCTAAGGCATCCACATCCTTGGTAACGCAGAGCATGCAGAAGAAAGGAAGTAGGACGTGGAGTTAGGCAGGTGTGACTTTGGCAAAGGTCCACCCACTCAAAGAGCCAGGAATGATACAAACTCTCCAAGTTGCATGTCCTCATCTGTGGAATGAGCCATGAGGACTAGTGCTACCGAAGAATTGTTAAAAAGATGAAATGAGCTCATCCTTAATAATCTTAGAATGAGTGGTGTTTGACACTTAGCAAGTTCTATGAAAGTGTGTGTGTGTTTTTTAAATAAGCACAAGGTATGTTTGATGTGGGTATGTGTACCTGCTGGTCTCACCATCACTATTGAATTAGTCCAGAATATGTTCATTGTAAAGGACAGAGACCCAGCTCAAAGTCGCTTCAACAAACATGAGGGTTTCTAGAGTCGTGAAACTGGGATGTCTGGGATCAAGGAGGGATAAAGGAGGAGTCGCCAAGATGCCTGGCATTCGTGGGAGTGGGGAGGGTCATGCTAAGACAAAATCACCTGGAAGAAAGCTCACACACATAAAGGAGGACTCAAGCCCAAGGGTATCACCATGTTATTTAGAGTTTTCCCCCCAGCCCTGTGTCAAAAGTGTTGTTTCCTCCAAATATGAAGGTATTGACATATAGAGAGGTTAAGTACTTGCCCAGGTCCACAAGCCAGAAAGAAATGTTCAGAGTCAGAATGTGCTCCTCAGCTGAGTATGGCTTCAGCTCTGAGTTCTTAGCCAATAAGACATATTGCTATCACACTAAAAAGTACAATAAATTTGTTTTTTTATTTTGTCAATGGGAAGCCAGCGCAATTCTATTTAAAAAAAACATGTCTTTTCTGGAGCAGCAGCACAGCATAGGAATACCTAATTCTGGAGCAGATTCCCCATTCACAAGCTATGTGACCTTGGACAAGTTACTTAACCTCTCTGTGCTTCAGATTCCCTATCAGCCGTGCAAGGATAATAACAGCACTTGCCTTATATGGTGGTGATGAAGATTAAATGAGTTAACACATAAAAGGGTTAGAAGGTGAGATTGTGTCTGGCTATTAGTATTTGGTATATATGGTTTGTTAAAAAAAAAAACACATTTAAAAATAGATTGTAATGGAAGAATCAGAGAGGAAATGAGGTCACTCAGGGTGGTTCCTCTTTTGATGTGCTCAGCATGTCCCAGAGGGGGCTGCTAATCTGGGAAGTTGGAAAAGCCACCTGTCTGATGCTCTCTGTTGCCACCAGCTGCCTGATCGTGACATTGTGGTGAAACCATGTGTAGTGGCCAGCCCCTGGCTCCTCCTCTCAGGTCTCAGCTGCGCAGCTCAGCACAGCTTGGCTCTGGGTCCTTCCTAGCCCTGTGTTATCTGTAAGGCCAAGTATATATTTCCTGGCTGCATTCTCCCCCAGCATTGTGCTTGGTTGGTGCCCTACCATCCCCAACACCCACTCCTTGGTTTGATGGTGTCTGTTTTCTGGCCTGAAGTTGTAGGTGAAAGCTATCTTAGGAGAGTTGCTCTCTGTTAGACAAGAGAGGTAAGGATGGATGTTGGGATTTCTTTGAGTCTGACTTGGTTTGACAATATGGAATGTCTTAGCACCTCCACAGATTGCCTTCTTGGAAACCTCTGTCAAGCTTTAGCAGGAGAACTTTTCAGTGGCAGCTACTCATTCTCAAAGTTGTAGTGGAGATCAGCGTGTCAACATGAGTCCACGCAGGAACCACCATCCACACTGTTAATGTGGCCTGACTTAAAGAATGCTGACTCTGTCCATGCCTCTCCTTTCTAGAAAATACAGCACACATTGACTACATACCTCAAAATATGACAGAGACTCAGAGGCCCCTCAAAGGTCCACAGGTGAATTTCAGAACTCCCTGCAATGATATGCAAAATGTTGTGAGTTATATGCAGTCTCCTGGGATGAGGGCAAAATTCTCACAGTGCCCCAGGCATCAAACACAAGAGTTAAAAATCAACAGCTCCTCTCTGGAAGAGGCTTTAATGTGAAAAATGGCCAAGGACACAGCCAGTTGAGGCTTCATGATCACACAGAAAGGTCATGCAATAGTCTCTTTAGCACCCCTTTTTCTAGATCGCCCCTCTCCTCTTGGTGCATCCTATGTTACTCTTTGCTGGTGTTCCCGTGTGACCAGCCCATGTCCATGTGACTGTGCTCCACACTTCCTAAAGATGCAGTGGGGTGGTGAACGCCAGCCCTTCCCCATGCTTTGAAGTCTTGCCTAGCTGTTTCTACTGGCTTTACTTCTTTGTCTTCCTTTGCCTCTAATGGTTGAGACTGAGTGAGGGTTTAAAGATAAAGGAGCTAAGGAGACCACTGAGCTTGAATCTTGCCCAGGTGAGCATTTTCAGACTGCATTCATGATTGTCACATAGCAGTTAACAACCAAGGCTCTGCAGCCCTCACTCAAGAAATAGCTTTGTCATTTGCCATGTATGTTTTTTGACCAGTTTGCTTCATCTTTCAGTGTTCTTGTCCATAGTGCAATGATTTTAACAGAATATAGTTCATAGGAATGTAGAGAAAATAAACTGGGATAACACTTATGATGAAATTAGAGCAAAGTAAGCTTTGAAAAAATAAATGGTGGCAACTGTGATGACGATGATGATGATGATGATTGATAATGTCCATGAAGTTTCTGATGAGGATAAAAAGTAGGAAAATAGGAACAAAGAGAATGGGTGGAGAACATGGCACAGGAATTAACACAATTAATTCTAAATAGCCAGATATTCAAATTGATAACAAAATGGATAGATGAATGGATGGATGTCTCGATGGCCATTTGGCCATCAAATATGTCTGGGAATGTCTGGGTCAAAAAAAAGTCGATCAGGTTTCTATTTTTCTTTTTTCTTGCAAGATTTCTCAGGATCTTTTCTTTGCTAGTAGATGCCGTGAATCCTCAGGAGGGAGAGAGAGCTTGCTGAATTTTTCCCACTTCTTTGGCCACAGCATTCTTTTTACCATGCAGCATCTCATGCAGCTTCTGCTGTGCAGACCATGCATTGGAGATGCCTGGCTAGGTACTTAGTCTCTATGAGGAAAAGGATGTGTATAGACCTCAGGTAGTTGGGCAATTTCAAAGGGAGGACATATACCTGGCCCAGTTACGAGTCCTGGAGGCTCTGCTATCTGGCATGGTTTCTGTGTATCTAGCTCCTTCAGTGACCTGCAGCACAAAAAGCAGAGACAGTAGACAGGGCACATAGTAACATCGAGGGGAGCAGCTGATCCTTCCTTCCCCATTCTGGGAGACCCCAGGGAGGATCTGTTTGTCTCCAGCAAGGTCAACAAATTCTTCAACCCAGTTGCCATTCAACCCAGACAGGTCAGGGGTCAGTTCCTGAACCACTGTTGATCTCAGCAGAGATGATGTGTGGGGCTGATATTCTTAGATTTGCTCATTCAGCCAGCCAGTCTGGCTTTCAGAGGAGAACCAGGTCAAGATGCGCTTAATGAACCCAGAGCAGCAGACAGCAGACTGGACCACTGGGGTTCAAGTTGCTAACGGTAATCAGCAATCTCCTCTCTTACAAGACTGACTGGAATTTTCTTTGTGTATCTTCATAATTGTTTTTTTTAGAGGTGGGACAATACTGCTGAGTAGGCTGAGTGGGGTGGCCCCATGTTCCTGAATTACTATCTCCATCATCCCCATAAGTCTTCATTTGAATTTGAAATTATCATACTTAAGTTTTATATACGGAAGCCATTCGCACATCCTGTTTGTTTTTTATTTAGAACATGGGAGAAGGAGATGTGTCTTACACAAGAAGGTACAGCATAGGCCGCATTTGTAAGGGTGACCTTACTTAACTCACCAGCTGTGGAAGGGAGGAAGAGTGAGGACACTCCTAGTTTGGGTGAGGTCTGATTTGAGCTAGTCCCATCCTGCAGAGCAGCCGATGCTGATGCTGTTCCCCCAACAACAACCACCAGCACCCATTGACTGTGTCTGCTATGAGCCAGTCCCCAGCCTAAACCGGTCTGCATAGTACTCTTATCCAAATCTCTAGACCATGAGACCTGGTTCCTGAGAATATTGTTATTTTAAAATTATTCAATTTGAGGCACAGAGAGATTAAGTAATATGCACAAGAACACACAATTGGAATTTTGATATGAGCAATGTGGCTCATTGTGAGGTCCTACTGGATATTCTCCCAGAGCTTTACATACATCGGCTCATGAATATATAGTAACTGAACCATTCCATAAGAAGTTGGGGACATGGCTTCTCTTCCCAGGATGTGCTTGACCGGCTGGATTGGTCTTCCACTGAGGACACAGGAGGTGGCTGTAATTTGTGAAGCAGCTGGTCAGTGGCCCACTGCATCACACCTACAATCTTGGAAACTGGTTCTGTGGAAGATCCTACCTGGATGCCTTTCTGGGAACTCACATGTCAGACTGCGCATCAGGACCCTGAGCATTACGTAGCATGTCCGAGAATTTTCTTCTGAGGTCCATGCTGTGTTCTCACCTGTACTGAGCTAGGTCAGAATGCATATCTGGTGGTGAGTAGAGTTTTATGCATTTCGGTTCAAGTTGTTGTTCTGGAGTGGCCATTCATCATGATGTAGCAGAGATTGGGACAAGTAGGAGGCTCTTGGTAACTGGCAAAGCACACATTTTTCCGTTTAACCTTGGACATGCCAGTTAACCTGTCTGAACCTCCACCTCTGCTGTGGATACCACAGATGATTCTTAAGTACCTGCTAAGCGTCTATTCTACTCCCAGTCGAGGAGGAGGTAGAGGAGATAAAATGGGGATGGATCTGGCTGTGATTACCAGGCAGATCTTTGCCTATCCTGATACAAATCCCCATTGGCCTTTCAGGAGGTAAAGGAGATAAAATGGGGATGGATCTGGCTATGATTACCAGGCAGATCTTTGCCTATCCTGATACAAATCCCCATTGGCCTTTCAGGGGCTTAGATGGGGAGTCAGGAGTGCTGGGGAAGGCAGACAGGCTGCTTGGAGGGCCCAGCTTGTGCTGCTGGTTGAAGGGTGAGGTGTTCATGCAAGCAGTTGTGTGGGAGGAAAAGAAAGCCAGAGCTCTGACAGGGATATCAGTGCTGTTTGTTGGTGGGGGTATTCAGGGGATAGATCTAACATCAGGACTGGGGTGATCAGAAAACAATTTAAAAAATGTGAAGAGAGAAGTAAAAATAAACTAGTGCTTTGTGCTCCAAATACCAGGATCAGCCATATACATTCTGTCATCTCGTGGTGGCAGCATACCTGGCAGAGGTACAGGCATTGTCCCGTGTTTCCCCCAAGAAAACAAGGGCTCCTGGCTGCATATCGCTTTTGAAATCAACTGCATGAAATGATGACAGAGCCAAGATCCTAAACCAGCCACCCCGACTATGAAATGCCTGCTTTTTCTGCTGTGCCAAGACGCACCCAGGTCTCCAGAAGGAATCTCTTAATCACCTGGCGACCCGGCGGCCTCTTGGCTTTCCCCACACTCTTCCAAAGCAGTCATCCATTCAGCCATTCTCTCTGGAAATGTTTTGGGAAATTTCATTTGTCTGGTCACCATTGTAGACATTGGGTGGACGAGAATGAATGGCACCTTTCATCGAGGAAAGGAAAAGAGAAGCTAATAACTCAGAAGGCAGTGCCACCCTGGAAGGTGAGAAAGATGGGAGGATTATTTTTAAGTGTGAGAAGGGATGAGATTGAACTCTCAAAAGCTGGTGAAGAAAAGAAAATCTCATGATGAAAATCCCTAACACAGGGAAGATTGACAGATCTGGCACCGAGGAAGTAACCACAAAGACCAGAAACAAGTGAAGAGGAAGAGAACAGAAAGCCTGCCTGTTTGCCATTGTGTTCAGGCCTGACCTCTGCAAGTTGAATAGAATATAATGCTCTCAATCAGGGGTCAGCGGGTCACGGCCTGTGAGCCACACCGGGCCTGTTGCCTGTTGTTGAATAACCCACAAGCTAACAATGGCTTCTGCACTTTAAATGGTTGACACACAAAAAACCAAAAGAAGTCTATTTCATGACCAGTTAAAATGATGGGAAATTCAGATTGAAGCGTTCACTTATGTATGGTCCGTGGCTACCTTCATGCAATAATGACAGAGTTTGGAGGCGGTGCAGCAGAGAGAATCAAGTCCACAGCACCTGAAGTCTTCAACATCTGCCCATTTCCCATTGGCAGGGAAAGGCTGGCCATTCTGTTGGTGCGGGCCAGAGTGATGTTAACTCATGGCCTTTAGATTGAAATCAGTCCTTTTTGGAGGCTCACGTCAGTTGCCTAGCCATTACCAGAACTATGGTCTCTGTTGTTTACTTTATTCATTTACTCTACGTTTTTTTAAGTGCTTGCAATATGCCAGGAACTTAATACTGCACACTAGACATTGGGTGGCCAACCACTTGGCATGGCCACGTGCCCCAGCCACCCCACCGGGAAGCAGGGATGCAGAGACTGTGGCACTGGCTTGTTAGTGGGGAAATGGATTCCAGAAGACAAGTTAGAGATGAAGTCAGAATCAGAGAAAATGTACGTAACAGTAGCTAGGACCGGAGGGGGTAAGGACAGGAAGACAAGAACACAGATATGCAGTCAGTAAGACCAACAAGATGGACAGAGTGGAACCTCTTTTTTGGGTCCCAAAACAAAAAGCCTTTATTTTCAGAGGGAGAAAAAGGAAACTCATTATGAAGGAGCAGCAAAAGATTTTCATATTATAGAGTTCCACAAAAGTAAAAGAACATATTCTTTGCAAAGAATATATAAATCTGTATGTCCCATAAGTATCATATATATCCCATATGTAAAATGTGTCATATTTCTGACTGTAATCATCAGGTTCATATATATATATATATATATATATATATATATATATAGAGAGAGAGAGAGAGAGAGAGAGAGAGAGAGAGAGAGAGAAAGAGAGAGAGAGAGAGAGAGAGAGAGAGAGAGAGAGAGAGAGAAATATATAGATACAGATATATATAGAGAGAGAGATAGATATGAAGAGATATATAAAGTTATATATAGATAATGATCCTTTGTACTTGTGAAACTTTACAGTTTCTAAAACATCCCCACAATTTTGCTCATTAGCCCACTCTTGGTAAAGAGTAAGTAGATATTGTTACCTCTGTTCTTTGTTCAGAAAACTAAGAGTCTGGATGTGTACATTTTTGGCCATCTGACTGAATTACATTTCCTACCTCCTGGTCCAATGGTCTTTCCACTTTATCAATTGAAGAGACATCACTCAATCTGAGCCAGGCCTTATGCAAAGTAGCAAGAGCTTTCCCCTCCTGGGCTGCTGTCTGTGGCACGCTAATGTCCTACCAGTAACCTCTCAGAAGAGTAGTGTTGAAAGTCAGAGTCAAAAGCTAAAGTTAGCAACCGTATCAGGCTGTTAGGTAAAGGGTCAGCCTGCAGCTGTTAACTGAGCTTTCCTTGTTGCCATTATGGGGCCACTTGGCTGTATGAGAATCCGTTACAGAAAAATCATGTCACGATAGCCAAAATGCAGCCTTAAATAATTGAATCATCTGCCAAACTCTGTCCACTGCCCTTATCTAAAAATGTAACTATGCAGCTAAATCAAGCAACTAAAATTAGTGTAGTGTAAAAACACCTTGGCTATCTAAAAGTGGAGGAATTGGCATTTGGATGTAGAAAAAGCCAATAGTTGAATGTGTTTTGTGGTGTATGAAGCACTTCTAGTTTGGACAAAAATCTATATCCTGTATCCTGCCTCGAGTTGGAGGTGGAATATGGCAGGTAGGTGTTTGATTTGAAGGTGATTTTCAGAGAGCCCTGGGCCTTGAGTGTAAGCTGAGTGGGCTCATTTTGTCAGTTTCACATCATTGTTCTCAAAACAGTGGAACTTGAAACACACCCCCTTGCTTTTCTGGTATGAAAGTTACAAGAGTGACTCTTTGAATGTTATATATGCCTTCAGTCTGAAGCCACAGAAAGGTCTGACCAAGAAACTACGTGCACTATATTAATAAGGGCTATTAACGTGCACTATATTAATAAGGGCTGTCCCCTTGGTCCCGGAGTTTAAAGGCATACTGAATGTGAACTAAAACTATGGATGAGAAATACCTTTGAGCCAATATTTGAAATCTTTCCAGCATGTGAAAATGCTCAATGATGGTTTAGGATCCCTTCCATGCTAGTAGATAAATTCTACTTTCATCAAGACAACATAAAAAATTCTTATCCGTGATAAGAATGGCTAAGGGCCTCTCATATTATGCATGTGTAAGTGCCAAGGATATAACCCTTGGAGGTTGGGTCTTCATTTCCCAAATGAACTGAGATTCAGAGACACTAAGTAAGTTGTTAAAGATCACACAGCTTCTATGTGGGATTTTCAGATCAGTACAATTCCAATTCATGTAAACCCAGAGGAATTTATCTACTATCATGGAAGGGATCCTAAACCATCATTGAGCATTTTCACATGCTGGAAAGATTTCAGATATTGGCTCAAAGGTATTTCTCATCCATAGTTTTAGTTCACATTCAGTATGCCTTTAAACTCCAGGACCAGGGGGACAGCCCTTATTAATATGGTGCACGTTAATGTATAACAATCGAAAGCTCAAAGGCAAAGAATATTTTTTAAACCACACACTCACATACACACAGAGCATATGATGCCCCATTACAGAATGAAATACTGTGATGAATGTATTATCCTGGTCAGAAATTGTGTTTGTAACCCTGCCCTGCCTCTTCTTAGTGCATGACTGTGAGCAAACAATTCAACTAGCGGGAGCCTAGTTTTTTACTTGGACCCAATAACAGTGCCCACTCCGGGGAGTGGTGAGAATGAAATTATATAACACATGTAAATAATTAAGCTCATTCTCTGTGCACAGCGCATACTGCAAATATTAGCTAGTAGTATTATATTATTTGCACAAATTGCCTCTTTAATATTAAAACCAGAGGAAGAGAGGATAATAAACTAGACTGTCTTCTTAGTTTCTTAGTCAGTTCCAAAGCTGGGACACGTTAACCTCCTCCAGTTTTAAGTGGCAGCTGATAATCCTATCAATTTACATTTCTCGGGCATTTTGCTTTCTAAAAAGTCCCACGGAGAAAGTGCCCCTTGTCTTTTGAGCCAAATTCATCAGGAATTTCCCAACTCCCGTATCCTGACAACATTTCTCTCGTATCTTTGTCTCTCCCTCTCTCTGTCTCTCCCAGAACTAAATTAATGAAGAGTATTTGGTTAGTGGTGTTAGGCAAGCCATTCCCAAAATAGCACCTTCCATTTTAGTAGCATCAACCCTGCAGCTGCTGTTTCTCTTTGCTGTCGTCTGGGAAGAAAACTTTCACATCGAGAGTTGCTGATTCGGATTTTCTTCCCTTCCCCTCTCCGCAGTGATGAGCGCTTGGCCCCTGCCAGAAGCCATTTGGCTCTCAGCTTTGTAGTTCGGAAGAAGTTGGGTTTATAGATTTTTTTCCCTAACTCCCCATCGATGTGTTGAGCTTCAGAGGGAAAAACACCTTCACGGGAAGCATGTTGCCTTCTCAAGGAGTCCTCCTGCATCCCTACGGAGTGCCTATGATCGTCCCCGCGGCCCCCTACTTCCCCGGGCTGATCCAGGTAATTCAAGGCCACTGCCAGCCAGCAACTTAACTCCAGCGCGTTCCGAGTAATAATTGGAATTTTTATGGTTGAGAAAGCAAACACTTTTAATACAGGAAAAAGCCCTCGTGTAGTCAGTGAGAAGACAGTGGGAAATCAAAAAGATGGATCACCCTAATCTGGCTATTGACATCTCTCATGGCTGAATAAATGGTGTAGTTGAGCTATATTTGCTTGTATTGATCTGGCTGCTGTTTAACATTCATGCCTTTGCTTCGGGAGGTTGACCACGGGGCAAAGGATTTGCTCTCCTTCCTGGCTTTCCTGGGGACTCGGTCTCCCAGAGCAGATCATGAGGCAGAGGAACCGAGCACGAGGCCACCTGGTTAAGAGGGTTCACCCAGAAATGGAAAGCATGCAATAGGCATAAAATCCTGCATCTGTTTCCACAGAAGGCCCCCTTGCCCCTTCCCTGGGTTCAAGGGTAGCACTGAGGCAGAAAAGAACACTCGACGAATGGTTAATTTATGAAGATCAGAGGTTTTTCTAGGAAACCCTTACCTGCTCTTTGCTTGTTGATGATGGCAAGAAAGGGGAGGACTGGAGTATGTGTTGGTTTTATGTTTTAGACTCTTGTTTCTGTGCAGGGAGAATCATCTCCGAGTAAGATGTTTTCTTTCTTCTCAACAGTTTGTCTTTTTTTAAACTAGCATTAGATTCTGGGTGTGTGTCTGAAGTCCTCCGTGGACAGCTCACAGCTACTGGCCATACAGACTAAACGTCATGGAAATCCTGGCTTGTTTTGGCTGTTGTGTTTTTTGTTTGCTTGTTTTGGAACAGGCATCCCTTTGTAAGACAGCCTGTGTCTTGTTCCCACAGGAGAGGAAAACTAAATGCACTTAGTATGTCCTTTTCCCTGCAACCTTGTGAAATTACAACATGTTGCCACACCCTGGCTTATTAATTCAAATTTCTGGGGAGGGTTGTGGTCAAAACCCTTTTTTTTCTTCCTTTTCTGAATGTTGCTTATTAACTGTAAGAACCTTGGTGATTTGAGACATTCCAGGGCGATTCTAAGTAATAACAAAACATTTGGTCATCCCAGATTTGTGACTGTTGCTGAATTCCAGGATCCCTGTTGCATGTGAGAAATAAATGGACTGCCTAACTCTAAGTCCTAGAAAATGAACGGGCCTTCGCGGCCTGGGAGTTGTTCTGTGTTCCCTAGCCTCATCAGGCCAGCATGGCCTGTGTGAAGTCTGAAGTAGGACTTAGTGGCAAATCTGAAGGCCTTTGTTCTATTGGAAACTTGGGGTGAAGGTCAGCCACTAGAGTTTGGTCCGACCCTCTGCCACCCCATCTGATAAATAATTACAAGCAAATGGCGCCCTTCACTCTATGCTGATTGATGCTGAAATTGCTTTTGAAAGTTCTCATAAGTTCCTGTTATAGATTAAGTGCCGGTGCAGGAAAAATAACGGCACCCACTGCAATGGGTGAATGTAATCAGGCTTAATGGACTCGGGAGCTTGTTGGGAATTAAATAACTATTGATTTGCTGGAATGTTGCTGTCATTACAAAATGCCACTCTGGACGTATTACCTTGGTGATAGATGAGAAGATGCACAGGCCAGCTGAGAAATTGGGGAAACCCTATTTCTTCCTCCTTCGCAGGGCGTTTAAGAAAGGTATCTGGCTATTTTTGGAAGAAACAAATGATTTTACTTGCAAATCTTAGCCCAATCATAGTTTGTTTTCCCACTGACACCTTCTGTAACCAGTTACCTGTAAGTCAGAGAAGTAGAGCAGCAGGAAGCCTGGGACCAGTTACTGTGACAGGCTTCCTCCTTTTTCTCTCCCACCCCCATGGACCCTCTGAAAAGCCATGGCCAGGAGAGATTGGCTTCACCTCTGGTTTGGTAAAGGAGCCCATGGCATTTGCCCATGGACATCACAAAACTCATGTCACCCCATTGCAGTAATATGCTCAAGGGGAAAAAGCACAACTCGAAGAGAGAAAAATCCTAACACTCTCTCACACACACTCACCTCTCAGTGATGCACCAATAGCTGCTTCCCAGCATTCCCACAGATTGTTATCAGCTGGCCTACCAGTTCCTTGACCTTGTGGGTTTCTTCCATCTTGTCAAGGTGCCAGGGCTTTCTTATAACGAAGGAGCCACCCACCCTTAATAATATCTTCAGCAAGACATGAACATGTTCCAAAGCAGACTGTGTTCTCTGTCACTGATATCAAGCCCCAATGGACGAGAGGTGTGCAAACAGCCACAGTAGCCACGTGGCATGGTTGTTAAATTGGAGTTTCTACCCTCTAAAGCCAGGGATTCTATAGCAGGAGAACTTCCTTTTCATAGGTCCTCCAGGTGCCACTTTTAAAGTTCAGACCAGCATCATCCTTTTTCTGTCTTTGAAGTCAGAGAAAAAATATTTAGTAGACCAGATATTGTGAGAGGAGAGCACGGCCTTATTCTGCAAATACAGTGTATGGAGGTGTTTCCTGATAGAGCTGAGGAAGTACTCACCTGGCTCCTTTGTTCTAAGAGTAAAGTTGATGGTTACCACTGGCCCCAGCTTCCATCTCCCAAGAAAATTAGAATCTTTACTGTAGTGGACCCATTGAATCCATTATCTAGTGTCTAACCTTGTTGAACACATAGCAAGGTGGATCATTTTTTCTTGTAGCCATACAAAGAATTCAAGAATGACTATGGTGGATTGAGCTAACCCAGTTTGCACTTTTTCTTTTTTAATATATTTTTTATTTATTTCAGAGTGGAAGGGAGAGGGATATATAGAAACATCAATGATGAGAGAGAATCATTGATTGGCTGCCTCCTGCATGCCCCCTACTCGGGTCGGAGTGGGGGAGATCGAGCCAGCAACCCTGGCATGTGCTTTTGGCCAGAATGGAACCTGGGACCCTTCAGTTGGCAGACTGACGCTCTATCCACTGAGCCAAACCAGATAGGGACCAGATAGGGACTTTTCATGGATGCTAACAAGCAGAAGGGAAAAGGAAAAGATCAAGATCACCACATATATTGTCTAAACATCGCTCATCTTCCCTTGGTATCGCTGGATAAGAAGAACCTATGAATGTTCCTATTGAACCTGTCTATTTACTTCTCACTTGCCCATGGTACCTTGAATGATCAATGAGTTTCTGAACTGAGAACAAAGGAGGGTCTGAACAAGTCCATTGTGAATTCAGTCTTGAGCCCAGAAGCTACTGAGAGGACTTGCCAACCCATGGACCATGGGTGCGTAATGCCAAACCATACAATCAAAACAACGGCATTATCTCTAGTTAATCTGGTGAGTACCTGAGTCTAAAGTACTGTTGGGTCTGGGCTGCAAGTTCAGGATTTTACCCTTCACTCTAGATATCTGTCTGACAAATAAACCCTTACACAGCTAGAATATTCTTCATACTGGGTCACATGATTCCTATCTTCTTCAGGGATTCTAATATCGAGTCAGAAGACATATTGGTGGAGGGCAGTGGAAACAGAACCATATCTACCTCTCCATGCATTTGTTCATGTAGCTTTTCATAGGCTGAACACATAACCTAATCAGCACTGTTCTAAGCTCTGGGAAAGAAGTGACAGTCAGCTCACTGGCCTGTGGGTTCATAGCCGTGGATTCGTATATAAACACGAAACTGTAATAATGTAAGAAAAGCTGCAGGAATCCCTGGCTTGGTGGCTCAGTTGATTAGAACATCTTCCTATACAACAAAGGGTTGCAGGTTCGGTTCCCAGTCAAGGTGTCTAGGGGAGGCAGCAGATATTTCTTTCTCACATTAATGTGTTTTATTTCTCTCTCCCTTCCTTTCTCTGTAGAGATTAATAAAAACGTATGCTTGAATGAGGATTTTTTAAGTGGCAGGAAGTAATGATAAGTAACAATTATCAAATATTTGCTATGTGATAGGCACTGTGCTAAATGCTTACTATATTCTCTCAATTATTCTCACAGTAACTCTGAAATTGAGTACTCTTGGTTCATCATCCCTTTCCTGTATTTTTAATTTTCAAAAAGCTCTGAAAATCAGGGGCTTTTGAAAAGAATTTGACCCAAAGCCTTGTTTAGGAAGAAAATTGACCTGAAATGCTATTTGCCATTTATACTTTCTTTACCCCTCTTGTGTGAATATTCAGATATTTTGCTGCAGGAGTATGAATGTGCTTGGTTTCAAGATGTTGTCCCAGACTCTATTGAGGGGGTTACATAATCAAGGTTTCCACTGAAATACCTTTCTGAAAAAATAAAAATGAAAAAAAAAAAAACTGAATTTCAAAATACAACCCCAAATATCTCTGTCAATGAATCACAGTCCTACATTATAACAACCCCTTTGCATATGGAGACACTAAACCTTACTCTTAGAAAGAAATGACTTGCCCAGGGTCACAGAGAATTTCAGCGACAAAGCTGAAGTTTGGGCAATTCTATTGGACCAGATTCTCCCATCCATTGACTAGGTGTACTCACAGGGGTGCCTAGGAAAATGCAGGGAAGGGAGCAGGTGGATATTGCTGGGGTGGGGGAGGGAGTTTAAAGGGAAAGGTATCACCGGAGTCAGGCTGTAGAACAACCTCAGACATCCCTAAGCGAGCAAAGGAGAAAGCCCTCCCTAACAGAGCAGAAGGGCACAGGTGAATTCACAGGGCTGGATTCACACATGAAGCTAGACCTTCAATGTCTTCCCCAACCCTTGGCACTGTGGGAGTTGGCATTTTTTAAACATAGGTCTCAAAAGTCACACAGTAGAGAGCAGAAGGGGCTGGAAGGAATGTCAGAAATGGAGCGCCTAAGCCCTGAGCCTCTGTGTGGTCCACAAAGGACTGGGCTGCATATCACCCTTCTGAGACCCAGCAGGTGGACATGGAATTTCCTGGATTTGTGTCCTGACCCCCTCCTCCCCCCTTTCTCTGAGACTGTAAGCTCCCTGAAGGCTGTTTTCCTACTTCAAGTTCACAGAGCCAGGCAGTGGCAGAGAAATGCCCATTAAAGGCTCTCTGAGGAGGGCAGCAATGTCTAAACAAACCCTGCTCTCTGGATTTTGAACCAGAACTCAGCCTGGTTGAATGTGGCCATGTATGTTATGAGAGATCTGCCTACGTATGTGTAGCCATGCCAGGAATTAGCCGAATGCTTGTTTCAGCAATAGATTGGGAATAGCCACCCCTACAGAGAGACAGGGGGACTTATGGGAAACTTGCTGGTCATTTGGATACATTTCTGGGCAAACTTAAAAGAAATAAGCTTGTTTAGCTCTGCGGCTGGTGGAGCCATTTTCAGAGTTCGACACTGCTGCCCTGCAGTGCTATCTGCGTGCTCTGCGTGTCTGTGGGTTGGGAAAGGACTCCGCACGCAAGGCTGTTGGTGCCCTATCCCTCCAGGCAGCTCTGTCTTCATCACTGAGTGACTTTTCTATGCTGCCAAAGAGGCCGTGTCAACAGCAGACTAAATTAAAGAGTCATGGAGGTGGCAAATTCTCCGAAGAGAGTTTGGAGTCAGGCGGGCCTGGGTTGATAGATTGGCTCTGGCATGTACTAAGCGTGTGGCCTTGGGCTTGTCAATTAACCTCTCCAGGGCTGTTTGCACTGCAGTGGAGTGAAAGCAGGAATACCTGTCTTGCAAAGGGGCTGTGAGCTTTAAATGTGATTTATCTCTTCGGTCGGCGATTATTTATTAAGCACCTACTATATGCCGGGCTGTGAAGTAGGAGAGGGTGAGTAAGCAGAATGCAATACACACAAACTTAGTGCCCACATGTATATTATATCCTCACACACACACACACAATATTTATTCTGTATTGTGTATTCTCAAGGGTGGGGGGAGAATAGGTGTTTATTTAGAGCTCTTTTATCTGTAAGTGACAAAATCTAGTTTACATCCGTAAAAGGGAAAAGGAAATGCCTAGTTTCAGGCCCGGTTGAATTCCTAGGCCCCTGCAGTGGCTGTCCCACCAGATCTTCATATGCAAGCATACCATATCCAAATGGTGGCTCAGATGGTCCCCTGCCATCGCAGGCTTACATCCCAGCCCATCCCAGCAAGCCTCTGTCCCGGCTCCTTCTGCAAAATTCCAGAGCGCAAACTCCTAGGCTCCCCTTGTGGGCCATGCCCATCCCAAACCCATCCCCTTGATCTGACTGCCCACACCAGGCCTGGAAGGTGGACTCAGCACTACCCGAGCTGCAAGAGTTGTGAGTGGAGGAAAAATGAGTCCTGGACAGGGCACTGCACAGGTAAACACTAGGTTCTTATTATCAACAACAATGATAACTAAAACCATTGCAGACATCCCAAGGTGTGGGTTTTTCTCTCCCAAACCCCACACATCCCATCCCCATGGAAGAGAGGGCTAGGTTTCTGATCTTACTTACCCTGATGGCTCTTTGCCAGGGGTCATACTCACCAGGTAAATTGATCATCATCTAGTGCATCTCATGTCTCTGCTCACGATCAGGTACATCAGACTCAGATATGGCAATATACTCAGTGTGTTCCCACCTAACGTCACGGTACTCCTGTCTCTCAGTAGGGTGTGGGGGGGGAAGGAGGGCATTTCACTCCTTTACAGGTGAGAACACCAGGATCTAGAGAAGTGAAGACGTTCTGAGAAGAACGTCTTCTAATGGAGGCAAGAATGGGCTTTTCAGACCATGCAAGCACATCACTCCTTCCATTCGCAATTCCTCCATGAGCAAATCCAGAAATAAGAAAGTCAGTTCTGTTTTAGAGAAATGCGTTCCTTTTAATTAAAAGATTAAAGGGACACTGTCAGGCTCTTCTGATGAAGATCAGTCCTATAAAAAGGTTGTGTTTCTGCAGCAGCCATCTGTCATTTTGATCATTTTAATGGCATGCTATATCAGCAAGTGAGCTTTTTATAATATCCTGGCATGGGCCTCGCTGGGCTGGAGGGACTTGTGGGTTTCACACTCCTCGCTGCTGCCTTGGTGTTCAGCAATCAGCCGAGGCTGGTGAAGAGAGCCCCCTCCCTGTCTTTTCAAGGTTGTTTTGGGTAAGTGCTTTCCCCCGGTGATTTATTATGGAGATACTCTGCCCTGTTTATGTTCCTTTCCCGTCTAAAGATAGACCAACCTATCACACATACATCCCATCAGCAAACAGGCAGCCAGCATGGCTTGATTAACTGCCAGACCCTAAGAGGTGCCCAGAAACGTTGAACTCAATATCCCACAGGTCTTTTTCTCTGGGCATCGAGCACCGTTGTTTCCAACAATCCCCAGATTCTAACTTGAAATCTTTGGGATTGTCAAAGGAGGAAAAGAGGAACTGTGAAATGCATTCACTCAGCAAAGGCAATATTTAGTGATTATCTCGGGGTCCCTGCTAGATTCCCTTCTAAGCACTGAGACACTGGATGACTAAGACCCCATCTCTGTCCTCATAGCCAGACCGTGGGCAGTAGAATTAGAAGTTAAACATAACTTCTTGAAGGTAGGAACCTACAGAGCCCTAGACGCACTCATCTTGCCCAACAGGAGGTCTTAACCAGGCAGGCTTTGCTACCATCCCAGGAAGATGGCTCCGATAGACAGGTTCTCCATCCTTCCCAAAGGGCAGAATTTCTGACATTTTTTGGAGGGACAAAGGATATTTTTTCACTTATTTTAAATATTTTTACTAATTTCAGAGAGAAGAAAAGAGAGAGATGGATAGAAACATCAATGACAGAGGATCATTGATTGGCTGCCTCCTGCATGCCCCCACTGGGGATCAAGCCCACAACCCAGTCATGTACCCTGACCAGGAATCAAACAGTGACCACCTAGTACATAGGTTGCTGCTCAACCACTGCACCACACCAGCTGGATTGTTGTGTTTTGGGAAGTGGAGGAATCACAGCAAGAGCCTTGTCTGAAGCCTTGAGCAGCCCTGCCCTGCCCTTCCTTCAGGCTGGAGGAAGGCCATAGAGTCTCCACATTAACTGTCACCTTTCCTCCTACTCTCTACTCCTCCACAGCTTCTGAAGGTGGGCAGGGTGTGGGGACTGGAGAGGCAGCCAGCTAGTCCAGTGTACAGTGTTCTCAGAAACTACTCTCCCAAGAGCTATTTCTTCTTGTTTCATGAGGCAGCAGTTAGGGATTTAGCCCAGGGAAACCTGCCTCTGGCCATAACCCTCCCTTGGTGCTTTGGGGAAGTTGCTTGACCTTGCTGAGCCTCTGCTTCCTTCTCTATAAAAGGGGAGTGATATCCCATAAGTTCTGCCTCCCAAAGTTTATGTCAGGATAAAAGAGCTCAAACTTGAACACATACAAGAGCTTTGCAGCACAGCTGTGACATTATGTGGGCAGCATGACAATGGCAAGGCCATCTAAGCCGGCATCTGGCCCCTGTGTGATATGGGCATCACCTGTCAGATTCCATTGGTGTGACTGTCCACACTGTCAACATGACACCAAGGCCAGTCACACTCACCCCCCAAAAGGATTTGCTGGTGTGATACCTGTCAAGCACCGAGAGCAAGCAGTGCCTGCTCTGTGTGGGAACCCCATAAGGAAGGCCACCAGTGCTGCTGTCCTGGTTTTACATGATGCTCTGGGTTGCTTCCCTTTTCTTTGCTTATGAAGATGCTCCAGGTTTGGGGGTGGCTGGCAGTTTTGCAGCTCTTTGTTCCTACACTTGACAGAAATTCCTCATAACCACTGGATACAGATTTTTTAAAAACGTATCTTTATTGTTGAAAGTAATTCATATGCTCCCTCCCTTTCTTTTCCCCATTTAACCCTCCACCCCACACTCCCCAAGCCCTCACCTCACTATTTTTAGAGAAGCTGGACAGAATGGGGTGCTATCAGAGAAGGCAGGGAAGAGGGAGGGATGGGTTGGACATCCTCAGCACATGACCTTGGGTGGTGTGAACCCACATTTCTCCCACTTCCTCCTCAAAGGCCTGGGGAGCTGGGGAAGCTAGACAAAGCATGAAGGAGGATGTGCAGGTCTGGGTCATGCTGAATCTTCACCCACATCTTTGTCCACAGGCTCCATCAGGACATCTGGGGCTGAAGCTGGGACTGTTTGGGAGGAGGGTAAGGGTGGACTTTGAAAGGAAAGGAGACACCCATCCCCGCCCCTCCATGTGGCCATAGCCTTCTGGGGACAGACGTTTTGGGACCACCCACACCCCTGTTCCATGCAGCTCCTGGGACACTGTGGGAGCTTAATAAATGTTAAATAATAATAATAGCTTCCATCTGTCAGTGCTGGGTGGCAGGGAGACTGTGTGAGCCGCAAGACTGCAGACTGGCACGGGGAAGCTTGTGGCCGCTCTCGGGGAAACACACAGCTCTCCAAGTTGCTTTGAGGACATCCTGCATCAAGGTGTTTAGCAGTCCTGCTGCTGACCAGAATGCAGGCAAAATCATTAGCAAAGCAGGTGTCCACCCTGACCCCTGGAGCATCTACATCAGTGTGGCAGGGAGCAGGCCCAGGAAACCGCATGCTTCTCTGGCAAACCCGTGTTTCCCATGAGCAGGTGGACTCAGGAACTGGTGATGACCAGCAATTCAGGGGCTTTGTTGCAGTTTAAAAGGGACAAAGGATCTGTCCTCGGAACAGACGATCTCATAAATTCATCTTTACATCATTTTCATGGAAGAAAATGCCTACTGGGCTTTTTGCATTTAGTGAGAACAAAACCAAGAACAGCTGCTTGTTTTCAGACATCTGCTATGTACCCGGCTGTGTGTAAGGTGTAGGGGTGTGGGTTCCATAAAATATAATGGAAGTGTTATATTTTAGAGAGGAAGGAACAAGTGAACAGAAGAGTGTAGGGGTGTGGGTTCTGAAGCAGATCTCTGGGTTCACCTCCTGCCTCCACCTGGGTGACCTTGGGCACCTCTCACTACCTCTGTGACCTTGGCATGATTCATACCCTCTCTGGAAATCACTCATCTTGTTAGCTGGTAGTTAAAGGAACCAAAGCATATAAAGCCCATAGCACAATACCTGGCACAGGGATTATACTCAATAAATATATTAGTGAGTTTGTTTGCAAGCATTCAACAACACCATCACAAGCAACATTAAAACAAACAAATAATGCAGGCAAAATTGCGTGTTTGCCACATGTGGGGGCCAATACTTGTATTTCCTAAGGATGAGAGCTCTCCAGGGAGACTCCCAGGCGAGGCACTCAGCTCTGCCTCCCTGAGGAAGGTCCTGAACCACTCTGTGCTATGAGCTCCTCACCTGTAAAACAGACACAGTAAAGCACCCGGATCCATGCTGTAGTGTCCTCCTCCAGGGAGTGGAGACAATACCAGATACAGTACAGCACCCAGATCCATGCTGTAGAACATAGTAAAGCATCCAGATCCATGCTGAGGCATCCTGCTCCATGGGGTGGGGACAATATCAGGGTTGCTTTAGAGGATGAGTTAATACTTATAAGGCACATATATTGGCAGTTAATATATAGTAAGATTTAAATAAAGGATAGAAATAATAATATAATAGGGATTCCATAATTATTAGCACATGTTATATATATGTATGTGTAATAATATGCACTTACATAAGCATACATGTTATACATAACTGTATATAACATATCGTATAATATATAATTATATTTATTGAAATATATATAGTGACATAATATCCATTATATAATGATACATAAAATGAATCATAATGATTATATGCAATATCATGTATCACTCATTTAATATATACTACAATAATTACATTCTACATTAGGTAATATTTTAACATTATATATTATATATCACATAATACATTTTATTGTTATTGTATAATGATGATATTGTTATTTACATAATATACATATATGATAATATGACACTAATACCATTATATGATTAAATATTATAATTATTAAATTATGTGATAATAGTACATTATTATTTCTATTGCTACTGCTGCTAGTCACTCCACTGGGCACATCATTTCTGTAGAATATTTCTACTCTTCCAAACTATTCTAGGAAGACTTACTTTACAAACCTCAGCAAAGTAAAATGCTGTCCTCAGTCCCAGACCTAGGGTTTCCACCTGGCAGAAGGGCTCTGGTCTATACTCTCAAGGACTGCTGGGCTCTGTGTGGCTTTGGTGCCATCTACCCATATTCTGTGAGGGAACAGCTTTGTCTCTTACCCATACAACCTCTTCTGAGCAGAAGACGAAAGCTGTCATTTCTGATCAGCTTTCTGCCTTGCATTTCTCTGCCAGGAGGTCTTGTTCCCCGTGGAGCCTGGTTCCTGGAGAGATGGTCAAAGTGAGAGGTGGGGTGTGACCACGGACCAGAAGGGAACTGCTGGGACATGGTCCTTGTGGCTTTGTGTACAAGAGCTTCTTTTTGGTTATCAGTGTCGAAACCTCCTGAAAATACACTTTCCTTTTTCTCTTTAAACACAAATCAAGGAACTTACCGACACACATTTTCTGTCAAACATGTCAGTTTCTCCAGGGGCTGCGGACAGCTTGCAAGTGATGTCTCCCATTGTTCCTGTGGTGGCGTGGTATTTCTCTCTTCAACAGCTCTGCATTCTCTCTGGTGAGAGACATAAATACGAAGGTGCCTGCTATCCATGAAGTTTTGACAGAAAATGTGAAATTGACATGGACTGTCCAATGACCATCTTGATAAGGTGGGCTCCTCTGCCTGGTGGAGACTGGCCATGTGGACTGCCATGCCTTTGCCTACAAACTTTTCCAGGATTCAGGGTGGGGGCTCATGGACTCTCATAAGCTAGTGCTTGTTTCACATCTGGTTTTTGACAGGTGGTTCCCATTGTGACTTAGCTGAGGAACTTGGTACTGCCTGCCAGAGGGCCTACGATTGGTACGGGAGCCAAATGTATGCTGGAGGCACTCACCATCACACAGAATGCCAATTATCAGCTGCTGAGTCCCGCCCTATCTCTGTTGTAGAGACCAGCGCTTCCATTTGTTGTGTGGTGATGGAGTGGCCTGGGGTGGATAAAAGCCCTCCATCTCCATGGGTGATACAGAGCATATGGGGTTCTTATCAGAGCGGTAGTGGCTTTGGAGTGTGAGATGCTGTCTGCATGTGTATTTCTTCAGTGTCCGGTTCCACAAAGCCAGAGTCTCAATAAGGAACACCAGTTTCCCCAGGGAAGGACTGAGCTTGTGTTTCTGACATCTCTGCTTCCTGGCTTCCCACCTGGCCCATGTGCTGGCCCTGATCTAACTCCCAGTCATTAAGGCAGTCATGCCCCTGCCCACTCCTTGAGGGCATGGTCCTCTGCCATCCTAGTTTACTTTGTAGGAGCCTGTTGCTGCCACATCCTGGTATTATTCCAGTGTCCCTATGGCCCAGGTGTATCTGCTTCATTCATTCATGCCTGTGTGCTCAGCTGGGCTCCCACATCAGGAATAAGTTGAATGGATCATGGTTTGGATTACTGTGGGTATAAGAGGGTAGATGATCTGCACCATTTTGAAAGTTAAGAAGCCAAAGAGGAGTGCGGGAGCACCTGATGCTCAGGGGCCTGGTGGAGGTGGTGACAGTTAAAGAAACAAAGGCCCAGGCTAGTGTGGCTCAGTTGGCTGATCATCATCCCATGCACTGAAAGGTTGCTTATTTGATTCCCAGTCAGGTAGAGGGTATGCAATAGGTAGCAATTGATGTTTTGCTCTCACCTCTCTCTCTCTCTCTCTCTCTCTCTCTCTCTCTCTCTCTCTCTCTCTCTCCCCCCCCCCCTTTTCCTTTCCTCTCTAAATAAATAAATAAATAAATAAATAGATAAATAAATAAATAAATAAAAATAAAAAAGAAATAAAGAGAAAAAGTAAACCAGAGATGATTCTTGAATGTGGGTATTTATGTTAAGATCCCTTTGGTTGAAGGAACAGAACCCAATTTCGGCTAGCTTAACAAAAATAAACTAGGGGAGTTGCTTATATTTTTACTTTCTTTCTAGTTCTGATGCATAAACAATTGTGTGCACAGAGACTCGTGGATTCAAAAGAGGAGGGAGCGGGATCAAGCCCCGGGGAGTTCAAGAGGTGGGGCAGGCCTGAGGCCTTGGCAGGCAGAGTTTATGGATATTCTCTCCAGGTGCATGGGTCTCACTAGGCAGATTTTGCCCTCAGGGGCATTTTGGCCATTATCTAGAGACAGTTTTAGTTGTCACAACAGGAAGGGGTGCTTCTGGCACCCTGCACAGTATGGGACAACCTGAATTATTCAGAATTATCTGCTCAGAGTGCCAAGGGTACCAAGGTTGATACTGCAGTGGCTCAGCTACAAACATTACCAGCCTCTGTGTGTCTCCATTCAAGCTTCTGACTCTCAGGAAAGGATCTGATGGTCCAGCCTGACCCAACCATTGAACCAGTGAACTATGTCCCAGACTCCCATGGACTGCAGCGCATTGGGAATATTGATAACCAGTCCTGTGAAGAGAGACAGTCGGGGGAGGATTGACGGGAGCCAGAGCTTTCCCAAGAGACATGTCTTACTGGCTCCGTTGATAGTCTTCAGTAGATCTCACTGTGGCTGAGGTCCAGGATGGCCATCCCTTTCACACAGAGCTACCTGCGTCAGGAAGGATGTCATGCCTTGGTGCCCAACTCAGCAAGCAGCCCATGTGTTTGGTCTTTGATTTAAGCTTATGGCCTCCTTCTCAGGCTCCTTTGCAACAGAAATCCATTAAAAACAATTGTTGCCTATATTTCTAATTATAAAATTAGTTCAGGATAAATGCTAAATTAGTTTTGGCAATAAGAAAAAAACACACAAAAAACACAACCAGCTGTGTAAGAAAAAAACACACCACACACGTACCCTACACACCTAGAAATCACAATCTACCACCTGAAATAACTACTTCAAACCATGGTATGAATCCCTGGCCTTTTTCCTATTGATCTATTTTCTTCTGCAAAATAAGTCCTCAGACTCTCATCCTACACATAACATTAGTATCCCTTGCAGACAATTCTTTTCCAATAAAAAAAACCTTTTAAAATCAAATCCATGATTTAAAAAAAAAATGTATGAACATCATTTTTGTTAAGTACATAAATACTAGGTTGGTGTCTTAAAATAGACATGTGTTCTTTCCCCTTTGATCAACCATCTCAAGATAGTTGTTAAGATATTCAGTAAATAAATCATCTGAAAATTGTAGTGTTTAAGTCATATGGGGAGAGGAGGGATGGGACAAAGGAGATGAATCTACCAAATAATTTCAGGGGTGGGAGAATTACATGAGAAAGAGCCAGAAGTTAGCTGCCTCCATCACACCTAGTAGGTGGCTTCTGCCCCAGCTTACTCTAAGATCTATGAAGTGGGGGCACTGAAAGGTATACCTCCCTTTGTAGTTTCCTCAGGGAAAGCCAGGCCTTCTGTTTTTTGACATCTCTGCTTCCTGGTCCCCCACCTTCCAGGTCTAACTCCCAGTACTAAGGCAGCTCCACCCCTGCCCACCTGGAGAGGTGAAGGTCCCCTGCTACCATGCTTTACTTTGTAGGGGGATGCACTTATAATGTGTGGAACACGGAACTACATCTTAGAGGCTGAGTCAGAGTCGATGCTCCTGTGAGGATCACAACTTGGCTTATAAAACCAAGCTGCTCAAAACTCTCCACCAGGCAATGGGCTATTCGGCGCCCAGGCTGGAGACAGGCCAGATTGCCTCCTCAGTTCTCATCACTCCAGCCTGAGTATGTGTCTTGCAAACCAAAGGCACGTCTGAGGCACGAAAGATCAGTTTTCAATTTAAATGACTTCGCTTTCTCTCTTAAAAACTAAATCATCCTTCTAATTCCCTTAAGTCCTGAAAGTGTAACATTTCCCCTTTCTCGATGGGAGAAAGAAGTCATGAACTAGGGCTTGCCGATGGCAGTAGGATGAGGGGAGCCCTCCAGCCCTTGCCAGAATGTGCACAGAAAATCCTCAAGGCCTTTTCTCATTCAGTCACTTACGTGTCCATGCTCTTCCCTTTCAGTCATAACCACGGAATCAAAATGAGGGCAACAAGACATGCATTTCCGAGGGGGAGGGGGTCGGTTTGGGAGTTCAGATGGCTCTGGCTTGATTTCCATATGTGTTCATTAACTTATTAAATATTTATTGACGTTTTAGTGTATGCTAGATAGGAGGGTCATAGGGGTGAATAAAATCACTTAGACTTAATAGGGAGATACGAGCAATCAGCAGAACATTCAGTGGCACTGAGTGCTACGAAGAATAGAAAACAAATTACATGATAGTGGCCAACTGAGAGCGTTATTTTGAATAATGGAAGGAGGGGTGGTGTGGGATTTGAGCTCAGATCTATTTGGCAAGTCGGGGCCAGCTGTGTAAGAAAGAGAGTTCAGGCAGAAGTTCCAAGGTAGAAGGAGTTGGGCATCTTTGGGGACCAACAAGGATAGTCGGTGTAACTGGTACCTCGTGGTTGAAGTGGGGGAGGTAAGAGTTGAAGTTAGACACATGGTTTGAAACTGAATCACACGTGGCCTTTGAGGACATCACAGAAAGTTGAGATTTTGGTCTGAGAAAGATAGAAAACTGCTGCTGAGCTTCCTGTTGGGCAACACCTTGATCTGTTTGGACATTTTAAAAAGATTCCTCTGCAAACTCGATAGATGGTAGACACATGGTCTTCATGGAACAAGATGGGAAATAGGAAAGACAATCAGTGTGCGTTCAGGGGGAGGGTGCCAGCACAAAGGGAGCTGTGGTTGGCTACTGAATACAGTCTTCACGCTGCCATTCCTTTGATCTTCATTGATGAGTGTTCTTCCATGAAAGAAGTTCTGGTTTTTGGGACTGGGGTGAGACAGAAAGTCACACTAATTATGGAAAGAGAGTAGAAGGAATTATAGTAGTGTGTCTGTGGCTGAGAGTCTAGTAACTTGGGTTACTTCAGGGGAGAGCAGCAGGTATGTTTAATTGTTAATGACCCAAAATATTATCCAAGGACTACCGTCAGACCTGCTGGAGCACAGGGATTGGTCGTGGGTGCTTTATTTAGTCTTTCCCTACCAAGGCTGTGAGCAACATCTGGCCATGTGCTCATGGACTGGATTTTCCATCAGAGGAGAGTTTTGTCTTAGGCCTGGCTGATTTCTCCCCCTTTTTTATTTTAACAGAAGTAGTGAAGGCCCCTAGATGTCTCACTTGTGTAATTTGTGGCAAACAAGGGCAATTTAGGAATTCAGATGATAACAGACCTAGGATCCAGAACCAGCCTTGCCACCTATTACATTTAATCTTGAAAAGATTTTCCTCTCTAAGCCTCAGTTTCCTCCTACATAAAATAGAAGAAAATGTTTGCATGACCAAGAGCAGTGGGAAAGATTATTATGCCTGACTGGTTAATTTGTTCCCTCAATAATTCTTCAGACTTTTATTGAGCATTTGCTATGTGCAAGACACCATGCTAGACATTAGCAGAACAATGCTCAAGAAGTCAGATAGGACCCCTCTCTCAGTGGAGTTTATGATCTCATGGGGCAAAGAGTCAAAACAAAGCATGGAATAACCAGAACAGCCCATGAATTAATTAATTATAGCTGTAGTCGGTGATAGGAAGAAAATAATGTAGGAAGCAAGAGTTAGTGATGGTGAGAGTGATCACGTCATTGAGCTGACACCCCACAGTGTCTTCAGGGCCTCCTTCCATCGATCACTCCTCCACATTTTGGATCTTCCCGGGTTTGTCTTGGAGACACCTGACATCTCACTCTTCTGTGCTGGAAATATGTATGTCTGTGGAGAACAGCTGGTTGGAGTAGGGGAATGTGCTTTTCCAGAGTTTTGGAGCCACCTGTTTCTGGGAGTGCCATGGAAACCCACATTCGGCCACTTGATCTTGAAGTCCAGGCAGGGAATTTTCAGCTGCCAGCAGCTGTCTTTTCTGATTCACTGCCCAGGAGTTTTCAACCCCAGGAAAAGCCCTTCAGAACCTTTCCAGTGACTTTGAACCCACTTTTTGAAACTGAGAAAGAAAGGGGGCTCCTGCAGTTAGTATGGGGGTTGGGTTCTTATTTGTGGTGTCTGGGAACTTCCCCTCAAAGTATATTTCAAACTGTGAGCATATTGTCTTGCAATGGGAGGGTTTTTAGCTTCCAGTTGATTGGCAAACAACCTTATAGCAGAAGCATACGGAAGAATCTCTTCTCCAGAAATAGCAATGGGTTGTGGCTTCTGGGTGGAGAAGGTCTACCCTTTCAGAGCAGGTCAACTAGACATGACCTTACAGTGTAACCTGACTCTGCATGTGTCCACAAACAAGTCAGAAAGGACTGGCCTTGTCCCCTACTCTGGACTCAATAACCAAGTAAGAGGGAACTTGTTGTTACTCATTCTGTTCTCAGAAGTTGTGGGGGTGTGTCGTCCTGGGGGATTTTCCTCTTCCTTTCATGGCTAGCATCAGCTAGGGAATAGTAGAACCTGTGGGAATCCATCTGTCACCATATTTTGGCTCTGGGCTCCCTCTTCTGCTGTTTGGTCAGCACTGTTCTTCCAAGGCCCTTTGTGTCCAGAACCCAAAGAGTAGGAAGGTGGGGATAGAATGATAAACAAAGCCAGGTGCTATGGCCATGCTCAAGGAAGACAGTGGTAGTGGCCTCATCTGCACAGACTGGCTGAACTGCATCTCTCAGTCTTCCATGCAGTTCTGGAAGGACCTGGAAAGAAGAGTTTTGAAGACCACATTCTTGTTCTAGACCTGACCCTGAATGTGTGTACCAGTGAGCAAGTCTCTTGGCTTCTCTGACCCTCACTTATGAGCACAAAGTAAAAGGCTGGAACAAAGAAACATTACACACACACCATTTTTGCAAATGACCTCAGATTTCAGTTCTATGCACGGACCCCAGAGGGGAAACCCAAAACATGGCTTTGACCAGAGTTTCCTAAGTGTCAGACATTCCAATGCTTGGTAGCACCAATAGTACTATATATTTTATTTTAAAAGACTGTTGTTTAATTTGATTTAGTTTATATGACTAATATAAATTAATTCACAAAGGGAAACCTTTTGTCTCTACTTCAACTGAACATTTACCATTACAAGATATAAATAAGTGATATTGACTAAAAATACATTGATTGCACCAATAGGAATGGCTATAATAAGAAGATAGACAAAAGCAAGTGGAGAAATTGGTACCTGCATGCACTGCTTATGGGAATGTGAAATTTTGCAGCTACTTTGGAAAATAATTTAGTAGTTCCTCAAAAAAATACATGTGGAATTATCGTATAACCTAGCAATTCCTCTCTGAGTTTATACCCCAGAGAATAGGAAATAACGAATACCCACAGCAAAACTTAGGCACAAATATTCAGAGCAATATTATGCATAATAGACAAATAAAAGAAACAATCTACATATCCATCTACTAATAAATGGATGAAAAAAATGTGGTATTCATACACTGAGGAATTATTTAGCCATGAAATAGAACAAAGTGCTAATACATGCTACAACATGGATGAACTTTGGACATATTATGCAAAATAAGAGAGGCCAGTTACCAAAGACCACATATTACATGATTTGATTTATATGAGATGTCTGAAATAAGGCAATCTATAGAGACAGAATATAGATTAGTGGTTGCCAGGGGTCAAGGGAGGCGGAGTGGGAATGGCTGCTGATGGTGTGGGGTTTTTGTTTTGGGTGATGAAAACATTCTAGAATTAGGTAATGGTGATCATTGCAAAACCCTGTGACTATATTTTAAAAAAAAATACTCATTGCACACTTTAAAAGAGTAAACTTAAAGTGTATCTTATTAAAAAATACATTAAGAACAAAGTAATGTTATCAAATTCGCCATTCCTCGTGTTTGCCAAAGGTGTTTGCTGTGGCCCAGGCCTGCTCTCTCTCAGGAGGAGGGGAGATCTGAAGGTTCTAAAGATGGTGCTCAAGGCAGTTCGTAGCCCCGGCTGAGATCCTTCATAACCAGAAAAGCAAAATGAGGCTGGAAAAGGAATGGCTTTCTAAAACCTTCTAGGATCATGAAATGCTTAGGGTTTAATAAACAAGAAATGCTTAGGATTTCATACCATTTTAAGTGCTATGACTTGCTTGTGCCAGTGTTTGATACTGTGGACTATCAGGACAGAGTTGGGGATATTTTACTCAGGGAAAATAAAATTCTGCCAAAGCATGCTATATCATTTGGGAGCTACTAGACACATGTACTTGTTTAAATTTAAAGGCACACGGTTGACACTTCCAGTGCTGAATAGCCACATGTGGTTTGTCTTCATTATTTTGGGCAATTTAGAACTTTTTTCATTGCTTGAAGTTCTATGGGACAACACTTAAATTAACGATAGTGATGCTGCTGTGGTCTCTGTTTTCTCCTTCCCCTTTCCCTTGTTAAGCAGATATGAATGCTGAAACCTAATGAATAATGTAATAAAAAGAATGAATGGTTAATATTTACACTTGCTTTGTGCCAAGTGGTGTGCCAAGCATTTAGCATGCATTATCTCAGTTAATCCTCATAAATGATTCTAACAGGCAGGTACGGTGATTACACCAGCTTTGGATATGAAAAAGCTGAGCATCAGACAAGTTAGGTCACTTGGGTTGGGTTCACAAAATTGGTGAATGAGGAAGCCTGGGATTTGAATCCAAGTCAATTGACTGTTCCATCATTTTGTCTTTAAATTCCTATGTGAGGACATGCTTAGAGAGAGGAAGGGGGAGAGAGAGAGAGAGAGAGAGAGAGAGAGAGAGAGAGAGAGAGAGAGAGAGAGAGAGAGAGAGAGAGAGAGAAAGAGAGAGGGGGGTGGAAAGAAGAAGAAGGAGGAGGAGGAGGAGGAGGAGGAGGAGGAGGAGGAGGAGGAGAGAAGAAGAGAGAAACATTGATTGTCACTGAGCCACTCCAACTAGGCTGCCCCATCTTTTTAATTTTCTCTTCTTCTATAGTTTGGAGCTTCTGAAAGAGGCAGAAATTCCATCTCTGGTCCCAGATGGGATTCTTTTAAGACCTCTTAGCCCTCTTCCTTTTAGTGTTAATATTGCAATGTAATGGCTATGTTTACCCTAAAATACTTCCAAGAAGTAAATGAGAAAGCAGAGTAAACCATGTGAGTCTGCTTATCACATCCTTCTTCCACTCCTACCCCCTGCGCACGAGACACATTGCCTGCCAACTAGTTAGAGTGTTAGTCCAAAATCCTCCCATACCTATTTTATGTAATGACATGCGTAGGCATGTGTGCATGGACACAATGCACATGTTTTAGGTAAATTGGATCTCATCAAGCACAACTTTCTGTTGTTCATCTAACATGTTTTGGCTATATTCCATGCCAGTACACACTGGTGTACCCCGTTGTTCTTGACAGGCTTAACAAAATTCCATATATGGTCATACCAGAATTTATTTGCTCATTATCACTTTTATATGCATTCAGGTAGTTTCCAGTTTTCTTTTCCACTTATAGCAGTGCTGCTGCATGGATGTCTTCGCAAGCTGTGGTTATGAACCTGTATGAAACATTGAGGGTAGAGTCCTAAAATGGGATTCTGGTCCCCAGAGTATGCACATTGTACTGTCTGACAGGTAATGCCAAATGCCCTAAATGGCTTTGCCAATTTTTACACCCACAAAGAAGGTCTGAAGGACCAATTTCTTTACATCCAAGCCAAACTTGGGTGTCATCAATCTTTTAAATTTTTGCCAGTCTGTTGGATGATAATGTCTTTTCCTTTCAACCTTCAGGGTCATATACACCTCTCTCCAGCTGCTCTGCTTAGGCTCCTAGCTGCTGACAGCCAAAGGCAATCTGCTAGAGGCGAAATGAGGTCAAAGCCGGAAAGCATATTTTCTTTCAGTGGGAGGGGTATATTTGGGTAACTATGGCACATGGAAAGTGTCTCTTTGGTTTGAAAGGAAAAAAAATCAAGGTCCAAGAAGTTCCCTTCATCATTGTGTATTTCAACCTTGGTGCTCCAATGCATTGATGGATGCACTGTAATCAGTTATATTGTGTAATGTGTTCATCCAGTCATTTATTCATCCAATAGCCATTGGACATTGATTTAATGCCAGATGTAGTTTTAGGCATGGAAGACATGGCACTGAACAGAGCCAAGGCCCCTATTCTTGTAGAAGTTAGGTTCTGATGGGCATGGATGGAGGCCCACCGATGTGTACTCCTTACTGAGAGAAGAAAGGAGAGGTTGACATGAGAGTGATGCTCCATGACACAGGTGGCCTGAGTGAGGGTCTACCATAGGCTAAATGGGTGGGTGAGTTCTCTGAGCTATGACAGTGAAGAAAAGAACTGCATTTGGGGGGCCCAAGATTACAGAGTTTTCAGAAGAAGCCAGTGAGGTTGTAGGATGTGGTTAAGGGACAGAGTGATAAGAACTGAGTCCTACACAGCATGGTAATGGGCTCAGATTTATACTGAGTTGTGATAAGAAGCCACTGGAATGTTTTTAGTGGGGCAACAGCACAATATGGTTTGTCCTGAGAGCTTACAGTTAATAGTACTTAAAATTCTAAAGTTGATGAATGCTTTGCTTTTTAAATAATACAAATACAAAAATGAATCCAAGGGTCTACGGTTGTTTTATAATTCAGCACCTCTCAGCTGTGCTTGGCAGCACCTTCTTGAGTGATGGAGGATAGGGGCTGGAGCACGAGGCCTGTCTGCAGTACCTGAACCAAAGCTCAAAACCAAAGCATGGCAAGAGCTTTCAGTGGGGCTGATGCAGAAGAACATAGGGACTGACTCTTGGAGCTCTAGCTTCTCTTCTCTCCATGAATGCTGAGGGCAGCTACATACATGCCTACTTCATACCAGCAGAACTCCTTCTTATCTCACACATCCAGGGGCTTGGCTTGAAGCATCCTGCATCCTAGTGCATGGCCTTGCTCCTAACAGTGACATGAACAGAGAAGGGGAAGGAAACCCAGTACTCATTATCTTGGCATCAACATTTGGGAGAACAGGCATTAGGACTCCCCAGGCATGAGCACGGCTTAGAAATCTCCCTGCGTGGAGTAACAGGAGGAGTTAAGACATCTCTTTAGCAGATATCAGCCAGTAGGTAAAAACCCTCCTGGTTATTGTCCTTATACTCTTAGTTTTTATCACAAATCATATTTTAAATAGAGAAACTGTTGATTTTTTCAAAGCAATTTCCAATGAATCCGCGTCATTGATTGATAGAGAACAGAATGGTGGTGGATCAGAGGCATTTGCAGAGGGAACCATCTTGGTTTTCCTCATTCTCTTTCCCCTATAAATATCCCAATTCCCAATGGTTGGAGGAATGAATGACCCATCCTTTCTCTTAACACTGACCTACTTGTTCTAACCTCTCTATGTCATCGGTGTCTTTGACCCATGTTCCTGGATTCTGAAGCCATGTCTGCACAGGGCTTTCATGCAGTCCCGGAGTGCTGGTGCCTGTCTCCTGACCACAGCCAGGATACCTTGGAGAACAGACAGTGAGATATGCTGCCCATGGCAGAGGGTGGGGAGCATGCATGCAGAAGAGCCTGCAAAGCCACTCCTCCCCAAACCTCCCTGCTCTCCTCTAAGTCTCCTGCTCTACTCACACAGAGAGATTTTCTCAGCCGACTTTTGATCCCCGTTTATTTATTTATTTTTGTCCTGGCAATCATGGGAGCAGGATTTGCTGTTGTAGCAAAACACATTTCATTTTTATTTTTACTGTCTCTGTCTTAATAGCAAGGCCTGCCTCCATCCGCTCGAGAATCCCATTATCTTGCACACGGGCTAATAAATAGTGCAGTCTGAGATCTCAACTCAGCCCAGCCTTGAAGACATAGAGCATTTCATAGGCTGCTCTGCGATAGATAATTCACAAGACTTCCACTTCTTATCGATTAACTTTCATAACTCACTCTAGAAAATAAATTATATATCTGCTGTCATCGCATTGGATATGCACAAATTGTCCTGAGCAGCTTGATAAACCTTTGGAAGAATCTATTGCCAAGTCAGCTTCTTCTCCAAATAAACCGTTAGCGAGCAAAAGGGCGGCCATAACACTGAAGGAGGCAGGTAACAGTGGCAGCAGAGAAAAGCGTGGGTAAATTATTCCATGCATTATGACAAATAATTCTCTAATTAGCACCTACATTTTTTCCCAGAAAAGCTAAGATGTTCCTCGGTGCTTTGGGGTAGGAAGAGAATCACCAATGGTGGCAGGTAGTACAGTGACATTAAATTGCCAAAACCCAGAGTAGCAGAAAGAAGGAAGATTGTGTGTGCATAACTTTGGGTTTCTGTGTGTCCAGAGAGGACTGAATGTCTAAAGACAGGACATGAGAGAATTTGACCCTTAACCCTACCCCTATTCATTTATTCCTGATTATTAGAATTTTAAGTCCACAAAGTAGAAAACACATACATAATTGAATAATAGAAAACTAGATTAATTGTTTTTTGGGGGTAGAAAGTATGACTTTTGCTTAAGTGCTTTACTGCCTCCACTTCAACTTTGCTTCATGTAGAAATTGCAAGCTATAGCATCACCAGCAAAGGAAGTGCATAAAAATGTGTGTTAGTTAAACTGACCATCTTTCAGCCCAAACCCATCATCCGTGTGCATGCTGAGACCTTAAGCAAGTCGCAGAATCTATCTGAGCCTCCCTTCCTAGGCTTGACCTAAGAGGGCTGCTGTGAGAAAAAAGTGAGGCAACTCATGGAAAATACCACATAATGATCAGCTGGTAGATGCCAGCAATTGTGTGTGTGAGTGAGTGTGTGTGTGTGTGTGTGTGTGTGTGTGTGTGTGTGTGTGTGTTACCAGAGGAAGAATTAGCCTTTATTAAATAACTAAATTATTGCAATACTCCCCATGAAACTTGACACATACAGCTTCCCACAATAAAGTAGCCACTATATGGGGAATGGTCACCTGCATTTGAAGTATCTGTCCCCATGTCCTCATTGGGAGCTCAGATGTGAGGCCATTGTTTACGTTCTATGTCCACAATTTCATGCTGTGCTAGTAAGTGTCATATCTCCCCAGCACCAATCGCAAGGACTTTGTGTTGAACCTCAAATTCAGCCCTTCTGGAAAATCTGTTGTTGTTTTTTCATATGTCACATAGTCTTGGTACACCTGAATATGTTTTCCAAATACGATGAAATATAATCCAGCTGACAGACAGATGGATATAATGCTCACTTCATTTTTTTAGAACCTAACATATGACATGCATTCTGCACATGAGATGCCACACACTCCATAGGGTGGTGTTATGTTATGCTCGACACTATATGTAATAAGATATAAAATATTAGATCATTTTTATGGATAAAGGTTTCTGAGATTGATGGGAAATCAGGGAATTATTGGAAGAGAGTCAAAATGTGTCAGATATCAGCAAAACTGTGCAGTTAGCAGTGTGTCTGAGATCTGAAGCAGTGGCTCTGCTGCCTTTCACATGGTTAAAAAGAAGTGAAGTGGTCTCTGTGTATATGTGCATGTGTGAGCACATGTATGCATGCGTTTTTGTGTATGTGTGTGTGCATGTGAAGGGAACCTGCTGGAGGAGTGAGCATAAGCCTGTGCACAGAAGTGGGTTGTTTTGAAGAGCTTTTCATGTGAGCTCCTGTGAGGCAAGAGGGTGTAGCCTATCTACCTTGCGCATGCCGCTCCAGGATCTAGAAAGCTCCAATCCCCAGGATTCGTTGTAAATCATTTTTGGATGATGCTGTGGACACATTGTCACATGGACATCCCCCCCCCCCCCCCCCCCGCCTATGTTGGCGAAGCCCCTTCCTTTCACATTCCCTTACCTCAGAGAGTGCCATTAATTAGGCTTCCGCGCTCTAGAATCACCTCCCCGAGACTTTGCCCAGGTCACCTTGAAGTCTTGGGTATATATTTACAGTCTCTTCATTTACCTTTGTCCAGGGAGAGTTATATCCATTGGGTGTGAAGTTTTCTTCTTTCATTCCAAGGGCAACCTTAGTCCCCAGTCCCTTCGAGCCATTCGCTGAAAGAATAAAGCAAACCAGCTAAACAAAGAAACTGACTGTGGCTAGATGAACATTACCGAGCTATTCACCTGCTGGGGGTTTCCGGGCCCTGTGGGAAAAGGCCACATGCTCAGGGCTGAGGGGAGCTCGCATCCCTGACCCAGAAGCCCACCTGCCAGGCCTTGGCTCCCAGCCTATATTGGAGCCTGCACAGGGAGGCCAGCTCAGTTTTGTGCAGGTTTGAGGCTGGAGAGACCCATTTGTGTCACTGCACATTTTTGAGCAGTTCCATCTCACTGGGCCTGCCCGTAATAGCCGCCGAGCTCCTAGGCAGCACTTACAGGAGGCCGAAATTGACTTAGAAAGCTTTGCATTAAGCAGATGTTTACTCTTGGGGAAGATTAAAACCATTTTGCATCAAAGAGGCAGTGGCACTTCCCCAAAGCATGAAAGAAGTGTTTCTTTTGCTTGACTGAGACTCACTTCATTCTCTGCTCCATACCCTCATGGTCCTTCAAATAAAGGAAGTCCAAGTCAGGGCAGGTGAGTCCAAGGGAAGCAACTGATAGAGGGAAGGATTTTGCCTGCAGCTGCCTCAGGCTTGAGGTATATAAGGATGACTAATTACTCACAAGGATGGCTGAGGCAGCTAAGGCATATGGGCATCACCTTCATACACCCGAAAAAGGTAGGGGCTGGAGGGAAGACTGCCCAGACTTGATCATGCCCATCTTCTGTCTGACAGCATATAAAAATACGAAGAATCTTGAAATGTGCTCACGAAACACAGACAGTCTAGGCCATGGTCACCAACCTTTCGGACCTCACAGATCACCAGTGGTCTGTGGACCACAGGTAAATGACCACTGATCTCGAGGGTGAACTGGAAGGCAAGTGGTGTGTGTGTGTGTGCGCGCGTGCATGCGTGTGTGCGCTTTCTCATGCATTTTGAGAGTTCCTGTCATGGGAGTTGGCTTCAACTGAGGCAGAAAATAGTGTGTGAGACTGTGTATGTTCATAATGTCCAAGTTCAGAGCCCACATGTGGGAAACAGGTGCAGCTGAGTTAATATCTAACTCCGCTATGGTCTGGCTGTGTTATCTTTGGCAAGTCACCTAGTCTCTCTGAACCTTAGTTTTCCAATCTGTTTGTTAAAAAAAAATGGTTAATGTTTCCTGAGGCCTAAACAAAGTGCTTGTAAATCACACAGCCTGCAGCCTGGCAGGCGGAGGAGATGATTTGCTGATCCTAGTGGGTGAAGCTGCTATTTGCTGTTTTTTTTTTTTTTTTAGGTTTTTTTTTATTATTATTATTATAGACTTTGGCAGTTAGGACCACAGAGAAGATTGTAGTAAGCCCTGGTCCCAATTCTTCCCCTGGCTGGATTCCTTGAGAAGCTGGGACATTGGAGCATAAATCTTGCCTCCAATCTACTTACCTTTGTGTTACTTATAATCAGTAAGAGTGACTTCTTTGGTGAAAGGGCGTAAAACCAATCCAGGTTTGTACCACCACCACATGCAGCCAATGAGATGGCAAGCACAGAGCACTTAGAGCAGTGTCTGGCCTGGACTCAATTCTTAATAAGGAATCATCCTGAAGGTAGTTTAAAAAAAAAAAGAGCCTGAAATCTTGTAGGCCTCTTACCGGGGTCACATGTCCTTGGAGGCAGTGTGCCCAGTAGCTGGGAAAGGGCACCACGAGTTCCTAGAACCTTTAAACACACGGGGACTGTAAGCCACTGGATTCTGTGGCCTGGCACCCTGCAAGCTGTTTTGTTGGAGAACAAAACATGTTTTGCTTCAGGCAAAGTACATTTCATGGAGCGTTTGATGACACTGCCATGGAGGCTGTAGAGTCTGCGTTTCCGTTCCAGGGCCGGATCAGCGCCCAGCAGGTCCCAGTCTTTGCTGTGTATCCCTGTGGAGGGGAGGGATGCAGCCAGTTAGCACAGGTCTGCCTCTGTCCTTGGTTGTTGACATTTCAGCAGATGAGGGGGGTGGGAGGGAGGCACATGGACTTCCTGGAATCTCGCAGGGAAGGCCAGAGGACATGTGAGGAGACATATTTTGGTGCTGGGAGAGAGAACAAGAACATATTTGTAGGTGTGATGAAAAGGAGAACAGCCAGTCAGCTTCGGAACTCCTAAGTCCTGTGCAAAGGCCACATCTTTTCACAGCACTTTGGAGATTAGGAGCCCAGCTTGCATTGCCTGTTAGTACTTTTGTGGTCCAGAAGCCTACAATAGCTCATGTTTGACAGGCTGTTGGCTGTGGCATCAGTGCAAGTTGGGTTCCCATATTCTGATGGCTTGGGTACCAGCAAAGAAAGGCCTATTTTAGTGTGAGAGCTGTTTATCTCGTAATAGAGATGGGACCTTGGAATTAAATGTAGATTATTATGGGACATTTTTAGTAAAATCATTTTTTTACTATATTCTGGTGCTAATCCATATATCTTGAGATGCCCAGGTTTTGTTTGTTTTTTATATATTTAGTGTTTCAGTTGCCTTTTCTTGATAGTATCAGGTTGAGTTTCTTGGTTTCAAGATTTAGAAAATCACCTTGACTGAAGTAGGCAATTTCTTGGATGGGTATTGAGTTGCTCCCAGAGTTGCCAGGAAGGCTGGAGAAAGAGGCCTGCACCGAGGGCAGATCCAGGAGGACTAGTCAGCCATGGGCAGTGAGCTCTGGGATGAGCGGCCTTTCTTTTATGCGAAGACCCTCCAGCCAGTTATTCTGTCACTGCACCTCCTACCTTAGTGGTTCCCACTAAGCTTAGCACATGCCCCACAGGGGGCAATTCAAATTTTAAAGGGGGCAATTTAAGAATGAGTTATTAACAGTGATTTTTTGCATTTCTTAAGGTTCTAGGGGCCTCATATACAGTATATAAGTATACATTGTGACATATTTATGCATTTCAGTCCTCTATTATATGTTTTGAAACTTTATGTTCTATTTTTTCATATTATTATTATTTTAACAATTTCTTAGTGGTTTCTTCCTCAGTACTTCAACTGTCCTTTCATTCTTTTATTTTTTTCTATTTCATGGATGCCATGTTCATTGGAAGCTTGTTAAACCAAGTTAATGGCCTTTTAGTCTTCCTCCATGTGAATAGTTCACTTTTTGAATAATAAGAATTATATGTCACAGGAGGGCATCAGGATTTTAGAGATGCTTAGGTGGGTCATGGCCAAAAAGAGAAGGTTGGGAACTACTGCTCTAGTAGAAATCCCAAGTCTCAGAAGAATGAATACTTGCTGGTTGTGTTCGTGCCCAGAGAGAGTCTCCTGGAAGAAGTCTGAGAAAACCTTTAGGGCTCGCAGAGTGAGGGTATCCTAATTTGCTTTCCTGTGTACAAACGAGGAAGAGGCAACTATGTAAAAGGTTATCTGGTGCTGTTAGGAAGGTGCAATGGGTACTTCCAAGTGTGCCCATTAGTTGACAAGCATTCTGATTGTTAATATGCCAGAATAGACCTGCAAAGATCAGAATTACTCTGTGGGACAGCTATAGATATAGGTATAAATATAGATAGAGATGTAGATAGAGATATAGATAGTGCAGATATAGATATGTATATATATTTATAGATAGATGCACTATACCTACTTACCCATCCCAGTGTGATGCCTATGCCATTTTATGATGGACTATGTTTCAAGAGCAGTGTCTTGAGTGCCAGGGACCTTTTTTCCTCTTTGTAACCATAAACATCTTTGTGAGATATAAATGTCACCAGAAACCAGAGTAACAGATGAAACACTCCACAGGGTAATAAATATGCGAAGGACCTTGCCTGGTATTTTGTAGCAAGGACGAGTTTAGAGTCTATCCAAGACTGAGAGCCTAAATTGGGATCCACCATTTTTATCGTTTCAATACTTACACCAGCTCTTAGTTGCCATAAACAGGCAGGGCCAGAGGAACCTTGCTGGTTATTCACGCTGAGTCGCTGCCTTTGGTTGTCTTAGTGCAGAGGTCCTTACTGGGAGCAGTTTCCCGAAGGGGAACTGGGCAGCGTCTGGAGACATGTTTGGTTGTCACACATGGGCGGGGCTGTGCTGGTGACTTCTGGTGGTCAGGGATACTGCTAAACATTCCACAGTGTACAGGACAGCCCCCACAAAGATTAATACACTCAAGATACCAAGAGAGCAGGGATGGAGAAACCCTGTTTTGGTGTAAGACGTCAACGCCACTCAAGTCAACTTATGTAAAGTAATGACTCTGGTAGGGAGACACAGTTTTTGGATATGATGATAGCCAGGGCTTCTGGGACTCAGAGAACACAGCAGACCCGTCTGGCTTCCCTTCCATGTCTCCTCTGTGTCATTTTCACTTTCCCCAATCTGCTTTTTGCACGTGCCGGGAAATCAGCTGCTCATAGCTACTGAGCATCTCATAAGATGGTTGAGGCTTTTCCCTGATTTAGTGTCAATAATCTCCCCCACCCCCAAGAAATTTTGAATGGCCTGGCATAGGTCAAGTGCTCACCGTTGAACTAATCAGCAATGGCCCAGGCACAAGGCTGGGTCCCCTGACATTGACATGCTCACTGCTGCTCTCCGCAGGTGTAGCAGGGCCTTTTCTAGAGAACTGGGATTGTTTTAAGCTGGGCTGCTACCCTCATTGAGGTATGCTTCAATTGCATGTTCCTTTATTGCCAGGACACATGTAACTCCTGTATCACTTCCAGCAGAGCTGTGACAGAGAATGTCACTGAGACATTGCCGATTGGTTGAGCACTTTGGCTGAAAGTCACAAAGGCAGGGGCACCTGCAGAGGAAAGGGTGTCCCTATGTGTTTCTGGGAAGCTGGGCCCTGACCTTTGTTGTGAGATTGCTGAACCACATTGGGGCTGGAACCATGGTCAAGCCTGGCTTCTTGCCTCCAGACTTGTGATTTTGTAAACTTCTAAGACACATAGTCTATCCTGGTACAACTTTAGATGGTTTCTGTCATTGCTTCTCTGTCCACCATGGAGGCTGACTTCCTTGGCCTGACTTTGTCCTGTTGGATATGTTTGTTACAGTGGATTTGAAACTCTGGTCAGTTTCTCAGATGATATTGATATATATTTTTCCACTAAGATGAAATTTGTCAAGCCTGCATTGTGCTATGCCCTATTAAAATGGTGCCGAGACCCAATTATGGCAGCTACAAAGGCATTCAGAGTAAGCACAGAAAAACACATAAAGGGATTAAAGATCAAAAATCGGATTCCAGTGAAAGTCCATTAGGAGACATCAGGCAGAAAAACATGAAAGAATTAGAATATGAAGAACAAAGCCACAAAGAGCATTTTGGATGTACTTACGTCTTCCCTCCCCCTTCCCTGCAACCATTTAATTTTGAGCATGTTTACTCTCTTAAAAATGAAATGAAATGATCGATTGTACTTTTGTCAGGTGGACGTGTTTTTAAAGTCTGGTGTGAAATGAATTGCAGATGGGTTTTCTGGCTTGATCCTGTTTTTCTCCTCCTGGTCTTAGACAATCTGGTGTCGCTGAATCATGAAATCGCTGCTGGTGAGCACACTCACTGGGTTGATAGAGCTGCTCAGGGACTGGGTGGTGGTGGCAGCTACACTCAGGTGAGGGGCTGGGACCCCTGTTCCCCATTTTACTGTTTGCAAAGATGCAGCAGCGTTGGGGGAGGCACTGAGATTTACTATTTTGAGAGATGGGGCTGTCATTCAGTTTTTAGCCACACCTCTGGGCCTTGATGAAGACTGGTCAGGGCAGAGCAGCTCAGAACCAGGTGGGAAGCAGTCGCTGCTGCATGGTTTTCCTTGGGTCTCTCTCCCTTCAGCAGATTCACTGACAAATCCTTACCCAAATGTTTGATTTCCCTCTATTGCTTGCAAAGAAAATATGTATGTGACCTCGTAGGAAAGAAGATATTCTTCTACCTTTTCTACCTGTATCAGCTGGAGGTATCTGCTCCAGGCTGTTCAGTGGGGCTGGTGAAAGAGATGGAAATCTCCCAGCGTACAGTAGTCTCCCACTCGGGCTCAGATGCTCACACGCTGCACAGAACTGCATCCATCAGGACGATGGGGATGGTGGAGAGTGAGAGAACAAATGTCCCACCACATATGTTCCATCTAAAGGAGGCAGCTCCTACTTAACTGCAGTTATTTTTTTCGATGCAGTAGCACAGGCTCTGTATTACCAGCTTTTCTGATATTCCTCAAAAACTAAAACAGTAAAGTGAAAAACAAAAAAAAACAAAGCAGATTTTTATGGAAATAGTCATCATGATTTCTCTATGTTAGCAACCAATTAACTTATACATTTAAATATATGGGAAACATGCATGCACACACATATGTTAATAGATGTACATATATGTATATGTATATAGTTATGTGTAAGACACACTACATGTATATACATATAATGTGTGTATTGCACATAACTAAATGTATATTTAGAATATATATTTTTATATATTTCATATAAAGCATCACAGGAATACTCTAAAGATAAAAGAGAGGCCATAAGTATTTCCCAAATTAGTATTTCACATTCCATCATTTTTCCCTTTTATTTTGAAAAGTGCCACTTTGAAAACTAAAGTCTTAACTTGAGACCAGTGTCATTGATTAAGAATCTTTACATACTTAGAAAGCTTTCGTGAAGGTGCCAAAACACCATGGATTTAAATTTCCTTTATTTTAAATGGAACAGAGGCCCTAGTAGAGTTTAGGGGATTTATGGTGAGAGGGGACATAATCCCTGGGACCATTATGCTCAGATTAAACCAACAAAGAAAGGCTGTTACAATGACCCAGAAAATTTCACCGTGATTTCCAGAATGAGAGGTAAATCTTTCTCGTTCCCATACAAAGAGACTGCCCTGAGGAGGGAGTGCCAGGTGACCCTCCTGACTCAGGCTTTACTTACCTGTGCAGCCTTCGGTCTGCCCATCTAATAGATAGCCGTTCTAGTCCTCATCTTTGGAAGGCCTTTCCTAACACCTGGGAGAACGTGTGAGCATTAACTGATGTGATAGCATTTATGAAAATCTAGAGCTATGCTGTTAGTATGGCAGCCAGGAGCCATGTGTAGCTAATTGCAGTTACTGTAATTAAAATGAAATCCACATTTTCAAAAAAACAGTTGTATAGCCACATTTATATTTCCAGTGGTCAGTAGCCACATGTGGTTGCCATATTGCACAGCACAGATATAGAACATTTTCCTCATTCCAGAAAGTTCTACTGGACAGTACTTACTACATCAGCATGTACTAGTAGAGTGTGGGGAAGACTCAAGAACAGTCTTACTCTTAGAACAGTAAGAAAAACAGGGTGGACCAGAAAAATTGGGGTTCAAACCCATAACACCAACATGGCATCACACAGGCCATTAAAGGCTCCAAGTCATGGTTTCCTCACTGACACGTAGAGGTACTCTAACTCTCCATCATGATACAAACAGGAGCAGTTGTGAGCTTTAGAATCAGATCCAGGTTCAAATCCCAGTTCTGCCTCTAAGCCGCCCTATGACTTTGTCAGTTTGCTTCCAGCTGAGCATTCTCATCTTTATAAAGTGGGGATAATAAGGCAGGTCATGAAAATTTGGGGGGAAATAAAATTAGTGTGTATGCCATGCAGAGCCTACATCTTCAATGTCTACTCAGTATGCAAATTATGGATATTCCAGTAATGCTGAATACTCCCTCCTTTTCTAAGTTTCAAAAATACATTTCTAGAAGCAACTAATTAGCCAATACACTGAGATGGGCATAACTACTACACTGAGAAGAGGGCGGAGCACAGGTTACTACTCCTGAGTGCAGTGACCGGAAGCAGCCCCCTTCTGCCCCTAACTAGTGGTACAGCTTTAGTCAACACATTTTTACCTCTCCATGACTCAGGTTATGGTAAAGGTCAAATGAGAGAAGAATTTAACATGGAGCTGCACACATAGAAGCTCTAGATAATAACAAGAATGTAGTAATACAAGAATCAACTATTCATAATAGTTAGAATAGAATATACTATTAGTAAGCCCTCTGGATGAAGAATGTAATGTGGTGGAAGCTTAAATGAGTGTGGAAGGAAAGGGGAGAAAAAAAAGGTTTCATAACTCAAGAATGAATGGGGGAACCAGTTCAGTGTGCTTTTCAGGCCAAGTCCCCAACCTTAGAAAGCACACACACCCCAATAAACCAAAGCCAGGAAGCTCCCTCAGCTCTGAGAGGCTACCCAGGCCATCAGGTGGAAGCCCAAAGCGCCCTTCTCCTGTGCCTCCTGCAGCTTTTCTGCAAAGCAGAGTCCTGAGCTAGAAGCACAGGCGGACAGATGGTGTCCCAAAGACTCTCCCTCCAGCCTTTCATCTCTCCTCTCACTATTAATTCATCTGTTTGGACGGATATGTTCACGCATGGAACCAAGATGAATAATAATGAGGTTTTTAATAACTCCCAGCATTTGCATTCCTAGTTACTCTTTACATGGTTCTAGCTGATTAAAATGAATCATTTACATAATTAACATATGGTTATAGTGTTCGCTTTAATATGCTGATTATCTCAATACTTTTGTCTGGAGTCAATTGGATTCAAACTGTAACAATTGTTTGAAGTGAGACTAGTTGATTCCTGGGAGGATGGGAGATGCTGGCCATGGTGCCTGATTAGCAACAGTGCACAACTTGCCAAGAAGTTTGTGTTGTTTCTGGTCTGCAGTGTGATTGAGAAACATGTAAATAAAAATAGTAATTGCAATGGTCATGGTAGCTCCTGTTCATTCCCTGCCAGGTGCTTTCCCTTCCATTATCTCAAATTCTTGCAGCCACCCTGCAAGTACAAAGCATTTCCCCACTTTACAGAGGCAGAAAGTGAGGCTCTCAGAAATGAAGGGGTTTCATTGAAGCCAGAGTGCTGTTATGTATGAGAGTCACGGACCATGCAAGCTCTTCTTCAATCCCTAAACCCAGACTTTTAATTATTCTATGTCCAACTATGGCACTATTGACATGTTGGCCAGAAAATTATCTGTTGGGGGAAAGGGGTCGCCCTGCGCATTATAGATCTCTTCGCAGCATTTGTGATCTCTATCCTCCAGATGCTAGCAGAAATCCCACCCCTATGTGTGACAATCAAAATACTTCCGGGCATTCTTCCTTTGGGGGCAGAATTGTCTTTAGTGGAGAACTACTGCTCGAGGCCACCTTCTCTGTAATATATATATATATATATATATATATATATATATATATATATATATAATTGATTTTTTTTACAGAGTGGAAGGGAGAGGGATAGAAAGTCAGAAACATTGATGAGAGAGAAACATCGATCAGCTGCCTCCTGCACGCCCCCCACCGTGGATGTGCCCGCAGCCAAGGTACATGCCCTTGACCGAACTCAGGACCCTTCAGTTCATAGTCCGACACTCTATCCACTGAGCCAAACCGGTCTCGGCTCGAGGCCACCTTCTTTCCTTATAAGAGAGACAAATGCTTATGAGCAAATGTGTTGTCTAGGATGGTCTACTGGTGTTGAGAAACTAGCTGTTTCTAAATATGCTAATAACACTGCCATCATATTTGACTATTTGGAGGTGTTATGTTATATGTGACCCATGTATCTGATTCAGTCTTCCAATTATATAAGGCATCTTTGTTTTTAGCAACTTCAGTAAGCTCTCTCTCTCTTTCTCTCCCTCCCCCCCCCTCTCCTTCTCTTTCTAACTTCTGTAAAGGACATGCTTGATATTTTCAGATGTATGGTTTTGCTGAGTTCACAGCATGCATTTCAGGATACCATTTTCTCATTAGCAGACCCTAGGCATGGGTGCCATCAGCTATGATCTGATTATCTTGCTAGTTCACATTGAATTTGAAAGGGACTTGTAGCAGAGTGGCCAATTTTCCTGTTCAGGTACCCGAGGTTTTGGAATGTGTGCCTTCTGAACATTCATGCATATTTGAAACACATTTTGGCTAATTGCATGACTGTTGTCCACAATTAGTCTGTGGTAGGCATGATTAATTGCAAGGCACACTGACATTTATGCATAAAATGCTTGAGGTCAAAAATAAATGGAGAGAAATGGTAACTAAAACACTGATGAGTGGAATACTAATGCCGGGTGACCCCAGAAGCAAACCCCCAAAAGGGGAATTTCTGCCTCAGCAGGATAGGTATTTTATTCAGACAGATGTCTCTGTGTTTTTGACTTCCTTGTATTTTGTTCTCTTCTCCTCCAAAAATCTTTAGCTTTATGCTGGTTTTCAGAAGCCTTTCTGATGTTTTAATAAATACCAAGGCCTGCCTTATTCTCCTCACTCTGTCCTCCTCCCAAGCAGGTTCCACATTGGCTTCTTTAAAATAACATTTATGTGTTACATGCTTTTCATGAAGAAACAAAAAACAAACACATGGGCTGCAATCCCATCATCCAGATCAACTGGTAAACATTGTGGGTGTTGTTTTTTTTCAAGTTAAAGGGTTACATGACCACAATTAATAAGAACAATAGCACTAATACTAGCAAAGGGAAGGAAGAATAAATCTCATCTCCAAATTTCAATCCTAACTAAAGCTAATTATTATCAATGGCTGGGAGTAGAGGAGGGCACATGTATACATATGTCCAGGTAAAATATATACCTGTGGATGTATGAGCAGATGTATTTTATTTTCACAAAACCACCATCTTTTAGGCCCTGCTATCTTTTAATCTTGCTTTAAGGTACTTATTAATGTGCCATAGGGAATTTATCATATTATCACACCTGGCTGCCCTCACTCCCTCAATTATCCTCCATGATATGCTTGTGATATACCTTATTTAATCTATCCACTTCATGGACTCTTCAATTGTTTGTTTTTATGTTATAAACATCAATACCAAGTGCATGCACATTGAGTGGCCTGTGTAGTCGAGATACATAAATAAACATGGATTTACACCTTGGTTAAATATTACATTTAGCATTGTGGCTAGTAGGTTAAAAGTTGGTATCCCAGAACTTGTTTTTAAAGATGAGATTCAAAACTTAGTTCTTGCTACCCAGTTCAAACCACATTCTTACCGTAATATAGACATCTTATTTTAAGGTGCATGAAAAGGAAGAAAAATGTTACATTTTTGAGCATCCACTATTCAGAGATGTATTTGTCTTCGCCTGTACCTCTGGCTTTTGTGCCAGGTTCACAGCCTTGTGTTGGAGACAGGGCCTGGACACTGAAGATCACGTGAGGAAGCATAACCGCTATGCACTCAAAGGCCTATAACCAAGGAGTTAGCTAGCTGCCCCCAACTCCAAAGGAGGCAATGTCCACTCACCTTGGGAGACTCCACAGCTACTGAGTCTGTATTAGGCACCTAATTTGTGTCCTCATAATACTATTTTGTTTGAAATCTGCCTCTTTATTTTTGCTACCAAAATTAGAGTGTAAGTTCCTTGAGGGCAGGGACTTCTATGGAAAGAGAATGTGCATTCTGGACCAGCCCTGATTGATTAGTAGTGGCTTCTTGGATCTTTGTCTGACTCAGGAAGGAGGTGGTTCACAATCGATTAGCAATGCCTGCTATGGGCTATGAGTAGAGGAAGGCCAGCCTACAAAGTGTTCTTTTCCCATCCTCCCAGAATAAATAGAAGGGCTATTTATTATGGTTGTTTGGTAGACAGAAAACTTGTGTATGTAAACAACTTTTGGGGAAAAGGAATAAAGGAAGCAGGAAAAAGAAAGAGGGAAGAGAGAGACAGAAAGATCTACTGAAAATATGAAGAGTATCCGAGTTCTAGGCTGGTCTTTTTTGTACATTTTCTGTGGTTTTGAAATTTATTACAGGGGATATGGGCTACATTTGAAACGAGAAGAAAGACCATAATAAGTCTTATCATAAAATAAATTAATAAAATGAGATAATTTTAAAGCCAAGCCAGTGCACAGGGCTAAAAGGCACAAAGGCTCTGGGATAGGTGGTGGAGGCGGCTCTGCATGTCCTTATTCTCCTGGCTTTGTAGGACCACCATGGCTGCACCTTCTCCTTGGCAGGATGGACAGTGTTAATCTCCAGCCCCTGAGTAAGACTAGTAAATGCCAGACTGTGAACAGGAGATGGCTGAAACAGAGTGCCTGGGCAACCATTACCTTTAATAAGGCAGCATGTGGCTAGTCTATAATTGTCAGGGAATGATGGAGGGAAGGAAGCGGGCCCTGTGCTTTGCTGTGAATAAGAAAGGGAGGTCACCCAGCTCTTTGCTGTGTCCAGGAGAGTCAGGAGGCCTTACATGAAGGACCTTGACACATCAGCAGAGCAGCTTTTGTCCAGAAAACAGACTTGGCTTAAGGAGGCTCTGCTCCCTGTGAGATGCAATTCAGGCCCATCTCCATCCAACCCAACTCTGGGCTGGTAACTTAGGCCCCAGGAGCAGCCCTTTGCAATGAAACTCTATCACTTTGGAAGCTTAGCAGATGGGAATTGTCATAAATGATATTTTAATCACAGATATGAGCCATAAAACTTGAACGATAAAGTATCTTTCTGAGACACACATGGAGAGACAGATACAGAGGCAGACCCGACAGGAGCCTGCTGCGTCTCTGAGGGAGGGAGACTGATACTGGGCATTTAATCTCAGCGTTGGGCGTCTTGGATGTTCTGAAATAGAGGACACAGCATGGAACATGGGACTTGGGATCAGACAGAGCTGGGTTCCAGTAGGAGTGGAAACATTTCCCATTCTATGGAATCCTGTTCCTTGGGTTCTATTTTGGAGCCTCACTGTTTTCCCTGTAAAAGGAGACTGTTGGCATGCCCTTTGTTAGGAGCTTCTGGACTCATTTGGCATAGTATTGACACACTCCAGCTGACCATCACCTACTGCTGTTCGTCCTCCTCACAGCACTTTCATCAAATGTGTGTGTTGCTTGTTCCTAGTTATGCTGGATTATTCAGCTGTGCTGAATAATTCATTAGGGCTTGGGTTCCCAGGTACACATCAGGGCAAGTGTATCCAGCAGACAATAGCCGTAAGCCAATATGCATATTAATGCTTTTTACTCAAGGACTATATGCGACTCTAACTGACCTCAATCCCACCTCTCCAGGACTGCTATAACCTTAACTTGACAGGCAGAACTCTCTGCATGGATGAAGGGGTGATGTCATGGCCAACTTAAAATAAATTTTAAAATGACACAAACTATGGAAGTCTTCTAGAAATACATATCAAGTTCATGCTTTTGTACTTAGTCATGCTATTTTGCTGCCAACAATTTTGTAATGGCCTCGCCTATACAACATCAGATATCCTGGGGGTCTGTATGCTTGTTGCCATTTCAAACACTCAGGTATTTTAAAAGAGCAAAATGATTGAGTCCTGTCATTCCACCTGGAATGCATCTCCTCCATAACCTGCCAGGACTCATATTTAAAGGTCTTCACATACACAAATCTAAATGTAGTGTGGGATGATTTAAATTAGCATCTACTACATATGTGCAGGTACCCTCAAGGTATGCCATTGGCATTTTATTATAGTAAATATGCATATGTGTGTGGGGGGGAAAGGGACAAGTTGTAGTGGGGGAAGAACACTTTTGGTTTCTACCATGTTTCAGGCATGAAGCCAGACATCTTGCATGTATTATTCTAATTATTCATTTCAGTAACCACAGGAAAATAATATCATTTTCCATACCCTGAGATAATTACACTGAAGCTCAGAGAGATAAAATTGCTTCTATGGCCACCTTGCAAACTACTGAATGACTACTGAATATTCAAAGTCAGCACTGCCTCATTCCAAAACTTAAAGTCTTCCTACTATCCTATCTTATCAGTCTTAGGATATGATGAGTCTAAGATAATTTTAGTTATAATAATTAAAGCAATGTCTGCTTAGGGTAAATTAAAACTCAATATCTAGGAACCCTATTTTGGGGATAAGAATACAAAAATGATTTCAATGAACTCCCCTGTTCTGGGAGTTTTCAGACTTTTGGGGTGTGTTCATTCATCCTTGCATGCATTCAACAATGATGTTTCTATCCTTCTTGATCCCCCAGGTCCTTCTAGAAATGTACCTAACATAAACACCACCAAAAACTATTCAGGTTGAAATACTGTCTCTCTTGTTGCTCTGATAGTTTGTCCTAAGAACACCTTGCCTACAAACACAGGAAGTAACAGATGGTCTCTTTTCTTTATCTGTCTCTCTTTCTCCTTTCCTAGTTTACTCCATTACTCTTCCTCTCCATACTTTTGTGAATTATTTTTATCTACTTTTTAATTATGACACTAGCAGCATTTTATTATCTAGGACCATTTTGGACAGATATTCTCTGATATAAGTGACTTGAGAAGAGAAAATCTTGGGCATGCGTCCTGGCTTCTCAACAAAGGGAACGATAAGCATTGTGTAGGCAGCATCAAGCGTTGAAGCCATCGGCAGCCCACACCCTGGGTCCTATGCCCTAGATTGAGAAGGAAAGTTTGATTTGAGCTTTTATTGTTGAAAAACCGTGCATTGCAAAAAATGTGGGATGTGTATTTTTAAGATACTTTTCTAAAATAATACAAGATAATATAACTATTCAGTATGCAAGCATTCATTACATTTTGGAATATATGTGCTATATATATATAGTTTTATAGTCTACTTTTTAAGAAATACACATAATTGATCTGTTGATGTGGTAAAATAGCTATTTTAGACAAAATTCTGATAATCTTGTCCCTTACATACTACTGGCTCTTCATGCTATTACATGGTATTAGCCTCTCAGCTTCATTAAGATTCCTGGAATGCATTCTGTGTGAAATCATTTTATTTAAAATCATTGGTATATGGCTCAACACAGCATTCCTTTGAAGAGAGCCAGGACTTCCATCCCCATTTCACAGATGAGCACTGGAGATAAGAACAGGTTAAGTCATTTGTGCCTGAGGTCAGACACGCTGGGAGAAAGATTAAGAGTTGGTGAGTACTCACCTGGGAGCTGTGTCGGCAATAAGTCTCTGAATTCAAATTTTCCAACATTAGAATTTTCTGGGTTAGACCTCTAGCTGACTACCATGGGACATGATGTTATGTAATTAATTACGACTATAATTATCTTGGTTTCTGGGTCATTTAAAGATCATCAATGCATTTTGTTTCCAAGGTTCTTGCAGCAAAGGAATTTTTTTTCAAGTACAGTATAATTAATCTCGTTTTTAGACTTTTAAATAAGATGAAAGTTACATTAGTGCAGAGACTGAGTTCATCTTTGCTGGGGTGCATCGCAGTAGAGAATGTATAGACTTCAGAATAATTGAAAGCACCAGTCATCTTTCTGAGAACATAAACCTTCCTGGTTAGAGTGGAGCTAGCTCCCTGGGAGGAGGCAGTGCCCAGAGGCCCCCAATACATACACATATGAAGGGCTGAAATAGTCCATGCAGTAAACCTAGATAGCATTCTTTTACATCCCTGAGCAACATGCGATTTGTTAGAAAAGCAATGATTTATTTAGGTCCTTATAAAGGTTTCTACAGAAGTCCTGGGAGATACAAAATGTTTATAGAGTCGAAGAACTTTAAATTTCACTTTTTAGTGTAAGTCATAGAATATTCAGGAAAGTGCCTTTTTCTGCCTGCTTAAATGTTAAAAAGCAATTCTTGATGCTTTTCTACTCAGTGCATGAAGACTTCCTCAATCTGAAGTGTTCTAGTATATATACATTACCTCTCCTGGCTCCTAATGACACTGGGACACACAGAGCCCAACATCACACAAGGAAAGAGGTGGCATGCATTTCAAACTGAATCAATCACCAGACATCCCATTCACAGAGCCAGGCCTGTTTGCATTCTTTACATGTCACTGCAGGTGACACACAGAAGTTTCTGAAGAATCATTTAGTCATTAAGACATATTGAATATGACAGTGGTCCTTGCAAATCAATCATTTGGAGTAAAATACTATAGTAACAGCCAAAGGAGCATGTAAACCCTGTTGCTCTGGAATCCATATTTGCAGAGTAGAGAAAATGATTTAGGATCATCTATAGTATTATTCTTTATCAGTAGAGAATGTTATAGCGCGTAAATATGTGAAAGGTAAGTCATTATTTGTGCACTTATTAATTCATCCTATACACATTTATTGAGAGCCTTTCTGTGCTCCAGGAAGTATTTCAGGCACCAGGGATACTGAAGTAAATAGGAAATCCAGGTTCTTGCTCACCTGGAACTTAAATTTGGGGGAAGAGAGAGACATAAGGAATCAAGAAATAGTAAGGAAAATGCAGGGAAATACAACCAGGTGATGAAAAGCCAATAAGGGAACTAACTGGTGCTCCTTAGTGTGGAGACTCAGGGAAGACCTAAGAAGGTGATGTTTCAGCTGATACACGAATGTCAAGAAGGAGCCAGCCAGATGAGCATGTGGAGGAAGAGCATTCTAAGGGACAGGACATGCAAAGCCTCTAAGTTGGAACAAGCCTGACATACCTGAAGAAGAGTACAGCGGCCCTGGTGGCCAGAGGATGTGGGTTCAGAGGGAGATACCAGAAAAGAAAGGCTGATATGTAGATAATCCAGATCAAGAAGAATATTTTTGGGCAAGGTAAGGGTATTGAACTTTAGGGTCAGTGAGTGGGAAGTTAAGTCATGCCATGCCAGGTTTGAAGAGGGTGCATAGAACATCTCCTGAGCTGGAGAGGGAGCATGTGGTGAATATAAAGGTGATGAGGAGGCTCCCGTATCATTTAAGTTCAAAGGTTGAGGGAACAGGGTTCTGCGTTTGCCAGCCATACCTTGCAGTGCACTGGACAATCCTGGACAAGGAAGAGGTGAGGCGGTGATGGCCAAGGCCAGATGCATTCTAGAACTGCTACTCCTCAAGCTTCCTGAGGTAGCTGGTACTCATGCAACATCTCTCTCTCTCTCTCTCTCTCTCTCTCTCTCTCTCTCTCTCTCTCTCTCTCTCTCTCTCTCTCTCTCTCGTGATTTTCCATCTGTATATGGCCTCTGTACCAAGCCAGGGGCAATTTCGACCTGCAGATGCATTCAGTGTGGGACTGGGTGGTGAGAGAAGCACCAGGCTCATTATCTTCCCTTTGGTGAGGCATACTTGGTAGGAGTTCCGTTTTGAAGACCTCCCCATAGCCTTTTATTTTCCAGGCATTTCCGCTCGCCAGCATCCAGCCTTTCTCTGGTGAGTTCTTAGCTGTTTTTCTCAATGGCTGCTTGGTACAGCAGGGCATGGACACTGGTGTTGGGTAAGCTGCTAATTCAGCCTCATTCCTGGCCATTCTTCTTGTGGAGCCATGAGAGACATTTGCAAAGCAGCGGATGGTATGTTGTTAAGTAGCAGTAGCTGTGGCTTAGCATTACCCTGAGAGACACAGTAGAGGATCAGACAGACCTTGGAAAAGTCCCACCAATATTTAGAATCTGGTAGGCTATGAAGTAGGTATTTATGCTCTGAGCTGAAATGGAAACATTAACAGCACTTATCACATGGAATTGTAGCTCGGAGTGTGTTCCTGGCACATCATAAGCACTCGATAAACAGCAGCCGGTGCTCTTGCTGTTGATGGCAGTGGCAGTAGTGAACTCTCTAGGGTTAAGGCTGGTGTTTGGAAGAGAGAGGCTCTGCGATTGAATGAGATTGAGCATTCCTATTTCGTATAAAACTAAAGAGCTTCAGTGATAATTGCATTTTGCATCTTCCTATTTGAAACTTTACATTTTAGGCTGTTTTAAAAGAATAAAAATAGCATCTTATTGACCAAAATATTAGAAATAGTCTAATTGAAGAGAATAAAAAAATAGAACACTTGTGCACCATGGATTTCTTCAGAGCCATGGAAATGAATGAATCCGAGCTGTCTATACACAAGACCTGCAGCTCCAGCCATTGTTACCATGCATGAGCAATGCAAGGTGAAGATAATTTATTCAGAAATGCATCACATGCAATAGTTGTAGTACTCTATGCCATTCAGAAATGCATACATGTCTGGTACACATACATATACAAAAATGAAACCTCGAAACCCAGGATACTGGTTGCTTGTAGAGATTAGAGTCAGATACAGTTGAGGAGCTTTTCAGACTAGGAATTGAATGTCACTAAAAGGCTTTATTACTTAAGCTGGAAAGTGTTTATATAGGTGGGTTTGTGTATTTTTGTGTACTGTTTCATATGTCTGAGCTATGAATATTACGGCATGTTTATAAAGTAACACATGCTCTGAGCTATATATATATTTTTTTTCACAGCATAGAATTGTATAAAGTAAAAAACACAGTCTCTCTCCCTCTCACCCTTTCTTTGTCCCTCATTCCATCATTTAATAATTGTTAGAACATCTTTCCAGATATTATCTTTGCGCATTCAAAATGCACACGCTCAGAACATACACACTTACTTAATAAAATAATTTGTTACTTCTTGTCAGCACTTAAAAACTGTGTAAACCTTTTAATGTCAGTACATATAAATTATCCTCCTCAATCTAATAACACCTGCCTACTAATCATATTTCCATGTAATTTGTTTAACCAGCTCCCCTATTGATAGACATGTGTATTAAAAATAATTTTTAAAAACACCCTGCAAATCCCGGGCTGCTTTCAAGTCAAATACAGCGGCTTCGGTTTGCACTGTTGGCCATCCAAATATTTTGTCTCCGCTAGGGCACACACTCAGATGTTTCACTGAGTTGTTTTGGTTTTCAAGGGAGTGTTCATGGGATTCATTCTCTGGGGACAGGGTGAGTGGGGACAGAAAAGCTTAAAATCTCCAAGGAATTCAGATTAATGGAAGCCTGGGGTCTCCTTCCTCTTGCCAGCCTCCTCTTCCAAGATGTTAGTGATTTTCAAGAATCACAGGCATTATAGATGCCAACACTAAAGCATGAAGGGAAAGATACAAAAAGCAGTGTTTTGAAAATAAGGTTTTGAATTTCCACACTTTCCGGAGAAAATAGATATGTTCAATGGTCTTTCTAGTATGAAATGCTTTGTAAGTATTTTGTCTATCTGACTATTTAACCTTTAGGTCATAGAGATCATGCTTCATCCCATAGGCCCTGTATTTGGCTTTGAATCCAAGTAAATGGAGACAGTTCTAGGAACTTGAAATTTCCCACATGAAACTCCTTGCATAGAATGCCCACTCCAGGGCAACCTCTAAGGGGATTGAGTTGGACTCCAACTCCTTCTTTCCTCTCTTATTATGACTTATATGACTTATTGCTTCATTATACTAATAATGCATATAACAAGAATACAACAAGCAATTAGGGTAAGAAGTTCATATTTGAAATAAGCAGTGTTTGCACTACACAAAAGTAACTCCTACTCTCATTTCAGAAATCTCTGACAATTTGTCAATGAATGCACACATTTGTAAAATATATACTAGTAGCTACAAATATGGATACATACATTACACTTTGTTTTGTAATTTTTGATTTAAACAGAAAATGCTATATTAGAGCATATTCCGTTCCATTAAACTTACCTTTTTTTAAATGGCTTCGCAGTATTCCATGGCATGAATGTTCCCTAAATAGGGGATATGGTTTTGGGTATCATTTTTTATCTCACTGTTATAAGATTTATTATGGGGGGGTTTGCTTTTGTTATTATTTTCTTTATTTGATAGATGACAGATTTTCCCCTCTTACAAGAACAGCAAATGCAATTCAATGCAAATTTGGGATTTGCATGAATACACATTTCACCCATGACCAGCATGGACAGGTAGGTAGATGCTGAATTCACAGCGGGTTTGTCAGCCTTGGCAGTACTGACCCTTTGGTTGGATAGTTCTCTGTGTGGGTGGCTGGCCTGTGCTTTGTTGGCTGCTTAGTAACATTTGTGGCCTTCACCCATTAGATGACCACTGCGCTTTCCCCTCCACTCTCACACCCCAAAATGTCTTCAGACGTTATTCAATGTATCCTTGGGAGCAAAATCCCCCCCTTTTGGGAATCACTGTTTTCAAGAGATTAGGTTCTCTTTTTTAATTTTTTTTTTAATTAAAAGATGTCTCCTGCATTTCTTTCTATAGATCATAGGAATTTTTTTTCAATTTTATTGATTGATTTGAGAGAAAAACATCCATCTGTTGTTCTACTTATGTATATATTGATTCTTGTATGTGCCCTGACCAGAAATTGAACCCACAACCTTGGTGGATTGGGACGATGTCTAACCAACTGAGCTATCACCCAGTCAGGGCAAGGGATCAGCTTCTGGATTTGCTAAAGAATGATCTCATATTGTAACATTTATAAACCAATTGAAAGTTGCCCATGGATTAGCACCTACAATAAAATTCAAACTATTTTGAGAAAACAATATATTTGAGTAGGGCGTAATTACCTCTTTTTTTATTTCAAGTGACAAAAGCCAATATATCACACTTAGCCACGATGAAGACTCCACTTCAGTAAACTAATTAAACTAATCCTATCTCAACTCATTATTCTCAGTTTCTCTAAATATTTTAACACTTTAGATTTATTTCATGACATAAATTATAGCACACTTAAAGCTCTGCGAGGCCCTCAAGAGTTTATTTTGGACTTTTAAAATGTGACTTGAAGCTTTATCTAGAATGTATCTTTTTTCATATCTTTCCCGGCTAATTATTCACCTTAATTATGACTAATTATTAAAAGTGATGTATTGCTTTAATTAAATGAAAGCGCTTGCCTTCTTGTTAGCACTTATTAAACACCGAGAATGCTACAATGATACCGCAGCTCCAGAAACGGCGTAACTGTTTTTCTTGCTGCAAGCTGATGGAGACACACATTTAGGAGACTGATGAAGGTGCAGGCTGGCCAGAGAAGTGTTACTCATGGTTGAAAGGAATTAAAGTCAGGGTCCATCCCGGATCCATTTTCCAACAGAGGATGGCCGCATAATTAAAACGCTAATGCAAATCCCGCTACTTGTACTTAGGTTCCAAAGCCAGCATACATTAAATAGAAATTTAGCCCAAGTGCTTCCTGGAGAAGCCAAGAGGAATCACGCCTAAGTACCACTTCAGAGTAAATTGCTCGCTCCTTATAGACGTGTAATGCAATTAAATTGAGGAGCTGGAAGCTGCCTCCATCGAGTAGGTTCAGATATTTGTCTCTTGACATCTCCCTGTACAGGGTGCCATGCTGAGGAGGAGAGATGGGCCACCCAGGCAATGAGCTGTTCATTAGAGTTGACATATGCTGAGCCAGGCCAGAGGATGCCTGAGGAATAGAGGCTTTCCTTTGGCATCTGAACTAAAAAAAAAGTCAATAAACAAGATAAAAAATGCAGCCTTCAAGTGGATCTTAAGATAACCATTATTAGGGAACATACCCTGTTCTTCTCTGATGCTAGCAGGTGTTTTTCATCCAAGTGATTGCTCTATGCTTTGTTCAAGAAAATTGTTATTTAGAAAAAAATACAACAACACCGACATGTATTTTTAAGATAGAATAACCTCTCTGCTTCAGACAGAAACAGGTCCCTCAAGGGAGAAAAAGCTGCTGATGGTGAATATGCATGTGGCAGCGTTTTAAGTGTTGGGGTTTACCGATTGAAATCGTCTCTGGGATGGTGTGTGTGTTTTGCTGGCCAGGGCCTCAGCCGTCCGCAGTGTTGCATGTCTGCTTCACCTTCAAAGTTTTCAGTGAGCACCAGTGAGTGCTTTCCCCTGACACATGGGCCTCACTCTTGACTGTTTCCCATTCTCTGTGCTGAAAACCATTTCCTTCGTGAGAGCTGAGAACAGGATACTTTCATGATAAGGAAATGTGAGACTCATACTTAACAGTAATCTAGAACTTTGCTGTTTTTATTATGTACATGAAACTCTGATTCAAGGGACATTCAGATCCAAACAAGAGCTTATAAAATATGTTATGGCATCCTCGAGTAAGAAAAACTCAGGATAAACAGTGAAAAAATATGTGTATTTTGCAAAAGCAAGAAGAAAGGCAGTGCTCTGGGTGTTCCTGATATAAACTTCAATACCAAAAGCAAGAGGAAAATTGGCTCCGGCTCATCACGCACCTGCACACCTGTACCCTTGCTAGCGCATGGCTGTTCTATTGTTTTGGTTCCTGAAATTAGACTTGGAGCTGAAAAAGAAGGTCTGTGTGTCGCAGTGGGTTCTGGCGTCAGACATAACAGTTTGAAAGATGCCTCTGCCACTCCTTGGCCTGGGAACCTTGGGAACGTCATTTATCTATCAGTGTCTTATTCCTCCTCTAGGGAAGTAACTGAGATGGGACAGACAGGGAGCAGGGAGTGAACAGCTCAGAGACCATGCCAAGTTTGGAATTAGTGGAGAGAAAATAAGGGGAGTGAGACAACTCAGGACTCACAGCCTCGACTGAGGAAGTATTGGAGCATGGCAGACTAGAGAGGCCATGATTCTAGGGTTCACACAACAGATGCCTATTGGATGCCCACTCTGCCCTGCCATTGGGGATCTGGTGATCAACAGGACAAACAAATGCTGTTCTTCTAGAACTTAGTCTAGTGGAGAGGAGGCAGACAGAAACAACTGCATAAATAAATAAGAGAATGGTCAGTGAGAGGTGCTCGTCAGCTGATTCAGAGAGCAAAAAGGGGCTCAAGGAAGGAGTGACATTTAAGCAGAGCTTCTGATGACAGATCATTCTAAGGCAGGATGGAAGAACATTCTAGGCAAATGTCTTCTGAGAAGAGGAACTGGGGTGTTTGAGGGACAAAAGTAGCCTTAGAAAATGGGAAAACATCCCAAGATAGCTCTGAGGAATGAACAAAGGCTCGTTTTTGCATATGAGTGTAGGGGATTTGTGTTTTATTCAAGTGGTAATTGCAGAGATGCGCATCCACAAAGATGACTGTGATTGAAGCCCTGATCTGGGGTCCCAGAGAGGAAGCTGGGACCAAGTGAAGAGGCTGTGTAGAGTCCTGGCCAAGGCGATGGCTTGGAACACAGTGGTCACAAATCGAAAGACAATGGAAATGAAAGCACAGTTGTAGAAGAAGAAGCAGAGCTTGGAAACCAATGGGACGTGGGAAGCAGTGAATAGAAAGTGACTCACTGCTAGAGATGGTGGTGACCGTCATGAACAACAACAGATAAAAGGCAGTGGGAAGAGCTGGAATCACCTCCCAGGAATTTCAGGAGAAACTGACAGACAGTGGTTATCCAGTGAGATGGAAGGTGGACTATAGGGTGGTAATCTTCAGCTGGGCTTTGAAAGGTACTAGTTTGCATTCCTAGGGAGAAATACAAGTGATAGAAAAGACCTCAGGAAGGGGGTTTGGTGTTTGGGATATGAAGTGTCAGATTTTGAGTTTTTAAGTTCTTGCCTCTCCCTCAACAAGGCATGTGGAAATGGTTGTTATTCTACAGAACTGCACACTATAACCAGGGTCTCTCCATGAAGTCTGCCAATATTCTTGGTTAAAAAAATACATTAGGGATTGTGTCTGTCAAAGGGGGAAAGCAAAGCTCCAAGAGTACCTGACTAGTCCAAGCTCACCAAATGGGTTAGGACAAGGATTGTTTGGATCTGTTGAGCCCAAGACCAGTGCTCCCTGTACACCATACTGCAGGACAGGTGTTTCAGAGGGAGCAAGATCCCATCTCTCCTTGTCCCCTACAGCACAATCTTTCCAAGTGCAAACCCTCTATCACCCCTTACAATATAACCTAAGCTATTTCCTGTCCCACCCCAGATCAACCGAATCAGAATCATTTCCCTCTGGAGTTGGGGCACCCTCCTTTCATCAGGTTCCCCAGATGATTCTGGCACTCGGACAAGTACTAAACAGGGATTCCCATCTTCTGCAGAGTCCCATAACGTATGTAGGATGATACCTGACAGATGGTACTCAATCATTGCTCAAAATACATTTGCTTAGTTATTTTGCCATTAATTAATTTATCGTTAAATAAAGAATGCACTCATTAAAAATAAACCCCTCACCCCTGACCTCCTACCAGCAATCCATCACCTGTCCTAACAGACATTCTAACACACTCTCCCAACTTCCTTTCTGCATCGAGGGTTTAAACATCCCATGAGTCACCATTGACCAGGGACTCTGGGATATAAACAGAGTGGTAATGTATTACCACTAAGTACACATTGGCTCTATCTATACCTGCCTGGGATTTGCTCTGAGTTCTGTAAAGTTGTCGATTGGGAATGAACCATGTCTCTTAAGGATATGCTGCAGGACTGTGGTGCCCACACATTTGGTCTTTATAAGACACTTCCATCAACCACAGGTAAATGGCAATAAATGTTTTAAATTACATTTATTGCAATAACACTGGTTGATAACATTGTATACATTTTAGGTGTACAACGTTACAGTACATCTGTTTACCCCATTGTGGGCTTACCACCCAGTCTTGTCTTCTTCCATCACCATATATTTGATTCCCTTTACCTTCTTCATCCCTCTCCCACCTTCCCACCCACTTCCCCTCTGGTAACCACCGTTCTGTTGTCTATATATGAGTTTGATTTTTTTGTTTGTTTTATTTTGTTCACTTGTTGCCTTTTGATTTACCAGTATATCTTACCTATGAGGGAAATTTTTGTCATTTTCTGCCTGATCTATTTTTCTTAGCCTCATATTCTCAAGAACCACTCATGATGTCACATATGGCAGCATTTCATTCTGTGTAGTATTCCATTGTAGATATATACCACCTCTTTTTTAAAATGACTCTGAATTTGAAGGCAATACAATCAAGCTGATTATGACTCCTCATGTCACCATCCCAACTTTCCATGGCCAGGAGCAAAGAATGACCAGTGTCATATGAGAAAAAGTGAAGGTGTTAGTTTTAGGAGGGAGAGAGAGAGAGAGAGAGAGAGAGAGAGAGAGAGAGAGAGAGAGAGAGAGTAGAAGAAGGAAGGAGAAGCAGGCAGGGTTTTTGACCTTGCCATACACCAGGCATGATTTATCTTGCTAAATTAACATAGTATTTCTATAAGGTATGCTCCATTAATGTCCTCATGCTATAGGTAAGAAAACTGAAGTCTGAAGTTAAATAATGTGTCTAAATTCACACAGCTGACAGAGAGAGGCGCAGGAGTCTCTAATCCCAGAACAGAGGCCTATAGTCACTGTGCCAGACTGACACGATAGTCATTCCCGTATTCTTGTCTTCCAGACACATAGATCTACAATGTCTGTCAAAGTGTATCTTCCCCAATCTTGTTCCCTAGCAAAACTGCACAGTTGCTAGCAAGAGGAGAGCAATTCATTGATCCAAAACTGTGAAATAATCTCACACCTTGAGAGAGCTCCTGGAATGCATGGTCAGACACCCTGGAGACAGTCGTGCATTTGGGAGCAAGCCCTGGCTGCAGAGATGTCAGCACAGGGGTCCATCAGGAACTGTGTCCGAGGCAGCCGCAGGCCTCCTTGTTCCACGCCATGCCTCAGCCCCCACCCCACAGCTCCGTGGATGGCAGAGCTCAAGAGAGCAGAGGGCGGGTTGGACCTCGCCATCAGCTTAGGAGGTCTCTGGCATCCCTTGATTGGTTAATGTACTCATTCCACATGCTTTGTCTTTGTGTTCTCTGACTTGTTATTTTTTGCCATTTTTGTATCCCAGAGCTTCAGAGCATTGTTTGGTAGCTGTCACTTTTTTGTTTGTTTGTTTGTTTGTTTGTTTTGGGGGGAGGGAATGAGCAAAGCAAACAAATAAAACAGAAAACCAAGCCGTTTTTATCCCAATATATCATTTTTATAGTATTTTATCAAGATCAAGTAAACCTAATCATGCTCACCTTCTGAGGACGGTGCGGTTGACAGGCATCTGATCTGAGATTGTATGGAAATAGAAGAGGTTAATCCTGTCATTCCTGACCAGAAAGATTGGTGTGACACTGCACTGGGGTGTCCAAGGTGTGTTTGGGATTATCCTCAAGTGTTGGTTTTGCCTCTCTCTAGGGGAGCCCAGATTCTGTGCAGATCCACTCTGTGTCAAAGTGTCATATGGGAAAACAATATTAAACTGACATTGTATCAACTTCATGACTGCTGGGGTGGATAATTCAAACACTGTAGAGTGAGGCGTGTGAAGCTTGTGCTTTGGAATACAACAAATCTGGGTTAAGATTCTAGCTCTACTCTTCATCATCTTCTTGGGTTTACTGGGACCACCCCTGAGCTTATGTCCCCTCAGCTGTAGAAGAAAGATAATAATGGCCCTCATCTTGTGTGATTGTAGGGAGGATAAAATGGGATAACCCATCTAGAGAGCTTAGTCCAGTGCCTGATGCAGAGTAAGTGCTTTAACAAACAGCTTTAATGCTAGGATGTGCATTCTCCAGAAAGCCTGAATGGACGAGAGGGATGCTGATATGCAATGTGTACAGTGCAGCGCCACTGTTTGATAAACTGAGAGTCTGGCTAACAGTTTAATGAAATGGTGATTGGTTTGTGCTCACTTTCCCCGAATGGTTGGTTCTTGATGTTCATTGCTTAATCTTATGAACAACTCTGGAAGATCTGTAGGCAATGGCTTGTATTAGCCAAATCCAGCAGTTAGATACACCATTGCCTAAAATAAATCATGGGCAGAATTGTCATACAAATATGTTTGGACTTTAGAGATAAATTCAGAGGGCAGTCTGGCCAGAATTTTCAAAATGATGAAGAGCAACTTTGCTTAGCCATGGTATTATATCTCAACAACGCCACCCATGGTAATATTGGTTGTTATCATCTTGTGAGTTTATAAGATGCACCAGATACTGAGCCAATGCTTTATATGCATATCATCTGTATGCCACTATTATTTTCCAAATGAGAAAATCGGAATTCAGATAAGGTAACTAATTGGTCCATAATTTTATATATATATATATATATATATATATATATATATATATATATGCCTAAACAATAGAATGACCGGTCTCCCGGTCACTATGACACACGCTGACCACCAGGAGGCAGATGCTCAATGCGGGAGCTGCCCCTTGGTGGTCAGTGTGCTCCCACAATGGGAGGGCACAGGGAAGGCTGAGGGACCCCTAGTAGAAATAATAAATTCCAAGAACCAAAACTTGACCCAAATAAGTGTGACACCCAAACTCATACTCTTAACTATGAGATGATGGTACTTGGAGTCCAAACACTTGAATTCAAGTTTCAGCTTGTTGGAGCCTTAATCATAATCCCTGACCTCTCAGAGCCTTGCTTCTCTCATCTGCAACCCTGGAATAGAATGCCGTCAAAATTGTAAAGATCTAAAAGAAAATGCATCTAAAATATCTTTGTACATCATAAGGATTATGCAAGTGTTCAGTGCCACACTTTGCATTGCCACCCAATAATAGATCCTTTTTGGATTGCGCTCAGGGTTGGGAATTTACAAGTTTGGCAACTTTTGACGAAAAGAATCAATATGCTGTCTCTTTAAAGAGGAATTAGTGGTTATAAGAACTGACAATCCATTTAGAGATTTGTGTTTCTCAATAGCATGCAATGAGACCATTTTCTTTCCATTTATAAGAATATGTATGTGCTTAAGGGATGACAGATTCAACAGTCGGGTTGTTCGCTGTGATTTGTATGCTCTGGGGATATGGAGAGTCAGGAATGTAACAAAATGGCAAAAATGGAATAAAAAGTCCAGGGGAGGAGTTTTGCATCCACCCTTCTATTGTCTGGCTTGAAACAGGGGTTTCCCCAGGAGTTCTTCAGTCTTGCCGACCCTGATGTTTTTGTAGTTTTATTTGCTTTTCTAGTTATGGCTCATTCTGCTGCTCCCAGCCCTTAACAACATGCCTCATATCCTCAATTGACCTTTTGAACTAAATTTGTGAAAGTGGATCCTCTGTGAGTTTGGATGGGGCAGCGAGCCCAGACACTGTCTGGTTGCACATGATCACCTCTGCCTCAGCTCCGCCATCGTGTTGATCTGGCGACTTGGATTTTCTAGGTCAGTCCCTTTTTAGAATGGAGTTTGCTGATGTTCTTCTAAGTGTTCTTGTCATATTATGTGTCCTGGTTTGTGAAAAGGGCCTTCATTGAAGTGGGGGCGGGGAGGTGGTTGTGGGTCTTAAGAGCTCTGAGTGCACCTGATGTGGGCCAAATGGATACCTGCCTCCCCCACGTACTCTCTGGCTCATTAAGGGAGCTCATCCAAAATGTTCTCTCCTCCTGGACTTCGTTTTCTCTTCCTTCTTTGTCCATTTAACACTCATATATGCTTTTGCATCCAGTTATTTTGTTTCCTCTTAAAGAAAACCCCAGCCCAGGCCCTTGCCCCCGCACTGTCCTCGTCCATAGATATAAGCTCTTTGTTTAATCTCTTCCCACACCCCCTACACACAGTTCCCCCCAAGAATTGTCAGTCCATTCCCTTTCCACGCCTCTGATTCTCTTACATTCACTAGTTTGTTCTGTTCATCAGATTTTTTATTCATTTTATTTTTAGAATCACTTGTTGATACATATGTATTTGTTGTCACATTGTTCATATTTTTTATCTTTACCTTTTTCTTCTTCTTCTTCTTCTTCTTCTTCTTCTTCTTCTTCTTCTTCTTCTTCTTCTCCTCCTCCTCCTCCTCCTCCTCCTTCTCCTTCTCTCTTCTCCTTCTTCTTCTCCTTCTTCTTCTTCTTCTTCTTCTTCTTCTTCTTCTTCTTCTTCTTCTTCTTCTTCTTCAAGAATACCCTTCAGCATCCTATCTAATAAAAAAAGTAATATGAAAATTGACTGTACCTCTGATCGAGCCATGCCCACAAGCAAATCAGGAGCAAGTAAACCCCAACCAAGATGGCTGTTGCCATTGAGGGTAGGAGGGAGGCTTGGGTTTCCCCTGAAATGGAGGAAGCCAAACTTTCCCACTGCCCTTGCCAGGGTAGGCCTCCACTCAATGCACAAAGTTTCAATTATAGAAGATATATGTCAACAGAAATGGCGGCAGCCACAGAGCTGGAGAGAGAAGAGGCTAAGGTTGCCCAAGCAATGGAGGAAGCCAAGTTTCTGCAGCCCTAGCACCTAGGCTTCCACTCTAGGCTACAAAGTTTCAATTATAGAATTTAAATAGACCTGAACAGAAATGGCTGTCACCATGAAGCAAGCAGAAGTCTTGGCTCTGCTCCAGGCTATAAAGTTTCAGTTGTAGAACATAAATTAATCCCAGATCCCAGGGCTTCCACTTGGGTCACTGGGGGGTGTGGCCAGCCTGCAAACCACCATAGGCCCTTTGCCCAGGCTGCCCCACACCCCAAGGAAACCCCCACCCTGATCTGGGACACCCTTCAGGGCAAACCAGCTGGCCCCCACCCATGCACCAGGCCTCTATCATATCTAATAAAAAATAATAAGTTGCTGACCGGTTTGGCTCAGTGGATAGAGTGTCAGCCTGTGGACTGGAAGGTCCCAGATTCAATTCCAGTCAAGGGCATGTACCTTGGCTGCTGGCACAATCCCTGTAGGGAGTGTGCAAGAGGCAGCTGATGGATGTTTCTCTCTCATCGATGTTTCTGACTTTCTATCCCTCTCCCTTCCTCCCTGTAAAAAATCAATAAAATATATATTTTTTAAAAAGAGTAATAAGCAGGTTGACCATCACTCCAACACACAGGAGGGCTGCCCCCATGTGGTTAAAGATCCCATGTGGACACAAGATACCACCACAGGATGGCCAGCAGGGAAGGGCAGTTGGGAGGGAGCAGGCCTGCAAGGGAGGGCAGTTGGAAATGATCAAACCTGCAGGGGAAGGCAGTTAGGGGTGACCAGGCTGGCAGAGGAGGGAAGTTAGGGTCAAACAGGCTGGCAGGGGAGCAGTTAGACATCAATTAGGCTGGCAGGGTAATGGTTATGGGGTGATCAGGCTGGCAGGCAGAAACAGTTGGGGCAATCAGGGAGGCAGGCAGGTGAGCAGTTTGGAGCCAGCAGTCCTGGATTGTGAGAAGGATCCCAGTAAGATTGGGCTTAAATGGGCAGTTGGACATCCCTGGAGGGGTCCCAGATTGGAGAGTGTGCAAGCTGGGCTGAGAGATACCTCCTGCGCCCTGTGCATGAATTTCGTGCACCAGGCCTCTAGTTTCATAGATTACTGGTTTGGAAGTGAACTCCTTTAGCTTTTCTTGTCTGTGAAGCTCTTTATCTGACCTTTCTTGGCCTTTTCTATTTCGTGACTCAGTGTACCTTCATTTGTAGCTTGCAACATTATTCCAGTTTTATGTATATCTTTTCATATAATGATTTGATTCCTGACTATATTTCCTGAAAGACTGTAAATACTATGGAAGGAGGACCATCCATAGTTTTTGCATGACTTATGTACAGTAAGCTTTTAAGGATGACTAGATGAATGAGTGAGCAAGTGAATGAATGAATGAATGAATTCATCAGTGGGTTACAAGGCCAGCTCATCAGGACACCTATTCCTTCAGGCAGGCTGAAATCCCTGCTATAATAGACAAGGGTATGAACTTGCATTAACCTACTCAGTGCAGCTGTGTCCCAGCTTAAACCTCTTTGCTCGTCCTGGATGCTCTTAGAATACAGGCTCTCTACATCACCCATTTCCTCCTATCCTCTGCAATCTCATTTAACATCTTGCTCAAGTTATACTCCAAAACTTCATCCAGGCTGGAATTATTTTCAGGTTTTGAAACTTGCCCAACTTTTTCCTTCTTAGGGGACGCCTGCATGTGCTACAGCTCCAATCCCAGACACTTTCAGGTCTGAAGGTGTAAGAGCATTTAAACAACATGCAAGAAGTTACATTTAATTAGAACCAAACCAAGACACTCAAAAGAGCAGATTGGGGATGCTGGGGTGTTAAAGGGTCATGGCAGGTTTAAAGGGTCAGGGCAGGGCAGGAGAACCCTTATACCAGAGTGTTTTCAGAGAGAACCTAGCCTCAGCCTGATCCTACTGGGTGCCCAGGAGTATTTTTTGCCCCAAAGATGATTTCACCAAAAGTCTTAGGCCCACCCCTTATATCAGTCTGTCTTTGGCCACAGGTTTAGACTGCCCCTGGGAAAGGATTTTAGCCTCTCTTACCCCTAAACTCCCACCCAACCCCCACTCCAACCTTAGGGTTTCTCTGGCTCAGATAGCTACACTCTGTCAACTTCAAATCTTCAGAGGAAAAAAAAAAACACAGAAAAACACCAAAAATGGGCTTAGAGCATTAGCAGCCAATGCCCACACCAACCTGTAATGTCTTATTCACCTAGGGAGGACTCAGGGGACTCCAGCTTTGATGAAACATTGAACCAGAAAGACATCCAAAGTGAGAAGAGTTGATTTGTAAACAATAACCTCTATTGTTATTATCTGCCTGGTGCACTGCTCTGCTCAGTAGCTGTGAGCCCAGCTCAGGGCTTCTGGCTGAGCAGTACTCCCCCTGTGGGAGTGCACTGACCACCAGGGGGCAGCTCCTGCATTAAGTATTTGGCCCCTGGTGATCAGTGTGCATCATAGACCTGTAGTTCTGCTGTTGGGTCTATTTGCATATTAGCCTTTTATTATATAGGATTCGTTTCAAGTCCACAGGATCCCCTTTATCTCTCTGTCTCCTGCCTAAGCCTCTTGTTTACATACTGGGCTCCAGGGGCCTTCCTCATTCCAGGAAGATGTTTCTTTAATAGTATTGACATAGCTGAAACAGGTTTGGCTCAGTGGATAGAGCGTCAGCCTGTGAACTGGAAGGTCCCAGGTTCGATTCCGGTCAGGGGCATGTACTTTGGCTGTGGGCACAATCCCTGTAGTGAGTGTGCAAGAGGCATCTGATCGATGTTTCTCTTTCATCAATGTTTCTGACTTTCTATCCCTCTCCCTTCCTCTCTGTAAAAAATCAATAAAATATATTAAAAAAAATAGTATTGACATAAGAGCTGAACCCCCACACAGGGAGAGAAGGTAGCCTGCACATCCCATGCCCTCACATCTCTGTTCATCCATCTTTTATGAAGTCTAGGGACATGGCCTCTATACCCTCCTTCCAATGGGGGTATATCCAGCCTCTAGGATCTCAACTGCATCCCCCCTTTTTAAAAATTAATCTTTATTGTTCATATTTTTACTGCTATTCCTCTCCCCTCACCCCATAGCTCTCCTCCACCCGGTTCCCACCCCACCACAGGCCCTTGCCCCCGCACTGTCCTCATCCATAGGTGTAAGCTCCTTGTCCAATCTCTTCCCACACCCCTCACACAACCTTCCCCTTGAGAATTGTCAGTCCATTCCCTTTCCAAGCTTCTGATTCTATTACATTCACCAGTTTGTTTTGTTTATCAAATTTTTTATTCATTTGAATTTTAGAATCACTTGTTGATAGGTATGTATTTATTGTCACTTTGCTGTTCATAATTTTTTTTAATCTTTACCTTTTTCTTCTTTTTCCTCTCCTTAAAGAATACCCTTCAGCATTTCATATTATACTGGTTTGGTGGTGAACTCTTTTAGCTTTTTCATGTATGTGAAGCTCTTTATCTGAGCTTCAATTCTAAATGATAGATTTGCTGGGTAGAATAATCTTGGTTATATGTTCTTGCTATTCATCACTTTGAATATTTCTTGCCATTCCCTCTGGCCTGCATTAGTTTCTGTTGATAAATCACCTGACAGTTGTATTGGTACTCCCTTGTAGGTAACTAACTGTTTTTCTTTTGCTGCTTCTAAGATTTTCTCTTTGTCTTTTTCCCTTGTCATTTTAAGTATGATGTGTCCTGGTATAGTTCTCTTTAGATTTCTCTTGTTTGAGGTGCTCTGCATTTCCAGGACTTGTAAGTCTATTTCTTTCACCAGGTAGGGGACATTTTCCTGTCATTTCTTCAAATAGGTTTTCAATATCTTGTTCTCTCTCTCTTTTTCTAGAATCCCCATAATTTGGATGTTGGTATGCTTGAAGTTGTCCCAGAGGCTCCTTACATTATCTTCATATTTTTTATTATTTTTCCATTTTGCACTTCTGGTTAAAAGAGCAAAAATTAAGTGTATGCTTAATTTCTGACTGGCCTATTTCCATTTTTTTATTTTTATTTTTTTGGCATTCTCACTAAGATCCTTGAAGGACTCACTAAGTTCCTTGGAGGTTTCTAGAAGATTATGGAGTGACCTTATAACTGCTGTTTCAGACTCTATATACAGTAGTTTGCTTTCTTCCATTTCTTTCATTTGTAACATGTCCCTTTGTCTCTGCATTTTGGTTGCTTCCCTGTGTTTGTTTCAATGTATTGGGTAACTGCTAAGTCTTCTTGAATTGATAGAGTGGCCTTGTATGCTAGGTATCCAATAAGGACCAGTGGCTCAGTCTCCCCAGTCATCTGAGGTGGAAACTCTTGGTACATCCCTTTTTGGGCTGTATAGTTAATCCTTTATTGCTGTTTGTATCACCGGGAGAATTGACCTCCAAGGCAATTGGCTGTGAAGATCATCTGTGTCTACAATGGAAGAGCTGCTGTGCAGGAGACACCCTTATGGGATAGGACTTGCTTCAGTGGGGCTTTGGTATTCTCTGAGTCTGCCCTTTGTGTGTGTGTCACTTATGGATATGAGGATTTATAATCCGGTATGGTCTCACACTGACCACTGGGTACACTGGCTCTTGGATCTCCAAGGAGGTGCAAAGTCAGCAACTGCCTGGGGGTGCCCAGCAAGAGCTGCAGAGAGATCTGCAGATTGCTCCTCTTTTAGAGGGGTTTGGAAGTGCCTAGAGGAGGCCCAGCTGTGTAGCAAGGCAGGCTGCTGCTGCCAGATTGATTGCTTTGGGGTTCCCTGACCCAGTTGCTGCCTGTTTGAAAGGTTTTAGGCTGAGAAAGGACAAGCCATTCATATGCAAAAGCCACTGTGTACAGTTTGGGTGGGGTAGTAAATTTGGTGGGGCAGGGTCTCAGGTAAGAGCAAACAGCAACGGCTGCCAGTCAGCCCTGCACTGGAGAGGTTCTAGCACAGGAACAATTATTGTTGCACGCACCTCAGTCTGAAAGAAAGCTGCCCTCTCATTCCTATCTCAATGCCAGACTGTACAGTTTCTACCCTTATGTGTCCGGATCCCCCAGACTCTCGCCCAGAACTGGCATTCAGAGAAAGATGGATCTCGTAACTCCCTCCCAATTAAAAAAATGGCACACCTGGGTTCCAGTTCGTTCTGTGCTCCACACCTCTTGCCAGTCTCAATGCACTTTCCTCACCTCTCTAGTTGTAGAACTCCCACTCAGCCAGCTTCCCCGCAGTTCTAAATGATAATTGTTCTATCTTTTGGTTGTAATTTTGATGTGGTTGTGAGAGGCAGCTAGTACAATTGTTTACCTATGCCACCATCTTGGTTCCTCCTTTTTTGTTTATTTATTGTTTCAGGGCCAGATGTCATGTGCTACGGTTGAGACAGAAGTGATGGGCAAATTTAATTTCCCCTTGTATTCTCAGGAAGGCAAGTCGCTTCCCTCTCTAAATGTAGATGACTAATCTCCGCTGCAGATTTACCCATGATTCCCCGGTCTCACTGTTTTTCAATACCTGTCCCCCTCCAGTGCTCCCTCCCCACCTGATGCAGTTTCTAGCAGCCTCCATGTCTGCACACACATAAATAAGTCTGTATGCATGCGTGTGAGAATATATAGCCATCACGGTACTGTGTGGGCATGCGTACGTGCCAAGGAAATGTAATAGACTGTGCTTGTGTGTTTGTAGGTGTGTAGTAAGTTTACCATAGACTAGGGGTGAAAAAATGAAGCCATTTGTTCATTCAAACCAATTTTCCCCCCCTTGAGCTAGTGCCCAATCTGTAGCTAAGAACTGCTGACTACAGTGTTTTTCCAGTAGATCCCCTCCCCCAGTGACAGCTAGGACCTAAGTCCTGCCAGATCTATATAGCCGCATTGTTCAAATTACAAAGCTTAGGTGACAGACCGCTCTATTTTGTGGGAACCCCCAACACACCTGTCATCAGATAGGAGTGGGAATGCAGAAGTCATCACTTTACTTAGAAACTCGGCAGATGATTGAAATTATTTCTTACTACTAATTCCCCTTTTAGTGGAGATAAGCCGCTTTGTTCAGCTGTAAATGAAACATTAGGGTATTAACTGTGGAGCTAGAAGTATTGGGGAAGCTAAGATTTTATCTGCAGTAGGAACATTTTGGGCAATAAATTGTTTTGTTGGACAGAATACTAAATCTCTTGAGTTACAAAGAAGCAGAGCTCATTAAGGGGGATGCTTAAAGCAGGGAGAAAAGGCGAGACAAAAGCTTATTACCTTTGTTGTGGGGATTGGGGGTGTGTGCAAGTTCTCATGTATATGTAGCATGGAAGAATTATGCGGCACCGTTATTAAAGAGATGTGTCTGTAGACTTGCAAATGCTCTATGAATATGTCCAAGGGACAGATACATTTCTGAAATATCAATAGCAATCTGCAATAACTTATGAATTTTGGAGTACATATTTATCCTCAAAGACTGGGTTTTTGTTTCCTGCGGGTGAAATTCCCCGTCTCTTTGCCACATCCTTCAGATTAATCGGCTGGCATGGTTACATAAATGTTTGTAATAGAGAAGAGTAAGTGCCAGAGTGATCCAAAATATTGTCACAAAATACACACCTAAATTAAGATAATTATGTGTTGGGAACATAGATCAGCAGGGCTTGGAAGGAAGGGAGCATCTGCAGGATGAGGAGGATGGCTTTCCTGGGGCACTCGGGTTGTGAATGGTGCGGTATGGGCCTTGTTAGGGGACCCCCAGCCTGAAAGTGTCAGGGAGGGGCATGAGCGCTGATCCTCACCAACAGCCATGGCAGAAGGGGAAGAAGAAGGCCAAGGTGTGTCATCTCTGCCCTGCAGGGAGCAGCCCTCTGCTTATCTCCAGGAGCAGGGCTGCTTGGTCCAGCTCCCTACCTGCCTGTACCTGCTACTCCTTCCAGCCTCTGGGAGAAAGATGGCCTGAAAGCATTGCATGGGAGAAGCTTAGACAGAGAAGAGTGCCGACAGGCATGCCTCTGTTGTAGACAGGTGGGCCTTTTGTGAGAGCAGTTTCAGAGTTCTGCATTTTTCTTCATTTTTCTCCCTAAGTGAATTCAGAGCATCTCTCCACAGACTCCCACCCTAAAGGCTATCGTGGCCATTGCTGCCTTTCCCAGCATGCCCCGGTCCACTGGTGATGGCCTGGACCCAGTCACCAAAGCCTCTCCCAGGCTCCACTTCCCGCTCTGGTCCTACCATTAGTTCTAGCTCCGTGCCTCCCCTTCCTCTGTTCTCTCTACAGAAACAAGGGCAAACTGTTACAAAGCTGAGCAGGAAGCCAGTGGGGAAATCAAGTGTAGGAAATACACACGGGGACTCATCTGAGCTCTTGGGAGAAGCCGAGGCCTGACTGGCTCTGGGAACTCCTACCAGATGAAAAATGAGAGCTTATTTGTGTCCGAGCAGCAAAGAAACCATTAGTTATTTAATTTAAAATGAGCTTCATTGGAAGATCTTAAAAAGAAATTGAAAAAGGTGTCTTCTTTGTCTTCCATCTCTAGCTATGGAAAGCAGAGCCAAGCAGAGATTACAGAACTGAGGCTGCAGTAGAATAGAACTGCCTGCTCTATGTTTACATCTAGGATGTATTTAAACTGTGAGTCAGGTCACAGCATATCTAACCTGTCATTCATTTTGTAAGTAACTTTAAGGACCACTTATCCACTGGCTACAGGACACCAGCCTGTCAGCACTGGTTTAAGGGAACCCCGGGCAAACTTTGATTAATTTCTCATGACTGTCATTTTGAGTAATCTTGAGACGAGTACAAGCATAGATCTACATAGAAGTGACTAGAACCCGCTGTGACAGAGGTGACCTCAGAGCCTTGCATTCCCTTTTGAACCTTGAAATTGATACCAAACAGTGATAGTGGCAAATGAAGGGAATTAAATCAATATTTTTCAAAGTAGTGTCCCCCTTATTGAGACTCTACAGATGAACTTTATGGTAAATGACTCCAGTGTAAAATGGCATTTACATAGGAAAGCCATCCTGGCACCCTGGAATGGTTGTGATGTGTACATTTTTATATATTTACCCCACTTTGGCTCTTGTAGTTCACGTATTGGGTTCATGGTGACGTGAACACTGGTGTTAAGAGTTCTGGATTTAGGCCCTATCTGTGTCACAAGCTAAAAACCCTGAATAAATATGTTAGTCTGGCAGAGCCTCCGTGTTCTCATCTGTAAAATGGCATGATGACACTACCTGATTTAGTAGGAGCTACTTCGTTGTAAAATTTTTCGGCTTAAGGAGAAATGATACATTTATTTTATAAGCATTTAAGCTTCGCCTGTGGTCTTCAGTAGACAGACCCACATTCTCAGAGTGGCTGTTCGATGGTTTCACTCCCCACCTTGCTCTGTTTCTGGAACCATCTGTGAGGATCTAAGAAAGAGTGTGCTCCAGCAGGTTGCACATGGAGGAAATGCCTTTTGTGTGCCCATTTCACAGGAGCCAGAGCATTACTGGGGAGTATCTCATATCTACACTAAAAGCACAGCTATTGTTACCAGACAATCTGTCACAGTAGAAGGGTTGAATTCTGTATGCCCTCCACCCCCCAAACAGGTGACATGGCAGGATCCTTAAGCTTGCTGGATCTCGGTTTCTTCATCTGCAAGATGAAGACAGAGAATTATCTCAAGGCTATGGAAGTTTAGAGAGATGGCAATGATGGTCAAGCATTTCATTCATGCTTAGTGTATTAAAGAATCTCAACAGGTGGTGGATATTGTTATATTAATTTAGGAATAGAGATCAATGGGTAACCTCCCAGGAGAGTCCAGACTGAGGGCAGATCTCCAACCACACAGATGACCTTGATGTTGGCTCTTTGACACCTATCTGACAGATGACACCTTCAGATCTCTAGCCTTCTGAGGAGCTTCCTGGGGAAGACAATCCTCATTCCCTCAGGAGTCTGCTAGATACTGGAAGTTGGGCTCACGAGGTACTGATGTAGTTGGCTGGTGAGAGGACTCTTGCAGTGACTGATGTATGGAGACTAAGTGAAGCCCCAGCTCGGCCCATTGTGCTGAGGGGCCAGGTCAAATCCATGGAGAAGGTCATCCTGAGATGACCCTTTCCAATTGTGATCCTTGAACTAAAATTGAGCTAAAAGCCTCTCATTTAGCTCCTACGGCTACCCTAGCAAATGGGCTCCAACTTGATGGCTTTAAACAACAGCAAGTCTGGAGGCTAAAAGTCTGGCATGAATGTCAGCAGGTCCGGTCCTTTCTGGAGACATTGAGAGAGAATGTGTATCATGCCAGCTTCTAGAGGCTTCCAGCAACCCCCGGCAGTCATTGAATGGCAGACACTTCTCTTCTGTTTCTGCCTTCATCTTCACATGGCCTCCTCCCCTACTCCTCCTCCCTTTCTATCTCTTAGGAAGATCTGTCATTGGATTTAGGATCCAGACTAATGCAGGATGGTCTTATCTCTATATCCTTAATTGCATCTGCAAAGACCTACTTACCAAACAGTATTACATTCATGGGTACTGGTGCTTGATACTTAGTCATACTTTGGGAGTTGGGGGGGTGTTCACAGTTCAATCTACTCCCAATTTTGGTACATTCTTTTATGAAGAAGTAGTTCAATTTAACTTCGATCACTCAACAGCCACAACAATAAAACGAGGTAACATTCTTGGGCACTCACTGTATGCCAGGTGTTGTACTGGTTGATTCTATGCACTGATTTTCCTACTCATCTCAGCAATGCTACAAGTTAGGTACTAACTCTTTCTTCATGACCCTTACACAGCAAAGGTCATTTTTCTTAGTCACCCAACCAGAAAAGTGGCACAGCTGATTTCCTAACCCAGTTTTTCTAATTTCAAAGTCTGTGCTTTGAACCATCATGATGGAAGTTCTCAAACTTTCTCATGTATAGGAACCGCCTGGGGACTGTTAAAATTGTACCTGCCCCTAAGCTTCATCTCCAGAGATTCTGATTCTGTAGGTTTGGGGGCAGGGCAATGGTCCACATTTAAAATAACTTCATTATGTAACTGCCCCCACTTTCCTCCCACTGAACCCATCGCTCAGGTTACTGCAATCTCAGCACAGGGTCTAGCAGATAGACTCAGATGATCCTGAGGACAGAAATCCTCAAAAGTAAAAAAAAACAACAACAACAAAAAACACACACACACACAAGAAAGGCCAAATGGCTTTTTAGGTAAAATGCCCTTGGTTCTCAGCTTTTTCCCCAAGCACAAGCCTGTCCTGGTGGCGCAAACACACGTTCTGTTACTCTCCATGGGCAGGAAGAGATGTGGGAATGAGTGGTGTTGCTTCTAGGCCTTTCCTAAATGTAAATCTGCTTACTCTCCAGGCATTTAAAAGTTTCCACTTGGAGCACACGCACACAACTAGGAGGAGAAGGCCTTCTGAAAGGCACAAGAGAGGAGCCATAGTCTTGCGGTAATCCAACCAATTAAAAATGTGCTCGATTCCCAGCAGCATGGCGGCCAGCCATGTGGTGTGGAGTGGTCTTGCTGCCACTGATGCACAGGCTTGCTAATTGATATTTAAAGAATCTTCTGTCATCTCAGAAAGCAGTGAGGATGATGATCTTTGCTGCTGAGGAAGCAAAACTGAAGTGTCACACAGCATAATTGCTCTTTATTTCTAACAAGTTGCCCAGCCAACCTTGGAGACATCTGTGAAACCCAGGAACATGAAGGGGGGAAAGTATGAAATCTGGCTCAATGCAGCTGATTGGAGAGGGTTTATCTAAAAAATAGCCCCAAGACATCCCAGGAGAACTTGCCTGAAGAGAAGAAACAAGCACTGGTATTAGAAAATCAAGAAGAGTTAAGCTGCCTGATAAAGTTATTTTTATAAATTGTATCTTCATTGCATTTATTTTTAATCACACAGTAGTTGGCATAAATCCATTCTCTCTGTGAAACAACTCAAACTCTACATAAATATGCAAAAGTAGAGAGCAAAAGGTGAAGGTTGCCAAATTTTGACTAGCTTCCAAATCTCGTTGCTTTCCTCAAGGAGGTAACCTTTGAAAATAGTTAGCAGTTATTCTAGACATTTTTCTGATAAACTTCAAACTCAGCTGAAGATAACAGAGGGTTCTTTGTTAAAACCATGGGAAGGTAGACAGATTAATAAATAGATGCATAACCAAACATATTGATAGATAGATTAGACAGCTGACAAATAGAAAAATGGATGATAGATAGATAGCCAAATAGATTAGTGATTCTTAGATAGGTAGATAGATGATAGATAGATAGATAGATAGATAGATAGATAGATAGATAGATAGAAAGAAAGAAGATAGGTAGATACATAAACAGGTAGGTAGGTAACAGATAGATAGATTATAGGTAAATAGATAGATGATGATGATAGATAGATAGATAGATAGATAGATAGATGATAGTTTAGAATCCAAAAGTCTGGGCAGCCAAAGTTTTGACTTGCTGGTTACTCTCTGTGTGATAATGGGATTAGAATAATTATTGTTTAGCTTCTGTGAGCCCAGCTTTTATGTATAAAGTGGGAGCGGGGAAGGGTCTGTGTTGCTTGCCTCCAGAATTGAAAATAAGAGTCAGGCTTCAAAGATAGTATGGATTTGAAAATGTCATTACATACATCACCAAGAGAAGTAACATACCCAGTTCCTTCCACATGTTATAATTTAGCAAAGGCCTAAAGAGTTTGTAAATGGCTAAGAAAAAACAGATTGTCATGTGAAAAATGGCCCTCAAGAAGTTTCTCAGCCGAGTTCATCATGCCTTATCTCACTGAGGTTAAATCTCAAAGAGAAGAATATTCCATGTCAATCATGCATCCAGGTTTAGCTGGTGGATGTTTTTTCATCTCCCCTTTAAAAAGTTATTTTTATTTTATTCTGTTGGTTTAGATGTTAAAGATACAGAGGAACATATTAAAAATGGTCACACTATATTATAAAGTAAAGGTTTAATTAAAACATAAAATGGGTTTTTGCCTAATTGGAAATATCCTATCTAATAAAAGAGAAACATGGAAATTAACCATCATTCCACTATACCCACAGCCAATCATAGCAAATATGCAAATTAACCCAACTAAGATGGCAGTGGCCATGGAGCTGGAGCGAAGCTTCTTGCCTGCCCTGGCCTGCCCTTGCCTCTGCTCAAGGCTACAAAGTTTCAATTATAGAAGATAAATAAATCCCAGATACCTGCTTCCAGCCAGCATTGCCCTCCACTTGGGTCACTGGGGGGCATGGCCAGCCTGCAAACCACCACAGGCCCCTTGCCCAGGTAGCCCCATGACCCAAGGGAACCCTCTACAGGCAAACCAGCTGGCCCCCATCCATGTACCAAGCCTCTATCCTATCTAATAAAAAATTAATATGCAAATTGACCATCACTCCAACATACAAGATGACTGCCTCAATGTAGACACAAGATGGCCATTACAAGATAGCCAACAGGGGATGATAATTGGGAGGGACCAAGCCTGCAAGAGAGGGCAGTTATGGGTGATCAGGCCAGCAGGGGAGGGCAGTTGGGAGGTACCAGGCCTGTAAGGGAGGGCAGTTGGGGGCAATCAAGCCTGAGGGGGAGGGGAGTTAGGGATGACCAGGCCAGCAGAGGAGGGAAGTTGGGGGCGACTGGGTCTACAGCAGAATGCAGTTAGATGAAATGAGCCTGGCAGGGGAGGGCAGTTAGGGGGGACTGGGTCAGTAGGGGAGGGCATTTAGGGACCATCAGGCTGGCAGGGGAGGAGTGAGGCATCAATCAGGCTGGCAGGGGAGTGGTTAGGGGGTGATCAGGTTGGTAGGCAGAAGTGGTTAGGGCCAATCAGGAAGGCAGGCAGGTGAGCAGTTGGGAGCAGGCAGTCCTGGATTATGAGAGGGATGTCCGAGATTGGAGAGGGTGCAGGCTGGGCTGAGGAACACCCCACCTCCATGCACTAATTTTGTGCATCAGGCCTCTAGTGTGTGTGTGTGTGAGTGCGTATATATATATATATATATATATATATATATATATTAGAACTCTAGCTATGGCAAGCAACTCTTTGAAAATAAGTTTAAAAATTCACGTAGTCTTGTCTGAAGACTAACCTGTGAGGAAAGATGAACGAACTTAGTCCCCGGCACTGAAGAGTGCCCTGTAGTGGTGGTTAGATAAAAAATAATAATAATAATAATTTCCTTTTGAAGTGAAAAATAAGCATGGGCCTGAGCCCAATCATCAATATTTAATAATTTCAGATGAAAGCATTGTCTTTAGCTACAAATGATTACCATTTTTAAAATGTGGTCTGAAATAAAAATTTAAAATTACTAATCTCCCACCCTCCCTCCCTGAGAATTTCCCCCAGGGAATAGGACTGGACTGAGATTCCTTGCAGTTCTCAGGGGATGATGGAGAACTGGGGCTGTGAAAAGACGCTATCTGTGCCTTCCAAGTCCTGATGCATTGTTTGAATAAGACTGGCTTCCAACGCGAAGCATGTGAGGCTGTCCTCTTAATTATAGTATTTCAGATGAGCCTAATTTGACAGCTGCTGGCACACAATATGCTAAATATTTCATAGAGTGTGACTTGGAGAAAAAGGGAGCCATCGTCCTTGAAAATCCCACTGGATAGGTCATTGTAACTTAGGATCTTGGCATCCACAGCAGGAACCGCTTAACTGTCTTTGATGTGATGCTACCAATCCTGCAAACTACTGCCCGTAGAACAGGGAGACTTGGAGGCGACTTTGGACACACTGCAGCTCATTTGCAAATCTGATCGTGAAGGAAATGGCGAGCCTGGAGGCCCACATTCATGATGCCATTTTGCCATGAAATGGGGTTTCATTTCCCTTGAATTATCCAACCCCTTCTTATACTCCCTCTTCATTGGATTGGGGAGACCTAACTTCCAGGAGAGACTGTCTCAGTGACTGAGGTGCCATCTTGAGCCACTTTCAAGTCATTCTCCCTTGTCTTCTAAAAAATTACCAATTAATGACATTGGTCACATGCATTATAAGTGGATGTGAGCAACAGAGATATCCTAGGGTTGCCTGTTTGTGCTGCAGTAGATCTTTTTAAGAATGTCATTTCTCACAGTATATCAAGAATAATATTTTGAGTTACATAAGTTCAAAAAGCAACTGGTATTCTCTCCATTTTATCAGATGAGAAAGACAAACACAAAGAGATACTTATTTATTTAAGGTCATTTCACAAGTCACTGTGGTTCCCAACTTCTGGTGTCTAGTGTGACCATGTCTTACAGGTGAACAATTACAGCTCCTACTAGCATGTTCTGGGCACTTCCAGTTGTCAGAATCCATGTACAACAGCTGGTATGTATGGCTCTGTGGACAGGGACTGTGATCTTCTCTGCTTTACAATTTCAGGAGAAAAACTAATCCTAGATCACATGAATCAGTGACTAGGACTAACCTTCTGAGGCTAGCCTGTTTCCCACCAGGCTATGCTGCCTCCCTGGGAAATATGTAGTGAATCTGTGGATTTTAAAATAATATTATTCCACAAAGTTGAGTATTTTATTTTTCTATAAATAAAATCATATATATATATATAGTATATATATATATTTATATATATATATATATTATACATGTATACCATATATATATAATACTGTCCACCTTTATGTTTTGATGTATTATCATTTTAAAAGAATCTAGTGAAGATGTGATGAAAAGGACACCCTTAGTCACTGTTGGTGGGAATGAAAATTGGTGCCACCACTATGGAAAACAGTACACACATTTTTCAAATAATGGAACACAGAACTACTGTATGATCCAGCTGTCTAACTCCTGGCTCTGTTTCTATAGAGATATAGAGAGATGTGCACCTTTATGTCCATTGCAGCAGCGTCCCTGATAGCCTACATATGGAAACAACTCCAATGTCTTGATAAAAAGAACGTAGTACACACACACAGAAATATTATTCAGCTTTAAAAAAGAAAGGATTTCCCAATGTACTTTTTAATTCCCTGAATCTCTCCTGCCAGAACTTTCTCGGGTAGGATGCAGGGTAGGTTATAGTCTGCCCTTCTCACCAGTGTGGAAATGTACATGAGCTCCCTGGGATGCTGATGTGGGTTGGTGAGCAGGTAGCAGCCAGGGTGGAGTTAGTTCCTGGCTTAATGCAGCTTATTCCCAGTGGCAGAGGTTGGGTGTGTGCCCCCTTCCTCATCCCTACTCCTTTGCGTAGAGTGGACTTCTGTCTGCATGTGGAAAGCTACCTGCCCAGGCACTAAGGGCCTGGTTTCGGATGTGGTCATAACCCTAACGAGTGTGTTTTTAAAGCTGGGCTGGCAAGCTTGCCAGGCTGCAAGGAGATTGTTTCTGGAAACTATCTGGGAGAAAGGCCTATTGTGAGCTGCAGTTGCAATTTCTTTTCCACTGTAGCCATCGAGCTCTCGCAGATGCAGCAGTGTTTGTTCTGTGTTTGGTAAAGGAGGGAGGGAACAGCAGGAAGATGCCAGCACAGAGGTGGGGACTCTGATGGTGCTCCCGCCTCAGACCTTGGCCGCTGGGAAGCCTTCAGCTGTGATGAGATTCGCAGAAGCAGCAGCCTGTGCCAGGGCGCCATGCAGTGTTTTCCCTGGTCCACCAGGTGCTGCCAGAGAACATTGAGCAGCACTGAGCTCCAGGCAAAGGTTGCTCACAGCTGCTCTGGAACATGCAGCTGCTCAGAAGGAATGAAGGCAGCAATTCAATGTGATGCTCACTCCAACCACCCTCCTCCATGACAATGTGCCTCTGTGTCGGCCTCACGCCTCACAGTGCAAATCAACACATGTTGTTGCACATTTGGAGCTGTCCACACATGCTTCCCTGGGAGGAAGGAGACCCAGCTAGATGGTGTTGATCCAGGTCACCAGTCCAAACCCCAGTGGCATCTGTGGTCAGGCTGCATTTTTACCAGGAAGCGGGCAGTCGCCTTGGAAGCACACAGGGACAGGTCTCTCTGCCAGGGTAGCTGCCTGTTAACTGGAGATAATTGCCTCTCAGCACCTGCTCTCTGTTCGCTTCCTAATCCAAGCACCTGGAGTAATGAGGTCAGGGACTAGGCCAGTGATTCTCAGCCAGTGTGGCTGAATCCCCAGGGTTCATCTGGCTGCATCCAGAGGCATTTCTGGGTGGTGTGACTAAGAAAGGAGGGATGCTGGTAACACCGGACCATGCACGGGAGAACCCCACAGCAAAGGATTATCCAACCGCCAACAGTGCCAAAGGTTGAGAAACTACATTCTGGAGAAAAAAGCTTTACAGGCAAGATGATTGCATTCTCCAGAACACACATTGATTAAGTTTTATTTTTTAAGTATGGTTTGCCTTCAATTTCATTTTAGTTTCTAGTGTACAGCATAGTGGCTGGACTGCCATCTACTTTCCAAAGTGATTCTCCCAATAAGTCTAGTACCCACCTGGCACCACACACAGCTATTACAATAGTGTTGACTCTATTCCCTAAGCTGCGCTTACCTCTCCATGGCTACTTGTAACTTCCAATTTGTGCTCACCTTTTTCACCCAGCCCTTCATCCCGATTCCTCTCTGGCAACCCTCATTCTGTTCTCTGCATCTATGAGTCCGTTTCTATTTTGTGTGTTCATTTGTTTTGCTTTTCAGAGTCCAAATTTATGTGAAATCCTATGGTGTTTATCTTTTTCTGTCTGACTTATTTCACTAAGCATAATACCCTTTAGGAGATCAATCTTCCCAATTGTGATTGTCCCAGAAAACCTTCTCTAAATACAACTAAACATGATGCCTTGTCTAGGCAACACCACCATGAAGGAGTGAAAAAGAGCTGCCATTTGTTGCAGGCCTATTATGTGCCAAATGTATCACTCACACCATTTCTAACTTTTCAGAGGCAATATTGCTGTATATTATAGATAGGGGTACCGTAGGTCCGGAGGGCTTGCATCTTTACCCAGGGTCACCCAGCTCCTGAGTAGGGCACCCATGTTTAACCCCAGATCTAATTCTTTTAGGATCATGGTGTCTTCCCTATGACTTGCTGCTCCTCCCCGTGTCCCAGGAGGCAGGTGTGAGCTTCTGTGCTTTCTGCCCAGATTGTGGGGCTAACCCTACCCTGAGTTAGCTCCAAGCTTCAAGGTCTGAGGCTGTAACTTCTCTTCATTCAGCCCCAGTTACTCTATTTGCCAAATTGGAGAAAGAGAACTTGATATCCCATAAAGGGCATTTCAGATTCTTCTGAGATACTCACTCAGCTAGTGGCTGAGGAATTCATCCCAGGACTTGCACCACAGCTGCACCCCAGCTGCTCACTCGCTGGGCTCCTGGCTGTGGTGCATTGTGAGGCAGCATTTCTTTAGATTTTTCTCTCATTCATCCTTCCTCCCCCAGAGGTTTCCAGATCCTTCAAGGCAGAATGAGCAGTTGTGAGTGCTTGATTTGCACTAACAAAAAAAAACTCAAACAAAAGGGAAGCCCACTTTTGATTCTTGTTTTTGAGTGAACAGTAAACTAGAAAGGGATGTAAAAACACTTGGGGGAAAAATACTCTAAGAACGTGCTAGAATGAGGAGCTGCCCTTTCCAAAAATGTCCTGCTTCCCAAAGTGACCATTCAGCCATGTGGGGAATCATGACCCAACACCTACCTGCAGCATCAGCATCCTATGGCTGCTGTGAGGAATCACCACAGGGTGCTGGCTTAAAACAATACACATTTATCATCTACAGTCCTCCAGGTCAGAAGTGCAAATGGGTCTCACTGGGCTAAAATCAGGGAGTCACTGGGTTGTGTGCCCTCCGGATATTCCAGTGGAGGAGCTGTTTCCTGGCCTTTGTGTTTCCCTAAAGGCTCCTGCATTCCTTGGTTAGCAGCCCCTTCCTCCATCCTCAGAGCCAGCCATAGAACAACTGCAGAGCTCTCTCTGCTCTACTTCTGTGGCCAGAGCTCCTTCTCTGTTCTGTTAAGAACCCTTGGGATTACATTGGCTCTGCTGGATAATCCAGGATAATCCCCATTTCAAAATCCTTTACTTAATCACAGCTGCAAAGTCACTTTCTCAGGGTCAGGTGACATAGTCACAGGCCCTGGGACCTGGGAATTTGGAAGGGGAGGATGTTATTCTGCCCACCACACTTACTTTATGACTGCAACTGAGAGTTATTGGAAATGAAGTGATGACAAATACAGCAACCCAAATATGACAACATATGTATTCTATTCATTGCTATTGAGATTCAACCTGAGTACAATGTTAACTGATGCACACAATCCAATCCTAGAGGTGACACAGTGGACCCCTTCCCCACAGATTTGTTTTCTGAGGATTCAGTTACCTACAGTCAACTGTAGTCAGAAAACATTAAATGGGAAACTCCAGAAAGAAACAATTCACAAGTTTAAATTATGTGGTGTTCTGTGTAGTGTGATGAAATCTCTTGCCATCCCACTTCATCCCACCAGGGACCCGAGTCATCCCTTTGTCCAGCACTCCACACAGCATTCACTACTCTCCCATTAGGCACTTAGGAACCTCATCTTAGCAGATTGCCTGTCATGGTATCGCATTTCTTGTGTTCAAGTTGCCTTATGTAGTATCCTAGTACTATATCACCATGCCTACCTACATTATCCCTCTCCCTTCATCTCATCATGTAGGCATCATATCATCTCACATTATCACCAGAAGAAGGGTGAGTGCAGTATAGTGAGGTATCGAGAGAGAGAGAGAGAGAGAGAGAGAGAGAGAGAGAGAGAGAGAGAGAGAGACCATATTCACATAACTGTAATATTGTTACAGTTGTTCTATTTTATTGTACTGATCTCTCACTGTGTTCAATTGATAAGCTAAACTTTATCCTAGGTATCTATGAATAGGGATAAACATGACATACCTGGGGTGTGGTATCCACTCCTGACTTTGGAACATATCCCCTGGGGATGAAGCGAGACTATTACTGTCCAGGCTTTCACAGTGCCTTCCCCATCCTTACACATTCAATGGTATCTCTGAAGCTTTGGCATTGTTAGGGTTTTCCTGTTTCACCTGGGGTGGGCAAACTCTGGCCCCAGGGTCACATCTGGCTGGCAACTGTTTCTGTAGACTGTGCTATAGGAACACAGCTATGCACTTACCTGTTTACAATGGCAGAGTGAGCGGTTGCAGTGGAATGTATAGCCCACATGCCTAAAATATGTACGCTCTGCCCCTTTATAGAAGAAAGTTTGGAAACCCCTGTTGTTAGACAGTTGAACACAGGCAACCTTGCCTAGTTACAAAACACAGTTTGGTTATCCAGAACACCCCACTGTCTGGCTGCCTCGGCTGCCAGGCTGTTCTCCCCCTTTGAATAGTAGTGCGTGTGGCATAACGCTATGGCAACCTCACTGCAAATAAGGAAAGTCTGAGGTTAATTGAGAGAAGCACTCAGGTCGCTGAGACGAGCCCTCCCCCCACACCCAGCTATGTTCAGTGAGATAAATTGTGCTTCACTGTAGGTGACAGTAAAGCAAAGAAAAATTTAAGACAGTGACTATATTCCTTTTCAAATTAAACAACAACACCAACAAAAGTAAAACTGTGTCTTCTGCGGGAAGAACACAGTAAATGATTCCAAGTAGTTACCACTTTGAGATGACTGGGAGTAAACAGTGCAGCTCCACAAATATCTTTAAATTATGACCATCTGTTTGATCTGCCAAGAAGTAACGAACTCCCGATGCCTTTCTGCTCCAGGCTGCCCATCGGTTGTACTGAGTATTGAGATCACTGCTGCTGATAACCAACTAGATAATCTAATCTAATAAGGCTTTATCACTGCCTTTAAATGGGCAGTCAAGTTTGCTACTCTGGCATTCTTCGCCCTGTAGTTCTCATTTGCCAGAGGGCTGCCCCGTGCTTTGTAGGATGTTTAGCAGCATCCGTGGCTCTACCGACTAAATGCCAGTAGAAACACCCTCCCACAGTGACAAGCAAAAATGCCCCCAGACACTGCTACATGTCCCTGAAGAAGGGGGTCAAATTGACCCCTAGGGGACAACAGTTGTTCTAGGGGGACTTTTTAAAAATATATCTTACTGATTTTTTACAGAGAGGAAGGGAGAGGGATAGAGTTAGAAACATCGACCAGAGATAAATATCAATCAGCTGCCTCCTGCACACTCCCTACCGGGTATGTGCCCACAACCAAGGTACATGTCCTTGTCCGAAATTGAACCTGGGACTCTTGAGTCCATAGGCTCAAGCTCTATCCATTGAGTCAAACTGGTTAGGGCTGTAGGGACTGTTTTAGAAGGGACTTGAAAAGCACGTGTATTCTCCCACCTGGATCATTGCATGTTGTTATCTCAAGTGCACTTTTATTCTTTTCCTTTGGCAGCCCTCTCCCCAGTTCTCCCCTTCCCTCCACCCCTAGCTGGGCTCTTATTAATGTCTAAATGCACTGCAGAGATGAGATTGCCTTGAATTCCTCCAGCTTTGCCTGATAACCCCGAGCTGCGCGGTGCCCTAAGCCAGATCAGCAGCACCAGGACTATGAGCGGCCCAGAGCTGGAGCACCTCTCCCTCGCGGCTGCTGTGATCAGAGGGCCTGCAGAATGAGCGCCTTTTCTGATGTGGTCTTATCAGGCTGAGCCTAATGTCAGCCCCGTTAGAGCAGCTTTGTCCGATCTGCCTGTAGCTTTGTTCTGAACCGTTCAGTAACAGCTCACTGGAGCGGAAAGAGCCCTGTGAATTGATATTATAAACCCGCACGCCTGTTTTATTCATTGTGGAGGCAACAGAATATAACACAAGTATTTATTTTTAGTGAGCGGGGAATGGCATTTCTTCCCCCTTCCCCTTTGTCATGGAATGTGGAAAACAGAAAAAGAAAGAAAAAACACAGGACTCGTTTTGAACACAATTCCATTGGAAATATATCATTTCTTGTTTCAATTATTTTTCACCATCCTAAGTAGTGTATGTGTGAGCATTGAATATGTGTGGGTGTGTAATATATATTAGACTCATTTGGAGGGTCTTACTAAGCAGCCACTGGCCAGCGAGTGCAATCCAATCCCCACAGGTCGGCCTATATCTCTCTGTGGCTATTACCTTGACCCTCACCGCCCCAAATTCATTGAAAGTTAGATTTTCTAGAAAAAAATCATGAAAGTTCATCATGTTTCATTCATTCTCTGCTCCTGGGCATTCCTTGCTGAAGGTCAGGAGCTGTGAAATTTCTCTTTAGTCCCGTTGCTTTGATATGGAACAGGCCAGGCAATGAAGAAAATGAAGTGTGGAGAAATGGAGTGACGACAATGACTTAAATGGGAGGAGGGCTCCTTCAACGTGGCCAGGTTAGGAATGAAGAGATGTGCTGCCTGAGGAAGGGACCTTAGCAGCACTGGGCACAGCTTGGCAGCTCCTAGTCCAATGTCACTTCAGTTAGTTAATGCTCTCTCATATTTTGGTGCTTTCAATTATGGCAGTGAAACTGCCGATGATAGTAATAGATTGAACCATATGACGTGGCTGTATTTCACAATTGTTTACCTACTTAAATGTCACTTTAGGATGGTTCAACTTAATAACTAAAAAAAAATCCGGGATGGGTAGCTGAGCTTCTTACAGTGTCATTCCTACACACCAAGGTTGCAGGTTTGATCCCAGGTCACGGCCTATACAGTGGTCACCCAATGAATGCATAAATAAGTGGGACAATGAATTGATGCTTTTCTCTTTCTCTCTCTGCTTTCCTCTCTCTCTATCTAAAACCAATCAGTAAATAACATGTAAAGATTAATCATTATAAAGATAATAGGTAACTACTGTTACTTGGGTAACTGCAATGGTTCAGGCACAGTGCTACAAGCATCCCGTCTGCATTAGTTCACTGGACCCGCACAGCAACTCTCAATTGGAGATCCTGTTCACACCCCCACTTGACAAATGAGGACCCTGAGGCTGTGGGAATAACGTGCCCACAGCCGCTAAAGAGTGAAGCAGGGTTTTAAACTCCGGAGATTAATATTGCACTCTCTGTTACTAAACCCCACCAGCTCTTGGCTGGATAGCAGTTTTAGACAGATGTTCAGACTCTCTACGGCCAGCCCTGCATTTTCATCAGGTTTGGGGAAATGAGGTTTGCTATTTGTGTGCAAGTCTCCCTAATTATGAGGAGTACTGATAGGCACCTTGCCCAATAATGGGGGAGTTGCCACCCAATTGAAACTCTAAGAATGACCCACAGCCACATTTGTCTAGAGGGCTCTGTGTTATCCTCATCAGCTTAGCCAGCCCTCCACAGTAGTTGTTTGTTTGGTTGGTTGTTTTATAACCATTCTTGGATTTCAAACATAAAATCTCCCTTTTCTAAATTTCATTCACCTGTAGAAAGGAAAGAAAGCGCTGAATGATTTCAGCAAAGATGCCAAACATGTGAGAGAAAAAAAAGGGGGGACTGGGAGGGATAGCTATAGTCATCCTTTCAAAAACCTACATTCTCAGTCTTATCTTGAGGAAAACATCAGACAAATTCCAATGAAAGGCCAGGAAACAAAATGCCCGACCATCACACTGTCCAGATGACCAAAGACTAGGAAAGCCTCAGAACTTGTCACCACCACCAGAGCCTAGCGGGGCGTGATGCCCAAACACCATGCAGCTGCAGGCAGAAAGGGCATGTTATGTGGATGGAGAGGATCTGGGTGACCTGTGGACTTCAGTCGGTAAGGATGCACTGGCACTGCTTATTGGTTATGAGAGGTATACCAACCCACTGGTGGATGCTCATATCAGGGAGAAGTGTGTGTTGAGATGTACAATTCTCTGTACTCTTTGCAACATTTCTGCAACCCTAAAGGTAATCCAAAACGAAATGCTTATTTTGAGAAAGGGAAACACCATAAGCACACACAGAAAATATGCAATAACTAGAAATTGCCCACACTTTTCTATAAATGAGGATTCTCGCATGATAATGTAAAGTGGGCTGTGTTAGGTTTTTCATGGTGTCTATCAGGTGATTAGAGTCTTGGAAAGTCCCACCATAAACATCAATCTGTTTGTGTGATTTGCTTTAACCAGCTTTTCCCAAACTGATCTCAACAAGGGGTCCTTTTATTTAAAAAACAAACAAAAAACTGAGCCATAATGAAAAACAAACAAACAAAACCCCCTTAGGTCCCAAGGTCCCAAGTCCCTGATTGGGATGCCTTTTCAGCACCAGTGATCCCCAGAAGCACTGCAGGTCCACTTCCACATCCATGCTCCACCCCACATACTAAGGCAATTCCTCCTTGTCTCAGTCCTCACCCTCAAACGATTTCTCTTCCCCGACAGCCCTTCCCTGCCTGAAATGCCCTTCTCTCCCCTCTCTTTCTCCAGAGAACTGAGTCTCACACTTCCCAGGGGTAGGGGAGTGAAAGGAGGATAGGGGACAGGGGTATTAGACTCAGATGGGTGGACCCCAGGGTGGGACCTGGAGCACCTGAGTTTCTCTGGAGATCCCAGGTGATATCAGTGCTGTTGGCCAGGAGATCATGTATTAAAGACCACCACAGTTCCCTCGCCTTGGGTGTGAGGTTGTCCTGCATCCCCTCCACCCATCCACCCCAGTCTCTAGACTCATCTTGCTCTCCCACATTTGCTCTTACTGTGTCACCCAGAATCTTAAATAAATTTTAAGGCAGTGTTTCTCAGTGGGTATGGTATTCAAAGATAGGTCAGATTCAGATAGGAAATAGAGAATGTGTGGGTTGAGAAGAGCCCCATTTAACAAAAATAATCCTATCTAATAAAAGAGAAACATGCAAATTGACCATACCTTCACTACGCTACCAGCCAATAGGAGCAATATGCAAATTAACCCCCAAGCCACCATCCAAAGCCCAGCCATGGCAGCCACCTTGGACAGCAGGGTGGTCCGGATGGCAGCCCCAGACCCAGCAGGGGGTCCAGACCCCGCTGCCTCCACGAAGCCCAGCCATGGCAAACCTGGGGCTGGGGGGGGGGGGGGTTGGGGGGGATTGAAGACAAAAACCTGCCGGACTGGCCCCCAGCAGTCCCAATGCCTGAGGCGGAGGTGCTTGGGTTGCTGAGGGGTGTGGGTTGGGGCAGCAGAAACACAAACCCGCAAGAAACCTGTGGAAAGTGAGATAAACTATCATAACTTTATCCCCCATTCCATAAGGTGAGAAAACTGCCCCTAGATTATTTAGTGTTATGGTCAACACCTTTCTACAAACACAGGGTATGTTATGACCACTCCCAGGAAGGCCTAGTCAGAATACCATCTCCAGGGAATAACGCTACTGTGGCAAATTATCTAAGAGAGGAAACAAGCTTTTGTTGGGTTATTCTGAAGGTTAGAGAACATGCCAGCCCAACATATGCTGTGTTGTTATATTGATGATCTTGAGCTGTAGATGCTTGAAAAACAGCAAATGCACTCAGAGGATTTCACTGAAGTCTCCAGATCTCCCTAAAATCAGACTCCCCTAAAGGAGCTTAAATATCATAGGTCCCCTTGATGGGAGAAGTGTCATCAGAGAAGACTGACTCCCGTCACAGGACAGGAGAGTACAAGTTGATATCACACCCAAACTTTGTTACAAACTATTTCCCCCAACCCCATTCATCTTCCCTAAATATAATTTACTTTCCTCTAAGAGGCCTATATCTCCCGTCCCCTTTCCCTAGGAAGAAGGTATTTAAATCTGCATTGTAAGCCACCTTGGGGAGTTACTCATTTTTCCAGGGGATCTCCCACATATATACAAGGTACACATGTTAATGAACTTTTGTTTTTCTCTTGGTGATCTCTTTCATTACAAGGGCCTCCACTAAGAACTCAGAAAGGTAGAGGAAAGCTATTTTTCCTCCTCCATAATTCTATCTCGGGAAATTAAGTCCCCAGCTGAACAATGAGATTGGCTCAAGTACCAAGCAGTCCCAGTTGATGGGAGGGAAGCTTCTAGGGAGAAATCAATGATATTGGCATCAAAGTGGGATGGAGGGCACACACATGGTTGCTGGTGGGAGTTTAAAGTGGTTCAACATTTTTGGAGGATGATTTGGCAAATTCGATAGAAATGTTCAAGGTATATCCAAGAGTCTTTTTCTAGGAATCACATCTGTTGAGATAAAGCACAAGCGCATAAGCCTTGCTCAGAACCCAGAATGCTTTCCCTTCCAAGATAGGAAAACCTGGGAACAACCTGCATTTTTAGGGCAAGGTGGTATCTATACTAATAAAAGGGTAATATGCTAATTAGACTCAACATCTTCTGGACGACCTTCCAGATATCCTTCCGGATGTCCTTCCTGACAAAGCCATGTTAGCGGGGCCAAGGAAGAGGAGGTTAGAGGCAATCAGGCAGGCAGGGGAGAGCAGTTAGGGGGAATCAGGCCAGCAGGGGAGAGTAGTTAGGGCAAATAGGCTGTCAGGGGCGAGCAGTTAGGGGGATCAACCTGGCAGGCAGGAGAGTGGTTAGGAGCCAGAGATCCCAGATTGGAGAGTGTAGTCCAAACTGAGGTGACCCCCTTCCCGTGCACAAATTTTGTGTACCAGGCCTCTAGTGTGTATATCTATAGATATACATATATTTATACAAAATATATAAATACATATTTTGTAATAGTAGGCTGGGTCCTATGGCCAGGGCTATGTTTACCAGCTGAGTGACTTCAGGCATGTTTCATAAAGTCAGAGAGCCTGGATTATCTGCCATAAAATGGGGATGATTTTCACGCTTTCAGCTTTTGTGAGGTTTAATGGGTAGCACAGAGCCTGGTGCATTGCAGCTACTCAAGAAAAATTCCTTCTGTCATTCCAGACAAGGTCTTCTTAGACATTGGAGTCCATCTGAACCACCCTCAGAGCTTGTGGACATACAGAGATCCTCACTCATCAAGTCTGTGTTTGAATCCCAACATTTAACAAACAATTGGCATAGTGGCAATTCAGGTGGTCCGCAGACAATCCAGTCATTCATTCTCCACTCACTCGGTTTATGAAAATGTGTTTATGGTAGGTCTTCACATCACAGATGGTATTCCAGGTGCTATGGATGCAGCAAGGGGCAAAACAAAGACCAAACCTTCATACGACGGATGGGTAGTGCACACTCTTCTCATATGTGTAGAATGAATGTTCCAATCATGAGAAGTGACATATAGTGGACTCAGAGAAGATGGAGATGGGATGATCAGAGAAGGCCTTTCTGATCAGGGAGAAAACATAAAAGATTCTCCAATTAAGATTTGGTTTTCTCTAATTTGGATCAGACAATTTAACACAGATGTATGGTAGTCATCTGTAGCATTGGGGGTTTCATTAGTACAAAACACTCATTTTTGAACCAGTATAGTAAACCTTGTTTTGTGGAGTGCCCACCACACCTTGAGCACAACGCTCAGGATTTTGCAACTATTATTTCCCCTGTAACAATGCTGCAGGGGAAGCATATCACTTCCACGCTGTAGATAAAGGAGAGGTGAAGAAGGTACATGGTCACATAGTTAGCACATGGTTCTTTCTGCTATATATTATAGCCTTTACCATATAAAAGTCTGAACCTTAGTTTCAAAATCCATAGTGCTGCCAACTCTTCTGTCCTAGTCCTCTTAAAGAACCCATTGTTTTGTTGCCATTGTTCATGTTCATTATTTTGCCCTGTCCAGTAGTTATAATCCTGGCTGGCACATTCAACCCCCCCTGGGAGCAAGCCTGGGTATCCAGGATGAAAGTATTCTTAGATGAGTCTGATGTACAGCCAATGCCAAGTACACTGGATAGTGTCACCATCCAAGATTAATACATGTTTTCTGGCTGTAGAACCAGCAGAGCTCATGTCCACCATGTAAATCAAGAAGGTAGCTATGAGCCAATACACTTGAGGTTCATGATCACCAGGGTGATAAATCTCTCAGAACTAAGAAACACACCAGCTCCTGGAGCAGGCAGACAGAGTGGTATTGTGGAGGAAGCCCAGGGCTTGGTGCCCAGCCTGGGCTTCACCCCAGCTCTGCTCTCCTCTGGCTCTGTGATTCTTGGTGATGGACTAACTTGACCACACCCAACAGTACTATACCTACCACTGCTAAGAATGCAGGGGCTTCCTGACACTGTATTCAAAGAAGACATGTTGAGTGCCATGAAGACAAGGTAAGGGCAACAGTGTCCCCTCTACCTGACAATGACTGCCTGGCTTTTTGAGTACAGGAAAGTCGGGGGAGGGGAGGAAATAGTACATTAAAAAAAATTCTTTCCAGACTCTCTTTTTGTCAAAGTTATTCAAATCCAAATTTAGCATTCTCTCCTGGGAAAAACAGACTGTCTTTTTCATACATTTGCTGGGATAACTCTGAACCAAATAATGCTGGCTATGAATCTTGGATGAGTAGTGGTTTGAGATAGTGGTGGTTTTTAAGGAAGGTGGGTAGACAAGTGACAATGAAGACTGCTGTCTCTCTCCTTCCTGGCACCTCATCACTGCAGGACCAGTCTGCCCCCTCCCCCTGGCATGCAGACCTCCAGATATCCTCTTCCTCTCCTGTGAATCCCCAATCTGAAGCAATTGCTTCCACTTTGTATTCTATGCAGCTGTAATATTTGCCCAACGATGAGCTCCATTCAGCAGTTTGTTAACTGAAATGGGAAGTGACAGACTCAATAAAAGGAAATCTCTGTGCCAAGGAAACAGATACTCTTTCTCCCACTTGCTCTCTCTTTTCCTCTTTCTCTCGGTTACTCTGTGCTGGGAATCCGCAGACTCTGAGCTCATGGACACACTGAAGCTTCCTATTGATCCATGTCCAACTAATTTGATCAGAAAAGAGAATTTTTATCCCCTGTTATTCCTCTCAGGGGCTCTCAGCAGATGTGATTGAGGGCCTTCACATCACCCCGTTCTCTGCTGATTTTTAGGGAATAGAGGACACAGAGAACTGGGTTCATTCTATGGTGGGGAAAGGCATCCTGTAGCCAAGATGGGAAATTACAAGGGATGAAGGTCATAGGGAGGACATACAGGATCCTGTCCCAGGATCAGCCATCTTGTCTGTTTTGTCAATGATGGGTTACAGAAAGCACCTATCATTCCCAATTGAGGAAAATCAGAGGATCTGTGTAGCAATAGGTGAACTTTAATCTCAGGGTAATGGCAATTCACATTTTAGACATGCTTTTATGTATCATGTACATTTGTGCACTCGTAAATAATACTGTGACATTCAGAATAATAGCTAACAGCTATCAAACCATTACTAAGAGCCTAGGACTATCTAAGCACATCAAACATATCTCATTTAATCTCCACAACAATCCCCTGGAGGAGGCATTGTGATTATGCACATTTTATAGCAGAAAATTGGGTCTTAAATAAGTGACTTGTCCAAGGACTCATGACTGGAAGGTATGGGCCCTGGGACCCAATACATTCTCCTAAATTTGTGCTGTTTTGTTTCATTCTTCTTCTTTATTTTTAAGATAATTTTGATTCACATGTGGTTGTAAGAAATAATAGAAACTCTTCACCCAGTTGCCCCGAAGGGAAACACTGGGGAAATTGGAATGGATGCATCCCTCCACCTTCCTCAGACTTCACCAGTTTTCCAGGCACTTGGTTGTATGTGTGTTTGTGCATGTTTGTGTGTGTGTGTGTTTGCTTCTTTGTAATTTTTTGCACCTGTGTAATTCCCTGTGCCAGGCCCTAGCCAATGCACAGAGTCACTCTATTGCAAGGATCCTGGCTCTACCCTTTGTAGCCACAGCACCTACCTTCCCCACTCCAACCGCAGGCAACCTCCAATCTCCTCCCCATGGCTATAATTTTGTCATTTCAAGAATGCTACATAAAAAGTGTGTGAAGAACTTTTCTTTGGACTACTCACCTCTGTGCCTGTGTATGGTCACAGAGTCAGCCTGAGGGTAGAACGCTCTGTCCACTCCGCTTCTTAGCCTCTTCCGTTCCTCTGCTACCTGCTCCCTCCGCTTTGCTCCAGGTCTCCTGAGATTAAATGCACAATTCACAGCAGTGTGCAGCCCACCCATATCCTCCACTAATCCTCTCATCACTAGGACAGGCTCATGATGTCATTGTGAAGGAATTCCATAAGGTTTCAGCTCCCATCCAGCCCCTGGAGGCCCACATACGTCCTCTTACTGCCCATCCACATCCTCCATACCCTACCCTCACCCCCCACCCACCAGGCCATGCAATGCTTATCAGCCATGCCCAGCCTGGGAATGAGGACCATAAAGGCTGGCTCCAGTATCTGATCACTGACATCCCCTCCCAGAGGCCTCCAGGCCCCACACTGGTTATACTGTCATAGCAGAAGAGGAGGTTTGCTCAGGTTTCATGGAGTACACAGGTAGGATACCATGCTGCCTGCGGTTGTGGGAAGGCTCTCCACTTCCCACCCCCACTTCACACCCTGTGTCCAATTTTCAAGGGTGGAGTATCTGCTGAATCTTGTGTAGGAAACGACCTTGACTCTCATCATGTCCCAGAGTGTCCAGAAGCCTCCTCATGAAATGAGATGATCGCTGCCCTCTCCAACCTGAGGCCGGCCTCCAGGTGGAGATTAGGCCACAGCTCTGCCCAACACAAGGGCTCTTTCCTCATCCTATGTATGTTGCCACTGAAGTCACTGCTTACGAATGGTCAGTGTATGCGGGTATGAAGGGAAGGGTGGACTGGACTATCCCTGCCACATAGTATTGATTGATTACATTGGACTGTAGATTAGGGGTGAGGGTCTCCCCCTCCCTCTGGCAGCCCAGAGAAGGTGATATCCATGGATGGTAACTGCTTGCTCTCTCTCTCCCTTGACACCTCTCTCTCTCCCTCTTTCTTTCTCTTCTCTATAACCGGAAGCCCTGAGTCCTTCAGAGCCCCTTCTCAGACCCACTGAGTGTCCTTTATATGGTTTCCTCAGCTTAATGCGACATCGTCTTGTCCCCAGCCAGCGATGCCCTCCCCAGGCTCTCCCCAGTGACTGTCCCTTGTCTGGAAATCCCACCCAGATCTGGACATGTTTCATTTCAGCCCTCTCTCCCATCCCCACTTCTCCATCTGAATGTAAAAATGCTCCCATTTGGGGATCCAAAGGCTGAAGCCCGTTTGCCGCTTCGGTCCCAGGCACCCAGCGCCAATGAGTGGGCAGACTCCATTGCCCCTCATCGGGCCTGTGTGGCTTTTGTTTCCCTGCACATTTGAATAATACATCTATCTGATTACCATGACAAACGTTGCGGCTTATACAAGCGTGGGCCTCCTGCCTAATTATCGGATAACAGGGCCCACTGCCCTTTCCCCTCTCCGAAACCATCACGGACATGACAGTTCTTTTATCTTTCTTCAGGATTGACTTGCTCTCCCAACCCTCGCCCAGCCCCTGTTCTGTCTGTTTACCTCCCCTGTCTGAGCCAGACTGTTAATTTTCCACGGCACTCCTTTCTGGTTGTAATTAACACATTGAACACAGAAGACACAGCCCGGCTTTCTGCAGATGCCCAATGGAGGTGTTTTTTTCCTCCACTAATTATGCTGCTGTATTTTAGCAATCTGCGTTGACCTAAAAGGATCTGCAGTGCTTGTGTGTTTGTTTTTGTTTCATTGTTTTGGTCGGAGAACAAGCACAGTTTTGGAACTCGGTTTGGGCAGCAGAGAACAAAGTCATTAGCGATATAGGTTGTCAGTGTGTCTCTTTTCGTAGCCTCCAAAGTAACAAATGAGGTACATTTGTTGTCAGCCATCATGTTCCTTGTTTTGGCAACCCTGCCCGAGATGTGGGTAATATTTGCTTTGGATATACACTCCGGCTTGGATCTAAATATTCTGCCTCGGTAATTATACAGATGGGGCACACGACCTGCTCCACCGGGTGTGGTAATCCTCGGCAGATTGGGAGCCGCTTCCCCATCCCCTTAGGTTTTAGGGAAGCTGAGCCATGGCCTCCACTGAACGTGAGGCCCAGAATCTGTTTATCATCTCGTGCTTAAGCTGAAGATTTAAGCTGTAATGAATACAGGTTCAAAGAGATCAAGGTATGAGGAGGAGGTGGGTAGTTACAGCAATAAAAACAGGAGCAAAAAGAGCAGCTTTTGTGGAGGGCTCCAGCTGGAATAATGATGACAGAATTGTCTAAATCGATACATCTCTTGTCAGACCCATGTCTGATGTTTGAATCAACCAGGCCTTTTCTCCAAGAGCTTTCCTTGAGAATATTGAATTATTTATTATTTGTATCTCTCCCCCCTTTCTCTTTCTGATGATTTTTTTTTTACTCTGACTTAGTAAAATTTGTTTTTCATGCTGCCAGTTTCAATGTTGTCTACACTTTGATAAATAGCAGTAATTGGGCGTATAGCAGAAGTCATGTACAAATGTATGACTTCAATTACATCTAGAGCATTTTTTTCTTTATATTGATCTCTTTCTCCCCTTCTTATAAGATCTGCTCTCTATAACCCATAGTGCGGAGTATTTTAAAGAATTATTCTTTGTCCGAGTGTTGATGTGCACTCTGGAACCTGCGTAGTTTTTTTTTTTTTTTTTAATGTGGCCCTTCCCTTCCATCAGACCTGCCAGACCTGAAAAGGGATCATGTGAGGCCTTCCCCTGATGAACCCACACAGACTCTTCTCACCTGCCTTGTCTGGTGGCCTGTAGTTTCTGCAGCCTGGTTTTCCTTGTTAAAGGTAGGGCCGAGGGCAGGTGGTTTTACCAATCAGGACATAGATTTGTGTGTAATGAAAAGTATGTAGAGATCAGTACTTAGAAAGGAGGAGGAGGAAGAGGGAGGAGGAGAGAAAGGGGAAGAGAGAAGGAATGTTTACTGTAATTCTAGTTCAAGAACATCGTCTTATGGTCTTTGACACTAAAGGTTTCGGATTCTATCTAAGTATTCTTACTTATGATCTGAAACCTGGATGTATCTGTAGTGTATCTGTTGGCCAAGTGACGGCACACTTAACCTTCACAGTGAGTTTCAATGCCAGCCCAGTGTTTGGTGGAAGTGGCTTGGCACTAGCCACATTTCCTAGGCACAGCCAGGCTTCCTAAGGCAGGCATCTGACCTCTGACAATTTCAAAGTCACTGCTTGGAGGGAACCAAGCCTACAATTGGATAAATGAAAGGGAGATTCAGAAGCATACCGAGATGCTGAATTGGTCACAGCTCCCTGAGAGCACAGGCACTCTACTTGTCCTGTCACATTTCCTTTGGCGGCCAGGTGGCCCTTCCAAAGGGCAGTCACAGGAACAACTGAGGGTGCTGTGGGGTGGCTCCTCCCCCAGCTCTGAGGCTCCACCTGTGAATCCTGCTTCTGTCAGCACTTTGTCAGCCTGTGCTTCTTAAGGGCATGCGAATGGAGAGTGTTGGTTTTTAAAAACCGCTTCTAAGGAGAAGCGAGCACTGAAAATGCATTTTCAGGTGGGGTGCATGCACATGTGATTTATCTCATGCCCAGTCCCCAAAGCCATTCTTGTCTTCTTTCATTTAGAGGGAAAAAGTAGAATACAAATCTTCAGAGCATCTGAGTGATGACAGCTCACACGCTCGGTTGTTATGCTGTAGCTGATGAAGCTGGGACTTAACGAGGCACAGAGAAATGGCCTTGGTTTTGGCTGATTGTGTGCTCTGTACCCCACTAGGCTGCTGTATGTGTGCGCGCGTGTGTGCATGTGTGTACGCACATGTGGGCATGTGCGTGTGTGTGTGTGTGTGTGTGTGTGTGTGTGTGTGTATGTGTGTGTGTGTGTGTGCTGTGAGAAGCACTTGGGTAAAACTGCCTCTCCCACCAGGAGGCTGTTAGGCACGGTGCGCAGAAACAGCCCCATTGTTTTAGATTTCCTTTCATATCGTGTAGGTGTCTCCACCCTGCCACCCACACAGGAGAACAAGTGAGCTGTGAAATATATTCATTGTTGGAGCGCCGGGAAATGGCGGCCAGCAATCGCAGGTAATAATGTCCGACAGGCAAGGGAGGCCGCCAACATTACCTGCATTATTTCGGTTGCCTTTTTCATTATAGGTTCGGGAAATAGGCAGCAATTCGATTATGGCATGATTTGGGGTGGAATTGCTTGCGCTCCCTGACCTCGTCACTGGGGGATCAAATGAGAAGTCAGCTCAAATAAAGTTTATAATGCATTAACTGGACAGAGCAGGGCTTCACCCACCGAGCGGGCTTTTTCATCTTCCCGGGGTTTGTAAGGGTGGCCCGGGTCCACTCCTGCCTCAGGGCACTGGGAGGATTGGTTGAGACCTGCAGGAGTGGCCAGAGGCAGCCACGGGGTGCAGACCCCTCCCCTCCCATGTGGTGCTGACATCCTGCAGCTTGGGAAGCAGTGTGATTAATAGCATGGAGGAAACCTGCTTGTTGGATTATTCATTTCCCATCCCCTTTGCCTTACTTTTTCCTTCGGCACATATTCCTGTTGCTTTTCCTCCTGCCTTTTTGCTTTTGCCTTTTACCAAGCCCCGCCATCCCTCTTTTTCTCTCCTATGGGCTCCTTTCCATCCCGCCCTGTATGGCTGGCTTCACAAGGCTTCACACCTGGAGTGAGTTTCTTCCCACGGGGATTCTGTTTCAGAGAGGGAGAGAGAGAGAGAGAGAGAGAGAGAGAGAGAGAGAGAGAGAGAGAGAGAGAGAGAGAGAGAGAGAAGAGAATTTTGGGGAGTTTGAGCCCTGCTGTATATTAAGCACAGAAAGCAAGACCAGTTCACCCAGTAACTGCATCCCAGCCCAGCCCAGCTGCTACATGGAGAAACATGGTTTCTCTTAGCAAATTAACTGCATCTCTCAGACACAAAGAGAGCACATGGAGGAACAGTGGAGATAATGACAGATAACTGCACAGATGTCACACTAGATGAGCAGAATTGTGGAAGGGAGTAAGGAGATCTGGTAGGTTTCTGGAATGACCTGTGAGTTGGCAGTGCTTGGCATCCAAACTTCCACCACTGTCTGTACCTCCAGTTTGCCAGCTACACCTGCACCTGCACAGGCTTAGAAAGGAGTGCTTCATGGGAACTGCGGGCACAGGGCAGTATTTCTGGTTTGATAGGCTGACCTGCTCATGCATCCGGTTGGTATAAAAAGAATGGAAGAGGCCAGGCCACTTACTTTTCCACATTCTATCTCACATAGCTCGGTCCCAGATCTTTCCTCATGGCCTGAGAGAGTTCTTTCCTCCTCTCAGGTTCTCTCCCCTCCTAGAAATCAGCAATATTAAACAGCACAAGGGTGGGGACATGGCGTATATCAGTTCCATGAGCTGTCTTTGGTGGCATGCCCATTGGTCGGGAGCAAGCCTTGTGTTTCAACCTGTGAAAGGTCGCCCCGGATTGAAATCACCTCGAAGCCCCCACAAAGCTAATAGGATGGAGAACAAAAGGCAGCTGGCATTAATTGTTATCTTTATTTATGTCACTTAAGCAAACGGAGATAAAGTCTTCCAAGGTGATTATGCCTCTGGTTTATTCTGAGACATATTTTCAAGCTTTAGGAACTTCTTAAGCAGTGAGTTTTGAGGGAAAAGAACTCTGCGGTGATATGATGACTCCCATGCAAGCAGTGGGGTTTGGTCATGGTGCTTGGAAGCAAAGCACCAGTAGAGTAGCTGGAGCTTTATTGATGGACTTTGAACACACTGACTTATGCTTTATCAAGTGTTGGATCACTGGGAAGACCTTTATGCCACCCTCATCCACACCCCCAGGTACATACTGACCCTGTGTGTGTTTATCACACAGCACTAAGCACCAGAAAGAAATGCCACAACCTTGAGGAAGCCAACAGCATTTCCACTTTGGAAGTTTGGGGCCATGGTATTATTCTAGAACAAAATAAAAAACAGGCAAACAAAGATAGTTATAGTTAGAGCAACCAGATTATCCCCTTGTGTTTCCAATGAATTTTTCTTTAAGTTTCATGGCCTCTCGCAGGGAATAACAGATATTCATTTGACTGAATGTCCACTACGGGGGTAAAATTATGCTCCAAGCCCTAGCTGGTTTGGCTCAGTGGATAAAGTGTTAGCCTGTGGACTGAAGGGTCCTGGGTTCAATTCCAGTCAAAGGCACATGCCCAAATTGTGGGCTCAATCCCCATTAGGGGGTGGACAGAAGCAGCCAATCAATGATTACTCTGTCATCATTGATGTTTCCATCTCTCTCTCCCTCTCCCTTCCTCTCTGAAATCAATAAAAGTTGTTTTTTTTTTTTAAATTATGCTCCAAACCTGATAGGATGCTGAGAAAATTGGGCACTAAGAACAATTATATCTGTCATAGGGATGGTACTTAATTTTTCAATACAAATCTTCCATTGTACTATTTTGAAACATAAAAGGGAGGTTTAAAAAATCCTAGTGTATTATCTATGGCAAATGCTGATGTCTTATTATTAATTTTTGCCAGGGAAAGGCTTATACTGGTGGGAAATAATCTTATTTGCACTGTTAGAGAAAATTTGAAAACTATATTTTAAAGTGCATTTTTGCTAAAGGAAAATCCCAATGTTGCTTAATGTTCCATTTAGAACACAAAGATTCACTGCACAGATTTAATAAGAAAATAATTTAAGCTGCAAGGGGGAAGGGCAGTATTATTTGATGAGCAACATAGGAGCTGACTTTTCTCCTCATTTTCATTTCTTTCCTCACCTCCCTCCTCCCTTTTCCTACACAGCCTTCTAGTGAGCCATGTGATAGGAAACTTTCTCTTCCTGGGACATTCCAAAGGATTGGAGCTCTTCTTTGAAGGTCTTAAAATAGGATTTGTATCTGAATGAATCACATTTCAGCTTTAAATACCAGCTCATTTCTGATGATCTCAGTTTAGAAGTTGCAGAATGTTTCTGTTGAGATAATACGGGTTCCTCTCCTTTATTCTATTACTAAACTTCTCCGGGTAAATAATGAAGTTGTTAAGCCCTGAGAATAAGCTTTGAAAAGAGTCCTTACCCTACCTGGGCAAAAGCTCTCAGCATTTGGAAAAGAAGGCGCCACTGTTGTGTGACAGTTCTTAAAATACCGCTTGTTAATTTCTATTTTATAGGACATTATGCAAACAGTGATAAATGAAATGTATCTTTTTTTCCACCCCTCCCCCCAAAGCTTTCTCCCAGATTGGCCTCTGTTTAGAGCAATTCGCTCTATTCAAAGCCAGGGTCAATTGTGCATGCACCGGTGTTCATTTGTTCACATAGCATCTGGGCCTCAGATGTCAGGCGAGACCGCGGGACCAGAGCACTATTTATAGTGAGGCTTATCTCGTCTGGTGTGTAATCACTTTAATACACTCCAGAAAGAGCCAGCGTGCAACTCTCTGCCCACCTTTACCCAGGCAGGTCCACATCTTCCAAAGGCAACCATGGCCAAAAAGAACTCCTGAAGAAGTCCTTACAGGAAAAAAAAAATTGCACCAAAAATTGAGTCTTTTCTGCTTGATAGTGGTCACAGCACAGTCTCCCCAGTTAATCCTCTTGAGCAATTTGCCTGTAGTTACAGTTAACAGGAGGTGATTAGGGGGAGCTGCCCGTCACCACCTAACAACCAGTGCCAGTTCAACCTGGGCAGAGGCCATGCAATCGCCCTGTTTCTCCTTCGCTTGCCACCTCTGGGTGCCTTAGCCCAGCCCTCAGTTAAGGATGGTGTTCAGGCACCTGCCGGAGCTCCTGAGCAGCATCTGTTACCACTTATCCAGCTCCCTGTGCAGAGGGGAAAACCAGGAAAGATGGAGAATGGGCCTGATGTTTTTCAAACCAAAACCAAAGAGATAAGCCAAGATAGAGGGTCTCTCCCAAGGAAGTTAGGGGGCACTGTGCTGAATGGCCATTGGGGTTCTGGGGACAAGATGCATATGTTGTGTAGTTTCCCTGTCCTCTGTAAGGAGCATGTCTCAGGTACTGTGTGCTGCAGGGGTGTGAGGAGCGGCAGGCTGGGTGTGAGGAGGTTGGTGGTTCTCATGCTTGAGCGCATCCCATCAGCAAGCCTCGGAGGGCTCAGTAGAAGCACCTCGGTTCCCATGCAGCAGATCTGGGTGCAGCCGCAGGATTTGCACAAATTTCTGGCAGCTATGGCTGCTGCTGTCCCAGACCTCACTGGAAACCTGTGATGCACTTGGCAGCTTTGGCTTTGCTAACTGGGAAGTGTACCTCAACCTCCCTGCTGAGCACTCTTATGTGGCTCCCCATTATCATCAGGAGAAAGTCCCAAATCCTTAAGTGGCTTCCTAGGCTATTCCTTCTCCTTGTTAGCTGGATACTCACATGAAGGGGATGGTAGTGGGGCTGAGCTATGGTGAGCATTAAATAGAGTCACACGTGTGCATGAACTGAGTGGGAAAGAACCTGGCATAAGTACATGCCAAAGAATCTTAGCTGGCTTGTTTCTTGGATTCAGATAAAGAGAAGCACACATGCCTGAATGGGTGGAGTCTCTGTTTTTACCATCATCACACAGGAGTCCAGCCCCTTCATGGGGCTCTATACACATAACGTAAAATTGATTGTTATGGGATTTAGTTCATTCACAATGGTTTGTGTACATCAATCTAGTTCCAAAACATTTCCATAACCCCAAAAGAAAATCCATTCCCCCTCATCAGTCACTCTTTATCCCCCTGTCCTTAGCCCCTGTCAAAATCTGTAAAACAAAGACAAAGAGAGGTTAATCGATCTGTTTCAGACCTACACCAGTAAGTGGTAGAGCTGATGTTTAGGGCCGGGAAGACTGCCATCTCTGTGCTAAGAAAATTAGCTCCCTATGAGAGAAACCTTTCTCTACTTTACAACTCATACTGTCCATGCAGGGGGTGTTTCTAGTTGACACAAAAAATGACTTTCTCTGAGGCCTCCTGAGAGGATTTACACCCTTCCCATCACTGGAAAGCCTATGTCACCTCAAGTACTCCCTCTCTCCTTATCCCTGCTTTTCCTATACCCACCCCAGCATGGGAGAGGCTGTTATTCTAGCAGTTGAGAGAAGATGAGCCCTCAGGCCCTGATGGTCCTCAAGGAGGTTGCTAGGCAGAAGGTATGCTTAAGGCCAGTCCAGCGCCTTTATCTCGGCTAGGAATATGGCTCTAAGACAATAGGCCCACTTTTCTTCATCGGGATCCTTATCTTGAAGGTAAGTTATGACTCCCAAAGTGGGACAGAATTCTGGGAGAGGTGAACTCTGGGATTCTGCTAAAAAGATATCTTTCTGGAATGACTTCCAGGGAGAAGTCTAATCTGTTGGCCCCTTTTTCTTTAATTTCAGAAATATTTGGAACACCTGTTTCAGATGAGATAACTTTTGGGAATTCAGTGAATGCTTCTAAATGTCTACTGAGGCTGTTAGGGAAAACTCTCACTCCGGGCACATTGCTCATTACAGATATAGGATTCCTCACCTCATACTAGGATCCACAAACTTTTCTTATGAAGGATGAGATAGTAATTATTTTAGGCTTGATTTGGCCCATCAGTTCCCTATCACAACTACTCAACTCTGCTATTTTAGTGTGAAAGAGGTCATAGACAGTATATATATATATATATACTGATATATATATATCAGTGGGTGTGACTGTGTTACAATAAAACTTTATTTACAAAAATATTTTGGCCCATGGACAATAGCTTAGACCACTGTCCTAGACCCCAGCTAACTTCCGGTTCTAAGTCTGGAACCTCCCTGATGTCTCTGCTGATTCCCAGGAACTGTTGCTCTCCTACCTTCTGGGGCTCTGTCCTAGCCCTGAATTTGCATGCATGGCCACTCTATGTTCTGGCCACATCAAAGAACCAACAGCTGTGTGAAGTTTCACCCACAGAATCCATTCAGCATTTATGAATAGTGTAGACTTCTTTGCAGCTTCTGTGGAGGGCATCTAGGTCCCATGTTCCTCAGCAAACAAGATGTAAACATTCCAAGTAGTCATTTCTGCTTTCCCAAAATTCCTCCTAAGGCAGCCACAGAAGTGGGGAGGAGGGCCAGTGGGTGAGGGGCTGCCTCTACCTCCCCCCAACAACTTATGCAACTTTGCTGGTTACAGTCTCTTCCCTCTTGAGACTTCATTTGGGAATTTTCAATTTGTGTCTTTGGCATTCAGAAGAGTGTCTAGTCTCCTCTGAGCTGGGCATGGATCAACAGAGAGATCCTATAAGAGGCTGGGGAACTGTGATGGGGGAAGCTCCAATCCTACTTCAGGCACTCAGCTCTTACCCAGGCATTCTCCACAATAAAAGCAATATTCTTCCTAAAGGGATTCTGACTAATACCCTTTCCCTCACTATCTCATTATACAAAGTTGGCATGGCCTTTATTCTTGGGATCTTAAAGTCTAATAGGAAAGATATGCCATGTAGGTCAGTTATAAAGCAGTGGAATGAATGCACAGTGCTCTGTGGGATCCAGACTAATAGGTGATGCAATCTCACTAAAGATTGCCCAAAGGAAGCAGGATCCGAGTTGGGTCTTATGAGGGTCATATAATGTAAGTGAAACATATCTAACCTCAGATGCTTGGAGAGTTGTCAGGGAGAGGGAGAGAGATAAAGACCATCAATTCATTTTCTACAAGAGAAGAGACAGAATATTTCATGCATCTGTCCATTCATTTAGCGATCCATCCATTCATCCATCTTTCTTCCTTCTTTCCATCCATCTATTCATCCTAAAAATGTTTAACATATGCTGTGTACAAATGGCAGTGAGGAAAGGACAAAGGAGGCAAGTTCTGAAGGATTTTAGAGAAGTGTGGTAGACAGTTATGTTAGACAATTAATTATAAACTGAATAGTTAAGTGGAATTTTGGCAGGGTATTAATGAGAGAGGTGAGGATGAACAATTATTACTGTTGGAAGCTGCTCTTGGAGAGGTGGAGGCTGAATGATCTTGAAGACATTGAAAATGAATAAACAGGTAAAAAGGAAGAAAGATCAGGGATGCCTCTGGGAGAAGAGAGTGCAGGGAAAGATCATGAACAAGGTAATAGCACAGAACGTGTGGTGTGGTAGGTGATGATGTAAGAGGGGAACCAGGAAGTAAGGCAGAGGCCAAAATGCAAGGGCCAGCAATGTCTTACTAATTGTATCCATCAGGGTTCAAGGGAGCCCCTGAAGTTTAGTATTTTAAAAGGATGTTTTATTTTACAATAGTTTTAGATTTATAGAAAAGTTGTTAAGATAGTACAGCAAGTTCCCATGTACTCTGCACCAGTTTTCCTTATCATTAATATATTACATTGCTATGGTACATTTATCACGACTAATGGACCAGTATTGATGCATCGTTGTTAACTAAAGCCCATAGTTTAGTCAGATTTCCTTAATTTTTATCTAATATCCATTTTCTGCTCTTGGATCCCATCTAGGGTCCCACATTACATTTAGTCATCATCTCCATCATCCCCTCTGGTCTCTGACAAGTTTTAGACATTCCTTTTTTTTAAGACCTTGATGCTTTAGAGTCATACTCATCAGGTACTTTGGAGTATGTCCTTCAGTTCAGGTTTATCTGTTATGTTTCTCATGGTTAGACCCTTAGTCTAACCTATGTGTTTGAGAAGGAAGACCACAGAGGTAAAGTGTCATGCTCATCACATTGATCAAGGGCACATACTGTATGATTCATCACTGTTGCTGTTCACCTTGGTCACCTGGCTGAGGTGACATTCGTCAGGTTTTCCTACTGTAACATTCATTCCTCTTTCCCACTCCCTGTACATATTGTGCTCTTTGGAATGAAGTCACTCTTCCAAAGCAGTGCTTGCCTGGGAGAGCGAGAAGCATGTGTGTTCATGGGAGATTTTTAAGCAGAAAAGGGACCTGATGTAAGAACCATGGGTGGAAATTGCAAGGAGATTATAAACCAACCTGAAGTAGTTTTGGCTCACCACCAGGACAAGTGCCTGCCCCTTAAAACTCTTCATGAGTTTTGTACTCAAGTGGGTTTGGTGTAGGGATAAATAAGTTTCTTTAAAGGTCGCCATCATCCAGGCAAAAAATTTAGCCACAACTACTTCATATCTTTTCTAAAAAAAGACAGTTACGTGTTTCTATTCAGATGTTGCTTTCCAATCTCAGGACTGCCCCAGTGTGTGTGTGTGTGCGCGCGCGCAAATATGCACGTGTTCCCCCATGGAAATGACCGAAGAAGGCAACACTAGTTTGCTTGTGAAGTTCTTCACCATCACTACAGCAAATTGCTTCCTCTATCACACTCCAGCCCCTCTCTTCTCTCTCCATGAACAGTCTTCAATTACACCATTTTCTTCTTCCTTCCCTGGCATACTTTTCTAAGGAGGGTGTGGCCTGAACCCTCCTACAACATGGAACCTTCTCTCCACATGTACAAACAAATTTGCTGATGAGAGTATAATTCAAACCAGCCTTTTTAGAGAGCAAATTGGCAGTTTTTCCAATTTAAAACGCTTCTGTCTTTTGACCAAGCAATACATAGTGTTTCAGTGAAATTCTTCCTTTTTTACTTTCACTTAACAGTAGATCTCATGGACATTTTCCTTACTGGCAGATGTTTATGTACTTCCAGTTTGTTTGTCCATGCTTTTTATTTGGGTCCCAATTTATTTTGAAAAGGCAAACTTAAGGCAATGTGTTTGAACTTACATGTGTTTCTTCCTGTCGCACATTTTGCAGGAAATGGAACTGCCTGTTCAGAGGTCAGAGAAGTTTGAAATCTGTACAGGGTCTATCAGATCATTCCCCAAAACAGCTGCAGGAAGGGGTATTCATGACACAGTGAAAAGAGTGTTGCATTATGCCTTATCCTTACTATACCCCTGAAGGCAGCCATAATTGGTCCCATTCTAAAGATGAGGAAACTGAGGCTCATTGAGGTTAAAGGAAGAGCTCTGGTTGACTCCGTTCTAAGTAAGAAACCTAGAAAATTCCTTGTACTTTTTGCTGAGACCCTTCCTACAGAAGTCCTGGCCCAGATGCATCACTCTGCAACCAATTTGAGCTGCTTTATGATACTGTGCAATAATTTTCCAAGTTCACAATCACTAAATAATGCTTTACCTTACACCAGTGGTCAGCAAACTGCGGCTCGCAAGCCATATGCAGCTATTTGGCACCTTGAGTGTGGCTCTTTCTCAAAATACCACATGCTAGCATGCATATATAGTGAGATTGAAACTTCATGGCCCATTCGCAGAAGTCTGTTTTTGGCTCTCAAAAGAAATTTAAATCATTGTATTGTCGATATTTGGCTCTGTTGACTAATGAGTTTGCCGACCACTGCCCTACATTGTGCTAGAATTCTACTCCCCCCTCGCTTTTCTGTTATATTAAACTAGGGGCCCGGTGCATGAAATTGGTGCACTGGGGGTGGGTGGTCCCTCAACCCAACCTGCCCCCTGTCACATACTGGGAGCCCTCGGGGGATGTCCAACTAATGGCTCACCTCTAGCCTCACCAGAGGCTTTAGGCCTTGGGCACCCAGCCATCACCCTGTTCAGCTCAGCCCCAGCTGACTGAGACCACCCGGTCCCAGGGGCTGGGGGCTCACAGCCACTTCCACTCACAGCGCCTGGGGGCTGGGTGCTCACTGCCACCACCACCGTTTCATCTCCACCCCCAGGGCCTAGCCCTTGCACCACTTGGCCCCAACCCCACTCCTGATTGGCTGCTAGCATAGCCAATCAGGAGCGAAGGTACAGTCAAATTTGCATGTTTCTCTTTTATTATATAGGATTAGTATCCTCCTCCAAAGAGGCAGTTTCCACTTTTGGGGGTGTGCGGGGAACCTTTGCCCATCTAACCTGGGGCATGTCTGGCGTCAGCCTGCGTGGCCAGGACACTAAGAGAGACAAAGGACACTGCTGGGGCGTTATTAATGCTCAAAATTGTTGACGTTCCATGCAGTGTGTTTTTCTAATTAGAGTCAAGCCACACAGTACCATTTCCATAATCAACATGGGAACAGAAACTCAGCAAAATCTCATGTATTTGCAGGGAAACTGCTTCCCGGCAACATAAAAATGGCTTTTTATAACATAAAGGCTGTAATTAGAATAAGTCAAATCAGTTGGAAACGATTAAGGCCAGAGCAGGCGAAGCTGCCTTCTAAATATTTGTCTGGAGATTAGCTGACTCCTGCAGCCCGAGAAGCGTCTTTGATTTACTTACACTGCTCAACCTGGCGCACATAATCCGGAGGAAGGCAAATGAGCACAGATTTAGATGTGCGCTTGGCCCCTCCTGCCATTTGACAGGCGGAAAACACATTGGAAGTCCAGTCAGGAAAGAAATGAATATAGGGTCACATTAGACAAATTGCTTTAAAAAAAAAAGCACCCCATGATCATCAATTTAAATTCTTTTAAAATGTGTTTGGTCTTTGAAGCTTTTAGGATTCACTTTAGAAGTCCACGTGGAATAATTCCCTGCTTGTCAATGCGACAGTTGATGCGCCTCTCATTGTATTTAAAATTATAGTTATGAGGTGGGACTTGCTCCACGCTGCTTGTCTGACATCCACTATTAAAATACAAGTAAATCTTGGCAGGTGGAAATTTAAAGAAGAAAAGAGATTATAGAAGAAAAATCAGAATTGTTAATATCAATTTGCTAACCAGGGGACCCTGGTGAGGGACACTTCTTCATGTCCTCTAACTGGATGCTGATAACGGGGAATGCCTTCCTGTGGCCAGGGATGGGATGGAGGTGATGAATGGGATTGGACAGTGTACACAGTCCATGGTTTGCATGTTTGGAGGCCAAAGTGGCCAGGATGACAGTGCAAGTTCCTGCTATTCCTTCCGGACCGGCAGTTCAGCCCTGTGCCGGGGTGGCAGGGGAAGGCAGTCAGGAGAGGGGCAGATAAGAGCCGCTCTGGAGACCAGCTTGGAACATCCACGGGCTCTGGCTTTCCTTTAGAAGGGTGTAATTCGTCCTGACAGGCTCCCCACTCATTTGTAAGCCCTTCAGAATTCCAAACTTGGTGCGTGCCTGCATTTATCCATTGAAAATATAATCAGCCTAATGCATTCTCTTACTGAATTTTAAACCAGCCCATTAAAACTCCTTTAACGTGCTTAAGTCGGCTTCAGAGAAGGTTTCCATTTCATCTTTATTGAGCTGAGGCTATGGTTCGCTCTCCCCTTGCACCACAGTGAGCGCCTGTCAATAATTCAATAGCACAGCCTTGACGGGCCCAAGCCCAACCTCAACTTTCCAGGAGCCAAGCAGCTTGTCAAGCCTGATGCGCTGTCAATGGCCCACTGATCTATACTGCATGAATCCCCCTCAGCTCTTGACATGTCCCTGGGAATAAGAAAGCCATTTCAGAAGTCAGCCCAGTGAGAAGCACCTGTTTGTAGAGAATCTTTAATGAGAGCAGGTCAGTGGAGTTGTGTTCCAGCACTTTGTTTTGTTGAGCCAATGTGGGGGTCTCTCCATGCATCTAGGGGGCACAGAGGGGCAAGTTCATGGCATCAGGGGGACCGTTGTCCTTCTGGCTATCCCTCCTTTCTCTGAGCATGCCTTTGCATTGCACTTATTTGAATCCATAGATCCAGCTCAGAGGGCAAAAGATACTAATCTCATGACCATGCTATGGCCTGGACTTCTCCACATACCCAGGAACAGTGATTTGGAGCCACTTAGTCCATCTCCTCATAGAATATCATGAGTCTTTGCTGGTTGAAGGAGTTCGTGAAAAGTAGATGAGAACTACAACCTAATATTTCATTGTTTCATGCAGCAAGCACAATCATTTGTTCTAAAAGAAAAGAATAAAGAAAGGAAGGAAGACCCTAACTGGTTTTGCTCAGTGGATAGAGCATGGGCTTGCAGACTCAAGGGTCCCAGGCTCGATTCTGATCAAGGGCATGTATCTTGGTTGTGGGCACATACCCAGTAGGGAGTGTGCAGGAGGCAGCTGATAGATGTTTCTCTCCCATCGATGTTTCTAACTCTCTATCCCTCCCCCTTCCTCTCTGTAAAAAATCAATAAAATATAATTATAAAAAAAGAAAGGAAGGAAGGAAGGGGAAGGGAAAAGAAAAGCAAAGAGTTGAAAAGAAAAGAAAATGAAAGAAAAGAAAAGAAAATAAAAGAAAAGAAAAAAGAAAAGAAAATTGTTTGTATTCCTTTAGTCTGGGCATGATTTTTAACCCAGAATTATCCTCCCAGCTCTTGACATCACCAAGCCCTGAAAAGTTGGCATAAATGAGATGTACAAATATCCCCCCTAGAAAAGACCATGAGGAGAGCACGTAATCCATGTTTTAAATGCAAAAAAAAAAATATCTTGAGTCCCATTGCTGCTCAGTTTTTCCTGCAGATACGTTTTTGCTGGATTAAATAACTCTTTTAAAGGCACTAGTCATGCAAGGGCTGTCTCATTTGTGACTGTATTTGCATTGCTAATGATGTCTCTTCCTTATGCATAGTCTTTCCTGAGCAGCCACCCCCAAATTTACAGATTTCTTGCTTGTCAAATTGGAGTCTGCAAAGAGGTGGCAATAATATAGATGGAAAAGAGAAGCGGCGATGTGTTAAAAGCTAATAGAAAACTGTTACACTGGAATAGATTCGAGGTGTAGACTCCTGCTTCCCTTAACCACAAAACAACCGAATCATTTCTGATCAGGTAAAGCAAGCTGCCGAGGCCTTACATTCTCCCCAAATAAACAGCACAGTCTGTTGTTTCTGCAGGTGAGGGAAAGGGAAAGAAAATGAACATGATGATTTTAGGGAAGGAACTCTCTCTCAAGTGTATGTCCCCTTGTATGCACTCAGCCCCATAGATGAGGGTACAGAGCTAGGGGCACAGAGCACCCAGTGATATGGCCACCACTAGGAGGTAAGTTGCTGAGCTGAGTCAGCAAATCCTCTGGCTTCCAGAAAATGAGACCTTTGGGATCCTGTTGTAATATTCATTCTTTTAATTTGGAACTTTTAAAAAATTAATTCAATCATTCATTGTTTTATTTTATTTTGCACATTTTGCTCAAAGTCTTAGGTGAACACACAAAATGATACTCACCAAGTGCACACTCCCTGTTTGTGGTTTGGTAGGAAGACAGAAGAGAAATGAAACCCAGGGCTTTGCCTCCTCAACTGCACCTCTTCCTCCCTATCCCCTGCATTTAGCAGTCCCATAGTGGGTTGCAAAGAATCCTCAGAGACCATCTGGCCCAGTGTGCCAACTACTAATCAAGGTCAACTACATGCTTTTATGGCACAGGTGGAGGAAGTGACATCCTGGTGTGATGGGGCTGAGATCAGGGCTCTCCTGCTCCTTCAGGGGTCCCAGAAACCACCCTGCTATTGAAATCCAAAGCAGTTATGGAATCCACACTTCACCCATATGACTTGGAGATTCTGGAAGCTCTCTTAGGCCAATAATCTATGATTTAAGAACAATGATCAGCAATGTCTTTGGCACCAGTGCAGCGATCAGCATATTAGTTCCATTTGAGATTGTTAAATGCTTTTGGAAACTGTAAGCCCTACCTAATAAAGTTTATTTTAAAAACAATTAGAGTCAGAGAACTTTAGTCTGAGAGATTCCATCCACCAGCCCCTCACTTTGCAGAAAAGCAGACAGGGATCTATAGGGTTTCAATAAGCATGGATGTGCTGATGTCACTAGGTGATGGCAAAATGAATGTTCCTCCTAATTCAGTATCTTTCTCAGATCAGACATTATAAACTGGAATCTAGACTTTTCTTTGGTCCTCACAGTTTTCTTTCTTCCTGTCACTAGCTGCCAACATTTAAGTGCCTAAAGATCACGTAAAATCCAGATTTCTAGCTTTTTGTGAAAAATCAAACTGTTGGCATATTAGGCAAGTCCCCCACACTTTAACCATAGCTGGAGCTCTGTAGAATCTATACACTTAGGTGGGGTACCAGGTTTCCAGTTCAGTGCAGTCCCTGTTCTCACTCCTGACCTTGACTTTGCTTAACTATTCTCTGGCCACCTAAAGCATTCATGTGTGTTTTTTTAATTGATCTTTATTGTTGAAAGTATTATAGATGCCCCCATTAACCCTGTCCACCTACTCCCTTTCCCACTATTGTCTGTCTATGGCTATGCATATATACATATCATTTGCATATCCTCCCGCCCCTCCAAAAATAAACTTGCCCAGAGACATTGGCAACAGGAAAGCTTTGCATCTGTACTGGGGCTGCCTGTTCTTTGCAGCCATTCCCAGAGAATTCAACAGCTCTTTCTCAGCACAAATCACCATCTTCTGGAGTTCATGTAGAGAACGGCATCCCTGGCACAGAGCAGAAAACATCTGGTAATGAATCCATTAGCCAGACTGTTACTCAGGCCCCAGGTGCCCAAGGGTCTGAGTGCTGGCTTGAATAGGATGCATGAATGATACCCAGAAGATGTTACCTTTTGGCCCTGGTTCTACCAGAGCCCTGGTTTGGCCCTCGGGCTCCTGTGACTGCTTCAATGCCAGGTGTTATTCCCAGCCATCCCTAGGTGAGGAGCTGGCCAGCTTTCAGGATTCCCTCCTCCCCTTCTCTACTACACCTCCCTCTCCTGCACAGCCTTCCTGATCTACACAAAGGAGGAGACGCAGATTATCTTTGGCAGATGTAAGGGGCAGCATTTGTCGAACCCTAAGCCCTACAACTCTGCGAACAGACCTGCACACTGTACAGAATCATTAGAAGCCCTGTGTCTGAGGGCTCAGGGAGGTTGAGCAGGGAGGTGAGAGTGAATAAAAATGAGCAGGCCCGCAAACTGCTTTCGCCCAAGGGCTGGTTTTAATGAGCTTGTCCCTAATGAGTTGTCCCTGCAACCAGCTTCAGGCCTAAACAGATGAGGCAGGGATTCTGCTAAATTTTTGATAGGATTTGCACTGGTTTTATGAGAAAGCAAGCAGTAGAGAGTGCAAAGTTAGGTCATGAATCTTTTACGAGTGTGTGGACGGTTGTCCATCTTGTCAACCAGAACGTCAAAGACCTGGTTGCTAATAGAAACTCTGGCCTCAGCCCTCCATCGTCACCCACCACATCAGCTCATTTGGTCAGGGTGGCTGGATGATTTGTGTCTTTCTGATTCAGGACCTGGCCTGTGGCCTCCAAGAAGAATTCATCTTCAGACTCCATCAAGGAGATGACTTGAGTCATTGCCTGTTCCCACTAATGATCTTTTTTGGAACTCAACTCTTGGGGATTTGCACACTTCTCCTATGGAGTGCTGGGAAGAAAACTCCATCAAACACTTTAATTAGCATCCTTTTTCTTTTTGGGCAGCCCCATTTCTATCAAAATCACAAGCCTTATCCTTCTGTTGCATGAGAAAACTCTGACCAAGGATAAATGTCATTCTTGATTTATAAGGAGATGTTGCTAATGTTTCTAATATATGTCAATTCTGGGATTGAGTGATCCAATAGAGTTCATATACAACCACCTTTTATTTTTAATATGAAAACCTACCAACAAATATATTTCTCCAGTTTGATTCATCCACCAAGAGGCTATTTTCTTGGTGGCTTAGGTTATAGAAAATGCTAGATCAGCAGCCTTCCCTGTGCTATAAGTGAACGACTGCCCCCTCCTTCCTCCAGCTCACACACTCTCTTTCACATTAATCATGTAATTGATTTAATAAGCTCTGCCTTTAAGAGCCTTTTTCCCTCCTCTCCTTCTCTTCTCCCCATAAGGTTTCAGTTCAGCATTTGTCTAGTAGACGGAACGCCCTTGCATTTTGCCAGGCATAAAATCCAGCAACTGGGTTGTATAATAGATACCTTAATCTTATATTTGTGTGGCTCTATTCACTTATTTTCTAAGCCACTTAATTAATAAAGTTTAAGTGTTATAAAATATACAATCTATTCCTGGATATGTCCTATGTTGAGTCTTATTCAAATCTCTCCAAGACTGAAAACTGAGAATTAGCCAGGAGATATCTATTACCCTATTTTACTACTATAAATAAGGAAGCTGATGTGCAGAGAGGTGAATGGACTTGATGAAGGCCTTATAACTATTCAGCAATGTGCTTGGAGTGAAAATGTTGGTCTCCAACTCCTTGCAATAAGACTCTGCTGTTTTCATATTCTTTTGTTGCCTAAGGCACCCTTTCTCTGAAACAAACAAATAAAAACTATATGTATTTATCTTCAAGAGAATACTTCCAGTTTACTGGAAATAGAGCTGTATTCTGTAGTTGCATTAAGTGGGATGTGCTAACAGATATTTAAGTCAAACAAGACTAGACATGTGCAAAACACTTAATGAATCATATCATACTAGACTAACATCATTCGACGTGATGATTCCAGATTACAGGTAAGCAGGTGTTCAATGTTAATTCTGAACAGGAGCTTACATGCTGTTGTTTGACCTTTCTCGTAAAAGGTGATCTTGTGAAGGTAGGCATGGTCTGTCTGGTATAGAGCCCAGGAGGTTGGAGCAGGGTCAATGTTTTAAGCAGATAAGAGATTCTAGAGTCTAGAGATAGGGCTCCAATGAGGGATGTCAATATTGGGAACAGAGACTTGAAGACCTGAGGAAAAATGAAAAGCAAAGGCAGCTATTCCAAATAATGAAGATATTCTGCTAAAATAGCTTTCACCAAGTATCTATTGACCAAAGTGGACTTTTGACTCTTATTTGAAGGAGTGAGCATAGATAATAAGACAGTAGTGCCGCTGACTGCATTAGTCAGGGTTCTCCAGAGAAACAAAACTGATAGGAGATTCTATATATTATATGAAACAAGGGATTGGCTCACAGGTTGGAGAAGCCCCATAGTCTACAAATATGCAAGTTGGAGTCCAGGAAAGCTGGCGAACTAGGGGAGTCAATGATGTGAGTCCCAGGGCAAGGGCAGAAGATAAGATGAGTTCCCCCAATTCACACAGGCAGACAGAGATAGATCCTAACTATACTTTTTGTTCTGTTCAGACCCTCCATGGGTTTGGTTCATATATATATATATATATATATATATATATATATATATGTCAAACAAGACCATACATGTGCAAAATGCTGATGAGTCATATAATATTAACTCAACATTGGCCAGGTGTTTATTTCAGATTGTAGGTATGCAGGTCTTCAGTGTTAAGTCTTATGGGAATGTGCCCTCCCTTCCCAAAGCCTACACATTCAGTTTTTGTTTACCCATATGGCGAGGTCAATCTACATTACTGAGTCCACAGATTCAAACACTAATCTCATTCAGTAACCCCCACCACAGACACACCCAGAAATAGTGTTTAACCTGGACATCCCATGGTGTCAAGTTGACACATAAAGTAACCCATAAAAGTTGACCATGAATTCTGAGTTTCAGCCAATTTATAGCCATGGTGTGTCATGTGAATAACTTTTCAAACTCTGTTGCTTAGCCAGACTTGGGAAGGTTTTCTTTTAGGAATAGGGACAAGCAAAATTCTTTACTCTCTGTAGAAATATCTTGTTCTTTGGGGATGCTGTAGCTAGACTTGAGGATGTGCTAGGGAGAGAAAGTATAGCCCCTTGCAAAAAGCATCCCCTCGCATATTACATTATATTGGGGAGTTAACAAGGATTAAACAAAGGAAATATGTTAATGTTAGTACCAATATTAACATGGGTATTGTAAACAGTGGAAGGAAAATTGATAACCCATATATTTCAGTGTGGATTGGACCTCTATAATTTTACCCTATCAGCAACAAAACTCTCCAATCTCTTCTCTCACTAACCTGAAGGCCCACGGGTCCCTGATCTCCCTGTGCACCAGCTCCATTACAGGAAATGAAAGAAGGAATAACAATATTTCCCCCAAATCTGCATAATTAGAACAAGCTTTTGATAGTTTGAAGAGGCTCATCAAATGAACTTTTCAAAATGCATTTGATATGGTATCGTATAGTAGTGACAGGTCCATAAATCAAGTGAGACTGTGGCCATCTGATTCAGAATGCAAATCATCTTCTTCCCAGCAAGCTCATCCCCAGAAAGCCCTTCACAAGATACAGAGGACATTTCCTTCCCAGCCCTTTATAATTCAGACTACAAGGAGACCTCCTACTGTTGTTATCTTCCCTGTGCTTTCACATGGAGTAACTTCTGAAGGTACCCAAAGGCTGTACCTAGTCTACAACCACAAATATCCATGAGGCAACTTATGGTAGTCCTCACTCATAAAAGTGGTTTAACAAACATTCATTGAGTAAATGCTTTCCATTGGATAGTAGATATTTCCATTTAAATTTACTGAATTAGTTAGCTGTTGAGCTTAGTTTTCCTTCCTACATCATTCCTTTTCTTGACTAAACAAGCCCATTTCAGGGCTCAGAACTCTCTTGGTTCTAACCTCAGCTCCGTCAACAGTTTGGAGTGTAGTTTGACTAAAGTCACTTTCCTCTTTTGCTACTCCATCTTGTTTGAAATCTGGGTTAACTGGGACTTAACTCCTTGTCAAAGATGCTATGTGAAATGACTAATTAACAGCAAACAGGGAGTCAGAGTTGTCATTGACAAATGGGGCTCTCAGGAACCATTAGTTCTGGAAGTGTTTGCCCATTCTTGGCATCTCCCTAGACCAGTGGTCGGCAAACTCATTAGTCAACAGAGCCAAATATCAATAGTACAATGATCGAAATTTCTTTTGAGAGCCAATTTTTTTAAACTTAAACTTCTTCTAACACCACTTCTTCAAAATAGACTCACCCACACTGTAGTATTTTGTGGAAGAGCCACACTTAAGTGGCCAAAGAGCTTCATATGGCTGGCAAGCCGCAGTTTGCCCACAATGGCCCTAGTCCCAAGTGAATTTAGAGGAACTAGGGCCTTCTTAATCCTCCCTGGGATTAAGTTGCTTGTCAATAGAATTTGTAAATTTGGGAATCACTTTATCCAAGTTGTCCTGGGTTAGACAGTTGTGAGATTCTAGTTTCAGGAATTAAACAGGCATGGAACAAATGAGCTCATGTTTTGCTAGTATAACCGAAGGTTTTTCAGTAGGTTCTTCCTGAATGACATGGAGTAAGCAAGTACCCACATCTGCCCAGAGTTAAGCTATAATTGAATTGGGGAGATAAGATTGATGTGTTTGCATGTCAAACATACTCTAAGTAGTGTGCAGACATAATGTGAGCAGTCTCCCAAAAGAATCCTTTCCCAGGTGGTCGAGCTCTGCCCCATTTCACCAGAACCTTGGTAGCTCCCCGTGGGGCACTCCCACAGAATCAACTCCACAAAAGTCAGAATTCCATTCCGAATAGTAAAGACCCTCCCATGCTAGCCTAAACTCACCTTTTTGTGTTTTTCAAGCAGAAATGGGTCTAGCTTTTAATAAAATGTGAGATTTAGACAACTTGGGAGCTCCTTTAAGGAAAAGATACAGTCACTAGTGCAAAGTGAAGCATGGCCATGGAAACACATCTCCCTCCCCTTCCCGTTATTCACCTCTGTTCCCCAATGAAGGTAATGAAGGTAATTTTATGACTGGTCATGAGCTTGTGTGTGTTCCAGACTCCACCTTGGATCTTCTTCCTTTCCTCTCTGTGAGCCTCTGCCTCAGTTGGACTAATCACTGCCCTCTTCTCATATTAAAAATTAAGTATTAAGCCAATTCTAACGAGAGATAAACATGATGGTTCAAGACAGTGCTTCTCATGGAGAAATAGGAGTGAAATGTACTTGAATTAACCAAGTTTACAGCAGATTTCTCAGTGTATCTTCTCTTATCACCTGTATTGGCATCACCTGGGGCGGAGGCCAATGGGCAACTTAGTGAATATATACTAGTAGGTTCCTAGATCTTTTAAGAATTACTGAATGGTCCAGGAGGCAGGGGTTTCCAGTTTTAAGAACCTCCCACATCTCATGACAGTGAAGCAGAAAGTTTGAAAAACACTGCTTTCCTGGCCACTAAAGGTTGCTCTTATGATGGGGTACTTACCTGAAAATAAAATAAGTGCAGTGGTCATGTGGATTTACTTCCCAGGAATGCCATAGAATGGCCCTATCAACAGAGTAGCCTAGAACAGTGTTTGGCAAACTCTTCAGTTAACAGAGCCAAATATCAACAGTACAAAGATTGAAATTTCTTTTGAGAGCCAGATTTTTTAAACTTAAACTTCTTCTAATGCCACTGCTTCAAAATAAACTTGCCCAGGCCATAGTATTTTGTGGAAGAGCCACACTCAAGGGGCCAAAGAGCTACATGTGGCTCATGAGCCGCAGTTTGCTGACCACAGGCCTAGAACAATGGAAATGTGTTCTCTCTGGGTTCTGGAAGTGAAGAGTATGAGATCAAGACAGGGCTGGTTCCCACTGAGGCTCAAGGACAATCTCTTCTAGCCTCTCCTCCTGCTTCTGGTGGTCGGTGGCAATCCTCAGTGTCCATGGCTTGTAGCCTCGCTCCAACCTCTGCCTCCATCATCCATGGTGTTATTCCTTCTCTTTGTGTGTGTATCTTCCTACAACCTTCTAATAAGAATGCTATCATTGGGCCTAGAGCATACCCAAATCATATATGAGCTCATCTTGATTGTATCTGCAAAGATCCTGTTTTCAAGTAAGGACACACTCCAAGGTTCTGGGTAGATATGAAGTTTGGGTAGTATAACCTTCAACCAACTACACCAAGTAAAGGTGGATACATGGGGGAAAAGGGCCAGGAAAAGAGATGGATGAACTTAGAACAAATTAAAAGCTTAAAGTGTTGAGTGAAAGGGAAGATCGGTTGTTTTCCCAGATGTTCAAAGACTTCAGAATGCTTTCTGATGTCAATTTCTGGGTTGAAGAAACTAAAGAACTAAGATGTATGGGAAGGGTGTTCCCACAGCTCAGATGAGTAGGCTGTGAATGTGCTATGTGGAGAAAGTTCTAAGGAAGGGGTGGACTATCTAGCAGAAGACAAAAGGAGGGATATAATAATGAAAGGGAGATCTTTTTGCCAATTGTCAGGGTTTCCATACAATTTGGGAGAATGCCTTGAGCCAGGAGAGCCCTGAGCCAAAACATTTGGGAAGATATCCAAGATGAACCTGAAGGAGAAAATATTTTCAGATTTGGAAAAGGCAAGTGGCTCTGAGATTTGGAGACTGTTCTAGCAGGCCCTGCCCTTCTGTCTTCCTTTGCAGGCTCAGGGCTCAGAAGAGGTTGACGGGATTATGGAAGTCATGACATTCTACACTTGGGAAAATGATTACTTTGATAAACTGCATATTCCTGGATCCTCTGAACTCCCTCTGACTCACCCACACTGGAGGCTGTCTGTGGGCCTGGCGCTTTGGCTGTTTTCTCCCTTGCTTTGCAGATCTTGCAAGGACTAAGCCCTTCTTTAATTGTTCTCAGCTGAGAGCCCAGTTCCCAGATTTCACTAAAATAACTGTGAAGAGAATGTGGCTCCCTGAACATGATCTCTCTCCCTGACCCTGTGTTGTCATTTTGATGTGCTCCTATATTTTCCTGGTTGTTTATTTACTTGTTGATCACTTCTCTTTTCCTCACCTCCATGAGGCTTAACTCTGCTACATTCAGGCCTGAGTTGCTCCCTTGCCCAGTGGCTGGGCTGGAGTAGGTTCTCCGTGATACTTTGCTGAATGGATGCATTTAGCTGGAAGGAAAGATGGGTTTTTTTTATATACAGCATGTAGGAACACAGCCTCTGAGCCATGAAGAGAGAGAGATTCTTAAGAGGTTTTCTCTGATGACATCTAAGCTGCTGGGTCTGAAATACAAGGGATTGCGGACATAGTAGGAGGAAAGTTACCTGAGGTGTGGGAGCAGGGAGAAGTGGAGAGTTACACCTTGGCCCCAACATCACAGTGGAAAGAAAATGAGGACCATAGTGTCTCAGAGCTATAGGCCATGGATTTAAGACCCAGTCAACCTTGTAGCTGATGTGGGATAGGGGAGAACGATGAAAGAGGGAGCATGGAAAGCAAAGATTATTGTGTTTGGAGGACCCTGAGGGAACTGCCAAAAATATGTAGGAGAGAGAGGGAGAGAGAGAGAGAGAGAGACAGAGACAGAGAGAGAGACACAGAGAGAGAGACAGAGACAGAGACACAGAGAGAGACAGAGACAGAGAAAGAGAGAAAAGAGAAGGAAGAAGAGGAGGAGGAGGAGGAGGAGAAGAAGGAGGAGGAGGAGAGAAGAAGAAGAAGAAGAAGAAGAAGAAGAAGAAGAAGAAGAAGAAGAGAAGAAGAAGAAGAAGAAGAAGTGGAGGAGGAGGGGAGGAGGAGGGAGGGGGAAGAGGAAGAGGAGGAGGAGGAAGAGGGAGGGAGGAGGGGGAGGAGGAGGAAAGATATTTAGTCTAAATCATAAAAAAAGCTGAGGATTATAGAGAGCACGTTTAGAGCAGGGCTATAGAGAATGAACCCTGCACTCCTGAGAATGTTAAGTCCATAAGTACTTGGATATAACCCCTTAGGTTGCACATTAAGAAACTGTGGCTCAGGGAGGCCAGCTTAGTCTGTTCAGCTGCTGAAACAGGATACCATAGAATGAGTGGTGTATAAACAACAGTGATTCATTTCTCATTTCTCACAGTTTTTGAGGCCAGGAAGGCCAGATTCAGGCACCACCAAATTTAGTGTCTGTGAGGACCTTCTCCCTGGTTCTCAGCTGGGCTACTTCTCACTCACTGTATCCTCACATGGAGGAGAGGGCAAGAGAGCCCTGTGAGGTCCCCACTCATAAGGGCACTAATCCTATTCCTTAGGGTCCTACCCTCAGGACCTAATTACCTCCCAAAGCCCCAGCTCCTCAGCTCCTCATATCATCCCACTGGGGTTAGTTTTCAACATATAAATTTGATCTGGGGAAAGGAGCCTCAAATGTTCAGTCTATAGCAAAAGTTGGTGAGTTTCTTATGGTGAAGAGGGACTTGCTGGGATGTCTGGTGGTAGAATGCTCACTCGCAGGCCCTCCTTTTTTCACTTTTCCTCATGTATTTAAAGTGAGGAGAAGAGCAGGGTTGGCATCTATGAATTGCCCATGGGATGCTGGGCATGGGTAGGAATAATTAGGTCTTGGTGCTGTGGAGTGGTTTTGAGGGGAGAGTCTGGCAACAGCAATAGGATCCCAGGATCTGGTCTTGGGGGTGGTGACATCTGGTGGAGTCAGTGTGAGAACAAGAACAAGTGGGGTTCAGGGCAAGAACCTAGAGTGTAGTTTGGTAGCTCAAAGGTTAGCCTGTGGAGAGGCCTCTCCATGTGAATCAGAGAGGCAGTGGCCTCCATCCCTCACTGCTCTGCTGAGGTAAGCCTGGGCTCTGTTCCTGAGTAGAAATGCAGAGGCAGCTAAGTGTCTCTGGTGACCAGGATGCTGGCCTGCCAGGAAGGATAGGTTGAGGGGTAAGGCGCTAGAGGGAAGAGAATCCTGTATGGACAGCAGCCAGCTTCCTGGAGAGTGGGGCACCAAACCTATGGGGAATACCAGCTTCCTAGAGGGTCTTTGTTGTGGGACCACCCAGTTCTATAGTTCTTGTTACACACTTATTCTGTGCAAATGCTGCTGGGGACATCTTGACAGCATATTTTCTTTCTTGCAGTGAATGTGAAAGTTATTTCTTTGGACTGCAATTCTTTAGGGAAGTGGAGAGGAAGGACAACCCTGTTCTCTGCACCTGGCAGCTGAGGCCAGGGGAGAAATTAACTTGGGTGGGCTGGATCTTCTATGTGTCTTATACTGGAGACCATCCTGTGAGTGCTGAGCTCTGTGCAGCACAGCTTAATGGTTTAATTTATGAGCAATGGCCAAGGAGATCCCTAGTCTCCTTCTTCCCTTTGCTCGTGGAATTAAGTTTTTAAATTTCGAGTGAGCTGCAAGTATTCTCTGAGGTTGGACTATATGCTAACATTTTGCAGTTAAACCTCCCTGCCTTTCATTCAGTTGCTGGCTTTCCTTGCTGTGTTCTTTCTTAGGTAGGGGCTCCCAGCACCATTGTGGGGAAGAAAGCATTTATTTTCAGTCTTGAAGTGGCAGGACCAAATAGTCACCAGCTTTAGCTGAGACCAGTGGCCAGCCCTCCTGTTCACCTCCCAATTCCCTAATCTAATCTAACTTGGTGGGCTTTGTGGGGGTTCATTTAAGCAGCAGAAGCTGTGTTATAATTGTTACATGTGCCAGTAACAATTTGTACCATCTGGGTATGAGATGGAGTGGGGAGAGAGAGGAAGAGAGAGAGAGAGAGAGAGAGAGAGAGAGAGAGAGAGAGAGAGAGAGAGAGAGAGAGAGAGAGAGACTACCACAGAGAAAGATTTCTATTCTATTACCCAGGCAATATAATTCAAGAGTGGCTGCAGAGCAATTGGAAACTAAGGAATGGAAAGCCATGCAGTTATAGTAAAATGTCAAAGTCTAATGAAATGGGAACAGCACTGCTTTATGGCACCGCCAAGTTACAGGCAGGTGGCAGCTGTAAATATGTATATAAATAAAAATATGGATGAAATGTCAGGCCTTCCAGCTGGCTGGGTGAGAGCACTTTAGTAATATTCTATTTAGGGGAACAATGGAGCCTGACAATTTCCACAGGAAAGACAGCATTTGAGAAGGCATCAGCCCATATTAGTGTCTAGGTGATCGGAACTACACCTTCTGAGAAGAACATGGAGTGCCCTGTGTGTCCCCATTCTGCCTGGAACGGCGGCTAATTGCTTCAAACTCCATGAGGAGTAATTTGATTCTCTGGTATCAGGAGGCAAATGTTTGTCATTCCTGTTATGCTCTTAACAGTAACACACACACACACACACACACACACACACACACACACACACACTCTAAATTGTCAATGTTTCAGCCCTGGGGTCTTATCTGTGGAAAAGTGTGGATCAACTTCTTTTTTTATTCATACAATGAAATGAATTGAACACTTTCCACATTGTTGAGGATCTAAAAGTGAGCAAAAAGATGTATAATCTTGGACTACATGGATGTTACAGTACAGTGGGAGAAAAAGGCCTGCATAAAATAATCACAAAAACAAATGTGAAATTCTAATAGCGACATGCTTCACATTTCAGTTGCGTTGGTCAAAGAGGGCTTTCTGAGGGCACTAATGTTTGAGTTGACAAGAAAGGGTGAGAAGAGATTCATCAGTTAAAGAGGGATGATACTAACATTTCCAGCAGTGAGATTGTCATGTGCAAAGGGCCTGTGGTTGAAAGGCTGTTGGTGTGTTTGAAAGTTGGAGAGAATGGAGTTGGTGAGGTGGAGAGTAGTTTAAGTCAATTAGGACATGTGGGCAGGGGCAGCCCATACTGGGCCTTGCAGGACACGATCAGGATGTATGACTTTCCCCTAGGAATTGGGTAGTAAGCAGTATAGCTGTAGGACTGAGGCCAGCCCCAGCCACTATTGAATTTATATTGTAGTCAGCAAGGAACTTCAGGAAGGCAAAAGCTGCTTTGCTGAACATGAACTGCATGAGGTTTGATACATCCTATATAATAAAAGAGTAATATGCAAATTTGACTATACCTTCACTATGCTACCAGCCAATCCGGAGTGGGGGGCAGGGCCGAGCACGGCACACAGGAGGAGAGAGGCAAAGGGGCTAGAGCTCAGTGTCTGTGCCATGCTCCAGGCCAGCCAAGCACAGTGCCTGCTCCATGCCCTGGGACAGTGGGCCCAGCTGCACGGGCGAGGAGAGAGGCAAAGGGGCAAGAGCTCAGCATCCATGCCTCGCCCCAACCAGTCAAGCACAGCGTCCCCGCCAGACCCCCAGCCAGTGGGCTCAGCTGCGTGGGTGTGGAGAGAGGCAAAGGGGTTGGCTGGGGGGTTTTCCGCGGGCACACTACAAGCATCAAATCACTGCTGCTGAAGCCACCCCCTCCCCGACACATGCACACTCCCAAGTAGTATGGTCCAAAGGGGTGACTCCTGAGCCATCGCTCCCATGGCAGCAAATGGGAACCATGCCAGGCTGGGAAACCAGACCTGAAAGCCCAAGCCCCCAAGTACCCGACAGGGCGTCATGTGCTGGGGCCCTGAAGAGGCCCCGGGACAAGCAACTCCCCAGAGGCTGTGTGGAAGGAGGAGAGGAATCTCTGGCTAGAGGCCAGGGTGAAGGATGCTGGCGTCTTTGCAGGCCGGGCTGAGGGACACCACCCTCCCTCCACAACTGCACGAATTTCATGCACCAGGCCACTAGTATGTTATAAGCATCCATTATATGCACTAGTCAAGGCACTTAAGATACATAGCAGGCAAGAGAACATATTCGCCTTTGAGAAATTCACAGGTTAATGAGGAGGTAGTCATATTAAGTAATGGTGCGTCAAGCGCTTCGATGAAATAAAACGGAAGAAGGGCTTTAGCCATGCAGATCCCTTCTGATCCTGGAAATCCTCTGAATAGCATCTTCAAAAGACAAAAGTTGCCCTGGCTGGTTTGGCTCAGTGTATAAAGCATCAGCTTGCAGACTGAAGGATTCCAAGTTTGATTTTAGTTAAGGGCATGTTCAATCCCTGGTGGGGGTGCATGTAAGAGTCAACCAATCCCTTTCCCTACCTCCTGGTCATGTGTCTCTCTCACATAGATTTTTGTCTCTGTGTCTCTCCCCTTCTTTTCCATTCTCTCTAAAAATCAATGGAAAAATATCCTTGAATTAAAAAAAAATGTCATCCTGACAAAGGACTGGAGGAAGAGTTGGGTCTTGGCAGTAAGGGTAGAATGACTAAAATCACCAGCCCATGGCAAGTGAAGAAGATCTTCAGGATTAATAGAAATAATGGTGGTAAAGGAAACAGGGAGATCCACTGCTCCCAGGATGGACCGTTTTGTTAGGCATCTTGCTGGAGTCTCCTAAATTTGTTTTGTATCTACTGGAAAGTTGTCTTCCAAGTTTCTATATCATACTCATGTTTTAATCCCTTGCCCTATCTCCTGTTCATGTATGTGTGATAGGGTATTATATTTTTGCCACAGGACATTTTCACATGCTATTTCCTCTTCCTGGGATGCTATGATTACGTTGGATTGGTACAACGCAGAATATCTATGCATGTAGAAATGTGAATTAAAGCTACCTTTTGGATTGTGCCCTCTGCATTGGTGCATGAAAGTAAGCTACACTGAGATATCTGAGATGGACTAGTTGGACTGAGAAATTAAAAAAGACAAAATACCATCCAGAGCTCTGTGTCTGCAGTAGGAAACATTTCAATAGAGCTTTGAGAAAGGAGATGATAAAGGAGTGGATTTTGACTCAGCCTAAATCCCAGGCCTACACATTTCTACCATGAACTCATGTGATGGCCAAATTATATTTCCTTTTCCTTTTGACCTTCCTTGTGACCTTCTTAGTTCTAAGGAAGTCCTAAAGACAAGGATGTCCACACCAGGGACTATAGTATAATTAAGTGATGGTTCAGGTCCTCTCCCAATATTCTCTAAATGTGATCAGCCATTGGACAAACTCCTTTCTGCATAATCAAATCCATCTTCCCATGTTTTGCACATAGGTTTAATCATTTACTTTACAGCTATTGATGGTCACTAATTATGTGACATGGATGATGCTTGGTCACAAGGATAGTGAACAAGGCAGTTGTAGTTCCTACCACTTGAGAGCTAAAGATCTAGAAGGAGCAAACACATTAGTCTTTGATCAGAATGGGGAGGTGTCTTTTAAACATGTAGTTGGGATTAGGTACATTAGAGTTTGGTTAGAAATTCGCTATTCTGAGCCCCTCCTCATCAAACAATTAGGTTTCAGCTAAAATACATAAATATATATATGTTATATTTGGACTTTTAATGTCAATAGTAACCTCTGCTTTCTAGACCTTGGATTTTGGAATAGATTACATATATATATATATATATATATATATATATATATATATATGTATATCCATCCTAGGTAACACCCAAATGTGCTTTTCTCCAATAATTTACCCTCTTCATTTTCAGCAGCTTACTCAGTTCTTCGGAATATGTTTTATTTTCTGTGTAATAATTAGACAAAAAAACCCAGAGCTATTGGTGAGGAAATATTAAATATTTACACAGATGTGGGCATTTTGTTGGAACGATATGAGAAATCTCAGTCTTTCATCAAGGGTAGTAACTAACATCATTGAGATGATTGCCCAGTGTGGAGTCTAAGATTCATTTCCTACTTTGACTCTTACAACGCCCTATTAAGTCTATCCTATTAGCATCCCCATTTGGGACATGTCAAGTTCACTCCTTTTTATGAAGGGCCAGACCTACTTCCTGGGTATGTGCCCCATATAGTCACACAGGTTCTTGTACTTAGAAGGGCTGCAGATGTGGTCGAATGCTCAGCTTGAAATTATTAATTATACTTGAATTATTCTTAATAATTCAAAGAGCTTGTGTATTCTTAATACATTTTGAATTAGGCAAGGGGCCCCATATTGTCCCTTTGCTTTGGTCCTGGATGTATGTACCTGGTCCTGACTCAGGGGCCAGAGAAGAGCTCGCTGCAGGGTTGATCTAAATACAAAATCTGTGCTTTTAACATCGCCCTTGCATTAGCTCCCCTCAATATTTTATGTCAGAGAGAAGCCTCTCTTAAGGAAACCCAGAAGTTCCCTGCTTCAGCCTCCAGGCTGTGGGTGGATTCTCATTGTGAAGTGAATCACCTTTTAATGTATAGTCGCTCAAGTACCTCTGCTGTGTTGATATATCACTTGTTTTATGGGCCTGGATTAATTCCAAAGTAAACACTAAATACTCAGCTGAAAAGCTGTAAACACTCGACATGACATGCATAGCAACTCCCAGCATCCTTCGCCAAGGGCCCCGAGCCCCTCTGTGCTTTATCCTGTTTCATGTAACAAAATCTTTGTGTCATCTGCTCTGAACAGTAATTTCCAAATTGATTTTAAGATTTGTAATCAAGGGTACTGTGGCTGGGAAAACACATTTAAACATGCAATTCATCTCCTTTGCTTGCCTTGGCACCTCTGGATGGTCAAGGCAGGGATGCCCACCTTCCTGAATGTGATGGTGTCCCTCGGGCCACTGCCTGTGATGGCGCTCTGCCCAAGCGGCCCCATAGATGTAGCAGCCCACATCTGATATGGGGTTACATCAGCCTGGGAGGGTCATCTTTTGAGAATTCATCCCCTGGAAAGGTATGTCTTCTTATAATTCAAACAGTTGTGCCTCGCACACAAGTAGTGGTGCCTCGCACACAAGCAGTACCTTTGTATATCTAAGAAGTCAAGCAACAGACGATTGGCTTATATGATATCAAATGCTATCTTCAGGGTGGTATCCTGGGCAATGGGCCTCTTGAGAATGATGAACAATAGTTCTTAGTTACAAAATGACAATTTCAAAATAGAGTTTGCTTGTCAATCTCATTTTCATGGCATTATCATTGCAAGAGTCTAACACACACACATTCATGTACACACACATGCACTCACATACACATCTATTAATATACTAGTATAATTATGCCTCAGTCTTCCCTCCTGTTTCATAAATGGAAAGATGGTGTATTTCCTGCTGGTATGACCTTGAGGAAGTTCTGGGAACTCTCTGGGCCTCTGTTTCTTCACCGTCAACCCATTTTTGATCACGACATTCTTTGTGAGGTGTTGCTCTCATACTTCAGCAAATAAAGACCTTCCCAGCCCTCCCAGGAAAATCTGAACGCAATCTCTCTTCTTAGCTGCAGTCAAGATGGTTCTTCTTATGAGTACATGGCTTCCCACCCAGCAGCCAAAATGATCTTCCTAAAAAACCAAACTGTCAGTGGTTAAGATCAACATCTTTGCTCTGATCCAGTGGCCCCATCACCCACTCTTACAACATTCTCATGGCCAGCCAAGCAGATACACCTTAGTCTCTGTAATAATCATGATCTTTTTTGCCACAGGACATTTGCACCTGCTATTTCCTCTGCCTGGGATGTTGCAACCCCCAAACCCCCTCTGGGTTCCTGACTGGCTCTTCTATTTAATCTTCTTTGTCTCAGACATCACTTCTTTAGAAATACACCCTCTGATGAACTCTTCAAATGCGAACATGTCTCTTTTCTAAGTGCTCGCTAACTTACTGTACTTTCCTCTCTGGTGTGCCCAAGTCTCTTCCACCAGACCTATGCCTTTTTTCACCCTAGTTCATCCTCAGAATATGCTTGTAACAGTCACAAGAATGCAGGAATGTTCTAATTCTACTGCTTGCCACCTTTTCCTGGGGTCTGCTATGCCACTGGTCCAGTTCACTCAGTGCTTAGCTGCTTACTCCCCCACCATGTCCTGGTACATATATTTCCCTAATCTTGCCCTGCCAATCTTCTGAGAAGCTCAGAGAGTGTCTTCTTTCAGGTTCATTTTTTGAACACTTTCTCAGCTTCACTCCTATGTCGTTGGTTCAGGTGGGACTACACTGACTCCTCCACTAACATTAGACTTCTCCTCACTCCCATGTGTATCTGCGATATCATTTATCACCATCTGACACACTATGTTTTATTTATTTTTTGTTTGTGTCTGTCTATTGCCACCACTATGTAAGCTCCTTGAGGGTAGGTATTTTAATCTATATCCTTGGAATGCCTGTCACAAAATAGGCATTTATTCAATACACTGTATTTGTTGAATGATTTAAATAATGTTGCATGGATGGATGGATGGATGGATGGAGACATGAATGGATGGATTTGGCCTTTTAAGGTCAATAATGACCTCTGCTTTATAGACTTTGGATTTTGGGATGGGCACCAATAATTATTATACTTTGAGACAAACTTTCTGGAGCAAGTCCAGAGATCCTTTTGCTTCCCTTGATATGAGCCATTGCCTTGCACTTACCATTTTGTTCAAAAATGTATTTGCTCCGTTCTCCCTTCCCTTTCTAGCAAGTTGAATATTATGGTTGAAGTAAGAATCTCCAAAAACCTGTTGGAGTAGATGAATATATAAAAGTCAAGCCACAGATTATTGTGCATTTTATGTTGCCAGATTTAAGCATTGCATTTAGCTTGTGGAACCATTTAGAATTTCAGCTGTTAATTGGAAAAGTTATTGAAATGGCAGCTATTCAGTTTGGATTCGAGGGGACAGCTCTAGTTTCAAATATTCTACCATGTTGTGTCCATGAATCATGGAAATGGCATAGAAACTGCAATATTTTGGCATTCCAAATTATTGCTTGCACCTGGAAATAGTACACAGAAAAAAATCTTTCCCAAATGCAATGATTTGGAAAATACAGGGGTGGGCAAAAGTAGGTTTACAGTTTCTCCTATGGAAAAAGACATAGTTTATGATAATCACAATAGCATAATTAATCCATTATTAAAAGGATATCACAATGGTACAGTGCACTTACTTTTGCCCATCTGTGAATAACAAGCATAATTTGGGGGCTTGTTTTCTATTCTAGTCCATCTCCTTTTGAACTCTTACAGGTGACAATACACACACATTTATGATTACTTTTATCAAACCACTGAATGACTTTTGCTACTGACAACTTATTAAAGACAGGAATTGTGTGAAGCGGTGTATTGGTTGGATCTTTTTGCAGCATGTAATTGAAAACTGAGCAGAAAATAGCTTAAACAAGAAGGACACCTATGATCTCACTTAAGAATTTAGAGGTGGAGCAATGCTCAGACTTGGTAATTTGGATAATTCATCAATTCAATAACATCAGTAAGTGTTCAGGGTTTTCTATATGTCTGTCCTGCCATCCTGCCATTCTTCTTGTGTTTGCTTATTCTCTTATGCTGTCATTTTTCCTGTTCTCAAGATAGCTGCCACTGCTCCAGACATCATCCAAAGATGACAACACTCAGAAAATGAACATAAAATGTCCCTTTGGGTTTTCCTTATTAGGAAAAACTCCCTAGCAGCCCATTTACCTCCTCCAAAGACTTTGTACGGCCATCTTATTGGCCTCTTTTGATTTAATCACTTTAGAAAAATAAATGAGACATCCAAGACTGACTTAGGGAAGTAATTCTCATACTTGCATATACTTCAGAACCCCTGGAGACCTTGAGGAATTCCCAGAATTTCTGGTTCAGTAGGTCTGGGTCGGACCTCAATTCTGCATGTCTACATTCCCAGGTGATCCAGGTGATGCAGATGCTGCTGGTACCCGAGCAATCATTTGGGAGCCATAGACATGGGACAATGCAGATTTATACCGTTGGCATTGGGGAGATACTCAACTTCCTTGAAAAGCTTGGTTGTCAGAAGATGAGTGAAATATTCAGGTTTCTGTCAGCTAGAAAGTTACCTGCTGTTTAGTTAGCCAATAGCAGCTTACACAACTGGTATATCCCAGTAATAACATGATATTAGTAAGAGTTTGCTGATGTTGAACTTGAAGTTGGAGACTTCAAGTGATAGGTCCCTTAAGTTGAGTGTCACATTTATTCTCCATTATAATGCAACAAAGTAGGGATTGTTAATCTTCTTGTTTTATATATTAAAAAAGAAGCCATGACACAGAACACCTTGGCATCTTTTTCTAGGTTGCTCAGAAAGTTAAGTGTGGAACTCAGATTTTACCTAGGAAAAAGAAGCCCTTAATCCTTATATTGCCCTGCCCAAGCCATTTCTCCTCCATGATCCCTACTATGACCTGCTCACTTGTCTATTACCACTCCCTTCCTGAACCTATGGGGCTCTAACTCCATTATTCACCAAATATCTCAGTCCAAGATCTGTAGTTGGTGCTCAATGAATTGTTAATATATGTGCACCTGTGCAAATACTTATAATGTTCGACAGTTTAGGCATGCATCTGGTCAAACATCTTGAAGCAGGCCAGTGTATGTTATATATAGGCATCCAGCTGGGCATGTGCATTAGGCACAGTAAAGTCTGAGTGAGACAGCCCTGAGAAGCTCCACATTCTCTCCCCAGCCTTGCTCCTCCCAGTTTCTAAAATGCCTCCTTCTCAAACATGCTCAACTCTAGCACCTGGAGCTCCCCCAGTAGGAGTCTGTGAGGTGACCTAGTCATGCCCGGAAATGCAGTGAAATGACTGGCACTGACTCTTCTTTCCCAAAAGAAGGTCACTGGTAAATAGTAACATTGAAGATCAGGTAAGACAGGCCACCGCAAGATAGCGCCACCTCTAACACATGGACCAAGAGGCTTTTGAATGCCAGAATGGTGGGATGGCGTTTGGGATAGCGAGGGCCTTCACACCTGCTTTCAGGAATATATCTATACATAGGGGTTGCTAAAACTATTCTTAATAATCCCTATTTATCCTTCTGTTAAGTGAGGCAATCTCCATATCTTCTCCTCCCTGTTAACTTGGTCCCCAAAATGCATCTTGTGTCTTCTCTCTTCCACCTGTTTTGGACTGTCTTAGACTAGAATGTTCATGATCAGGCATCCACTAAACTACGACCATAGAGGTTTCTTTTCAGCTTCTTAAGAAACCAAAACTTTTCCCTACCTCAAGGTCTTTGCCCAGTTTTCCTTCTGCCTGGACCTAGCTCATTCTTTTCCACCAACTCTTAGTTGAGAGTTAATATCCCCAAAGAATTCTCCTCTGCCAATCCTAATTGAAGTACAAACTCATCACAATCTGCAATGAATTATTATTTTTTATGTGTGGGTTGAGATCTATGTGTCTGTAAGCTCCAAGGGGACAGTGACCTTGCCTGTCTTGGTCTACTCTTGTATCTCAGCGACTCCCCTGGGACAGTCACACAGTAAACTTCATAGATGTTTGTGGAATGACTTCTGAGTAACACCATTATCTCTACTTTCCTGTAATAAGCCTTGTGCATAAATGAGTGCCTCTTCTGTCCCCAGCTTCATGGCAAGCGCCGTCCATCAGTACTTGTGTTAACTCAGGAAAACAAGACAATAATACTAATGATGATTATATTGAACTGCTTCCAAGATTCCTCAGGAATATTCAGACTATCCTTATAAAGCCAGATCAGTTTTTGGATTCTCAAAGCAAACCCCAGGATCCACCTGCTTCTGAGTCACTTGGGAGGAACACTGATTAAATGCAGATTCATGGGTCCCTTCTCAGACTAATGAATCAGAATCGCCGATGCTGAGCTGCAGGGTTGTGCATTTGCACCAGGTAACCCAGGCAGCTCTTACGTGCAAGGAGGTGTTAGCATCACGAATATAGAGTGTTTAATGTCACCTGTTTCCTGTCCATACATGTATCCGCTTGTTCAACAGAAGCACCTCTGGGTGGTCAACTAAGCAGTTTTGTTATTTTAAAGAATGACAGACAGTATAAGAGGAAGCAGACATCTAACAAATCGCATGGTTCCAATTTTAAGCAGAAAATGCATCAGCTCCATTTTCTGATCCTGAGCTTAGGTTGGAGTAAATCTGCTCAGGGACTTTCTCCAGGCTTAGCCATCCCTGGGGCTGAGCACAGGGCAGAAGACTCCGTTTTCATCTACAGTGAAGACTGTCTGGGTCAGGAATAGAATCAAACTGCCAAAAAGGTAGCAAGGCTGTAATTTGCATCTACTAAAAGTAGGATTTATAGAGCAAAAGCCCTAATAGCTCTGCTCTCCAGTGCTGGTATGGAAATAATGCCCGTTGCTTTTTTTTTTTTTTTGCTTTATCAGATCTATGCAATCCAATAATGATAATCAAGGCTAAATTAAGTGAATGCTTATTTTGTGCCAGGCTCACCCTTCTAATTGCATTATCTCATTTAATTCACATGCATTCCAGTGAGGCAGGCAGTAATGTTACCATTTTATGGATATGAAAAGAGGGGCTTAGTTTAAGGAAAGTCACTCCAAGCTTCCAGTGATGCTACCAGTCCTAAGGCAGGTAGGGGGACCTGGATTTGAGGTTTGCTTTAATACCTAGTCTGTTTTGCTTTCTTCTGAGCCTCACAAAGAAGATAGGGCCTGCCTGGATTACTGGGGAAGAATCTCTGCTTTGCCTCCCAGCTCTGCACACACTACCTGTGCATCCTCAACAAGGCACGTTGCTTTGTGAACCTGTGTTCACATCTGTAAAAGGGCAACAGTGACACTTATCTGTGTGAGTGATTAGATGATGTGAGTCAAGCATCCACAAACTGCATGAGCGCAGGTTCTCTATCCAGGGTGCTGTGTCATGATGCTGATCCAGTCTGTTTGTACACAGAGTGTTCATTTGGGGACACTACACTTCCAAAGGAGCGAGGTCAGACTGAGGCAGGGAGAGACCAGGATGGCAGGATGATGAGATGCAAGTCCACTCAGGCAGTGTTGGAGCAACCGGCACTTCAGCTGCAGAAGTGACCCACTTAATCATTTACAAAGCAACCACCATACTCTGGGGACACTGGGAAAACAGAGGAGAACAAGATAGATTTGGTGTCTGTGTAGCTTCAACCTACGTACCAAACAATGCAAATAACCTTGTAGACCATTTAAAATTGTGATACAAAAGAGAAGCAGCAAAAGTGTCTAATAGAGGCGACTGCAAAAAGTGTCTCCTAGAGAGGAAATTAGACTTCTTCAAGCCCTTCAGGTCTTGAAGAAGAACTCTTAATTTAAGCACAATTAGAAGGCCAGGAGACCTTTCTAATTACCCCCCAGGACTTGCTAGGCCACCATGATGTATGAACACATGCAAAAGACAGACAGCAGCTGGGTACCACCATTGGAGGGGACATCATACACCCCAAGTCTCATTGGTTTGATGATCTTCAGGGTCAATCCTTGACCCTGGAGATTTTGTGTCTGCCTCCCAGTGCTTTCTTAAAGGCATTGCTTTGCATGAAGAGGTCGATGGAACGTAACAACCGCTAGTGTCTGAAAAACTCGAATGCCCAGGGAGGACATTCAATGACTAGGATATTATAGAAGGCAGTATAATATAATGGCTTAGAACATGGATTTTTGGAATGAAATAAACACTGGTTCAAATCCCAGCTCTGTCATTTACTGGCGATGGGACCTTGGGCAAAGTAATTCAACAGTAAAAATGTGATGTGATAATACGAGTGACCTTGTTAGGGTGTTTGATGATTTAATGAGGTTGCATACCTACAGAGAAGCAGAGCTATGAACTGGAGTCTGTCTGCACTTCCCATGTGGCCAGGCAGCCTTCTCCCCAGACCCACTGCCTCCCTTTAGAAACTAGAGCTGCCTTGCCTGATTCTAGTCTCCAAAGAGTCCTCCTTTGTTTCCTGAGAGCTCAAACTATAGCCAAATTAATGAGCCTGATCTGATGCAGCCCAAGAACTCTGGTCATTGAACTTGACTTGGATGTCCATAATTTGTACATTTTGGATAACAGGTTATTGCTAAGAGGGAAAACCTTTAGCTGAATTCAATACATTCACAGCAAGCGAAGCAGGAGGAAAATGCCTAATTTTGGCTTGTTAGCTGCTGAGCTTCTGAGAACAGAATCAGCTTAGCTGCTTGCAAATAAGCAAGCATCACAGAACTTGGTTGAGCTGGCAAGAAGGTAACAAGCTGTGTATGAAAACCCTGGGATTAAATCTCCACAGCAAAATTGCTCAGTGCACAGGATCAAAAGAGCTGCAAGGGGAGAGAGACAATGCTCTACACACCCGCCCGACCTTTCCTCTCAGGCGGCCCCCAAAGAGCGCGTGCCTTGGCGCCTTATCAAAAAATAAGACTGTGCTTTAGATTATAATTAAAACAATAAATTCTTCTCCCCTGCGTGGGTCCTGATTAGATTGTTGACACTGTGTCAAGCTGTTAGGGAGATAAACTCAGGCTGCTGCCTGTGCTCACCACACTGCTCACTCCCTAGTTCCTGGGATGGTGTTTTTCACAGGACAACTTGCAAATAGCACCCTGGAGTTTCTTTCCTTCTATTTCTCTATCAAGTTGTTAACATTGATACTCCTGGGAGCTTCGATCTCAGTGTGTGATGTAGGTCTCCGTGTGAGCCATTTAGGAATCTGCAGAACTTGTTTGGCAGGAAAAAGGTCAGATGATAAGCTTTTGCATGGGATTCTGTAGTCTCCCAAAGATGAGTTGTAAACTGTGGTAAGTGCTGCCAGGCTAGCCTCTGAACAGAGATGAGAGAGGTGCGTTGCTCCTCACTCTTGTTTCTCAAGCCACAGGGAAGGGTGGGGATGCTGCTAGAGTCACGGGGTCCCAACCAAATTCCTTAACTCAGGAATTGGGGTCCTTAGAAGCAGGGTCTCAGCTTTATTGCAGATTGAATAGTTTTCAGTTCCTGAGACCAACAGGCTATGTTAGTCTCAATCTTGACCTTTGCATATGAGCTTCCCTTGCCTGAAATGATCTTGTCAGGTACAGGTGCCATGGCAGTAGGTTGTTGACCGTGTCTTTGGGCAACCCCAGTTCATCCTTCACAACTCAGTTTAGATGTAATGTCCTCCATGTAGCAGTTTGAGTAAAGACTTTATTTTGGAATAGTTTTATTTATTATTTATTTTTTTATTAGAGAGAGAGAGAGAGAGAGAGAGAGAGAGAGAGAGAGAGAGAGAGAGAGAGAGTTGTTGTTGTGCTTATTTATGCATTCATTGATTCTCAAATGTGCCGTGCTGACAGGGTATCAAATCATCAAACCCCCAACCTTGGCATAATGAGATGATGCTCTAATCAACTGAGCTACCTGGCCAGGGCTGGAATAGTTTTAGACTTACAAAAAAGTTGCAAATATAGTAGAGTTCCCATATAACCTTACTCCAGTTAATACTTTTGTTAATATTGCTAATTGTTAATATCTTACATTATCGTGCTGTAATTCCTATAATGAATGAACCAATAATAAACATACAACTTACCTTTTTAACTATTTTTAAATGTACAGTTCAATGGTATTAAGTATATTCACAATCTTATGCAACCATCACCACCAACTATTTCCAGGTTTTTTCACCTTGCAAAACTGACACTCTATATTCATTTAACATTAACTTCCCATTTTCCCTTCTGCCTAGCTCCTGGCAACCGCCATCCCACTTCCTGAATCTATGAATTTGATTACTCCAAGTACCTTATACTAGTAAAGTGGAATTATAAATGATTTGTCCTTTTGTGATTGAGTTATTTTGCTCAGCATAATGTCTTCAAAGTTCATCACTATTGCAGGCTGTGTCATAATTTTGCTTATTCATATGTTGATGGACAGTTGGGTGGTTTCCACCTTTTGACTCTTATTAATAATGTTGCTCTCAAAGTTTTCCTTGACCCACGTGTGACTAAGGTACATCCCATGATCAACTTTATTATGGTGCTTGCCTCATGGGAGTATAAGAGGTTGCTAAGACAGTGAGTTATTTGCCATTGTTTCCCCATGACATAGAAGTGTGCCTGGCTAATATGAGGTGCACAGCAAATATTTTCAATGAGTGACATTGGAATAGATGAATGGATGAATGAGTGGGTGGACAGATAGATAGATGGGTTGATGGTTGGGTAGATGGGTAGGTGGATGGATGGAGGGATGGATGGATGGATAGATAAAAAGATGAGAATATCCATAGGATGGGCCTTAGTCTATGCCTCAAGGAACTCAATTTGATTCCTGCTATTAAACCCAATGTTTAAACATGTGATTATAAAACAAGAGTTTAGGACAAAGGAGAACATCAAATTAAATTTACATAGAGCAGAGAACAAGAGTGGAGTTTGGGTGGTTTTAGGGAGTATATACTTAATTATTTTTTTTGCTCAGTATTTTAATAAAATAAAGTAAATTAGTGAAGTGTTCCTGTGATCTTACTACCAAAATAAATTCTACTGCTTTTTAAATATAAAAATAACCCATAAACAGATACTTTATAGGGAAAGGAAGAATTAAAGTTATAAATTTTCTTTTTGTTAATTTTCTCTACAAATATAACTGCAGTAACTACGTATTGTATATTTACAACCATTCTTGGAAGAACTTTCTGTAGGTAGTCAGTATGCATCTGCCATGTTTGTGTTTTTTTTTTGTTTGTTTGTTTCCAATGGGCGCCTACTCATCCACCACACAGCCATATCATCATTGTACTGTTCATTTTCAAGGCTTGAGTCATGATATCCTTAGTTTATGAGAAATTAAGAAAGGAGGAAAATGGCTTTTTTTAATGCCTAAGCACATCATCTAAGAAAAGGGGAGAACCCAGAAATGTTGAACTCAAACATGATTTGAAGTTCTGTCCATTTTCTAGTCCTCGATGAATGTATTTAAAGTGGAAGAGACAGACGAGGTTAAGGCCTTCAGTCTCCTTTCTTTAAGAGTGATGTGTGGTTCTCTTCTGCCTGCGATCCCTAGGGGCTGACCCACAGCTTGGCTGTCACTACTGCTGGGAAGAGGTGTCACTGACTTGGCATGCCCTCGTTCCATGTTATTTCCTACTTTCAGGGGTCAAATGTTAGCCCTCTTCAGCATGGGCTGCAGACACTAATGAAAAGGAGTGTAGGCTGAATCTTTCTCATAGTACAGATGAGAAAAAGTGGATGAAAAACAGTTCAACATATGTTTGACACAACTTACTGCTATGCCCAACATCTCTCTTTCAATACACCTGCATGATATTTGGCATTATTATAAATAAAAAGTCAAAGAGCATGTAACACATTTCTGATACCTTCTTTTCCTCCATAGTGTAAGGGGAAAAATAGCTTCTCTTTTAAATCTGAGATAGAAAGATACAGACATTTACATACAGATATAGATATGTACATATAGATGTAGACATATGCCATTTTTCTTTTCTCTACAGTAAAATGTGGCTACTCTGCTACAAAATCTCCATATGGTACTGAGGGGGATATCTATGTAAACCTAAACTTTCCATTAACATAGCTCTTTCTTACAGCTGTCACACTTGATTCTTTATGGGTTAACTCATTTGGAAGTCAATATTCTCCACTGTGGCCACATTGCAAGTCTGGAAACTTCTGTTATAAAACTTGCAAAGAAAATATTATGCTATTTTGATACAGAATAATTCATATTTAGAATATTGCATGTATGCAGTACTCAATGCAAACATACAATTAATATAAGGTTTACTGTGAAATTCCTCCTTCCATTCCCTCCCCAGCATCTCAGTTCTACCCCCAAGAGGTTCCTCTGTTACTATTTTTGTGCTTTCATTCCAGAGATAGTCAATTACTATACAAACATATCCACATAAATAACAGCAAGTGGTTATATTACAGGAAAATCAAGCACAGAGTGATGGCAGAATTATAAACAAAAGGCACAGGAAAGAATACTTGTCCTACAGAATTTATTAGATATAAATATTATTAGATAAAAAATAGAATGATAGGTTAAATCTGTAAATATGGTGGTGATTCTCTTAAGTACATATTGCTTCATTTACAACAAGCACAATATTAACATCACAGACTTGGAGGTGTGAAAAAAAAAACCACATAGATTGGGCAATGCATTTCATCAGCTGTGCCATGTTCTTAACTTCTCTGAGCCTCACTTTCCTTATACGCTAATTAGTGCTCAAGGGCATGGATTCATGAATATTGAAATGAAATTAATTAGAAGGTGGCTGGTGGGGAGGGGTTGAGCAAGATGGCCAGATAAACCCAGGAAGGAGCCAACCTCCTATGGTCCCTCTCTAGCTCTGCACTTGGGTCTACATCTAGGCTTGAAGGACATCTGCGGAGTGAGCAGTGTCCCTCCAGCAGGTGGGTTCCCTTGGCCTGGCCTGCAGGGATTGGGCTGAAACTGGCTCTCCCACATCCACTAAGGGGTCCCTGATTGCAAGAGGGCAGTTCTCAGGTGAGATGATGCACCTCAGAATTGGGCTCCCTCTTCTCTGGTTCTGGGTGCCTCACCAGAGAACTGCTGCTGCCAAGTTACCACAGCTCTGCAGCTCCTGCATTGAGTGTTTCCCCCCTGGTGGTCAGTTTGTATCATATGTATGGGACAGTCAGATGGTTGCTTAGCCTTTGATATATAGACTAGAGGCCCGGTGCATGAAATTTGTGCACGGGAGGGGGGCAGGGGATGTCCCTCAGCACAGCCTACTCCCTCTCCAATCTGGGACCCCTCAAGGGATGTCCAACTGACATCCTTCTCACAATGCAGGACTGCTGGCTCCAAACTGCTCACCTGCCTGCCTCCCTGATTTCCCCTAACCACTTCTGCCTGCCAGTCTGATCACCCCCTAACCACCACTCTGCCAGCCTAATTGATGTCTAATTGCTCCTCTACCAGCCTGTTTGCCCCCAACTTCCCTCCTCTGCCATCCTGGTCACCCCTAGCTACCTTCCCCTACAGCCTGATAGTCCCCAACTGTCCTTCCTCGCAGGCCTGGAACCTCCCAACGGCCCTTCCCTGCTGGCTATCTTGTGGTGGCCATGTTGGGTCCACATGGGGCCAGGATCTTTGACCACATGGGGGCAGCCCTCTTGTGTGTTGGAGTGATGGTCAATCTGTAAATTACTCTTTTATTAAATAGTATAGAAGCCTGGTGCATGGGTGGGGGCCAGCTAGTTTTCCCTGAAGAGTGTCCTGGATCAGGGTGGGGGTTCCCTTGGGGCATGGGAAGGCCTGGATGAGGGACCCGTGGTGGTTTGCAGGTTGGCCATGCCCCCCAGCGACCCAATCGGAGGCCCTGGGATCTGGTATTAATTTATGTTCTACAATTGAAACTTTGTAGCCTGGAGTGGAACCAAGCCTCCTGCTCAATCATGGTGACAGCCATTTCTGTTCAAATTCTTTAATTTGAAACTTTGTAGCCTAGTGGAGGCCTAGGCGCTAGGGCTACAGAAGCTTGGCTTCCTCCATCGCCCAAACAACTCTAGCCTCTGCTCTCTCCAGCTCCATGACTGTCGCCATTTCTGTTGGAATATATCTTCTATAATTGAAACATTGTAGCATTGAGTGGAGGCGTAGGCCAGCAATGGCAGGAGGAAAGCTTGGCTTTCTCTGTTGCCAAGGAAACCCAAGCCTCCCTCCTGCTCTCAGTGGCTGCAGCCATCTTAGTTAGGGTTTATTTACATAATTTGCTCCTGATTGGCTGATGGGCGTGGCTGTGTGCATGGCCTGATCAGAGATATGGTCGATTTTCATATTACTCTTTTATTAGATAGGATGAAGAGAATTCTGGTGTCCAAGGGTTTCTACAAAAGGTGCATAGTAAATAATCAATGACAGTGATTTGCCTATTTTTCTCTTAGCCTTCCTATATTATAATTACTAGGACTATTCCTCAAGTAATAACATCTTCTTATGCTATATTTAACTAAATTTGAGGGGGAGAGTGAGAGAGAAGAACCCAGGAGCATAGTTTATTCTTGATATTGAACATGATCTCTGCTCCCCTCTTTGGGTTTCCTAGTGCACTTCACTATAAAGACAATCTATTTACACCTCTAATGTTTGACTGTTAAAGGTGGATTTTCCCTTCAGGCCAATTTAGTGTTATTTGACAGTGCCCAGGGTTAGCTGGTGAACAGCCAACCTAAAAATCCTGGTTATTGAGTCAGACTCCCTTCATTTCTTATTACATGTGTGACTTTGGGAAAGTTATAACGCTTTACTTTGCCTGTTCTTAATGTTCGTGTCTATAAAATGGGAAATTAGTAAAATGAACTTTTAGGATTATAAGAGGTGATGAATACACAGCATTTAGCAAGGAGGTTTTAATCATTGAGCACAGTGAACATTCTTTGTGTTTCAGCTATTACTATCGATGCTGTTTAGTTAGCCAAACCCATTCATCCCTTTCCTCTCATCATCCAACTACATTGATGGAGTGAGTGCCTGTGCTATTGCAGCCACTGTCGTTGAGTCAGTTTTCCGCTGTGGTTCTTTCATGCCCTAGGCTTGTGCTCCAAATAATTCCCACACTGTCCATGTGTTTACAGCGTATCAGAGATTATTTACTAAGCCAGTAGTCTTTTGAGAGTTTAAATGAGTTTAGAAAAGACAAATGGGTGTCTCCTTAATGCCCTCATGCTACTCCCAAGGGTTGGGTTACCTGCAGACACCCTGCCATTTTCCATTGATTCACAGGAACTCAGGACGGGGGGTGGGAGGTACTCAATATAAAAGGGGAAAGCATGTGATTCTACTTCTGTGCTGGGTGGAACTACTGATGAATAGCTTAGGAGGATGTCTCATGGATGAGCGTTCTGGTAGTGATATAGCTATGATCAGGTTTTTGGACCTGGAGTCCTTGGTTAAAATCCTAGCTTGACTTGGTCCTGCATGACCTTGGACAGGCAATTAAACATATTTGGGTCTCAGTTTCCACATATGGAAATGAGAATTAAATTGTTTTAATGTGCTAAAGTAGCTAATTTAGCTCCTGAAACATATCAACGTCTGTAAATTCTGGTGATCGCTTATAGTTGTGATATAGGGTTTATTGAGTGATCAGTGTATGGAATAGAGTTGAGAAGTTCATATCAGAGAGGTAACTGCAGTGTAGTTATGCATAAAAGAGGCTCTTAACTCTGAATCTTTGAGGTTGAATCATTACCCAAATGATTATAACTTGTGATCTTAATCTTTTGACTCCTTTCTTTTCTTCAGATCCTTCATCTGTAATATGTGAGAATTCAATGAGATTATGCATATAAAACACCTAGAATATGCCTAACATGTATGGAACACTTAACAAATGTTGGTTGTGCTCATCATAGCTAACCATCACAACTGTTAGAGGGTGTTACCCACAGTAAGTCAATCAACAGCAACTAAGTAACCTGCCCAGGTTGACATGATTCATACGATGCAGGAAGCACATTTGAGTTTGTCAGTTCCTTGCAAGGGTTGGGGCTACATAAGCAACATTCTGAAAATGAAGTTGGCTTCATCTCCAAGGCATAATGATGCCCAGTTGTCCCTGGAAATGTCACCTCTGGGGCACATTTTATAAACTGTACAAAATTAAATCCCTCACTTCATTTTCCCAAGAAGATGCCTCTGAAGCACAGCTTGGTACCCCCGCAAATCCATACCACAGAGGCTAGGGGATGTCAGTAGGATTTGGTCTCCCTACACAATCCCTGCAAAGATGCATGAGGCTGCATATAAATTGCATTGAATTTGGTCAGCCATGGGCTAGCATTGCTTTTGTGCTGAATACCACTGAAAAGTATGAAATGGAGATTACATTTTCAATTCGGGCTTTTTTCCCAAAGCTCTGCAGAGATGCGCCCATTTCCATCCATCAGAACAGAATTGCATTGGTGTGGAGTCCTATACTTTGCTTCTTTTGCAGGAAAGTGTCTCCAGCACTTGCTGTCAGAAGGCCCCAGTGGGCAATGCTCTCTTACACAGCTAGTTTCTTTATTCCCCTTTTCCCAAATCTCTGCCTTTTCTCACCACTTTTTCTTCTTATGATCCATCATCCATGAGGATCACAAAACCAACCACACAAAAAAATGGCATTCTTATGGATGCTAAAATTGGTGTATCTGTCTCTTGGGTTGTTCAGAGCAAAAATAAGACATTGATGCAAATGTGGTTCATCCACTGACAATGAGAAACATACTTATTACTTCTTCCTGAAATACATATATTCATACCAGCTATTTCAGTTCCTTTCCCCAAACAGCCCTAAATCATTGTCAGTGCCTCAGCTCCAGCTTGGGTCTATGAGGAGCATACTGGTGGAGGGGTGGAGGAGGTGGTTATACATCTGGCTTTTACATCAGCATCAGCTTCAATATTTCAACAGCCCATTCTCCCTGTCTTCTTTGCCTCTCCCTCCTGCCCCCTGAACGTGATTGCCTGACTGACTCCCCAAAGAGAGGATGTGCTAAGTGAACTTGACAGATTCCAGGCTGGCTCCATATGGCAAGGCCTGAGTTACATGTTCCTGGGATCCCCAAGCTGCTCTCACCTTATTAAGATGGCAGTAACTACATGCAAGTCAAGTTCACTGCACCGGCTTTAAATCTTTGGGCCCTGGAGACCAGTCTCACACTTCGAGGTGGAAGTGGATGCAGCACCCACCCCCCATCCCCACTTCACAATTGACCTTTTACTTTTCTTCCCAAATACACAGATCCTGAACTCAGATGAAACTTCAGGGGAATGTGGAGGTGTGAGACATGGAGAAAATTAACTTCGAATCAAATAAGTTGCATTTCAAATGGATGAGCACAATTAAGGGCTGGAGTTGAGTTCCACATTTTCTAAATAATAGGGATTTATTAGAATGAGTCTGTGAAAGATAATTACTTGATAGCTTTTCACTTTACTCAGGATATATGGAATGCTTTTCTGCCTTTATATAACAGTTTTCCATATTCTGAGAGCCTGATCATTGTGTAGAATAGAGAATACTAAGAAGACAGAGAATCTACTTATTCAAATAGCTAAGAGGGAGAGCAATAGGAAGAGGAATGCAATTCATTCCAAGTAGCTCAAGGAGAAAATACATCCCAAGGACAAGCTCTCCTTGGGGTGAGGGTATGGAGAGGAGAAAGAGGTTGAGTTCTGAAATGGCCCAGGAACTGGAGCTGTCCAACTGGAGAGGGTGCTGAAGGGTTCATGATTGAGGTGGTGCTTGCAGTGGATGGAGAGAGGAAGGCCGTTGTATGATGTCTAAAGTTTCTTCCAGTTCTGAGGTTCCTAGATTCTTGGCATTGGCACACCGACTGTGAGATGACTCCCAATGCAAGCTGAATGGACATAGTCATAAATGATTCACGTTCGTTCAGAAGCCATTTTGCCAGGTTTCACTAAATACAATAAAAACCTCAAACTCTGAATTTAGGGAATTGAATCAGTTTGTATTTCTTTTAGCTAAAAGTAACCAAAGAACTACCAGTGAGTGGTTTAAACAAAAAGAACACTGTTATTTATATAACAAGAAGCTTTGAAGTAAGTTGTTTTAGAGTTGGTTAATCGGCTTAGTGTCATCATTAAAAGCTCAGGTTCTTGACATTCTGTTATTTTTGCCACTCACATATCTTGGCATTTAGTTTTTACTTTTCATGATCATAGGATGTTTTCTTAGGCTTCAGACATCTTGCCCTCACCTCCCTGTCTCAAGCATAAGAGAACAAGAATAAAACTCTTACTGTTTGCAAGTATTTGTCTTAAGGAAAACTATCAAGAAGACATCAAGTTACATCTTTTTTTTTTCTTGCCAGAACTGGGTGACATACATGCAAAATGTAACTGGGCGGCTCCAACCAGTTTAGATAATCATTATTTATTCCCTAGAGCTGGGTAAGTGGGTCTACACTTGTTGAGATCCAGTGGGATAGTCCCTGTACCTAAATAAACTGGAGTTCTATTAGTACATTAATAGTGGGGTGAATGCCGGGTAGTTAGCAATTATTATCCACCATAAAAATCCATCCAATTTATATGGTACAGATCTCTTAGATTTTAGAACTTTCTTTTCAAGCAATACTCTCCTAAGAGTCATAGGCTCAGACCTTGACTTATATGCCCAAGGGACAAGATCTAGCCTCCTTCCTGTGAATATGAAAGAGACAATCTTTAATATTTTCAGACTCTTGGGATTCCCCTTTTCAAAATGGTAATGACTTTCTTGTGAGGCTTGAAGTTGTTGATGAATCAAGGTAATCAGGATAATGAAGCTATCATTTTAATTTACTGAATGCTTGTTATGAGCTAAATATTGTACAAATATTTTATACATAATTATTATTCATTGAATGATTGCAACAACTGATTTCTTAGGGGGATGGGTGTTGTGATTACTTTACACTAATGTCTTAAGAGGTAAACCTGAGCTAAAGATGGTTGGACTTCAACCCAGTCGATTTTACTGCTCTGGGTACAACCTTTATCAGTATCATCTTGCTTCTATAGGCACTCATAAATGGGGATTTGGAGAAGGACAGGCTTGCCTGTGATGGCTTCCTGCTGGTAAGAAGTGAGGGGGCCCTCTGAGTCTCAGCTTCAGAATTTTATGTTTTCCCATCTGTAAAGTTCTTCCAAACTTCTCACCGACTTCTCACATGGAATCATGGGTTATATGGATTGACAACCTCAGTTCCAAACCCCTGTTCAAATAACCTCTCACTTTAATTTCCCCTCTGAGATATGGTTGGGGTGGCATGTGTGGAGGAGACCCTCGGCAATGTCTACCAAGAGAAATGTCTACTCTTAATATTTTCAGAGTTTTATTTTTTAAGGAAAGCAGTGACTGTTATTTATCCATGTATGTGTTTATTCATAAATTTAGCAATGGATTCAGCATTTATTATGCATGCCTTTGTCATGCTTTAAAAATAGTCTCCAATTCTACATGACACAGTTCACCTACCTAGAATCTACTCACCAAGGATAAAAGACAAGTGACAATTAAGTGCAGCATAGACTTGCAGATGCTAGGATCAAAGTAGGAATGTATACTCAACACTATTGAGATGAAGGAAGTGAGAATAGGGGAGACTGTTGAGAGAAAGGTTTAATTATGTTTAGGCTTGGAATTTGATGAACTTATCAATTTGATTGACAGTGGGAGCAGAGCAGGATAAAGTATTTCTGAGTAGGGGGATTATGTGAGGAAATGTGGGTTGACTGATTGGAATAAGGAATGGGGCATGTGGAAGGACATGGCTGAACAAGTGGACATGGCAAAATGATTGTCTCAAGAGTTATTTGGAATGAGGTCTAAATGTCAAAGTCAAGAAGAGGAAAAAAGGATTGGCTGGCTTTCCAAACTAACCAACTGTACAAATGTGGCCAGAGTTGCCAACTCTCTGAACCTCAACTTTTTTAAATCTAGAAAGTGCTCTCAGTTATTATTGTATTTATTTATATCCTACTTGCTAAATAAATGGATCCCATTTAAATGGCAAAGATGTCCTAGGGATTTTGAAAACCTTTGCATGGTTCCCCATTCCTGGAATCAATACCTTGGAATAGCTCTCTGTTGCTCTCAGTGCTCGAATCTGTTAACTCAACGAGTGAAGGTAGAGAATACCATCATTTCCTTGGTTTCTGATATGCCAAGCATTGCATTCGCTCTTCACAAATACTATCTCACTTAAGTCCCACAGCAACTATGGAGAAGTAGAAAAGATCATTTGATTATCCCCAATTCTAAGACAGGGAAGGGATATAATCTGCACGACCTCACTCAGGTAGGAATGGGAAAAGTTGGTTTAAGCCCAGGTATTTGACTTTACAATGTTTGCTCTTTCTTTGACCTGTCCCTGCCACAGGCCACTTGAGCAGTCTTTGAACCATTGTCTCTAAGAAAGGACTTGGACACCTTCTTATTTTTGGATGAAGGCAGTCGGGCAAGCCTGAAGTCTGCAGTACCAAACCATTCTTGTGCTTCTGATGCTGGCTGATGGATCTGCTCCCTGCTCTCCATCTCAGGTCTACACTGCATAAGCAATTGTGGCTGGAGTTGTTTCTTTAGTGTCAGATGGTGTCAAGCTCCACCTTCTGTACCACACACCTAATTTCTAGCAGAGCTCTATTTGAAAAGCATATGCTAAAACAGCCCTCACTTTCATAATAGTCATTTTCAGCTTCAATATTATTTTTATACTTTTTATTAATTTCAGAGAGGAAAGAGGGAGAGATAGAAACATCAATGATGAGAAAGAATAATTGATTGACTGCCTCCTGCATGCTTCCCACTGGGGATAGAGCCCACAACCTGTTCATGTGCTCTTGACCAGAATCGAACCTGGGACGCTTTAGTCCACAGGTCGATGCTCTATCCACTGAGCCAAACCGGCCAGGGCTAAATATTGGGTTTTAACTGAAATTTTCTCCTCCTCAATTTGTTTCAGCAAAGGTTTATTAAATCTATAGGGAAAATGCAGAGGCCAGGGTGTGGTAAGAAGTAAGGTTCATGTGTACCAGTAAATACCAGTCTCAGCCCGATAGTATTTTCCGTGTTGACTGTGCTCAAAAAACACTGGTCTTTTGCTGGAGCCATCCATTTAAGCTGTTCATTATCATCAACCTGAGGAAATGTGTAATATCCTGGGTCTTTGGCTATGTGTCTTGGGAGGGCCACACACACTCTCTGAATTTTCATTTTTTGAGTTGCCAGTGATGATATTACCTTGCCTGCCTACTATACGGGGACTTTGTGAAGCATCTTGGCTATGGCCATAGCAAGATATTTGGTGCATGACAGACCTGAAATCCAGTCCTACTACTGGGTTTTCTGTTGACCTCAGTTTCCCTATCTGCAAAATGGGACTAGTCAAACCAAATTTTTGTACTGTTTAGAGGCTTAAGGGAGATGATGCCTAGCACTTAGAAGGTATTCAGCCATCCCACAAACAAGAAAGTGAAGGCCGTAGTATTTTGGGGAAAATAAATGTGATGCAAGCATTAGTTCTTGTTCTAATTTTCACCAGTGAAGTGTTTTTTTTTCCTTTAATTCCTGTGCTATTTACTTCTTGAAAGCTGCAAGCTCTGTGTTCATCACTCTCCTTGTTTCAAGCACAGACTTATTTTCAGTTGTGATTTCTGTTGCCTGGAGGCCTCAGTGCTGTCTGAGCAGATTTGGTGCTGAGAGCTGAGTGTGGAGCCAGAGCACAGGCTATTTTCTGCTGCTGAGAAATCCTCTTTCCTCCGAGGGCACACGCTTGCCTGTAGAGGGGTGTGGGAAACCATTTGTGAGAAGTCATAATTAATGATCTGCTGGGTCTTGGCACTTATGGAGGAAGCAGAAAGCCTCCGGGAATTGGAGTAGCCTCATAGATAAGAGTTGCCTTCTGAGGCTGCATGTCTTCTGGGGGAAGGAGCAGATGTAAGGGTAGGAGGAGTCATAGGAGGTTCCTGTTCTCTCTGTACCCTCCCTGGCTGTAACCTGTTCACTTCCCATGTGTGATAACACAGAGATATGGACAAAGAACTCTGGGCTTTGTGAAAAAAGATCCTCAGCTTGAATTCTAACTCTGCCTCTTAACTCCTTTTGATACCTGGGCATGTTACTTCACTCTCTCAGCCTCAGTGTGCCCATCTGTAAAATGGAGTGAGTGCCACCTACTCTGCAAGGCTATTTGGACTAGCAATTGCACAATAATTTAAAGGGAATGTAGCCGCAAAAGTGCTAGGAAAAATATTAAACAAGGCAGCTCCTCATCTTTAGGGTGTTGACAATTATGTGGATAATGAAAGTGATGTTATCTGTATAACAGCCAGACTTGTGCATATTTTGTTAAATATTTCAGTAGAATATATGCATATGTTTCTAGTGATATTAGCTATAAAGTGCTACTAAAGTATATATATAAAGGCAGTGACTATAATGACCAAAGGCTTGACCAAACACCAGAAGTCAGTATTGCAGTCAGTGCTGGGTTGCTGTGCGACACAGCACTGACTACCACTGCTGCAAGTGCAGTGACCCAGCACTGACTGCTAAGGGGACTGCAGATCAGGCCCAGAAAGAGGCCTGGAGAGAGAAGCAGGGTCTGATCTGTAACCTTCATGGCAGCTGTTGATCAGCCTTTGCCTCTCTCTTTCTCTCTGGCCCTGTACAGCAGTGTGCCTCTCTCTCTTTCCAGGCCTCCAGGGGGGCTGCTGATCAGTCCTGCCTCTCTGATCAGGCCCATAGATAGGCCCAGAGACAGTGACTGGCATAGAAACAGACCAATCAGAATCAAATCTGGGTGAACTGTGAGGAGCCAATGGCTTCCTAGGAGGTGGAGCTTTTGACACTGACTGGCATAGAAACCGACCAATGAGAACCTAATCTTGGTAAACTGTGAAGACAGAATCTAAGGTGGGGACTGAAGAAGGGTTCTAAGGCAGTTGGGAGCCAGATCAGACTGGCAGGGGAGTGAAGTTTGGGGCAAAATCAGGCTGTCAGGGGGTGGGCCATTGTAGGTGAGATCAGGTTGGCAGGGGAGGGCAGTTGGAAGCAAGAGCAGGCTGGCAGGGGAGGACAGTTAGGGGTGATCAGGCAGGCAGAGGCAGTTAGGTGTGAGCAGGCAGGCAGGCAGAGGCAGTTAGGGGCAATCAGACAGGTAGGAAGGTGAGGAATTAGAAGCCAGTGGTCCCAGATTGTGAGCATGATGTCCAACTGCCCTTTGGGATCGGGCCTAAACCAGCAGTTGGACATCCCCCAAGGGGTCCCCGATTGGAGTGGGTGCAGGCTGGGAGGGAACCCCTCCAATGCATGAATTTTGTGCACCAGGCCACTAGTCTTATATAATAAAGAGGAAATATGCAAATTGACCATCACCCCCTCACACAAGATGGCCATCCCCACATGATCAAAAGATGACTGCCTCCATTTGGTCACAAAATTGCTGCCACAAGGTAGCCGGCAGGGGAGGGCAGTTGTGGGCAATCATGCCAGTAGGGGAGGACAGTTAGGGCCAACCAGGCCAGCAGGGGAGGGATATTGGGGGCAACCAAGCAGTCAGGGAAAGGTAGTTAGTGGTGACTAGGATTGCAGTAGTGGGAAGTTGGGGGCAACTAGGCAGACAGAGAAGGGCAGTTGGGGGTGATGGGGCTGGCACAGGAGGGCTGTTTGTGGAGTCCACGTCTGCAGGCGAGGGCAGTTATGGGAGACCAAGCCTGCAGGGAAGGGCAGTTAGCGCAGACCAGGCCTGCAGGGGAGGGAAGTTAGGGGCAACCAGGTAAGCAGGGGAGGGCAGTTAGAGGTGACCAAGATGGCAGGGGAGGGCATTTCGGGGCAACTGGGCTGGCAGGGGAAGTCATTTGGGGGTGACAGGGCCAACAGGGGAGCAGTTAGGTGTCGATCAGGCTGGCAGGGGAGTGGTTAGGGGGCAATCAGGCAGGGAGGCAAACAGTTGGGAGCCAACAGTCACAGATTGTGAGAGGGATGTTTGACTGCTGATTTAGGCCAAATCCCAGAAGGATCAGGCCTAAACCAGAGTTGGACATCTCCCACCCACAGTGCATGAATTCCATGTACTACTGGACCTCTAAAATATATAATATTTTATATTTCCATATATATATATATATGGAAATTGCTCTGCTTTGATGAAGTATTAAGATACCTTTTAGTGTGAGTTACTGTCTTTGGTGAGTTAGCAATAATCCATCATACCTTAATTTGATCCTGCTTTCTGTTGGGCTATTTTGAAAATTAACTGATCCCCTCAAGTGACTACAGGCAGTTAACCCCTGAATGAAATCCTATATACAGAAACAACTGAAAAAATCTCCTATTGAGAAGTGATTGGTATTCCTTGTCCCAAACTCATAAGCCTGCTCTGATGATTATACGAAATGGAGCTTGTAAGTCAAATGTCATGGTGTCTTCACAGATCGGGGACTCGTCATGGTCACAACAGCACCAAGCCTTCTGCTTTATCACAATGACAATGATATTTGCAACATCTCTCCTTTTGTGTAGAATACAGAAATACAGGATCTGGGTATAGTACTGGCACGTTTTAAGAGCCTCAAAGATGTCAGCTATTATAGTCCTTAACTCCATCTTCTCAGCAACCTTTCTAGGTGCATCAGATGAGGAATTTGTGGCTTAACGAAGCTTGTCCCTGAGCCATATTGTGGTGATGACATTATGAGGCATATAAATGTCAAATCACTGTGCTGTACATCCAAAACTAAAATAACGTTGTATGTCAACTACATTTTATTTTTTTATTCAAATCTAAAAAAAAAAAAAAAAGGTCAATGCTGAGCCATAGGGACACAAATTCTGTATCTGCTTTCACTGTAAAACCAGGAGGGAGAAGATGCTGGGACACCAGATGTCAGGGAGCGCTGACCCTAGTTATGGGTGATGAAGGGATTTTCCTTCCTGGGTGTGTTTGCCTATGTTTGTGGATGTACCCCAAAGCCCCTGCTCACTCTCCTCTATACAAATGAGTCCTCCCTCATGCTCCTGATGTTCTATCCCTAAATTCTGAACACCAAGCTGTGGAGACAGGCTTGGCTGTGGCAGATGCAGGAACCATAACAATCTCTTTGTAGACTTTATCTGGGGGTGGAAAAGGCCTTTGCCTATGTATAAGATCTGACACATTTTTACTCCTGTATATTGGCTTCCCAGGTCATGAACCCGGGGCCCTTCTCTTGAAACACGGTGGGAGGAGAAAGAACCCATCCTTGTTCTAAAGAATGCTAGCTACCCTGCCAGTCACCCTCCCAGAGTGCGTGGAATGAGTTGCTCCAAGTGCAACAGGACTGTGTTGTAATTCCGAAAGATCCATGCACAACACTTGTTACTCATCTACTATGTGTCTGTGGGCATAGATTTGGCAGACTATTTTGGGCTCCTACTGGGCTCTGCAAGAGACTGGAAGTCAAAGAAGGCAACACGTAGGTTATTGATGAAGAGCATTGACTGTAGAATCTGATGGCCCTCACCATGTCTCCTAGCTCAAACTTATTGAACATGTGGATGTGGACAAGTTATTATCTTCTAAGAGCTTTATCCCCTCATCTTTAAAAGGAGGACTGTAATGTGTATCTCATGAGATTCTTGTGAAAATAAAAGAATGTGATGTTCAACAAACACTTAGCATTGTAACTTGTGCTTAATAAGCATTCAATAGATGGTACACATTGTATCCCTATCATTTCTATCCAGCCAAAATATTGAGCTTGTCATCTACTTATGTACTTCTTGGGTTAGGGACATAGAAAGACAGTGGTCTTATTGGGGTAACTGATATTAGAGCATTTGTTTATTGTCTTACAGGTTGGAAAATGTTGATATTTTAAAGAAGTTTGTCCTGGGGTTGGGTATGCTAAGCCCAACTACCCAGCAAAACAGGTCATGAGGCCAAATGGTTGTATAGACAGGGTTGGGAAATAGGCCTAGGGATAATTCAAATAATTACTTTTCAACCAGAGAGACTCTGAATTGGTGTGTAGAATTAACATTGATGAATCTTGGTAATTGCATAGTCTTATAACCTCTTATAACTACAATAAAGACATAGAATAGTTTCTTTACCCTCAAAGGTCTTCTTATGTTCATTTTAAACCACCCAACCCTTGCCAAATACTGATCTGCTTTCTCTCTACTGTTTTGAATTTCATCTAAATGGAATCATACTGTGCATAGTCTTGTGTGTTTGACTCCCTTCACTTAGAATACTGGTTTTGAGATTCACCTATGATGTCATGTATATTAACATATTGCTCATTTTATGCCATGACTTGTTTATCCATTCCTTAGATAACATACTTGTTTTTTAGTTTGTGACTATCATAAGTCCTATGAAATTTTAGCACAGGTCTCTGTGTGGGCACATGTTTTCATTTATCTTGGATAAATTCTTAGAAATGGACTTGTTGGGTGGCATAGCAAGGGTAGGTTTAACATTACAGGATATGCTGTATTATTTTCCAAAGTGACTGTACTGTTTTGCATTCCCAGAAGCATGTGGAATCAGGTTTTTTTTTAAATAGTTCCCAGATGTCCCTTATATAGATCCAGCATAGAGACCCTCTGGCTAGTGCTTTCTCTGGTTTAATAGCCTCCTTTGGCCTCATCTGAATAAGGATAATGTTCATATCAGGACAACAAAGAAGACATTTATCCCACTGATATTCTCTGACTTGCTCCAAACTATTGGGGAGTGAGATACTGTCTGGATTTGCACGATTGAGGTGCATTTTTATATGTCTTACGTATCAAAATTTGTATGCAGGTTTAAGTTCTTTAGCTTTAAATCATCATGTTTTAATACCAGAGTATCCACCCAGATTTATAAAGATTCCTGACTCACTCATGTAGGACAGTGTTCCTATTCACTGTAGACAGACCCGTTAATGAGCAAAGGACATGTATGTTCACAAATTTACATGCGATGCTCACTGGGATCTGCTCTACAGCTGTAAGGACTAATTCTGTTCACGTGTGCATGCACACACCAATGCATGCTGCTGTGTAGTTTCCCTCACCATTTTTCAAGGCGGACCACGCAGTGACTCTTTAATGGTTTGTCTTGCCACGCACGGTTGCTTGTACATTTCTGGAAGACATTTTCCCGTCTCTGCACTTTGCCTTGTACTTTCATTTCCTTCTTGTTGAATTACAAATGGATGAACATACTTAATAGGTTTTCCTAAGATCCGACTAGATGCTTCAGTCTCCCACATATTTCTTTATACTTGGGAATAGGTGAATGAACTGAGGTTAGGCCTTTGTCTTGGGGGGAAGTAGCTCTCAACCTCCAAATGGGGTGTCCCTTCTTTCCCAGTGAAGTGATTGTAATAAGAGGATTTACACAAGAGACTGTTCTCTGTTTACACATGTCTGATACCTACTTTTTTTTTCCATTTTGTGAATATTAAATCCCTTGACTGTGGTTTCCTAAATCAGTTTGAGTCTCAACGTATGGACAGTCAATAACTAGTGTCAGCAAACTATAGCCTATAGGCCAAATGTGACCTACCACCTACTTATGCAAATAAAGTTTTATTGGCACACAGTCACACCCATTCATTTATGTTTTGCTTTCTGGCTATAAGGGCAGACTTGACTAGTTATAATAGAGATGATATGTATGCCTAATAAGGCTGAAAGTCTTTCCTGGTTGGCTATTTACAGAAAGAACTCTCCAACCTCTGCTCTGTGATATCCCTTGATAGGTCTGCAAATTCACTGTGTTGTCTGTAGGGCCTTATGTGTATCTCCTTTTTGTGTGGGCACTTTATACTTGTCCAATTAATTTTACCATAGGCCAGTCATATAAGTTCTTTGAGTTCCACATCCACATTCATAAATTGAGCATAATAACAGTATCCTCCCTGTTGAGTTGTTTGAGTATTTGTAGGAAAATGGGTGAAGTGGACTCCTAGAATGAATGGTGTTCAGTTCATATAAGATAAGCTCATTGCATGGCAGCTAGGCCTGATATTAATGTACAAGACACCTGTTGGGTTCTGGGTAGTATTTTCTATTATTAGGGAGCAGAGGCTAAGAAATAACTATTAATTGGAGGTCTATGAGACTGGAAAGACACCCAGGACCATTACTAAAAACGAGTTAAGATTCCAACATCAAGGTGCCTGGCTACCCCTGAAGCTTTGTCCTGCCTCCTCCCTGTTACACCTGTCACTCCAAACACACTCCCCACTGCACAGCATTGAACTTGCAGTTCCTTGTGCCTTATTTTTGCTGGGACATGCACATGCTTTACTCCTCTCCTGGCTCCTTTATCTGAGATTGCAGCCCCATAACTCTCCAGCTCCCTGCCCTTGTCCTCATCACATTGATAGGTCATTGTATTATCTAGCTATATGTTTATGTGTTAGTTTCATGTCTCCTACACGGAAGGCACTCCCTACACAGTGGAGGGATTTATCTTGTTCTATGCCCACCACAGAGACCTGTGCTTGGCATAAAATAGGAGATCGATAAATATTGTTCGAATCAATGAATGCATGGATAAACATTCCCGAAGGTTAGAGTTTTCTTTATTTGTGTAGGATTCTCACCTCTTCCTACTTCCCTCCCCTTTCTATGCACAGAGACAAAGAGCATCCACTTCCAGCCCCATGCACATCCGCGTGCAAACACACCCCCAGACCAGTTGCCGCGCACCAACATGCACATGCCCTCCGGCAGACAGACATTCTCTGAACTGCGGATGCAGCCTTTAAAAGTGCCTCCTTCTTAGCCACTCAGAAGCTCACAGCTACTTCAGTAAGATCCTGAGTAGCTTTATTGGAGAGGCCCTGGGAAGGAAGGAGCTGCAGCTTAATGAAGGCCATTTAACAGTCAATCTCAGTTCCAAGGAAAAGCAAATCTTTATTACCAGCATCCGATAATTTCTGTTGGGGTATTCCCACCCTTTGGAATGGATTTTTTTTCAAAGCCTCTTTTCTAATTAAGTCAGGGAGTCCAGGTTACAGGAGGCGGGCCTTGGGAATGGAAGGGCACCTGGCCGGAAGTGAGCACTGGAGGTGATGTTTAATTAAAGCCAAGCTGTGAGAAGGAGACACCTGAGCAGGCTGTGGTGCTAATTCCCCTGCCTTGCCCTGGTGTTCCGGCATGATTGTGATTGATGAGCTGGTCCCTTTACATCTTTATCTGCAGCGATGCTGATACACGGAGGCAGAGGAGCTCTGCTCTCTCAGCATCTGCACTTGGCCTGACAAAGCCCTGAGTTGCAGAAGGGCTAGCTGTGCAGTTCCATTTCCTCTCTCTGCCTTTTTCTCCTCTTTCCTTTCTCTTCTTTATTTTATAGATAGGTAGGTAGATAAATAAATATATATATATATATATATATATATATATATACACACACACACACACACACACACACACACACATACATACACATGTCTGTCTGCCTAAACATCTAGCTATCTAAAATCTGGCTGGCCATACTTGCTGGTGTTTTCCAGTGGTTAGAGCATCAACCCATGCATAGAAGGGTGGCAAGTTCGATTCCCAGTCAAGGGCACATACCTGGGTTGCAGCTTCAATACCCAGCATTGGGTTGAGGTGCATTAGGGAGGCAACCCATTGATGTGTCTCACTTTGCTGTTTGTCTCTCCCTCCTTCCCTTCCTCTCTTCTTTAAAAACCAATGGGATTGGTTTTAGAAAGAGGGAAAAATATCCGTGGGTGAAGATTAACAAACAAAACCTGGCTGCCAGTCTGTTTCTCTCTCTCTCTCTCTCTCTCTCTCTCTCTCTCTCTCTCTCTCTCTCTCTCTCTCTCCCCCCGTGTGTGTGTGTGTGTGTGTGTGTGTGTGTGTGTGTGTCTTTGTGTATCTCTGTTGATCTATCTCTGTCTGTCTCTATCTTACTTTTTCTCCTTTGGTTTCTCCTAAGACTGCCTAGAGGTAATATTAGGGAGCCTCTCACTGAAAGTTGTTTCATTCAGGCAATATTACTGTTTGAGCAATTTCTAAGCTACCTTTGGTTAAGCATCTATTAAATGCCAGGAACAGCCTCAGGTACCTTTGGACAATTATTTGAATTTTGTTCCTATAATAGCTAGCATTGATTAATCTCTTAATGTGTGCCAGGTCCTAATGCTAAGCACTCTTTTACCTAACCCATTTAATCTTGAAAATGATCCTTTGTAGTAGCTACTCTCAATAGTTCCAGAGTGTAGATGAAAACACTGAGGCTTTGAGATAGAATTATGCATTACTTCAATCCATACTTCATTGCACCAATCTGAGACCTTATTTCTGCCTTTGTATGGTGCATAGATGGTGGTTTGAAAGGTAAAATGAATTGTCTGACGCACTAGAGCTTAAAGAGTGAGGATCTTGCTCCAGGAGCATCTCTTCCCAAAATGCTCCTTGGAATGTACCAGAAGATGGTTTTATGTCTCCCAGTGTATCACTGCTTTCCCTCCAGGTTTAAATCTGTGTGCCCATTGTGTTTACTTAGTATCCTTGCCGCATGGCCAAGAGGCCAGCTTCTGGATACAGGAGGCTGCAGAACTTTTGTCAGTCATCTGAGCAGGAATAAATTGGCAGAAATGTCTGGTTTGACTTTTTCTCCTTCTGCAAGGCAGATGCTTTCCTCATTACTGAGAAAGAATGACACTTTGTCTCTCTGAGAGCTCAGATGTTTGAAATAAGTGCCGTACATTTTCTGGTCCTGGCTCCGCTGGGCTGTGAAGGCAATGGTGGGCTGTGGGCCCCGTCCCTGGTGAGATTAGGTTCACACAGTGTCTATTAGAACTTGCAGCAGCCACTTCTTAGAGTGTATTGTTCTATGATTCTTATGTCTCCATGCGCAGTTCAAGTTCTCTTAGCTGGCCAGGCTGCCTTCATAATTGGAGCAGTTGAGTTCTACGCAGAAAGGAATGGATAACGAACCTTCACTATCTATTTTTATCTGTCAATGGCAGAGTATTAAAAGAAATTAAACTATGACATTTTGAACTTCCAAATTAACTTAGGTTAGCAAATTCTACTTTGGGGAAAGAATTGTGAGCAAAAAGCAGTTTGGAATCATGGTCCGTACTAGTTCACAAGTCCAAGTCTAAATCTGGTTGAAGATAGTTTTGTGTGTGTGGTGTTTGTTTTTGTTTTTAATTGAATTTATTGGGGTGACATTGGTGAATAAAATTATATAGGCTTCAAGTAGACAATTCTACAATACATCATCTGATAGTGTATTGTGTGTTTACTATCCCAAAATAGAGTTTTGATAGCCTTCAGTAATCTGTATCATTAATGATCTTTAAGCTGGTAAAAGGGGCTCTTGTATGTCTCAAAGAAAAGAAACCATAATAAATATAATCAGATTCCTCCTTCATGGAGAGGCAATCCCCCCTTTTATTTTTGGATTGTTTTTCTCCAACACTGAGGTTCTCACTATCTTAAGAAATCATGAAAACTTAGACAATTTCAGAACTCTTTTTTTTTCTTCTTATGGTGGCCTAAAAAAAAGAACACTGCAAATCTTTCGTCATCACACATTTGGAAAAGTCTAAAAATATACTGCTGATCTGCTTTGATAACAGTGAAAATAAAATGTACCTGAGAGGTAAAGGATTCAACAAGCTTAGTTGAATTGCTCTGCTGTCCATGGTTTCGAGATGCATGACCTGGGGGTTCTGAGCAGACCAAGAAGTGGCCCACGTTTCTCAACATCCCCCCTGCCCTCCCTCTAGATGTGAAATAAGTAATCAGCCCTTTAACTGTAACCAGACACATCATTATGTATGTTTTGAAGTAAATCCCTAAGCCAATTTTGCGTTGCTGGTAACACTGCATCCCTTTTTCCCCCAAGTCTCATGTACTCTACCATTCCTTGCCTGTGACCATTTGGTGGACTCCAAGTCCTTCACTTCTGCTTTGCTATAACTTGCCATCCTTGGCATGGCCTTGACTTGACTTAATAGCTTAGTAAGGAATTCTCCTTGGGTTTTACCTTGAGATTCAGTCTTCTCACAGGATGTACCTCCATTATAAGTAGTGCAGCCAAGGAGGGCTGGATCAGACACACTGAACATCAGACAGGTGGTACGGTCTCTCCATTTTCAGAACCCTTTGCGAGATCACATTAGCTTTCCTTCGAATCTTCAGGCTGGGGTCAAGGTAAGCTTTTAAATGGCCTTTCTCTGTCTCTAAGCTTTTTGCTTTCTGTTGTGGTAACATGCCTCTGTTGGACTCTATTCTTAACAGGTAATTTTATTACTATGTTTAGGTTTGAGGTTCTCTAAGGCCTTGGGCTTTTTATACCCCAAAGTGGCACATCCTAACAGGTAATAGTCTTATAGCCATAGTATTTTCTTCTACTCAGATTTTTATACAAAATGGGATCTTATTGTTTCTTATTTAACAAAAACCACAGAAAGAATTTGGATTTCAATAATTCAAATTCAGAAATTTTCTCGTTAATTTTTATTCTACCACTCTTTTGTGTGTCTTTTCTTTGTCATCCTGAATATGATTAATATAGTCTATTTACTAATTCCTAGGCTAAGAAAACTCTACCCAGTATACTTGTTTCATTTTCCTGGCATCGAAACCCTGTGTTTCATGCTTATATATTATGGAACCAGCTTGATTTTCAACATTAAACATACCATGCCAAAAGATGGATAAAGGCTCTAAAACAACCTGATCACCCAGCACGATTTTGTCTGCATTCTGCATTTGGCACTTATTCTAAACATAATCTAAACAGGCACAAAATTTAGTTCTTTGGGATATATTCACCAATCAGAATACTGTAAAACTTATCTGTAAAAATTCAAGTAAGAGAAATGCAGGTTAACAGAGTGAAGTCTAAAGCCATTCTTTAAATTTCTGTCCTTGGTGCTGAAAAAAGTCATAAGCCAACTGCCCTTAGTAAACTTAATGATGTGACTATACTTAAATTACTATGTATAAGAGATAATGCATTTCTCTGTTATAATTTAATCCAATTTCCCTAGGAAAATCAATGTTATTGATGACATAATGGAAACAGACTGATGCCTACCCAAGAACAGCTTTGACCCATACAACAATCACTAGTTACATGTGGCTATTTAAATTGATTAAAACTAAATAAAATAAAAATTCAGTTTCTTAATTACATTATCCATCTTTAAGATGCTCAAAAGCCACTGGTGGCTGGTTGCTACTATATTAGACAGCACAGTATCTACATATCTCAGAAAGTTTTATGGACCCTGTCCTTCTAGCATATCATCACTGGTATGCATTCACTAATGACCCCCAAATGTATGTACATTCTAGTCTTTGGAACCTGTTATTTTGCATGACAAAAAGGACTTTACAGCTGTGATTAGGTGATGAATATTGACATGGAGGTTTTATTTGGTATAATCCTGATGGGCCTGATGCAATCATAAAGGTTCTTATAATATGGGGAAGTGGAGGTGCCAGAGTCAGAGTTAGAAGAGATGGTTGAAGCTGAGATTGGAGTGATGCTTTTTGAATATGGATGAGGGCAATGGATTCAGGTGTCCACTGGAAGCTGAAAAAGACAATGAAACAGATTCTTCCCAAGAACCTCAGAAAGAAACAGCCATGTTAACCCCTTAACTCTATGGCAGTGAAATTGATCTCAGACTCCTGGACTTCAAAACTCTAAGAGAATACAATTGTGCTGTTGTAAGCCACCAGATGTGGTGATTTGTTACAGCAACAACAGGAAACTGATAACATCATCATCAACATTTCACTAGATTCTTGCAGAGAGTTTGGCTCCTTGTAATTCTGCGTTCTCCCTTAGGTATTTGAAGAATCAAGCTCTAAGCAATGGTGCAGTTTTCATTTGAGATGTTTATTTCTGTTCATGAATGATTTCCTCTCGGTTAATGGAGGCTTAAACAGTATGTCATGAGTTGGCAATGTCAACAAGTGGTGTTGTGGCTGTAAGAGTTGCAGCTGAGAAGAGACTATATCCCTGCTTTCTGCTTTTTTGGACCGGGGTAGTTGTGAATTTCAATTCTATGTTTCAACACCATGTCCTAGTGGAACTGGCAACACAGTTGACCATCCTATCAAATTCTTTTAAGTGAACCAGAATCAAAACTCAGAAGGCACAGTTCAAGGAGGACTCTGTCTGCCCTTTCTACCACTGAGGGCTGGTGTGTTATTTTCTAAGCCCATTTTGTGACTGTGGGTGTGATGAGTCAAACTTATTTTCTGATCCCTCAACATGCTTCTTTCCCTCCCAGGCTAGGTTTTGATGGGTTATTTTTTCCTGGAAAATATTTTTCACCCGCTGTACACTGTCATCCAAGTTATTTCTCTTTTAAACAATAATAGCCCAGATACCATAATAGTTATAATAAATATACATTGAACACTTATTTTATTTTAAATATGGTGATAAGAAATGTATATGCAATTCTGATTTAGTACATACATAACCCTGTAAGGGTATGTTATTAGTAACCTCATTGTGATAGAGAGAAACCAAAGCACAAAGAGGTTAGGCTGCTTACTCAAGATCATGCATCTAGTAAGAGGGAGAACCAGACTGGACGACAGACCTGCTGACTCTGGAGATGACTCACATTTTAGAACTCAGCAAAAGGTTCGCTCTCCAAGACTCTAAGACCCTTAATGTCAGAAATTATGCTAACTTTTTAAACATGCCATCCTGTTCTCTCAAATGGCCTATATCATTTCTTGGGAACTCAGCAGAAACTCATTGAAATTTCTCATTTAAATTTATTTTTCAATGATTATTTAGATGATCAATAGGAGCTTCCATACAGAAGGGAGACCAGTAAGGAGGACATCCCCAAGAAATTCTATAAAACTTGCTGTAGCAGGAAGACACCAGGCTGGATTCACATTCTGGCGCTCACTCTTATTAACAGTGTGGCAGGGAACAAGTTATAACTTGATTTGAACTTCAGTTTTCTAATCTATTAAATGGGGATAGTAATATCTACCTCAGAGTCCTGGTGAGGATTTAAGGAGATCATTGGTATAAATCACTTAAATTATATAAATGGCTTTATAAAGAGTCCCCATGATCATCATCATCATCACCTTTTTTCTCTACCACCCCATAACATGTACGCAAAATCTATAGCATTTAAAGTGTAAAGTAGGATTTGATTTGCTTAAATGTATATGTATACCAACAATGCAGTCCTTATTGAAGCTTCCTTTTTTAACTTGACCATTTCAGCATTCTCATGGAAAAGACTCCAGAACACAAAAACAAGTTATTTTATATAATTGATCCAAATATATTTTGGAGGTGAATGGTTGTTCATTCAAATTCTATTAAAATAAACATTTTAATCAGTTCTTTCACATTGGTCACAGGAAAGAATGCAAAAATTAAGATTAGAGCCATTAGTGTCTTTACTGATGCAAAGAAGCAGACTTGAGAGTGAGCCCTGATCCCATCTCTACCCCTGCTCAGTCATTTCTCTCATGGATGATTGCTGTAATTTTCCTCTTCATCATTATCTCTGTCAGTGCACTGGCTATTTAGTGGCCAGAGTAGTCTTTCTATAACACAAATCTAACCATACCATTCCCATTCCTGAAACTTTTCAATGGCCTCCCATTATTTCAGTATCAAATCCAGACTCTGTTATGTGGCATTCTTCATATATTCTTCTTCATATGCCTTTAATCTCATTTATAGCTCCAAGTCCTGCCAGGTCCAAGTTCCACTGCACATACACTCCAGTCATAGAACCTGCTGCCTGTGTTCTTCAATGCCCTGCAGCTTTTGTTCATGCTTTTCCTCTGCTCTGTATTCTTACTTAACTCACCTCAATGTCTCCTTTAAGACTCATCTAGATCATCACAGCCTTCACAAAGCATTCAACACACTTTCTGTCTCTGAATTTGAAGCCTTCCTTTCTGGCCCCCATAATAATTTGGATGTAAACTTATAAGTCCATGACACTTACTTTGATCATTCATTCTCCTGTATCTCTCCTTATTCATATTGAATCTCCATTTAAGAAAGGATTCTTTTCTCATGCCTAAATGTTTATTTTATACTAATGTAAAAAACAATGCTGATGCTGAGGTGCTAGGCACAGATGAAAAATATTCCTCAGTGCCTGACTAAATGGTTGAATGGATGAATGGATAAAAGCAAGGCATCCTACCGAATGTCTGTGAGATTTAAGAAAAAAGTAAAACAACCTAGTTTCTCTTCCACCAATTCCAATGGATAACCTTGCAGAATAAGATTTAGCTCAGAATGTCTGCTGATGCCTGAAGCATCCTGCATATCAGAGCTTGTTCAAGGGCTCCTCCCTGACCTCACACGCAGTGAGTGTCTGAGCTCTCTAGGCTATTTGTAGAGAGTTTATTTCATCTTTGAAGAAAGCTGACCAGTATAAATATTAGTTGATTTCACTCGCAGTTAAAACAAGTTTTTAAAAGCCTTTTACCTCTCCTGTCCCCAAATAGGTACTTTAGACAGATTCTCAGAGCCTTGGGAGCTTAGTCGGATTCAATAAAGTGAAAGTTATGTTCTATTCTGAATCGACCTTCTGTGAAGGCTGCCTTGGGGTTGACTCTGAAATTGTGAAGAATTTTAACATCACAACGATTGGGTGAGAGGTGGTGTGGGCATCAAGCTTTCCTCTGCTGGATTCATGTCCACGAAGCTTTTTCTAAAGATATTTTGTCTTTGGTGGCAAAATGGTAGGTTGGTATTGAGAAGGAATAGGGACTTCAAATGCAATGGTCTAAGTTCAATCCCAGCTCTTCCGATCCATTAGTCAATGGTCAACACACATCCAACCAGTTCTGTGACCCAAGAATCAATGGGCATTTCCAGCATTCCCCAACAGAAATATAATAAGGGCCACGATCTGAGCCACATAGGTAGGTTTAAAAACAATTGCTGGTGTTCATATTAAGCAAAGTAAAAAGAAGCAGGTGAATTTAATCTCAAGATTTTATTCAACTCAATCTATCCAAACTATCATTTCAGCACATAATCCAAGAAGATATTTTACATTATTTCCCTGGTAACACATCTCTAATACACAGTGTGCATTTTACACATACATACAACATGCCTTGTTTCAGACTAGCCACATTTCAACCTCTCAGTGACCAACTGGCTATTGGCTGCCACTTTAAAATGGGCCAGGGTGGAACCACAGTGCCTGGACAGATATTGTAAGCTCTTAAATTTTCCCCCCGTGGGATTACAAAGTCTGCTTCACAGAGACAGAATGAGTTTGCATTGCATGGAAATTGGCATGTGCCCCAACTTTCTCTTCTGGTAAAGAACGTAATAAGAGGACAAGATATTACATCATTCTTAGCTGGTTTGCAGGGATGATTTATTTCTATCTCTGGGCTCTAAATTCCATGAGGTAAGGAGTGACTTTGCTTAACCCCGTGTCTCCAGTGATCAGCACATAGTAGGCGTATCATTTTCTCGGGGCTGCCATAACAAAGTACCCAAATTGGATGGTTTAAATGACAGAAGTGTATTGGCTCAGAGTTCTGGAGGCCAGACATCTAAGACCAAGGTGATGGTTCCCTCTGAGAGCCATGAGGAGGAATCTCTTCCATGCCTCTCTCCTACCTTCTGATGTTTGCTGACAATCTTTGACATTTCCTAGTGGTCAAAGCATTACCCAATCTCTGCCTTTATCTTCATATGGTGTTCTTGCTTGCATGTTTGTGTCCAAACTTCCCCTTTTTATAAGAACAGCCACATTGGGTTTGGGGGCCCATCTTACTCTAGTATGACTTAACTAATTACACTTGGAATTACTCCATTTCCAAGGTAGGTCACATTTGAATTTGAGGGGTGGGACACAACTCAACCTGTAACAGTAGATGTCCGATAAACTTAAGTCAGATATATGAGTCAATAATATTTGATTGTAAAGACAATTTTTAGTCTTGTCCGAATGGGTTCCAAGAATGTTCCATTCTGTCTGAAAAAGATAAGCATGTTAACAGTCCAATAAGAAACTAGTTAGTGCCGAAACTGGTTTGGCTCAGTGGATAAAGCGTCGGCCTGTGGACTGAAAGGTCTCAGGTTCAATTCTGGTCAAGGGCATGTACCTTGGTTGCGGGCACATCCCCAGTAGGGGGTGCGCAAGAGGCAGCTGATAGATGTTTCTGTCTTATTGATGTTTCTGACTTTCTATCCTTCTCCCTTCCTCTCTGTGAAAAATCAATAAAATATATTTTTTTAAAAACTAGTTAGTAAAGAGGATAAGTGCTGCCAATGGGCACATACTTGCTGCATAAAAACACAGGCTGCATTTCACATTTGAAAGTATGTTAAGGCTATTCCTTGCAGGCCTTTTGAATTAAACTTAACTTCCATTAGCCTCAGTTTTCTTAGCCGTAGCTTCCCTGGAGTTGTTTGGATAAATTAACTTGAATCTCTTAAGTGACCACACAATTTATATGGCTGGGCTTCTCCGCTATTAATAATGGAATAAAATGTCTTGCCACTAGTCTAGTTCTCTCATGTACAATTAAGGCAGAGTTTTCCCATATTTCTGATCCAGTGTAACATTTCACAAAAACTTCTTTTTTTTTTCAGTGATTCTGACCCTGCTCTAATTCAAACTGTGTGACCCTCTCAGGCAGTTCAGCATTCACTCAGGAATCTTCCTGAAAATATCACATATTCTGTGCTATAGGAAAAAAAAATAATGCTTATTCACTGATGCAACATAAGTGAAGTCAAGGCTCTCCATGCTCAAGTGGTACTTTAGTTGAGGACCAGGGACTCAGAAACCCTTATTTTGAGACAGGGCCAGTTATAAATGGCTCTTCATGTAGGAAGATGGAGCTCTTTGGTTTCAATCAATCCCTCTGGACTTAATTGTTTTTAAGTAATAACGTCAGTAATGGCATGCTTATCCTTAGTTGGGATATATTGAATTTGTAAGGCCAATAAAATTTTATTTTCCCTTTGTTCTGACAAGAATTTCAATTATCATAATGTTCACATTTGTTTTTCTTATTCTCCATGTAAACCTTTATGAAATAGGGACGTAGAAAACCCCGAAACGCTTCATATAATCAAGGCTATTTATACAGATAGAATTGTGGGGTCATATGAATGGAAAAGTTAGGAAGCATTTGGGTGCAGTGGAAGTATAACTAGAGTGCAAGCCCCAGCTAGAACATCTGTGGCCTTGTCTTTCATTGTGCCTTGAGCATGTCATTGAGTTACCTGGGCCTCAGCTTTCTCACTCTTTAAAAGTGTACTTACCTTCCAAAATGGTATGTCTGACTCAAACAGATAATGTGTAAGTATACTAGTAACTTTTATATCCTACCCATGGCTAAGCTATTGTGATGGTGATGAGAAGGTTAATGAGCCTCTATTCTATTGATTAACCTACATTGACCAACTATTTTCTGTTTATCTCTTCAGTTTCAAACATTTGAGTTGCTTCAAGAGGAAAGGGAATATCAAGTGTTCAGCTTAAATGATCAGCTCCTTCTCTTACATTTTCCCTTTCTTCCATTGACTAGTTTCATCCTGGTCTCTAGCATTGTTGGATTTACTCTTTGATTTATCCCAAATGTTTTTGAGCATTCACACTCTGTACACCATTCTAATCATGCTAGGAATCTGGTGCTAAATAAGGCAGATCCAAGTCTCTGCCTTCAAGGGCAGTACCATCCAGGAGCCTCCAGGTCCCTATTTCAGTTCTTTCTCTTTTTTGTACAGATCCTAAGGCTGAAAATAACCTCACAACTTTTTTTTTATTTTACTTCTTTTTCATTGATTCTGCCATCCTGAGTATGAGATATTCTTCCTATAGCAACAGTACAACTGGCCTTTCCATATATTGTTTTGTCAACTTGTTTCATACCACCTGGTTATTTCCTGCTCACCCTTCAACTCTCAGTTTAGACATCAGTTCTGGAAAGCCCTTTGCCATAAACAATAGGGGATAGATGAGCCTCTTTTGCTCCTTCCATTTCTCTTCTCATGGTACATATCTATTGGACTGTAAATTCCTGGTCTAGCCTGTGACTCCTGCCATCTGTACCTACAGAGATACCTGGGCTTCATCTATTCTTGGCACCATGGTAGCTACTGAACCTAGCCTAGTACCTGCCCTCCAGAAGATGCCCAATACTTAACTGCTAAAACAATTGCATGAATACCAAGCTCTTGTCTACTTGAATAGTTCATTGCCCTTGCTTTCTGGCAATCTCTCCTAATTTCATTTCCTCCAAGTCCAAGTATCATTTATTTTATGACAGCTTTTTTCCCCCCAGTTGGCAAACTATTAGAGGCTAAAACTTATGCAGCACACAATGGAAGACAAGGTCATATTTTATCATCTTTACCTGTTGCCATAACCGGATTAGACATCTTTCTACAAGTGAGGTGAATGCAAGCCAACAGATATTTATCATGTCAAACATCTGATTACAAACTATAGCAGAAAAAAGGAAACAACACTAATGATGAAACTTCCAGTAACTGCCCTTGAGGAGTTTACCAGCTCCCAAGAGGCCTCTGGTAATCACGTGAGGAAACTGGATAACTGAAAATACACTCAAATGTTTACTTCTGTAAATTCATAATGCAGATGTTGGGTCACTTCTGTATCTATACTGTGTCATGTGTCCTCACGGCCATTGGTTTGATCCAGCTGTCTCTGAGAAGGGACCAAAGAAGGAAAAGAAATGTTGATGGATGGCACTGGGACATAAACTTTGCTGAAGGGTAGAAAACTCCATTTTCATAATGTGGTGTGAGAGGAAATGCCTCTGAATCCATCCATGTACAAGACACTGGTATCTACTCCTTGCACAAATATGTATCTTTAAAGTTTACTTTTCCCTTTGCTAGAACGTTTCATTATCTGTATCATACCATGGGGAGAGTCTATGATTCTTCCTAGCAGTGTGACTTAATGCTCCCAATTTTTAAAATCTAGTGACAGACCCTTGGTGACACTTAGTGGGATGCTGTACTCAGCAACATCCACAGTGGAGCTGGTATCTCTCTAGGCTACTTGGTGTCATTTGTATGCATAGTGACCTCCTCTCTTACAAAGAAAGTTGCCTCATATTAAATCTATCAATTTCCTATTTTGGAAGCAGGCAGAGAATCCTCTGGATAGCTGTGATGAAATAGATAACACCGTGATATTATCCCAAATCATATCTGCAAGGTAACTATAAACAAGCTATTTAAGGAAACAGAATCCATCCTTTTCCTTTTGTGGACCTGGCTAAAGGAGGTAGCATTAGTAATGTTGCAAGCCATTGGAATTCGTCTCCAATATAAATTTGACATTGATGTCATCCCTGGTGGTGGTGATGGTGGTGGTGGTGAGAATATTTTTTGCTTCTTTAGGCTGTAAAAGGAGATAGATTATGAAAGTGAAAGTCTGCTCAAGATTGAAGGTTTCCTCCTTACTGAAATATAACTAAAAATACATGTATCTGCTCCTTCCCTTATGACAACAGCTTTTGCTAATAAATCTATTTGCTTAGTCAACAATATGCTAATGCATCTACCCTCCTTTCCACAATCCTATGTGGAGGGCAGCTCCCACTGTCACTCAGGAATTGATGGCAATGGCTAGGTTGTGATGGTGTCAATAGCAATATACCCACAACAGCTCAACTTTTACAGCCCGAACTCCTCATGGTGTTCACAGCAATGTAGAAGAATGGTTACACCAGATCAATTTCTGATTTTGATAATAAACTATAGTATTTCAAGAAGTGATCATTTGGGGAATCAGGGTGAAGGGTATCAAAAACGTCCTCTAAATTATTTTCAACTCCCTGCTTTGGGGTCAACATGGGATTGGCACAAAAGTGAGTTTCATCTTACATAATCAGGGTGACTTCAGATTATTTTCTTATTTTTTCAAAACCTCCCATCTATAAAATGACAATAATGATTTTGTTCCCATTATGGCATGGGCTCTATTGATAGAGTTACAATTATAGAACATTTAGGGCAGTGGAAAGCACATGTTGAGAGCCCTTTTGATTATATTACTGTTGTTATAAATAACGTTATAATCACCAGCATCATCACTAACACTCTTTAGATTCTGGATCTTGAGTAGCATAGACAAGATCTCAAACCTATAACTTTGGCTAGGATACTTCGGAGATTTGTCAGAAGATATTTTGTGACTCAATTGTTCCACTGTAATCCTTACAAACATTACCCTTCAGCTTAGCTAACAAACAGGTCAGTCACAGCTGGCTTGAAAGGACCTCATCTTTGGAGAAAGAGCTGGGTTTGAGGTCTATATCTTTCGCTTACTAGCTTCAATACCTCTTACTTCCTATTCTGGGAAATGAGTGTGATAAAAATAAATTCATTGAAAATATAAATTTATAAAGAATGATACATATAAAATCTAACTTTATCCCTATAGAAACTGTATATATAGTGACTTACATTGGTTAATGCTTAGAATGAACTCAATCCTTATTAACTTCTCTGGTTGTTACTTTTTATTAATAACAGGAAATAACAAGATATTGATAGCAAATTCACATACAGATAGGTGAAGCCCTATCTGTATGACCTTCCAACAAAAAATCCTTGGGTACAACATTGGGATATTACAATGAGAGAGGGGATTTTTTTCAACAGTGCAAAGTAACATTTAATGGTCTGAGCTTATTTCTCAGTGCACTGAGATACTGGGTGAGTCAGGGCATTTCTTTCTTTTTTTAAAAAATATATTTTATTGATTTTTCACAGAGAGGAAGGGAGAGGGATAGAAAGTCAGAAATATCAACGGGAAAGAAACATCGATCAGCTGCCTCCTGCACACCTCCAACTGGGGATGTGCCCGCAGCCAAGGTACATGCCCTTGACCGGAATCGAACCTGGGACCCTTCAGTCCGCAGGCCAATGCTCTATCCACTGAGCCAAACCGGTTCAGCGAGTCAGGGCATTTCTTGATAGCAATAGGGATAAAGAGATTAGCTTGGGGATTTATTTTTTCATTCAAGAAAACATTTTGAGTCTGTGTCTGTATGTTTGTGCCACTCTTTGAAGTACCTGAGGCAACAGTGCTGAGAAAAAACAGGTGAGGTTTCTGTCCTCGTGGAGTTTACAGTCTAGTTGGAGACAAATATCAAAATACACTGAGTGGCCAGATTATTATAATCTTTGAATGCATAATAATCTGGCCACTCGATGTATATTCTATATAATAAAAGGCTTATATGCAAATTGTCCCCTTGATCAGGAGTTCGACCAGCAGGCAGGCCAGCCAACCACCCACATCCACTCCCCCTGGCCAGGCTGTCCAGACCCCACCCATGCACAAATTCATGCACCGGGCCTTCAATCTTTAACACACACACACACACACACACACACACACACACACACACACTGAGTGGCCAGATTATTATGCATTCAGAGATCATAATAATATGGCCACTCAGTATATATGTAATGTAAAAATATATAAAATGTCTAAATTGAATGGTGTATAACATTAAACTTCAATGAACTTTTTAAAAGGTAACTCAGGGCTCTCTGAGCCCCAGGGATGGTATGAACAAGACAAGAAAACCCATCTTCCTATTTGCCTGGTCCCATTGTGGGAACTTCACTTCCTCCACAGGCTGCTAATTTTTTTTAGAGACACGCACATTTATTTCTCTTTGGAAACATCACCTCATAAGCAATCACATCAAGGCTCTGGACTTGCACAAAGTGCCATAAATATTTTATAGTCACTAACTTTTAAGGAGTTGAGAAAAACAGCCTCTACATTGCCTTCTGTGATCCAAATGGAAAGTCAGGATGGAACATTTTGCAAACATGACACTTCGTCATTGCGAGCCTGCCACCCACTTGGTTTGTGTTTCTGGGGCTGGTGTTTGTCAGCCACAGCAAGATGGCTTCTGGCCTCTCTCTCTGCTTCCCTGTCAGGGCCAGGAAAGTGAAAGGAGACAAATTGCTTTCACTTGAATCTGTGACATGGATTCTTATTATCTTTGCAGTTTGTTTGTTTTTGTGAATTATGGCCTCAGAGCAATCTCAGAGTTCTTTGTTCCAGACATGCTTTTCTGTAAGCCGGTGTAGTTAGAAAACAAAGGTTGGTATGTTCACCTAATTGAGGTCAGATATGACCTTATCTACAACTATTTCAGAATGTAGAGCTTAGGAGTTTGGTGGATTTGGGTGTGAGGAAGCAACTGTACCTCTCTTGGAAAGGGAATGACAATATGAACCACACTGGGTTCCTGTTAATTGAAGTGATAAAGGTAAAACTGCTTTTTTGGCTTTTGTATCCTCAATGCTTAGAGCAATGACTGTTACAAAGTTAGTACTCAAGGAAAATTTTCTTATCACAATCACCATCATCATCTCTATCTTCATCATCACCTCTACCACCATCATCTTTATCAGCATTATCATATTCATCTTTATCATCATCCTTACCACTATCATCATCTCCATCTTCATACCAACATCATCATCTCCATCTTCATCTTAGTATGGATTCAGTGACAGGAATACTTTGAGAAGACCAAACTAGGTTCAAGTTCTGGTTCTGCTACTTAACTAAATTAGGAGCTCCCATCGTGGAAAAATATGTCTTCACTTATTTGGGAGTTCAGTTCTTGTATCTTTAATATCTGCCTCTCAGGAGTGGTTGTGAGGACTAAAGTGCCTACCACCACAATAGCCGACAGACAGGAGAATAGAAGTCAACACACTTTAGTGAACTAGAAGAGGACTCATTTCATCCCCACAGCAGGACATATGCCCTCCTATGGCTTCCTGGATTACAAAACACATTTCTGTAGATTTTCTCCCTAAACCATCATAAGAGACTCATTGGGAAGAAAAATGTGTATTACTATTTATATTAATAAATGCGAAACTGAGGCACAACAAAGTTGAATAACTTGCCAATCGCTCTGCCATTATGCTTGACTTCCCAACATTTGACTTTGATTCCATAGTCACAGCACTGATAAAAGATACGATAATAACAAGCACCAGCATTGTCTAGCATTGTATTTTTAATTTTATTTCTTTTACTGCAATCCATAAAAGATGTTACATTGCAACCCAATTCACTCACATAAAAATTTCATAAAATAATTCTTAACTATTTTATTCTCTTCTTTTTCAGTGTAGTCTAGTTTATTTCATTTTAAAAACGTTGGCGTGATCACCCCCTCCATAGGTTTTATATCTCAAGGTATCATGCCTACAGTTTGGAAAATACAGAAAAATTTCCCCAACTTTTCATCAGACTGTGTATCAGAATGACCTCAGGCAGTTTTACACAGAGCCTGGACCCCACTCTCAGAGTTTAAACCAGTCAGACTTGGGTGGAGACCTGGTATCTGATTATTTTATGAGACTGCCCACGTGATCTGATGGTCCACTGGCTAAGGACCAATGTCCCCTTGCTTCTCGAATTGTTTCCACCTGAAATGTTCTTCTCTATTTAGTGAGTGTTATTGTTTTTTAGAGGGGGGGATGTTCATTTGTTTCAGTATTTTCTCTGTTACTCCCCTGAATATCCTTCAACAGGGAATTTTTCGATCTTGGTCTGTCCCTCTTGCTTTTCTAGGAAATAGCAAGACCCCTATAGTTTGGTTGAAGGACAAAAATTTGACCTTTTAGTTATCAGTAAGGACAGGAACAAAGCTTACGGCTCATGGGAGTGACTCTGAGTCCACGTGTGCGGCTGGGATCAGGGAGGGAGGGGCTAAGGTCTTCTGAGGTTATGCAGTTCTGAGAGGAGCTGGTACATCCCTGTGGGTGCCTTGAAACAGTGCTTATTTCATGCTGCCTGACCCGTGTCCCCAGAGTGTTATTGAAAATGGAGGTACAAGGATGTCACAATACCATTTATCCAGATTTTCTTTCCAACCCTGGGGAACTGGAATTTTTTTTTTTTTTAATCATCCAAGAATTACCTAAATTAGTACTACCGACAGACCAGCAGGAAAGTTCAAGTCTTCCAGGCAGCCTTCTCCGCTCTCGCCTCCTCCTCTGTTACACAATTTAATTACAAGTTTAATCACTTTGGAAACCCCATCCATCCCCTCCAGGAGAGCAAGAGTTCTCCTTCCCCAGGAGGCATCTCAGCGATAAGCAGCTGTCCACAAGAAGGGGGATGGGACCCTCAAAACCTCTCCCTCCACAAGCAGGAAAGACACAGCCAAATAAAAACGGAAATTGTTTTGACATTTCACTCTGGTTGTACTTTTAATAATAAAGAAAGGACAGAGTATTTGTAGCCTTAAATGAAGAGGCAGCGTTTGGCATTGATATTGCTGAGGATTACTTTTGCACAAGGTTTTATTTTTGCTCATTGGGAGAGAAGAAAAAACAATGAGCGAGGAAGAGATAAACGCTCAAGAACAGGAGAAAGCAAGACCCCCTAAGTGTCTCCTTCATGGCATTCATCAGCCCTGGAGCTTGGTGGCCAGTGTGAGCTCCTTCCCAAAGAGCCCGCTGCCCCTCTTGACCACATATCCCATAGGGATCCAGATGATCTTGGCCTTGGCCCACCATCCTATTGTCTGTGATGAATGCATCTGCATATACAGCAATGCTATAAGCCAGGCCCCTGTGTCTGTTTTGCTGTGAATTGATTTTGATGTTGACCCTTACTATCACCCCGTGAAGTCACTCGTCATTATCCCCATTAAACAGTAGCAAAATCTGGAGCCTGGTGTATTCCAACTACTTGCCTTGGTCACACAGCTGGTTTGCAGAGGAGCGGAGTCTCCAAGTCTTCCCAGCGATTGCCAGTTACAGTATGTGAAAATCACTTTACAATTAATCATGAAGCTCAGTTACAAATTTAGGCCCAAGGATCTCCTGGTATTTTTTTTTAATTTATCCCTAATCATCCTTCTATCTCTTTGAGCTCTTTCTTCATCTTTCCTCTCTCTTCCTGTAGTACCCCTCCATCCCCCCTCTTAAAAATCTAAAGCAAAATAGGATAGTTTGCAAGCTCCCCCAGTGGATTTCATAACTTTGCATGCTGTATATTTAGTTTAGTAATGAAAAATTCCAGCTTCAGGCAATGCATAGGCTTGCATTTCTAATGTTTTTTAAACAGCTATTAATGTAGTCGAGTGCCGTGTGGTGAGATGTGTGTGTATGTGTGTATTTTTTTCTTCCTCCACTCTATAATCATCTGCTCAGTGTGCACTCTGAAACTGAGCAGGAGCCGGAGGAGGAGCGAGCTGTGATTGATGGGCCAGGCCTCGCTGGCGGAAAGAGTCCCATCTGGGGTTGGTTTGGGGAGCAGTCAGATGTTGAGGGGGAGGTCAGCCAGGCGGCTTCAGCTCCCCCTCCCGTAACACCCCAGCCATCCACACGTTGAACAGCGCACACACCCCAGCTCGTAGCTGAGGCTTGCTTTGAGCAGATGCTCTGTGGTATAGGACAGCTGCTAAGTTTATGGAGGAGAAAGCAAGCAGGATGGTGCAGCAGGTATTTTTTCCCCATTCTATTTTCCACTCGCCATTGTGATTTGAATTAAGCTGCAATCTCTCCTTGCAGTGGAGTCTCTGTTGCTCTGTGCCATGTATATTCTGCTCCTTAAATCATGCCGGGGAGAGGAGAGGATTTCAGCCAAGAGTGTGTGTGTGTGTGTGTGTGTGTGTGTGTGTGTGTGTGTGTGTGTGTGTGTGTCGGCTTTCTGCTTGATGTGTGGAACTGAGCTGGTCTTAGAACTAGCAGGTTAATGGTGTAATTTTGCATTTTCCTTCTTTGTTGCAATGCCCCAGGGGCAAGAGGCAATTTACTTCTCTCATTTGGGCACTGGAGGTTTTCTCTGAATAGGCGAGATTTCTTGCCAGAGAAGTAGAAGAGATCAGCCACTAAAGTAAAGGGAAACAAACTGTCAGCCCGACTGGAGACTGTGGGCAACCAAGAATGGATAGTTCCCTCCAGTGAGTCTGAGTGGCTGGAGTGGGTGTGTGTGTGTGTGTGGGAGGGGGGGGTCCATGATGGAGTAGCTGCTTTCTGTGGCTGTGTGGACAGATCAAGAAGCTGCTTCATTGGGGCTGGACAATCCCTGTGCATGTCTTCATTATAAGGGCTGAGTTTAGGCCAGAAGAGGGTTTTCAGGGCAAGATTCGGACTGAGATCAAAATATTCCAGGAGCAAAAGGGGAGAAAATGCTCAGAAAGTGTCGCTATGATAGCTGGGGAAACATACATACAGGCATGCACATACACATCCTTGATTATTTTAAAGTCCACTCAGCAGCGATGAGAACAGCCACTTTCCCTCTTAGTGACAGTCTGGCAGTTACATTGCAAAGAATAACCCGTTTCATGCCCTGCCCACTAAAGACTGTTTCTCAGTTGAAATGTGGTTTGCATTAGATGTTGAGCCAAAATATTTTGCCAAGTCAAATGGACTGCCACCCTTTGTTCTCTTAGTAGCTTTCCAAAACTACTCTTTTCAACCATCCAGGGCAATGGATAGGAGAAGAGAGATATTGGGTAGGGGGGACCGGGGGTGTGGGGGAATTCTCTCATTTTCTGACTCTGTCTTCTGGGCACACCTTGGAGAGAAGATTAAGGATGAAGGATGTTTCGGTGACCAACGAGCTTCTCCATGCATTTGAGGAAAGGCTCTTTGAATGTCTGAGTGCAGCCGAGTCGACACGCTATGCTAATAGACAGATTACGGTATTTGTCTTAAAATAGCAATAATATCCTGGCTATTTCATGCTTCAGTAAAATATTTAAATTGAAATGGAATTTTTTTTGTTTGCTTTGGTGAACCAGACTTGGTTGCATGTTAATATCCATTTGCTCTCAGTAACTGGAGGTCCCACATCACGGGGCCCTTGATGAGTTGCTCTAATTGAGGTTTGGTGTGTGAGGACAAGGAAGTTTTCCCCTACATTTATCCTAAATGATGTTCTTCCCTTCAAGTTTCTACCTAGCTCTTCAGGAGCATTATCGGATTTAAAAATATCAGCCCTTGGCCGGCCCCCCTACCCCCGCCTTTTGTGTATTTAGCAGCAACCCAAGGAAGTTCAGGTATTGAAAATTAGATGTTAGGTTTGCAAAATCTCTTGAAGCACTAGGTCGATGATGTGGGTGGAAACGTGCAAATCAGAGTCACCCTCCCAGTCAACTCAGAACACCCACCAGCACCTTGACTACATGCCCAAATCTCTGTCATGGGTTCCCTTATTTAAGGGGAGGTGGGGGGTTCAGCCTTGGAGAAGAAGGAAGAAGGTAACTTCTGCAAATGAGGGAATGTCTAGCCAGAATGCTCCAAATAATTCTGCTCATCACTGTCTCCTACACGAAGTTGGCTTCAGCTTTTAACATGTGCACGAGCCCAAGATCTGCCTTGAACTGGAATGGAAAAGGTCCCCTTAATGTGACTGTCAGACCATTCATTCCATGTTAAGAATCCAGCAGCATCACTAGGGAGGAGACAAAGGCACCTCTGAAGCCGTTTGAAGGTGAAAAGCAATCCCATGGGAAGTACAATGATCTTAATTAAATATTAGCTGTAATTAGCCTGAAGTGCAAAGGGTAGGAATATTAATTAGGATCGCTCTAGAACTGCTGTCAGTGTTAATAAGTAACTATGGGGGGTCCCGCCAACATCTGTTTGGGCACCAGGAACAGAAGTGCAGTCGGAGCCCTATGTACCCGAATGTGTCTGCAGGTTCCTTGGAAACCACAGACACACTTCCTAGCGCTCAGCACCCTGGGTATACCAAAATGCCACCAGTTTGGTAAAGGCAGGTGGCTTGTCCCAGCTCCAGTGGTGCCCCTGCTGGTCCTTGCTTTTCCTAGGGTGGCCTCAGAGCCTTCTGAAGCAAGACCTAGGGCCTGAGTTGACAGAGTTATCCAAGCTGGAGCTCTAACACTCACCAAGGGTTAACACTCTAGTCTGGCTGATGGAACACTGACACCTTTTTTTTTTTTTAATCCTCACCTGAGGACATTTTCCATTGACTTTTTTAGAGAGAGTGGAAAGAAGGGGGGAGAGAGAGAAACATCAATATAAGAGAGACACATTGATTGATTGCCTTCTGCACACACCCAGACTGGGGCTGGAGATCCAGCCTGCAACTGAGATATGTGCCCTTGATGGGAATCGAACCCAGGTCACTTCAGTCCACAGACTGAAGTGCTTCTATCTACTGAGCCAAACTGGCCAGTGCAATGCTAGTGCCTTTGCATTAAATACCCCAGCACCACATCACGGGTAGAAATAGGTCTTGAGGCCATGGTGTGTCTGTGAGAGACAGTTATGCTTATTTAAAAATGAGAAATCCTGGCTTCCCAAAGAGCTACTTGTGGTTCTGGCCTTGTGGACTCCTTTACCAGTTCTGGGCCCCAGTCTATGTAACAATAGAATCAAGTGGGGTTAGAGATGCAATGCATGCTGTTCAGGGAGTCTAGACCTCCGCGTGATTAACACTCAGGGCCAGAGCCCAGGAATCCTCAGGCGCAGGGCTGGCCTGTGTGATGTGGGGCGTCAGCAACACCCCTGGTGTCCACACACTAGAACCCGGTAGCAGCCCTCCTCCCAAGTTGTGACAACCAAAAATGTCTCGGGTCATTACCTAATGTCCCCTGGGGATCCATTTCCTTTGTTTAATCGCTGATGGGAAGTGTCCATAGGCCTGAAGGGAGGTGGCCCTGGGCTTGTGTTCTGCCCACACCACTGAAGCGAGGGATGCCTTTCTGATGGAGCACGGGAGCCGGAGGCCATCTCAGATCTGCCCTCACTAAGCCAATTCATGCTGGGTTTCAGGCCTACATGTGTGCATGCACAGTGACAATTCAGAGAGCCCCTAATGTAAAGAAAATGTAGAAAAAGATCCCCACTCACCCTTTTGCTCCATCCTCAATACTGAGGATCTCCAAGTCTAGCTGAGCCTCCCCTCCTGGTTTCAGAGAGAATGTACCCGTTTCTCTCCCTGCTTTATTGCCAGCTTTATTTCCTGCCCTATTGTTGCAAAGCTGGCTTCTAAATTGGCATGGGCTATTTAATGATACTCTGCTACAGAGAGTAGAACACCTTTTGTGTAAAGGATCAGATAGTTAAATAGTTTAGGCATTGGGGGCCATTGGGTGTCTGTTCGAACTATGCAACTCTGTCATTGTAGCACAGTGAATGTGGCTGTGTCCCAGTAAAACTATATTAACAAAAGCAAGTAGTGGGCCAGACTGGAGATGGAATGAAAACCTGATACAGTCTTCTGCCCCCAGGATTTTCACAAACAAGCAGCCAATGACAGGACTTGGGATTATGTGAGAAGTGGCCACCAGCTGCAGTGATATATAGAAGGCAGGCAAGTGATGTGGCTTAAGTGTGAAGGAAGGCTTGCTGGAGGAGAGCTCTCTTGGTCTGAGGACTGAAGGATAAGTAAAGTAGCCAGGCTAGGGAGCAGTGTGTGTGTGTGTGTGTGGCGGGGGGGGATTTCCATGCACAGGAAGTGTGAAGGGGAGGAGTTGATGGTGGTGGAAGGATGGAGCGATCACAGCTTCCTGAGGGCAGGCCCTTCTTTCTCTAAAACAGAGAGAGCTCAGATCCCAGCAGAGAGCCCGCACATCTTGTTGGGGGCCTGTGGGCCTAGGTCACTGTTCCTGAACTTGCTCTGCAGTGAGGAAAGGCCAGTCAGGCAGGGTTCCATCCCAGGATATTGTGTTTTCTGCTGGAAAAAACCTTTGTCCTTAGGGACCATCTCTGTCTACCACTGCTCCTGCCATCATTGTATGCTCCCCTAGGAGGCCTCACCTGGGGTTCTCACAAGTCTTTTTTTCAATTCACAGATGAGCCTGGAGGAAGGCAGGGCAGGCTGCAGCAGACCTTTGCACAAGATGTGGGATCTGTCCCCATGCATTTCTCTTTGGAGGGTTCTCCGGTCCAGTAGTTTCTGGGGCTTCTGCTCGGCCAGAAAGAAGTGGCATCTGTTTGGAATGTCTCTACATGAGGCCATGTTCCCTGCACAGCCGGCAGAAGAAAAGGATGCTCGTGGGCTCATGAGCAGCAGAGGACTTTTTTCAGGAGGGGTTGCTAATCAAGGCACTTTAGGTTGCAAGTACCAGAAAAATTAGCTTAAACAAAATAAGACCTTGACAGATTCCGGGGACTAAAGCATTACTAACTGCAGGTAAAGCTGGATCCAAGACTTCCGATGAACTCACCAGGACTCAGTTTATCTGTTTACCAATTTCTGGGCTCATTCTCCTCTCGGTTGGCTTTGGCTTTAGGCAGTCCCTCTTCAAGGGGTGGTTCTTGGCAGCTCAGGCCTACATTATGTTTATAGTTGCCCCAATGACCATTGAAAGAGCACTTCCTCCCAAAACTCCAGCAAAGTCTCAGGAGCCTCATTAAAATTACAAGGGTTTAACTCGCTAACTGGTTTAGATAGATGGGCATGAACACACATCCTGGTGACTGTGGGAGTGGAACCCTTTTTAATTTTTTTTTAAATTTTTAATTTATTTCAGAGAGGAGGAAAGAGAGATAGAAACATCAATGATGAGGGAGAATCACTGATCAGCTGCCCCCTGCAGGGCCCCCACTGGGGATAGAGCCGCCAGCCCCAGCATGTGTCCTGACTGAGAATCAAATCATGACTTCCTGGTTTATAGGTTGTTGCTTAACCCACCACTGAGCCACACGGCCTGGGCAAGAGAGTGGAACCCATTGATTCGGCATCCCAGGTTACATGACTGTATCCATGGGTCCTGGGAGGTGGGGCTCAGACACATCTGCACTAGGGCTGAGAGGGGAAGGATCCCCCCACCCTGAAAGGAGCAGAGCATTTTCCTTGAAGTGAACACTGAGTAGCAATAACAATGAGTGACCTCGTGTTTGCTAGGGATGGGTAGGGCTAACTTTTCCCATCGCGTATAGCGACTCAGCAACAGCACAGACAGACCCAACTCAGCCCCAATGCTGCGGAAACATGTTACAAAGGAGTGGCTGTGCATTCCTGCCCCCCATGGCACAGACATTTGGAGCAGTTATGCTGGGGGAGGAAAGGGCCTGATGGGAATGTTTTCACTTGCAAAATGTTTTAAACTTAGCCTGAGCTAAGTCCTCTTCAGCGTGTCATCTTTAACATTCTAATTACAGTCCCCTCTAAACAAATGAGCTGGCTCTGTGCACTGCTGTGAGAATAAACTTCCCTTCCCTCCGTGTTAGAATGTCCCAGCTGCATCATGTTGCTTTAACTGAAGAGGAACTCGAATATTGGTGGTGAGGATGGAGGCGATGGGAGCGAATCTGACATGTTGGCTCTGCAGTCATTATAGGAGAGCTGAAGTCACCTCTAATTGACCACAGACAATGGCAAAGCAGCTCTCTGGTGTTTAATTGCTAGGGTGTTTTCTTCTGTCTCTTTCTGACTGTGCGATCCCATCTCTTGAGACCATGGACAATTCAGACCTCTAGATTGCAGTTTCTGCTGCTGTGATTGCTGTGGTGTGTATGTGTGTGTGAGTGTGTGTGTGTGTGTGTAGAATAGGGTAGTAGAGTTATGGGGGTGGGGGTGGAGGTGGAGAGAGATAGATGTTTCCTGAAATGGAAGCATTTGAATTCAGCATGTGTGTGTGTGTGTGTGTGTGTGTGTGTGTGTGATTCTTTTCACTTGGCTGTAATTATCACACTGCATGTTTTGCCTAGATCTGAAAGGTGAATTGTTATATAACAGTCTATGCTTATAAAAAAATAAGACAGGGGCTGGGGGAGGCATTGAATAACGAGGCTGAGTTAAGTCCAGCACTCTGCAAAATTACTTAAAATGGGGCTATCACAGAGAGCTGTCTTTGTCCAAATTAGGCCTTGAGTTTTCACTGGAACATCACACACACACACACACACACACACACACACAAACGCGCGCGCACACACAGGAGCGTGCACACACGAGCGCGCACTGTGGTCATTAACAAGACCCCCAATCCCATCATGTGTGCCAAGACACATAAAACTTTGATTAAATTCAAATGCTTAGATGAATTGTCTCTCCTCTCAGGAACACCCATGTTCTGTTTAATCGCTTTTGGCGTTTTAAGTATCAGAGCAAGGTTCTGCTGTCGTGGGAGACAACACCATGCTCATATGTCCCCAAATGGGAATGAAAGAAGGACGATCTGCCAGATAAATCAGTCCATGGGACACAGACGCCCCCCCCCCCCCCCTCTCCAGTCTGGGGCTGTTGAGCTGGATGATTGTGGAAAGTGACTTCTGCTTTCACAGCTTTGATGTCTGCATCTGTAGAATGGGTTGTATAAATGAGGGTGCCTACTTCCTCAGGGTGTCTGAGGAAGATGAACTGGGATACAGGAACTCAGGCTCTTCGCACCTGCAATGTGTCCAGGTAGCTGTGGTTCAGGGCCTGGGGAAAGGTTCTGCCCGGTGTCCACTCACGCTTTCTCCTTCTCTCCACCTCTGATTTTTTCAGGGTAATCAGGAAGCAGCAGCTGCCCCTGACACAATGGCTCAGCCTTACGCTTCGGCCCAGTTCGCTCCCCCTCAGAACGGCATCCCCGCGGAATACACGGCCCCCCACCCCCACCCTGCGCCAGAGTACCCCGGCCAGACCACCGTCCCCGAGCACACGCTAAACCTGTACCCTCCCGCGCAGTCCCACTCGGAGCAGAGCGCCGCGGACACCAGCGCGCAGACCGTCTCGGGCACCGCCACAGTAAGTGGGCTCCAGGCTCGCCTCGGGCACTAGTGGGAGAGGGTCAGGCGGGGCTTGCTCCCAGGGTTCCAGTACTGACAGCAAGGTGCACCCCCATCCAAGCGTCCTGCCCATAAAGCAGCCCCTAACCCTGACCTTATCACTCCAGTTCTGCCAAGATGCCTCATCATCAGGCATCCTCTCCTGTTAGTTGATGAAATGGGCACATTTTTTGGTTGACTACTTTTTGTTTGTAAAAGGAAATTTGACCTACTCTGTGTTCCTATAGTTTGGCCTTTTCTCGAACAATGCCATCTCCATGGAATCATACACTATGTAGCCTTCTTTTAAATGGCTTTAGGGAGATGTAATTTACATACCATAAAACACACCAGTTTTAGCTGGACAGTTGAGGCTTTTTGTGTATTTATAGGGTCCTACACCCGTCACCACAATCTATCGGAATATTTCCATGGCCCCAAACACAAATCCTGTAGCCATTTGCAGCAACGCTGCAACTCTGCACCAGCCCGCCCCAATTTAGCCTAATGCCTTAGAGTTGCATTCTAGTCTTCATGTGTGTCCTTATTTTTTCCATGTTGTTGCTGTGCCCTGAGATGTGCAGGTCTGGGCAGCAGAGAGGCAGCAGAAGAGAATCTTGCAGGGCAGTGAAACCGTTCTGTACGTCGATGTTGGTAGTTACATAGCTCTCTATACCCAAAAGAGTCAACTTTATTGCAGGTGGATGTGGTAAACGGGTTAAAACGAGCAAACAAACAAAAACAAAACATTATAATGTTATCATCATTAAAAATGAATGTTATTAGCTATGAATCATAGATAATCCTAAACAAAGTGATTATAAGAATGAAACTGTGTTTGTGAGTGATCAAGGTAGCCATGCCCACCAGAAGTACATGTGCATTTGTGAAACCTTGTTCTGCAGAATTCTCTGGAAGGTTGGGCTCACCCAGCCTCAATTCTAGAGCCTTTTATAAGTGTAAGGCAGACATGCCTCTTTCTCCTGCCCCCCACACCCCACCCCCCGGCCTCTGGGAAACCAGTGTTGGTGAAGTTTATTGTTTTAAAGCATGATGTATTTCTTGTAACTAAAAGCAATCGTTAATGAACTTCAATACCTGGTGCCTTTAATACCTGATACCTGGAGGTTAGATTTGGAGAATTTAAAAAATAATACACATTCTAAACTTTTATATTTGCTTTTCCCCTCTTCATTGTTGTACAAAACAGAAAAGTTACCATTTTAACCATTTAATGTAAGGAGTTCTGTGGCATTCGGTACATTCAGAGTACAGTGAAACCATCACCATTATCCAGTTCAAAATTTTCATCACCCAAAGCAAACTCTATGCCCATTAAGCAGACAATCTAGATTCTGCCTTCCACCAACTCCTGGCAACCAATAATCTGATTTCTGTTTATATGGACTTGCCATTTGGGATTTTCATAGCAATGAAATTATATATTCTATCTAATAAAAGAGTAATATGCAAATTGACCATATCTCCACTACTCCCACAAATCATGCCCATCAGCCAATCAGGAGCGAGTATGCAAATTAACCCAACCAAGATGGCTGCACCACAGAAGAACAGGAGGCTTGGATTTCCCTGGCAATGGAGGAAGCCGAGATTTTTGCACACCCTGGCTTGCCCAGGCCTCTGCTCAAGGCTATAGAGTTTCAATTATAGAAGATAAATAAATCCTAGATACCAGGCCCCTCACCCAGGCCACCTCATGCCCCAATGGAACCTCAACCCTGATCCAGGACACCCTTCAAGGCAAACCAGCTTGCCCCCACCCATGCAGCAGGCCTCTATTCTATATAATAAAAGAGTAATATTCAAATTGACCATCATTTCAGCACACAAGATGGCTGCCCCCAGTTGAACACAAGATGGCCACCACAAGGTGGCCAGCAGGGGAGGGCAGTTGGGAGGGACCAGGCCTGCAAGGAAGGGTAGTTAGGGGCAATCAGGCTGGCAGGGAAGCAGTTAGGCATCAATCAGGCTGGCAGGGAAGTGGTTAGGGAATGATCAGGCTGGCAGGCAGAAGCAGTTAGGGGCAATCAGGAGGAAAGGCAGATAACCAGTCGAGAGCCAGCAGTCCTGGATTGTGAGATGGATGTCCAACTGCCTGTTTAGGTCCCAATCATACCAGGATTGGGCCTAAATGGGCAGTCAGACATCCCTGGAGGGATCTCAGATTGGAGATGGTGCAGGCTGGGCTGAAGGACACCCCAACCCCCATTCACAAATTTCATGCATCAGGCCTCTAGTGTGTGTATGTATGTGTGTGTGTGTGTGTGTATATATATATATATATATATATATATATATATATATATGTACACTAGTGGCCCAGTGCATGAAATTAGTGCACAGAGGGGGTTCCCTCAGTCCAGCCTGCACCTGCTCCAATCAGGGACTCCTTCGTGGATGTGTGACCCCTAACCACCTCTGCCTACCTGCCTGATCACCCCTAAGTGCTCCCCTGCTGGCCTGATTGCTCTAACTTCCTCTGCCTTGCCCCACACCTGGGACCCAGGCTTCCCTTTCTCTGGCCAGCTATAGGCACCCAGGACCTGAGCCAGCTTCACTCAGGCAGGCCACAGCCACAGGCGCCCACAGAGCATGCTGCCTAACCCCAGGGCCGGAAAGGGCCCCCACCCCTCTATGTGCCTGCCTGGCTGAGTCCCACTACTCTGACCACCGTGGCTTAAAGAACTTTGCCAAATATGTTCTCCCCAGCCTCCTGGGGAGAGGGCGTAAGCTGAGAAACTAGAGATGCTGAGAAACTGGAAGGGTGTGCCTTCCTCAGCATCTCCAGAAGCTGGAGCACCTGGCTGGTGGGCACTGTGGTTGGAAGGTTCCTGGCTCTGATCCTGGCCCAAGGAGGTAGGAAGCTGCAGAGTGTGCATGGTGCTTGGCGAAAGGGTGACCTTACTGGACTCCCACAAACTGCCACTGACAATGGCATGAGGTCATGGAGACTGAAGAAGCAGAGAAATGCATCCAGAACTGGGGGGTCCCGCGCCAACCCAGCAGGCGGGCACCTCTCCAACAGCACACCTCGTAGACAGCTTGCCCCACAGCCCCAGGCGGGCCTCCCACAGGCGTCCCGCCCCTCTGCAGGGCCCCCACCTGGGGAGTGCATGCATGCTGCACCACTGCCGCCGCTGTTGCCTCCCAGCCCAAGGCGCCCACCTTGTCCTGCCCCTCCTGCCTCCGGCCTGGGAAGTGCTTACTGCACCGCAGCCTTGCCTCCCATCCTGCTGGCCATGCCCCCTGCTCCTAATTGGCTGGTAGCATAGCCAATCAGGAGCCAAGGTAGGTCACATTCGCATGTTACTCTTTTATTAGATAGGAGATGTGTGTGTGTGTGTGTGTGTGTGTGTGTGTGTGTGTGTGTGTGTGTGTGTGTCTTCTTTCCAATTTTAGAATGATTTCAAGGTTCATCCATATTGTAAAATATACAATACTATTCCATTATACAAATAAGCCATTTGTTTATTCATTCATTCATTGACTGACATTTGGCTTGTTTCCACCTTTGGCTCTTGTGAATAGTGTCACTAGTGCCTTTTTGTATCTGGCTGCTGCTACAACTTAGGGTTGAGTCTATTAGATGTGTTTGCTAATTGCACAGGCACTTGCATTTTTTTACAACCAGATGGTAGTGATAGAGTTGTTGTTTATTTGCTTGCTGCTTATTTTGTGATAATCAAGGTACCAGACTTTAGGGGGCTATTTTAGGATGGAAAATAAGGTTAAATCAGACAATAAGCCTCAACATATGCCAACTATACTACTGATTTGGAAGGGTCATTCATTCATTCAGTCAGTCACACATTCATTCATTGACAAATATTTATTAAACCTCTAATGGGGCCTGGACTCATAGTAGATAATGTGGTTAAGTCAATCAGAAATGGTCATTTTCCTCTTGAAACTTAGTGTGAGAGGCAGAGTGAACATGTGGTGACCAAACCGCTATATAAATACAAATGATGATCCGTGCTCTTAAGAAAAAGACAGATGCTATGGGAGAACATAAAAGAGTAGAGGCTCAGCTTGCAAATGAGTAGTCTGGGTACCTTTCTTCAAGGAGATGATATTTAAGTTGAGAAGTCAAAGCTTTTCAGGCAGAAAGAATGACAAGGTCAGTAATCCTGACCTTGACTCATTCAAAGAACTAAAAAGAGGCCAGTGTATCTAGGGCATGTGGAGAGGCTTTGGGGGTAAAATGACAATGGATTAAATGGGAGGAATCAATAGGTATCACACCCCACAGGCCTGGTGGGTTCAATAAGGGTTGGAATTCCACAATAGAAGTAATGGGAAGTCATTGAAAAGAGTTTGAGCCAGAGGACTTAAAAAATGAGAGTTTAAAAGAAAGGGTTAATTATGCCTACCTAAAAGAAAGTTTTAATCCAGTTGGGGAGTTGACATGCTCAACATCCTTCTCTCACAAAAAGAATTCTTTAGAGATCAACACAATTAAAATTAAATAGCATGTGGGTGGTACACAGAGCCCAGGCCCTGCAGGGAGCTGCACGGGTGAGCAGGCCTGTGCTCTGCCTATAGAGTGTAAGGGCCACTGGAGATAATAGGACATGTGTTCTGTTCTCATTGCAATGTGATGAGTCCTAAAGCATGGAAACAACAGCATTATTTCTGAAATTGGGCAACCTAGGCTCCGACAGCGATATCTAGAGTGTTTGAATGGTAAGGAGCACCTCTCCGGGTATGGAGTATGTGGATTTGTGGAGGCACTGGTTACTTTGCCTTCTTTGGCAATATCTGTGTGGTACATATTCCCACGGGAAGTTTTAAAGGAAAGAGAATTATCAACAGTGAAGGCAGGTGGCTTTGTGGTTGATCCTGTCGGCCCAAAGAAGGGGCTAACAGTTTTCTGCTGCAAATGATTACATGCCTATGGGCTTCTCTCCTTTGGCCAAAAGGGAAGATGCTTTCTCTGCCTGTGACCTACTTCTGAGTTGAGCTTTCCTGGCCCAACTGTGCAGAACATGGTTGATGAGAAGCTTGCTTGCTCGCACAGAGTGCTCCTTTTCTTCCCTCCAGGCTCTGCATTTACCGGGGGAGGAATTGAGCCTCAAAGTGGGTCAGACCCATGGCTGTCCCAATCTGGTATTAACACACCTAAGTTCTTCCCCATCGGTTAGTGTTGTACCTGCCATAAAACTAACTGTTTTCTGACACACAGGCATGGTGCTTAATGCCTATCTCAGAGCACTGTGAAGGCCACCATTTCTTTGAGAAACCGAGTCGCTTTGGGTGAGAGAAATGATCCATCCATCTGCTAGTCTCCAAGAACTTCTAATGTATGCACATGATTTACCATAAAGTACAGACTGTAGAAGGGAAGCAGGCTGCACCCAGAGTTCCCAGCCAGAGCGGAGGAAAGTACAGACAGCAAAGACTTTGCCGCTCATCCTTTCAGTCCTCCAAGGGCTGAGATGAGTCCCTGCAGGACATTTTCCTGCCGAATGTCTATTTAATGCGGGCCTCCCAACACATCATGGATCACTGTGCTGACAGAGCCAATACTGCGTTATATTAGATACTGCTCCTGACAAGGTATTTTACTTTTGACATATTATAATTAGAGATTTGCAAGTGGTGAATTCTCCGTGTATCTCCAATAGCAACTTAACTTCTATTTTTAACACCTCTGCAGTCTGTTTGAAAGTCTCCCACCAGCTCTGGGATCTGATGGGAGAAAGAAAGTGGGTCCCAGTGCTTGTTCCCTGGGGCTCTAGACTCAATTGACAGAGAGAAGAGCTGTTTAAGGAACCAATTTCTTCTTAATCCTCAGCTGCTTTCACTGAGTGTTGTGTCTCCAGACATCATTAATACCCTTAAGAAGATAAGACATTGGTTGGTGATGACCTCCTGTTCTTAATCCTTTACACATTGGCTCTGTTCTGCAAGTCAATTATGTAGCTAAGTATGGGGAAAGCTTCTCAGTACATTCCTTTTTGTTAATTAGTCATTAAATTTAGTACTATTACTGCATTGATTCAGGTTAGTGGTTAAAAAGCCACACATTAGAAAAGGTCTACAATGGAAATGAAAATTCCCTAATGCCCTCAAGCCCAGTTCTTAGTCTCCCTGCTGGAAAGTGCAGGTACCAACCAATCCCTAATATTCTCCTCTAGAGTGTTTTATGCAAATGCAAGTATATACTGTGTCTTAGTTCAGACTGATATAACATAAATATTACAAACTGGACTGGTAGCTTCAAAAAACAAACAAAAAAAAAAAAACCAAACATTTATTTTTCACAATTTGGGGCCTGGGAAGTCCAAGATCTTGGCACCAAAAGATTGGGTGTCTGGTGAGGGCCCACTTCCTGGCTCATAGTTGGATATTTTCCCATTGTGTCCTCACATGGAGGAAGGAGCAAGGGAGCTCTCTGAGGACTTCTTTTTGTAAGGGCTCCACCCTCATGATCTGGTCATCTCCCCAAGGCTCCTCCCCCTAAGATTATCACCTTACTGGCTAGATTTTTAACATATGCATTTTGTGGGAACACAGGCATTTATCTAAAGCAGCTTGCTTGAATACCTCTACCTCTAACTCTACCTCTGTATCTGTCACTTTCTCTATCTCTGTCTCTATCTATCTGACCGACCTCTATCTCTACCTCTATCTCTATCCCTTTCTAACTCTATTTCTATCTTTATCCTCTCTCTGTGTGTGTATTCTAGCTCACTCCATCTCTGAATAGGTCTTGATATCCTCTAACTTCTCCCTAGTGCTAATCTCAATATAATAGGATTAGCATCTATTAAGCACCTATTGGCACTCTTGATATCTGGGAGATCATTTTTGTTTTCACTTTGGTATGTAACTCGTTCTTTATCATGTTTGCATGGACTCTAGGTTGTTTCTGGGGTTTATCTGGCAATGTTGTTATTCCCAATCCACTGTTGTGAACAGCTGGGTTCAAATATTGCTATCCACCTCTGAGTGTCTATTTTGTAACTACCAATTTGTATTTCTTAATCCTCTCAACTTTTTCACCAGCCCCCCATCCCCTCTCCCCTCTTGTAATCATCAGTTTGTTCTCTGTGTCTGATTCAATTTTGTTTGTTCATTTATTTTGTTCTCTAGATTCCACATATAACTGAAATCATATGATATTTTACTTTCTCTGTCTAACTTATTTCACTTAACATAATACCCTGGAATATTACTCCACTGTAAAAAAATAAGGGAATCTTACCATTTGTGTCCTTCTGCTCCACCATTTATAAGTGGAAGTATCTTGAGCTGGTCATTGGACCTCTTTGATATTATTCCTATGGTTCCCTACCTCCATTCTACTTCTGTCTTTCTCCAAATCGTCTTCCTCTTTCCTTCCAAACAACCATCAGAGATGAATAATAAAACACCAGAGAGTGCCTCTCCCAAGTGTAGGATTGTGGCCTCATGGGCTTACATTAAAAGCTTGGAAAAATCATTGAGAAACACTATGTCTAAAAATAGGGTAAATAGCTATGTCACAATAGGAATAAGGGGATAAAAATCTCAAACATAATAGTTTTTGCTCAGTAGCATCAAACTTTGCTCTAAGCAATATATATATATATATATATATATATATATATATATATATATAATCGCATATGACTTTTTTTACTTTAGTTTTGTCTGACCCACAGTGGGACCCATGTGTAATCTCCATCACCAAAAACTAAGTATTTTTGAGGCATTATCATTCCCAGGTTATAGTTGAGGAACCTGAGGCAAGTAACTTCCTGGTCACTGTAGCTAACAGATAGGAGCTGGATCTCAAAACTAAGTGTGTCAGACTGAGGACCAAAAGTCTTAAGGGCTCAAAGCCCAGAAGGTATCCCCCAGGCTTGCCCAGCACACAGCACACATGTGGCCTCTTTCCTGGGCATATTTCTGTTGAGGAAAGAATTTTTTGCCTGGGAATTACTCATTTTGCCTGGGAGGGCCCAAGCATGTACAATATCCCAGGCTTAGAGCATGCCTTGAGCAAATTCTAATAGCATGTTTCAGTGGCTTCAAAATTGTCTTTTCAGATGACAGTGTGGCTGAGCTGTTTTGTCAACATCAATTCTGTTTTTCTAAGGTTCACATTTACTCTAAGGACACAGGTACTGCCTCTGATTTCCTCATGAGGCTGATGGTCATGCTTCTGCCTCCTATATATGCTTTGGAATAAATGGCCCATGGCTTGCAGGATATATTCAAGGCCTTTCTTACCCCATACTAGAGCCATTTTACTGTTCAAAAGCCCCCAGGCATCACAATGTCCAGTTCTGGTCACAAAAAAGCATGACTGAGTCAAACTTAGGATAATTCTACAAGAAGCAGGCATCACTGTGAGCAGCACAGACCCAGGTCTTTGGGTCTGGGACTGGAGCTACGGCCGTGAATTTTGGTAGGATTGAAGAACCTCATGACAAGTTTGGAAAAGGCATTAAATAAACACCTGCAGGTGTTATCAGAAGCAGTGAAGAATCAAGGTAAAAGCTTGGAATTTCTACTTTAGATCTGTCTGACCCACAATGGGATCAATGGCATGTGATGTAACCTTACTTTCTTCTTTGGTGTATGGAGGCTTAGAGTAAGGATAATATCCTAAGGATGATGCCAATAAAGGGCTTAGCACAGTGCTGGGCACATAGTAAATACTCTGCCATGTGAACCATTGTAATTATGAGATGTCACATCATTCAGAAGGGAAAATCAGTATTCTCCTTTAACCTGAATTCTTCATTCTAATTTTTTTTGCAGGAGAATAAATCTATCATAAGAATTGTGTAATTTCATGTCTTAAGAGTCAAACGAAGACTCAAATTCCCACATTTACTTTTAAAGGTAATTCTTTTATTTAATGATTTCTATACAAGTAGTTTTCAATCACTCATGCCTGAGCACAGCTGACTGATACAAGTTGTTCATTAAGTTGAGTCTAGGTCATGGACAAACAAGGTTAAGATTTATTAGAGGAATATTTGACTGAAGTTCTGTTCATAAGACCAGAAGACATCATGCTTTTAAGAAAAGATATGACATATTCTGATTTCAATTTACTGTTTCCTGGTAATTATCATATTTCAATTGCAAATCTTGAAGCCATCTGAAAAGTTTCCTCTTGATTTTCTCTTCTGAGTTTTGTGCTTTTTCAGATCTGTATTCAATGTCATCAATTTCACCCTCTCAGTATCACTAAGCAGTCTCTATCCTTGATTAAGATGATGGTCTATATGAGCAAGTATTAGCACACAATGTAATGATTGGATAATTGGATGGTGAAATAGGTCATCTATGAACTATTCCAATAACAGGTCTAGGTGTTTAAAGAGCCTTATTGCCTTTGCATAGCTCATAATCCCAGTAGGTGCATTTGTTTGTTTGTTTGTTTGTTTGTTTGTTTGTTTAACTGAATTTAGAAGTAGGCATTAATCTGTTCTCTGTGGGCAGTATTTGAATCATTCATCAATTCACCATCAGCTCCTGCTCTTAATTTGTGATCATATATTGTGCAAGTTCAGAATGAGTTTATGTAAATTCTACACTCTATTTGGATTCCAGGTTGAAGAAATAAGTTGGCTGTGTTCTGTGACCTCAGAGTCCATAGATGGTTCAGCCAACCCTTCACTGTTAGAGCTGGAGGGAACCAGAGTTTACCTAGTTCAGCCTCTGATTGCACAGATGTAAGGAGATCACATAAGTGAAGAGCTGAAACTCAGATAGTTCAGGCCCAGGCATGTAACATACATGGTTGAAAGAGATTGGTTTATAATGGAGACAATGGTATCATAAGTAATTTATTTCCCCATTAATATGGGAATAATGAAACCATAGGCATGATTCTATGTGACCTTTTGGTGGGGACCCTGTGGTAATTTAGATGACATATGGTCTGTCCAAAGAGGGTGCTCCAATCAATCCATCGAACCACTGCCCACCCAGTATTACTTTTTTTTTCAAGAGTTAACAGCAATTTGGATTTTTATGCACTCACCTGTTCACTTCTGTTTCACTTATTTTTGTTATCTGGCCAGATACTGAGTTTATAAATCCTGACATAATTTTGTAATCTGAATTTATTATTTTAATAAGAGGTGAGATTAGAAACTTTAATCCTTTAAGGAAGTAATATTTCAGATTTATAAAAAGATACCTTTGATGCTTCAGTTAGACAGTGAAGAGATTCATGGAATGTTAGAAGCTTGAAAGGACCATCTGGTCTACCTGCTTCATTTATGAACAGTACTGGGGCTCAGAGAAGAGACCTGCCTGGGTCACACAGCAGATGTCATAACAATGAATGCCAGCAGAAACCAGGACAGGGACATCCTGAAAGGAAATTTCTACTCAGCTGTGCCCCTCCCCATGCATTCTACTTGCTTGGACCATCCGTGTTTATCTCTCTATCTCCTGGATTCTGCAGTAGTTTTCGAAATCCAGTTACTCAGGGTTATTGAAATAGAGCTCACAAGCCTGCCTTTAGGAGGAAGCCGGGCCCTGTGAGTTGAGGCTCCACTTCTCTTTGACATTCTATTTGCTTTCCTAGCCAGAGGTTTCAGCCACTAGGGGACCTGACACTCACAAAGGTTTCAGGACTTCTAAAAAGAGCCTTTATTTTATCTAGTTCTCTCCTGCTGATCCGGGTGGTAGTGTCAATGGACCCTGCTCCTTCAGTGGTGTTATATGTTCCAGCCAGCTTCACCACCAGGCACTTCTGGGTCAAAACATTGTCACTAGTGTCTGAGCCCCCTCCCCCTCCCCCGTTGCATCCCTGAAGAGCATGGAGGCTGTCAGAATGTTAAAGCATCGCCTTGACGCAGAGCTGGGTCCAGGCCCATGCACAAGCTCCCTGAGGTGCAGAAGCTTGAAGGCTGGGTTCTGCCCCCCAGTAGAGTAATAAGCCCTTGTGAGGTCAATGAGCCTGATAGGTGAGCCAGCAGCATGCAGATCACACTGAAACACTCATGGTCTCTCCAGCTCCTCCACTCTGGCAAGAAGGTCACTGTAACCCAGACAATCAGTCATCCCTCCAGCATCAGGAACAGAATCTATCCAGACTTGAGGACCTGACTTTTATTTGACCTCCACATCCTTGGGACAAAGCTAGATGGCAAGTTCATTCTCCAATAAACCAAGTTTTGCAGACTGTATGGTTCAAAACAAATCAGGCTATCAGGAAAAAGATAATTTGGAGGCTTAAGTGTTGCAGACTTGTTTGAAAGCAAAAAGGCAGTTTTCCTTCTTTAAAACCATAGACTTACTTGTACAATCATAGACTTAGTTGTACATTCAAAGAGTTTGGGCTGCCCTGGCCTTTTAAAAGATGGAAATGTAAGTATGCATCTGGATTAGTCGATGAAGAAAAACAAAAATATATTTATTGGACAGAAAGAAAGGGAAAAAAAGAGGCAAGTATATTTACTAACAGTAGAGATAACTAGCAGCTAGTGAGCACATATTAGATACCCAATGCAGGGATGCTAGAAGATTCCTGTTCACGATGTGATGGAATCTTACAGCATCCACAGGAGCTGGGTACCATAATTAGTCCCTTATTATCTGAGTGAAACAATCAGAGCATAGAGAATGGAGGAGATTGCCCAAGGTCATGTCACAAAGCTAAGGAAAGACAGAGCTGGTATTTACAGGCAGCCAGTCTGACCCATCCACTCCCTTCCTCACTCCTCCAGTCATGCACAATGCTGCACATGTTGTTCACATTCCACCAAGCAGCCAGTGTGATGATGCCAAAATTACAGATGAGGAAACAGAAGCACAGATGTTAAGTGACTTGCCCCAAGGCAATACAGTTAACAGAGGGAGCTCACCTGGCAGGCTCCCCTGTCTCTCAAGGGTCTGTTATTCTGCTAGAGAGGGGAAAAAAAAAACACAACAGTCCACAAGCTTCTGACCATCTCAGACCTAGCTCTATATCAAGACTATGGATTAACAATCTGATAATTCACTCATTAATTAACCAATCAGCAGAGGTCTGGTAGATTTCTAAACACACATTATGTAACTTCCCATCAGAAGTAGTTTACTTTACCTAAATGGCATTCCATTCTAGTTAATCATGACAATATTGTGGCAGACAACCATCTTAACAATCTTTATAACCATAATTCTGTGTTTAGCTCAGAACTGCCTCAGTTCACACACACACACACACACACACACACACACACACACATGCATGCACACACTCCCTGCTGTGGCATCAGGTGGTCCATGGAGTGAAAGGGGCCTTGGAACTACTTGGCAAGCTGACGAGAGGATGCCTAGATCTCCCAGAGAAATCTGCTACAAGGAAATCGCTAATTATAACCCAAATTGTATTTGACTTCTGCATCTTTGCTTCACGTTGTAACATTGTAATTTAAAGAGATTGTTCTCTGGCCTTTTTTTGTGGGGAGGAATTAACTACCATTTTTCACTAAGAAAAGCAGTGGTAATAGCAATGACAGGAGGTGGGTCCCCCCCCCCCCCCCCCCCCGCTTCCTTCTAATTGGCTGCAAGTGGGAGTCAGGTTAGCAATTATGCGAGGAATTGCCTAGGGTCCCAGGCAGTATCTGTGGGTGACACTCATCTGGTGTCTTTACAAAAGTGAAAGAAATGATGGGACAGGGCAGGCTTGGGGGAATGAGCCCCAGAGAGTCTCCTTGACTCCAGGAGATGGCAGTTTGGAGACGAGAGAAGGTCAGGTATGTTTGCTGGATTTGGGGACCTTCTCCTGTTTTGAGTCATTAATGCTATTGGCAGTGAAGGTTGGAGGGGACCTCACCAAAAGTTGAAAGAGGAATTAGAGCAGTGCTGAACTCAGAACTTTGGCTATCTTTTGCTTGTTCATGGGACCCAGAACCCCTCACCAGCCCTCCCTGTTCTCTCTTCCCTCCAGCCTTCTCCAAGCTTTTAGTATCAGCATTAATTAGCTGGGCCAAGGGTCGGAAATCTATGCCCAATGCACCAATTCTGGCCCACTACTTGTTTTTGTCCATAGAATTTTATGCTGCTTTAGCTTTTTCAGAATGAAGTAGTTGCAACAGAGATATATGGACCACTATGCTGAGATTGCTTGTTCTCTGACCATTAATAGAAAAAATTTGCTGATCAGTGACCAAGGATAAAGTTTACGTACTATGGGCCTGTTGAGTTTATTCAAACCTTGGACCTTTTTTGTTGAGTTCACAAAGGGAATGAATTGCCTAAATGGGAAATGGGAAATTTCACAATAACATCTGGCTAGATTAAAAAATGGGAAATCTAACAAAACATCATAACCATGTGTTCATATTGAGGATAGACTCTCACCTAGGCTCTTTGACACAGTCCCCACAGCTCCCTGTAGTGTTTCACCAAGCCTCTTCCCCCATCCTGCCCCCATCTGCATGGACTGACCCACAGAGGTATTTGAACTTGACCAGGTCATCTGGGTCTTCGAGATTATTTTTTAATAAAATATTTGCATTTTCTATCCTGACCAATGATTTATATTTCTTTTATTCTTCTTTTCCATTGAACTGGACTTTTCTTTGGGACTCTGGCAAGTAAATAAATGTGGAATGGCAGAATATCGTCGATACCAGAGTTCTTATATCAGGGATATTGCATCCCTTCCACTTCCAGATATACATTCATACACACACACATATATATATACACACACAAACTGGCCATGTTTTCTCCATTGGCTTTTATTTAAATCAAAGCAGAACTAATAAATGGTATGCCTGCTCAACATCACAACTGTTATAATTAATGAAGTAAGAAATAATTGTGTTGGTCAAGGTATTCAGGCTCTGAATCCATTCTTCTAACTAATGGCAGGTGGTGATAAGCCCATTTCACAGATGAGAAAGACAGAGACTTGGGAGTTATGTAAATTGCTCTAGGTTGCAGCACCAGGAACAAAGGCAGCAAACAAACAAAGGCAATTTAAACACATAGGCATAGACAGAGGAACCAGCCCTTCACTAAAGTAGGAAACTGTGCTCAGCCTTGGTGCTGACATGTAGAATGCACTAAGTCCCACTTCTGCTGAAACTAGAGCAATCGATCCCAACAAGAGCCTCTGGAGGCTTGGTTGAGCCACTGAAAGTCAGTGTTTGGTAAATAGTCATTTAAGAATCTTCCATTGCTCTTAACAAATCTGCAGGGAATTGTTTTCCAGTAGCATAGCAAGCTGAGCAGAGGGAGAATTTAGGGTGAGTGGGTGGGGAAAGCACATGTTCCCTTTTCAAAATAAGGGTCCATGGGGTGGGAGAGTACCCATGCCTGAGGGAAACCTGGCAGCTAATTCTGGCGCAGAGCCCTGCCTGGGCTGCACAAGCGTCTCGTCTCTCCCTGTTTGTGTGCATGGCTTTAGGAAGCCCTGTGACTGTCCTTCTGCAGCTTGGATATTGAGTTCTGCAGGCTTGCTGAGGATTCACAGTGACACTGGGGCTGAGCCCTTGATAATGACACTATAGACAGGAGGTAATTACAGATCCGTTATTTCCCAAGTCAAGCTAAGTGGACCTCTGATTATTATTCTGAGTATAATAGGAGCATAACCAACACTGAAGGGAAATTGTACTTCTTTATTTTATTAACCACTTTTATATTCCCTTGTGCATGGCTATGATGCTACGAAATCTCCTTAAATGTGATATTACTCAATATAATACAATAATAATGCACACACCGTAATGTATTGGATTATTTTACAAAGAGCCCTTGTAAAATTGAAATTCCCATCACTTCCCTCGGCCAGCTCAGGGCTGCTGGGCTCGCAGGCCCTTTCTGTGGCTGGGAGCCTGGAGAAAACCTTCACAGTCACTTAGGTTTTCATAGACGTAAGCAATTGGCCCACATCAATTTTATTCACGGTGGGGATGTGGATGAGCCACATTCCAGACTTCTCAGCGGATGTTGTAGCTCACAAATGCAACAGTTTTTGAGACCACTGCGTCCTTTAAAAATGAACTGGGTTAGATGGCATCAAGAAGGAAGCTAGTTAGATAGCAGGGAGGCCTTCCATCCTAGAATTCAATTCTGAAGTGTTTGTAAATTGCCTTGGCTGGAGATTCTATCAAATCTCTACTCATATTCCCAGCCTCTGTTCATTTATAAACATTTTCATGACACCATCTCAATGACATAGCTGGGACCCCTTTGCATGCTGTATGTGCCTTAAAATGCACTCCTTGAGCCCTTAAAAAATAGTTATTGAAGTCTTAGAATACGTTCTAATATACCTTAATCTAGTCAATGCAAATCCAACAGTTTTACAATTTTAAACTTTATTTTTGCTATTATAGGTATACATTTCTCAAGGATGATATTGTAAGCATATTTGTCTTTTTCATTCTTTGTGTCAAGCACAGTGCCTGGCACAAGGTAGACTCTCAATAATTGTACATAATGTATTTATTTATTTATTTAAATATATTTTATTGATTTCAGAGAGGAAGAGAGAGGGAGAGATAGAAACATCAATGGTGAGAATCATTGATCAGCTGCCTCCTGCACACCCCTACCCTGGGAATTGAGTTCACAACCCAGGCACATGCCCTCCTGATTCATAGGTTGAGGCTCAACTGCTGAGCCTCACTGGCTAGGCATACATCATTTATTTATTCCTGAGTATTTCTTGAGTGCCTACTATTTGGGAGGCATAGTACTAAGCATTGAAGATTTAAGAGTGAATGACAGACATCTGTTCTTCAAGGAAATTACAGTCAGGCAGAAAACATAAATATAAACAAAGAAATAAATCACTTGCATACTTAAATAATTACATTTGTGAAAAATGTCATAAATGCAAGGGAAGGAGAAAGTACATATTTCTTCTGACTATGACAGGGATGTTATGTTGTAGCTAGAAATAGCCATGATGAGAGTATTTATAACATGAAAATTGGCAATGTCACAAATCAGAGCTTTTGGTTCTTCTTTTCTGTGGAGGCAGTTATTGACCAATTACTATCACACCTGTGGCAGGAAGAAGCTTGGAATATTCAAACGAAAGAAAGTCACTGTAACTAGGTTGGGGGTACAGAGAGAAGATAGCCCAATATGAGGATAAAGAAGTGGGCAGTGTTCACTCAACAGGGCCTTGTAAGCCATTTTGAGGGTTGCATTCTCATTCTTTGTAAAATGGGAGGCCATTGGATGATTTTAAATGAGAAATGTCGTATTAGATTTTGTTTTTAGAAATGATCTGATAGCAGAATAGAAAATGGATTAGAAGGACACAATATTGAGGCAGGCAGACATGCAGAAAGAGCTGTTAGTAAGCTATTGCTATGGTTCAAAGAAGAGAAGACAGCATGAACTAGTAGGGACTGGGCAATGAGTTGGCTGTCCTATCTAATAAAACAATAATATGCAAATTGGCTGTACCTACGATCAAGTCATATCAATAGCCATGCCCACCAGCCAATCAGGAGCAAATTATGGAAATAAACCCCAATCAAGATGGCTGCTGCCACTGAGAACAGGAGGGAGGCTTGGATTTCCCGGCAATGGAGAAAGCCAAGCTTTCCACCTGCTGTTGCTGCCTAGGCCTCTACTCAATGCTACAAAATTTCAATTATAGAAGATACATAATCCCAACAGAAATGGCAGCAGCCACAGAGCTGGAGAGAGAAGAGGCTAGGGTTGCCGGGAGGAAGCCAAGCTTCTGCAGCCATAGCCTAGGCCTCCACTCTAGGCTACAAAGTTTTAAACAGAAATGGCTGTCACCAGGGAGTGAGCAGAAGGCTTAGCTCTGCTCCAGGCTACAAAGTTTCAATTGTAGAACATAAATTAATCCCAGATCCCAGGGCCTTCACTTGGGTTGATGGAGGGTGTGGCCAGCCTGCAAACAACCATAGGCCCCTCGCCCAGGCCACCCCACACCCAAAGAGAGCCCCCACCCTGACCAGAATACCCTTTGGGGCAAACCAGCCAGTCCCCACACATGCACCAGGGCTTTATCCTATCTAATGAAAGAGTAATATGCAAATTAACCATTACTCCAACACACAAGAGGGCTGCCACCATGTGGTCAAAGATCCTGTCCCCATGTGGACACAAGATGGCCACCACAAGATGGCCAGCAGGTGAGAACAGTGTGTGGTTCCAGGCCTGCAAAGGAGGGCAGTTGTGAGCCATCAGGCCCACAGGGGAAGGCAGTTGGGAAGGACCAAGCCTGCAAGGGAGGGCAGTTGGGGGCGATCAAGCTTGCAGGGGAGGAGAGTTAGGGGTGAGCAGGCTGGCAGAGGAGGGAAGTTGGGGGCAAACAGGCTGGCAGGGGAGCAGTTAGACATCAATTAGGCTGGCAGGGTAGAGGTTAGGGGGTGATCAGGCTGGTAGGCAAAAGCAGTTAGAGGCAATCAGGAAGGCAGCAGGCAAACAGTTTGGAGCCAGCAGTCCTGGATTGTGGGAAGGATGTTCGACTGCCCAGTCAGGCTTAAACAGGCAGTCAGATATCCCTCAAGGGGTCCCAGATTGGAGAGGGTGCAGGCTGGGATGAGGAACACCCCCCAACCCCATTCATAAATTTCGTATACTGGGCCTCTAGTAGGATATAAAAAAAAGATAGGGTTCATGAGGCCTCTAAATTTGTGCATGAGTGAATGCCAAATCTTACAAAGCTAAATCTTGGTGAAGATGAGGATCATTTTCCAAGTAATAGAAGAAGTTGAGATCAAAATTATAATATGTGTTTTTGTCTGTCTGTGTGTTTTAACTTGGAGATGCTTGTGACTCACCTGGATGTATCACTAAGCAAGCCTCTGCTTCTTTATCTTTAAAAATGGAAAGAAGAACATCTCATATGGTAGCTGTGATTCTTAAGTGGATTGTTGTATATGCAAGAACTTGGCACAGAAGTCATGGGATAAATTTTAGTGGCATCTGAATTCCTGACACATTTAAACTCTGCCCTTTAAAAAGTTGTACAGCCACACTGGAATTAACTGACAATGTTTCAGATTTGGTCAGAAACACAGAGTTTTCTGTAGTTGGTTCACAATGTATAGTGTCAAGTGAGGTGGAGGTGGAGGGAGTTAATTCTAAAAGTCTTCAGTTCTAACTCCAGCTTGAGCATTTGCTTAAGCAAGTCATTCAATACAGTGGATGACATCACTATTAGAGTATTAGACTATTTGGGTCCAAACCGTACTTCCACTATCTATAATAATAAAAGTGTAATATGCTAATTAGACTGGACAGCCAGGCATCCTTCTGGATAAAGCTGTGGTGGCAGGAGCGAGACAGATGCTGTTAGGGGAGATCAGGCAGGTGGGCAAAGAGGGTAGGGGTGATCAGGCAAGCAGGCAGAGGCAGTTAGGGGCGATCAGGCAGGCAGGCAGAGTGGTTAATATCAATCAGGAAGGCAGACAAGCAGTTAGAAGCCAGCAGTCCTGGATTGCAAGAGGGATGTCCAAATGCCAGTGTAGGCCCAATCCAGCCTGGGATCGGGCCTACACTGGCAGTCAGACATCCGCTGAGGAGTCCTGGATTGCAAAAGGGTGCAGGCTGGTCTGAGGGATCACCACCCTCCCCCCATGCATGAATTTCATGCACGGGGCCTCTAGTCTTTTAATAAGTTAAAGAAGTTACTTAGTCTTTCTCAGCTTCAATTTTTATACTATAACTGTCTATACAGGGCTTTTGTGAATATAAAGAAGGTATTTTAAGCATAGCTCTTATGACTATGCCCTACATTTAATTGGCACTCAGTCAATGGGGGTTATGATTAGGCATCATTTTGAGCCTTGGTTTTTCCATCTTTCAAATGGGAACAATAATAACCTATGTCCTGCCTAGTTGCAATAACCATAAAATGGCCAAATAATCTGCCAGGTCTCTGCAATATGTACCTTGTACACATCCAAACTTCTGTTTTAAGTGTGTGGTGCTATAGTCCCTGGTAATTTAATCTTCACAATGGCCTTTGAATATAGATGAAATGATGGTGTCTTTACAGATAAGGAAATTTAGGCTTGGAGAGTTGACATGACTTGGCAACATTCCCAGGGTTATATCACTCATGACTAGTATCTCTGAATCCACAACCTGTTCTAATAGCCACAACTCTAAACAGTTTCTCCTGCAGCCCTAGCTTACAGGGTTAGAAGAATAGAGAAGCCTTTGGGTTGGGGTGGGAGAACTAAGAAAAGATGTACCTGTTTCTGTGAGATACATACATCCTACCCTTGCCAAGAAGAGTAGGAATCAGGAAATGTTGACTTCTGACATGACTTCATGAAGAACCTTATCCTTGCACCCATCTCAGGAATAGTGTTTGGGATTAACAGAGAAACCCGGAGACTAGCCACATCTTTCTCCAACACCTCCAGGTGCAGATTTCCAGTTGGATGCAGACTAGATCCTTTGGAAACTGTTCATTGGAAAACAGTTCTGGATAAATTAATTTCTGTGATACATAATGCATGAGTGGAAATACATGATATTTTTAAACAATGGAAATGAGAGAATCTGCCTTTTGGGCATTGGTCCTAATTTCATTTAATTCAGAAAACATTTATCAACACCTACTGTGTGCCAGATCCTTGCTGGGAAACAAAGATGAATCAGACATGGTTTGTGCCCAGGAACAGTGAGAAATCAGTGAAGGCGCCTGCTGATGATCAGCACTGGCTTAGACTTTGAGATCAGGGAACAAGGGAGTCATGAGAGTGTCATGGAGGGACATACCTCCTTATAGGGGACAACAAGAGAGTTTGAGAGTGAACATCTGCTGAGAAAAGCTATCCCTGCCTATGATTTCAACTAGATAGCTTTCTTCCATTTGTCCTACTCCCATCAATAAAATTGTTATTTAAGACTTTCTACCTTCCAGCCCTTCTGAAACAAGGCTCAAGCAATGAGGATACAGCTTTCTCAAACCCACCTAGACACTTCTCAAGTCTTTGAGCACTTTGGATTATTGTCAAGTCCCTTAAATTTCCAAAGATAGCACTACCTTCATTATATATCAGGCTTATTGTTGAGTGAGGATTAGAGATAAATTATAGAAGTCTTTACAACAATTTCTTGCATATTATGCTAATGCATTGATGGGAATTGCTGTGATGACAATGTTGATAACAATAACCTTGAAAATGATCATTTTGGGATGTGTGTTATGCTTGTTCTTTAGCTCAACATGGTAGCTGTCACTGCTCATCTGTTACTATTTCTTTGCTTATCACTATTATTATTACTCCAACCACCCCTACTCTATTGTTATCACTGTTACTACTCATCCTGTTGTTGCTGATATTTGTGTTATGGTAAAGCATTCATTTACTATTATTTGTTGAGTGCTTATTATAAAACTAGAGGCCCAGTGCATGAAAATTCATGCACTGGAGGGGGAAAGTCTCTCAGTGCAGCCTGCCCCCTCTCACAGTCGAGGAGCCAGTGATCAGGGGAAGGTGATATCCCCATTACACCTCTGCTGCTGACACTGCAGGCAGCACAAGCCTTAGCTGGCCCTGGTTACCTGAACATCAGGCAGCCCTGGGCAGCTAGGCAGCCGCCATCCCAAGCTTGCCTGTGCCTTGGGCTGGCCCTGAGCAACTTGGGAGCCCAGGGTGGATCTGGCTGCACTGTGCACCTGCCATCCCTGGAGGGGCTGAGAGGACTGGGGGACTCCAACAGGGCTGAGGGGACTGAGCGCTACCATCTTGTGACTGTGGACACTGGCATCTTTGTGATGGAGTGATGGTCAATTTGCATATCCCCTCTTTATTAGATAGGATAGGCAATGGGGATTCAGAAACAGGTACAACCAAGCATGGTGTCTGCCCTCAGCATGACTTGGAGGAGAGACCGATGTAATAAATAAATAATATACGTAAATAATTTAAAATGATGATGTTTGCTTTAGTTATGCATTGATGCCTAACAAGCTATCTCCAAATCTATGGAGTTAACCACCATTTTATTTTCTCACAGTTCTGTGCTTCAAGAATTTTGGTCAGGCTCATCATATGGGCAGATCTGCTGGGTTCTTCCACTCAGCCATATCCCACTGGGTAGTAAGTTCCAAGGTTTCTCTCAGATATCTGGTCTTTGGTGATTGTCCATATGGCCCCTCTCTCTTTATCTAACTAGCTTGGGCTTCTTCACAGCATGGTGATCTCTGGTTAATCAGACTGCTTATGTAGGCATCTCACTTCGTAGGCACACTGACATGATGGCTGGATGCCAAAAGGGACAGGCTTAAGCAGTGAAAGTAGAAGCTGCATATCTCTTAAAGCGCTACTTGACATTTTGCCCCATTCTGTTGGCTGAAGTCAGTACAAATTCAGGAGAGGAAAGAGACTCCATCTCTGAGCAAGAGGACTAGCAAAGAATTGCAACCATTTAGTATTTACTAGAGACCTGGTGCATGAGATTCGTGCACTCCAGGGAGTCCCTCTACCCAGCCTGTGGCCTCTCACAGTCTGAGAGCCCTCAGGGGTGTGTTTTTTTGGGGGTGATTCCAGAGGCAGTCAGACATCCTTAGTGCTGTCACCAGCCATGAGAACAGCTTCTGGTTCATCTGTGCTCCCCCTGTGGGAGTGCACTGACCACCAGGGGCAGCTCTTGTATTGAGTGTCTGCCCCCTGATGGTCAGTTTGCATCATAGCGACTAGTCATTCTGCAGTTTGGTTGATTTGCATATTAGCCTTTTATTATACAGGATATATTTTTTTTGGTATATTTTATTTATTTATTTATTTATTTATTTTCATTGTTCAGTTTATTAATTACATTGTTTCCCCTTTTTTATCCCCCTATATCTTCCCTCCACCCTGTACCTATCCCACCCTCCACCCTCACCTCCCCCTTCCCAATGTCCTCTCCCATTGTTGCAAGATTTTTGTCCAATCTCTTGCTGTACTTCCAACAACACTTTTCTCCCAAAGAATTGTCAGTTCATTCCCTCTCTATGTTCATGTTTCTGTTATAGTCACCAGTTTATCTTGTTCATCAGCCTATCAGTTCACTTGATTTTTATGTTCATTTGTTGATAGATGTGTATTTGTTGTTCATAATTTATATTTTTACCTTTTTCTTCTTCCTCTTCTTAAAGAATATCTTTCAGCATTTCATATAATACTGGTTTGGTGGTGATGAACTCCTTTAGCTTTTTCTTATCTGCGAAGCACTTTATCTGATCCTCAATTCTGAATGATAGCTTTGCTGGATAGAGTAATCTTGGTTGTAGATTCTTGCTCTTCATTATTTTGAATATTTCTTGCCACTCGCGTCTGGCCTGCATCGTTTCTGTTGAGAAATCTGCTGACAATTGTATGGGTGCTCCCCTGTAGGTAACCAACTGTTTTTCTCTTGCTGCTTTTAATATTCTCTCTTTATCTTTTGCTCTTGGCATTTTAATTATGATATGTCTTGGTGTGGTCCTCTTTAGATTCCTATATTTTGGGGTTCTGTGTACTTCTTGGGCTTTTAAGTCAGTTTCTTTCACCAGGTGGGGAAAGTTTTCAGTCACTATTTCTTCAAGTAGGTTTTCATTAACTTGCTCTCTCTCTTTTTCTGGCACCCCAATAATTCGGATGTTGGCTTGCTTGAAGTTGTCCCAGAGGCCCCTTACGCTATCTTCAATTATCTGAATTCTTTTTGTTTCTTGCTTTTCCAGCTGAGTGGATTTTGGTTCTTTGTATTTCAAATCTTTGACTTGGTTCTTGTGGCCCTCTGGACTGCTTTTAGGACTTTGTGTAATATTTTTTATTTCAGTCTGTGTATGCTTGATTTCTAGTTGGTCCTTTTTTTTTATCCGTGAGGGTCTGGTTCGTATCCTCAGAGGTCTTGTTCATTTCCCTGAGGGTCTCATTCATTTCCTTGTAAGTATCATTCATCTCTTTGTAATTCTCATTCATTTGCTGGTTGGTCTTGTTTATTTCCTGGTAATTCTCATTAAGTTGATCGGCCTTTTGTAGGAGCCTCTTGAAAAGCCTTATAACCGTGGTTTTGAACTCTATGTCTTGTCGTCTTTTCTCCTCCATTTCTTTCACACCTGATTTCTTTCCATATCTCTGCATGGTGGCTGCTTTATGTGGTAGATATCCTCAAAGGGACAGTGGCTCAGTCTCCCCGGTTACCTGAGGTGGGTACTCTTACTGCAATCCTTTATGGGTTGTATTCAGTGTTTTTGAATTTAAACCCAGCTTTTTGTTGTTAGCCCTAGGAGGGTTTGACCTCCAGGCCAATTGGCTGTGAAGGGAGACTGTGTTCAGGTTGGATGGGTGGAGTCTCTGGGCTGCGCGGTTGCAGCGGCGGCGGCGGCGGCAGCGGCAGCAGCTGGGTCCTATGCGATGCTCGCACGCGTGGGTCTCTGTTGGATGGGGATGGCTGCAGACACCTCCAAGAGAAAGTCGCTAGTCTCTTCCCCTTGCCAGACGACTCTGCCTTTCCCCAAATGTGCCTGCACACCAAAAGTCCAGCCCAGGGCTGTAAAATAGATGGTTTCCGGAACCAGGAGACAAGTTTCCAGGGGGCAAGTCATGGGTTTGCACGACCCTTGGGACTAGGAGTCTCTGCCGCGCCCCACTTCCAGGATGCGTCCCCCGGACCTCGGACCTCGCCCGGTTCCGGGATATTTGTGTAGGGGGACTTCTCGTACCCCGGATCTCGGACCTCGCCCGGCTCGGGAAATCTGGGCAGTGAGATGCCTCCGCCCTTCCTCGTCGGAGAAATCCGGCTGGTCCCTGCTCCAGCCCCAGCCCGCGAGCGCGCGACCAGGGCGGCTCCTAACCTCTTTCCATCTGAAAGGTTGCACTCCCGCCGGTCCTGAGTCTGTGTCCCACCTGGAGTTTACATTCAGCCAGCTTTCTGGCGATTCTGGGTGCTTGTCTGTTCTGCTGTTATGTTGTAGTTCTTAAATCATTGCGAGGGGCAGAACAATAGGTGTTTGCTTATGCCGCCATCTTGGTGTTCCTCCTATACAGGATATTTTAGTGATTAAAGTATTACATATGTCTCCTTTTATCCCATTGACCTCCACTTGACCACTCCTTCCCCTCACCACATGCCCTCACCCCCCTACTGCCTGTGTCCATGGGTTATGCTTATATGCATGCATACAAGTTCTTTGGTTGATCTCTTACACCCTCCCCCTCCTGCCTTCACTCTGTGGTTTGTCAGTTTGTTGATGCTTCTTTGTCTCTGGATCTATTTTTGTTCATCAGTTTATGTTGTTCATTATATCCCACAAATGAGTGAGATAAATATCACATGATATTTATCTTTCTTGGACTGGCTTGTTTTACTTAGCATAATGCTTTTCATGTCCATCCATGCTAGAATTGCAATTTAATCTACCATGATATATTTCGAAATAAACATATATTAAGTTGAGAAAGAGAATAGTGATAGAGGAATTAGGTCATGGAAGCCTTCCCTTAGAGATGACTATAAAGCTGTATTCTGAAGAATAGGAGAAAATAAAGCATGAGAATACAATGGGAACAGCATTCCAGAAAGAGGGGAAAGTATGTGGAAAGCCACATGTTCAATTCTCTGTATTCACAGTGCAGCATTTTTCCCCAAGTAGGGAATCTCTTCTTGAAGATAGCAGTAAGATAAAGTATGCATAGCTTTTGGACATCTGAGAAGCCCAGGTGAAATCCTGTCCCCATTGCTTTTTTATTTGTATGATGGGAGGCAAGAGATCATGTATGTAAATGTGGTGACCTTAGTAGGTGCTCCATAAATGGAAATTATTTTATTCTTCCTATGTATTTCCAATGGAGATCCCCAAATACCACTCTTGATGACTTGTAGTCAGTTAGAAGATGGTGCCACCAGCCATGGGTGGCCAGAGTAAGGTGAAATGCAGCAGACACAGAGTACACAGGGTCTGTGTCCAGCCACAGAAATCCAGACACAGTGGCCTATTGCCACTGCGAATAAGCTAGCATTCAGCTTGTTGTGTCTGGCCTCCCCAGCCCAGCTTCAGGCAGGGACTAGGGGATAAAATGTGGGACAGGACTCTTTCTTAGAACTGTAAGAATGTAAGATATCAATAGTTGAGAAGAGATAGGATGAAATCATATTGCCCACACTAGCTTATTTCTCCTCCATAGTAAAGGCAGCCCTTTGGAGCTAAGCATTCAAATGCCAACACTGCTACTGATTTCACTGCATGACTTAGGAAAACTACATGACCTCCCTCAATCCTGAATGAAGCACGGAAGGGCTCCATAAATTGTAGCTCCTACTAGTTCTGCTATCATCATGGGTGCCATTATTGTTACTACTTTGTAGATTTTTTATTATGGTTAAAGTTTAGGGAGGCAGGAGCCTAATTAATTGGTGGTGGGATTATTCTAACCTCTGTCTCTTGTTTCCAAGGTTCATTTTGCCAACTTAGAGGTTTTACCTTGTGCTCCAACCTCGGCACGTTGTTTCATTGCTTGTGCCTTTCCATTTTTTTCCTGCCCTCACTTTTACCCTTGCAAGGAACCCTTGGCCTCTGCCTATAGTCACTGTTCACCACTCAAGGTATTTAAGATGATGCAACATTGCATCACGTGGTTGATGGGACCATGAAAATGGATTCTTGTACTGATTGTGATTCCCCCACATGCAACCCTTCAAAACTTGGCAAATAACCTACCTATTTTTTTTGTTATCATCCATAAACTATAAATTAGGACACTGAAAGTACTTGGAGGGTTGTTGTGAAGTTGAGGCAGGTCAATGATTTAGAAATTCTTAACTATTGCCAGGCTTATAGGATACATTCAATAGCCATGGATTGCTTTTGTCTCTGCTATCTCATTGGTGGTTGCTATAAACACGAAGTCTTTTATAAACCCACTCATAATAGCCACGACATCTACAGGCTGGCTGTACCTTGTCTTCTTTGAAAATGTAATAAGACACATCATCAACAACACCTGTCTTCCCCAGCATCTGTGTTAGGCTATGTAGGAATATTTCCATTTTGGCGCTTAAAAAACTGAGGCTCAGAGGACCCTTACAACTTGCCCCAATCTCCTCATGCTGCCAAGGCCAGATTCATGCCCTGCACTGTACCCTGAGGCCCCTATGTGCCCAGCACTTGCTGTGTCTCTCTGAAGGCTCTTCACATTGCAGACTCTTGTTAATTCCGTGAGTTGCCTGCTGTATCTCTGAGAGGCTCAGATAAGAGGCACATTAGAATCTACCTTGCCCCGGGGCCCAGGATATTTCCATGTAGGGGAAGCCCTCCACCTGGAAATCCAAGGCTTCAGCAGCTCACAAAAGCCCTGTTCCACCATCTGCCACAGCGCACACCCTGAGCAGAAAGATAATTCACCTTAATTATCCAGGATCCATGGTTAAGGGCAAGTACAAAGGACTCTAACTGAAGTTCAAAAATAAGCGATTCAGCAAAATCGCATGAGGTCAATTCCCTGGGAAAGAAGAGTTCATCGCTGACAGTTCTAAAAGGGAGCCTTTACCCTCTGTTGGCTGCAGACCCAAGGTAAAGGCCCAGGTCCAGCTGTGGCTCATGCCTCTGGCTCCGATATAGCTCCAGAAGGAGCCCTGCAGACAGAAGGCTCCTACCTCCCACTAGCACGTCATCCTGTATCAAATGATACCCCCCGTGTTGGTTTTTCATCCGGTGTGTTTCTTAATTTTTTTTTGTCTGACTCATATCTTACTTAAAAATTGAACTACTCTTCTCATTTAGGGCAGAAGAAGGAAATGCATCTCAATTTGCTATGAAAATGTGGTTCATTTCCACCTCCAGTGTCTCAGGCACTATTATATTATCCTAAGTTTTGGGTTTGCCCTTTAATTGATTTCTGACATAAAGGGTGAATGATTCATTTTCTGTGATGCTCACAGGGTTGGCACATTGGAATGGCAATAGCATGAAGCCTGCAGGCCGAGTGGCTGAGCTCGCCTTCTCACTAACCATGTGGCCTGTGAGTCTGGAACTGACTCTTGAATCTCAGTTGCTTTATCCAAATGATCTTGCATGAGAATTGAGTGGAATACTATGAGTGATTTGGGTGCTTAAGAAATCATCTTGGTCATTTGTATAGCAGGTGCTTGCAAAGGTGCCCTGGGAGAATGGATGTTCCACTTCCCAGCAAACCCAGATCCCCAAGAGGCAGAACAGCTGTGTGAGGTCAGAGAGTAAGCCTGGGCCAATGTCTGGGGCCCCGTCTCTCAAGACTTGAACAGGAGATGAGTGTGGGCCTTCTCAGGGGTGCTCCTCAACTACCTGTAGCAGCAGTTCCCTATGACAAATGGCAGATGAGATTTTGGTGATATTAAACGCAACAAAGGCTGGAACCCAGACTATCCCAACCTGCTTTTTCAACTCCCTCCACCCCATGGGGTGCTTATCCCAGAGAAAAATACACTGGAAGATTGATCAAAGGGGAGAGTTAATGCTCCCTTTTAAATATCTAAGCAACTAACAAATGTCCACACACAGGGACCCATGTCAAGACAGACTGGGAGCATGTCACTTAGGCCTGAAGGCATAACCAGATGTAACTATCTCTTCATTTTCCACAGCAGGTCAATTTCCAAATGGTGGCAAACACAGACATGGTAGCATGGAGAAAAAGGACAAAATAAAATAAAAGAGAGAAAAAAAGAGAAGGTGTGAGAAGGTAAAAGGAAGGGGAGGAGTAGAGAAGGGGACCCCATCATTTTTTACTTCTTTAAAAAGATATATAAATAGCAAGGAATTCAAGTGACATTGCTACTGTAGGCACTGCCATTTGCGGCTTGGTGACTGTGTCCCAGGTTCTGAACAATCATATGGGCAATGTTCTTCCTCAGTAAAAGGGACAATGGCAGCTAGGTCAAGCCGAGTACTGTTGCAGCATCCTTCTCCGATTCCTGCATCAGCTCTGCCTTGAAAATAGTGCTTAGAATGTAGTGATTAAGGGGCACAACCCCTGAGCTACTAGGTCTGCACTCTGGAGCACAGTTTAGGAGGCCAGTGGGAACCAACTTTCAACATGTTCCCTAAGTGAGTCTTATGCAGCCAACAAGACACAGAACTTCACACAAGGTTTTAAGGCCAGTGTTTTGATGCTTACTTACTGAAGAGTGGAAAACTCTAGGGGACATGTGGGATCTGATGGAAACCATGAGAGTCTTTTCAGGCTAGATTCTGATAGTGATAATGGTGATGCCAGCAGCGGCCATGGCCAGGGACCCGTCAGATGCAAGACACTGTCCTGTGCATTGCCTGATCTCCAGAATCACCGGGCAAGGCAGGTTCTGCCTTTTTCAGAGGAGACACGGGATCTCAGAGGAACGGCACAGTCTCGATGCCCACCGACCACAGCCTCATGCACATTAACATTGAGACTGTTTCTGAAGGTTTTTTGACAGCCATAATGTGCAGACTTCCTGGTATTTGCTGGGCAGTTGCCTATGTGTTTTAAATCCTTTATTTCCATTTGTCTTCCCAATGACTCCTTGAAGCGGAGAGATTTCCCTCATTCTTCAGAGTAGAAAAATGAGGCCAGGTATGCCTGAGCTGAACCCAAAGCTAACCTTGAAAGCTGGGCTTTGAGTTGCTACATTCTATTTCTCACCCCTGTCCTTTGGGAGTGAATGTTTCTTGAAAATGACTATCTTCAGGGAATAGTAACTAAGGGGAAGGGAGTGTTGAAGTAAGATCATCATGGATCTAAGCACTTGCTAGCTGTGTTGCCTAATTTGCTCAATGTGATAGTTGAGGAGTGTTTTGCCCACAAGTCATGTACACTGGAACTTCAGAATGTGACCTTCTTAGAAAATATCGTCTTTGCAGATATACTGCAATTAGTTAAGTTAAATGGGGTCATACCAGGTTAAAGTGCACCCTAAGTCAAGACTCAAGTCCTCATGAGAAGGACACGTGAGACAGAGGGAGGCCACAGGACTACAGAGGCAGAGAGTAGAGTGATATAGCTACAAGCCAAGGAATGCCGAGGATGGTTAGGAGCTACCAGGATCCAGGAAGAGGCCAGGAAGACCTTCCCTAGAGCCTTTGGTGAGAGCAAGGCTAACCAACACCTTGATTTTGGAATTCTGACCTCCATAACTATGAAAGAATAAATTTATGTGGTTTTAGTCACCCAGTTTGTGGTCATTTGTTTGGGTAGCCCTAGGAAAACTAATACATATGGATATTTGTTTCTTGAATTTATTTGCTTTATAGCGCTTACTGCAACTTGCAATAATTTATTGTATTAGTTTACTTACTTGTGCTGGCCTGTCAGCCATACTGGAATCTCTGTTCCGTGTTGCATTTTGCATATCATTCCTGTATCTCCAATTTTTGCTAAGAGTAAGGGCTTAGGAAAAAATATGTTGGTTCAATGAATGAACAAACATGAATTAATGAATGGGGCTATTGTGAGGATTAAGTATGGTAATATATTGAAATTGCATCATCTGGTCCTTGGCCAATAAGATAAAAGGAGTAACATAAAAGGAGTTTTGATTATCATCTGAGGCTGGAATGACATTTTTGCGAGGGACCCGCTGCCTTGCTGAGAGCAATAGGAACTTGAGTAGTTACATGGACTGAGAGAACACAGGTAAAGTTGATTCTGCAGACATTGGCAGGATGAGAGCCCCATCCTCTCTTTCAGGAATTGCAGTTTTCCTTTAAGGAAAGAAGCCTACCAGTAAGCAAGGCAGGATCCAGTGAGTGGGGAATAGGGCAGGCAGTGTTTGCACCCCTTTGACCCCATACTTCTAGCCAAGGCTCGGCCTTTCCACTCTGTGGAGGCTTTGATCTCATTTTCCTGTTTAGCAGACATACATTAGTCGATAATTCTGGGAGACATCAAAACCCGAGAACCAATACTCCTCCACCCCCAATTCCTGCAGCCTCAAGAAGCTGCAAGCCATGTTCCTGGACCATAGACAGGCTTGTGCTATTTCCTGGGGTATGAGGTGCTGAGGCTGCAGGCTTTCGTAAGTCCAGCTCTGCCTCACTTCTGTCTGCCCCTGACTCAGTGAATTCAGAATTAAGCCAACTGTCCTGAATGGAAGAGTTGATCATCATGGTGGCTTGATTACTTATGGCAGCTGTATTATTCCTGGCTTTTCTTCCCAGATAGGGGCAAACCATGCAGAAGAAGTAACATGGGCTCGGGAGCTGGAAAACTTGGTAAAAGTTCCCAGCTCCCTCTTTAAAGGCTGTGTGACCACCAGCCAATCCTATGCCCTTTCTGAGTCGGTCTTTGCATCTGGGAGCAGAATCAGCTCTGCCTCCCCGACAGGATGGCTTGACTCTCACATGGCCACACAGATGTAGCCATGCTGTAGACATCGGGAAGTGTTATAAAAAGAGAAGCCATCAGTACCATTATCCTGTGAATCTGAGCTCATTTTAAAAAATCAGTAATTGACCCTGTGTTATGCATGGCAGATTGAGAGACAAACAACTGAAGCTCAGAGGATCCTATAGACACAGGGTCAGCTACATAGTATCATGCCTTTATATTATGCAAATGACTATTGTTCATTATTTTTTAAAAAAGATAGAGAACCCATCATCATCATCATCGACCACCTGGCTGTTGATCCTCTGAGAGCTTTTTCAATATGCTACCAAAAAATTAAAAGTAAATAAGAATAGAAGGATGGCACATGCTATCCTGTTTTGTGACTGCTTTCTAATTTAAAATACACACATATCTTTCTAAGTCATTTAGTGTATTTCAACATTTTACCCCCTCTGGGGGCCTCTGCGCGTTTTATGGCCTGGCGTCATTTCAGCTGCACATAGCTTCTGAGCCGTCCCTGGTAGTTGGACATGTAGGTTGTTTCCCATTTTTCACTGTGGCAAATATCACCGTGATGGATTTCCTCTTGCCCAAATCTTTGCACACTTTCATGATTGTTTCTGTAGAATAAATTCCCAGAAGTGGAACCACTGGGTCAAAGAGTAAAAATGCACATTTTTTTAAAAGGCTTTTGATAGTCAGATAAAACAAAAAAAAATTCACCCTCCAGAAACATTACACCAATTGAAACTCCCACCAGCACTGCATGGGAGTGCCCCTTTTCCCGAACTTTTGCCAGTTACCAAGCATTATCTCCAAGTGATTTAAAATGCCTGGAGAAAGGAGTGATAAGGGTTTCTAAACAGCACTGGCTAAAATACGAGTGCTGTATTGGCTTTCAGCTTGATAAATACTTTCGTATAAGGTCATAAATATCAGCGGTACCAAAGGTTAATGTAGTGTGCAATGCTGTAAAATTCAGCAGGCAACCTGCTAGATCATAATGATGCATTAATGCCTTCCAGGATGAAGTGCGATGACTTACAAAGTCTGTTTATAAGTGGCCCCTCACTCAACAAGTGCATAATTGTGTCAGCTGGCCCCACTGTTGCCGCAAACATAATTTATTAAGTGAGCACCTTGCCTTCTATTATATACCAACAATGATAAGGAGAGGAGAGGGGGGAGGACAGTTGAGGGAAGTTGAGGTGAAGACGGTTAGTGGATCTAACTATGCATTTAATCCTTTCTGCAAGCTACAGATACTTAAAAAGACCCATTGATTGAAGAAAAAGAAATCAAATCACCCTTTCTGTATATTTCCAGTGATCTCACAGCACGCCCGGCAGTGTCAGAAACAGAATCTGGGCGAGTGTGACAAACAGCTGTGCCATTAGAAAGCATGTGCCTTTAGAAACCAGACTTTTAAATGATTTGGTTTGTGTTTTGAAGCTTGCAATTCAGATACCTTGTTTCATGTTTTATGCAGGTGCCAACAGGTTTCATGGTTCTTTGCTATTGTTCTTGGATGGGCTGCTATGAAGATGCAACCTGTTACTATGATTAATGAATGTGAAGGGTGTGTGTATTTTAAAGCAGGAGAGTCATCTATCCTTGTAGGAGACAGAACAGAAGGGATGATACCACAGGCCATGTGCCATGTTGGTTTTCAATCATTTGGTGACAGGGCAAATCCCAGCGTATGGACACACCCATGACATCTTAGCCCACCTCTGATTTTGCTCATGGGTGGCACCTTTCTTGTCTTGGAGGTTTGTACGATAAAAATAAGGTGGATGTTTACATTTTGAGCAATTTATTCCATCCACTTTCAGCGGCAATTCACCATGTCAAATATTCTGAAAGAAACTAAAGAGTTCTGCATATTCCTGCTCTCTTCTCTCCTCCCCTCTACTCCCCCTCCCCTCTCTCTAACACACACACACACACACACACACACACACACACACACAGTTCTTAGTTAAAAAAACAACAACACACCTTTTTAACCTGCTGGTGAGCAATGGGAATACAGAGGCGGGTGAAATGCACTTTATGCTCTAGTCTAGTGGGTAGACCAGTGCAATTGGCAAATGCCTTCATAGGACAGCAACCAGGATGCTGTGAGGGCTTAGATGAGAGAGGCCCAGAGTCCCTTCTCTCCATTCCCACTTTATGCTTCTGTTCATCCCTATACCCCATCTCCCGATTCATCACAATGGAGAGGGCAGTTTCCCTCTGTGTTTTCATCTACATGTGACACCACCACGTTCCACTCTACTTGGAGCCATCAGCCTGGCTGCGGAGTGGCAGCAAACAGGAACTTCCAGGCAGGGTGGCGCTTTCATGCCACAGCTATTAGTTAAGACCCCCTTCCTTGTGCTCGAATTACTGATGAGGTATTCTAGAACCTCCCTCACCAGGTTTTGGAAGTGTCCTAAACAAGACCTACAGCGATGCTGCCACACAGAGCTTACTGTCCAGGGATCAGAGAAATCCATCAAAGTACCTTCCACTTTGATGGTGAAACAGACAGCTGGGGTGCTGAGTGATGCAGGGTGGGAAGGGAGGGTTCTTTGAAGAAGGGACATTTAAGCAGATGACTAAGGCTGAAAGGGTCCCATTTGGCAAACAGGGGAGGGAGAAGGCTCTAGGGAGAGGAGCCCACAAATGTGAAGGCCTCAAGCTGGGCAGGACCCTGGTGGTGTTGCAGGACTGAGAGGAGGGGGTGCGGCTGTAAGGATGTGGGTAAATCAAGAAGTGTTTGAAAATGGGGCCTTGCTCACCAAGCCAGGAGTTTACCTTAAATTCCAAGAAAAAAAGAGAAGCTACTAGAGAGTGCTGAAGCAGTAAGGGTACTTTCTCTTGGTTTTGTTCTTTTTAGGGGAGGGAGGCTGGGCTGGAGAATACCCTAAGTGCCAGTGTCAACACGTGGTTTGTGGGAGTCTATAAAGATTAATTTGGTGATACAAATATCTTCTCCCAGGCGAGGGAGACGGTTCTGACTATGCCCAGAGGGTAGGCTTGATGATCTGAGAGTGCTCGGAAGGTCTATAGCGGATAGCCATGTTGTCCACTGAATGTCTCTTCCATTTTTAATGAGGAGCCTGGAGGCACTGTATAAATAAAACGGCCGTATTATTGAATTATCACTCTACAGGACATCTCATATTAGTCCTAATTAAATGATGCTTTTCATATTAACAAGCAGTGCTCAGAGAAGATCCCAGTTTTCAGTCCTGACCTAACAGAAACAGAACCTTAGAAAATTTTGGAATGGGCACGATGCCCCTCGACTCATTGGAGGGCACAGGTGTGGGTTTTCAGATCTCGACCAGCATTTTTTAATTTTTTGGTAAAAACGATGACTCCCCCTTTCACTCAAACTCAGACATCCTCATTCATCCAACCAAGAGATGCCTGGGGTCCTTCTGCTTTCGGCCATAGTGGGATAACTGGGACTGGTTTAAGTTTGCCTCTTAACTCTCTGAAAAACAGAAAAGGTCCATGTATAAGCAACAGTGATTTCAGATGTTGAACCAATGGGAGGACCAAGATGGACCCTACAGTGGCCCCAGGTCACTGCATAGAGAGGTTTCCAAACCACAGAGCAAGGAATGGGACTCAAAGAAGAAATTTTTAGGGTGCTCTTGTTGGGTACCTGAACTAGGTGCTGGGGACACAATAGCAACTGAGACAGGTAAGATCACTGTTCTGCTGAGCTTACATAATTTGGGGGGAGACAGTCAATATATAAATAAATAAATGGGATCATGTTATCGAGGATAGTGGGTTGTCTGAACCAGCTGGCAAGAACCAATTATGTGCATTTCTTCCCAACTCTGTGTTCAGTGACATCATGTTGGTAGATTGACATTGTCCAGTGTGGGGCTTATTTTACTTGTTTGTTTGGGTGTTGTTTTTTTTTTTTGCATAGTTTTTTTTTTTTCACAACATAACTTTTCAGACATTGCAGTGAAAAAGGGCTTTGTAAAAAATCATCATTTCTGTTGAGATGTGAGGATGAAGAGCCACTTGTTTATGGGCAAACTCTAGGGGAAAAGATCTGGCAGAAGAAAGAGCATGCACAAAGGTCATGTGTCCACACCCTGACCTTTTCCATTCTCTCTGATGTTCAGGGTGGAAGTCTCACTTTCCCCTACACTCCCTTAAAGAGATGTTCATTCCACTTGTACATCAGCCACTTCATCCGTATTTTTTTTTTACTTCTGTGACAAAACAGAAGAAAATAGATGTATATAATTATTGCATCTTGAGCCTTAATTTTGTTTCCAGACTGTCTTCTTCATTCTGAGTCTTTTATTTTCCAAGTAGCATTTTACTATTTGCTCTCAGGAATGCTTCATTATTTCCTTGTCAGTAAAAAAGTTGGTCTGTAGCTGCAGGATTTTGTATAAATTGTGACATCATTTTATAACGAGGGGAGATTAGAAAACAGAAATGGAAATATTCCTTTAATATCTAGAGGTATAGGACTCCACCATGGAAAGGTGAAGAGACTTTTGAAGGCATTTTACAGAAGCATTTTCTTGAGTACCAGGCTATCTTCAAAGACCTTGCTGAGCTCAGCCTGAAGGAATGAGCTGAGTGGACCAATGGCCTGAGTGACCGGCAGGTCAATGTTAATTGATAATGATGCTTTTTATGGCAAAATACGAACTGAACCTTAACTCCATTCTTAATATGCACTGCAGAAGCAGAGAAATCCATAGTTCGTGACCCTGTACGATTTATGTCTCAAGCATTTTCAAGGCGCCAGCCTTTTGCTGTGTTTTGTTTTTGCCTGACCTATCCACTCCTCTCAAATATTCTCTGACATGTCCCCTCTGTCCTCTCACTAAACTAATAAGATATTCCAAGAATATCCATTCTCCCCTGCCTCTTCCTTCCCTCCCATTCTTCCTTTCTTCTTTTCCTTTTTCCTTTCTTCTTTCCTTCCTTCCTTCCTTCCTTCGTTCCTTCCTCCCTTCCTCCCTTCCTCCCTTCCTTCTTCCCTCCCTTCCTTCTTTCCTTCCTTCCTTCTTTCTTCCCTCCCTTCCTTCTTTCCTTCCTTCAGTTTTTTAATGTCTGCAATGTTTACAGATTACTCTAGATAGCCTAAAATATTGCATAATAATGATATATGCTTATTAGACTTACAAAGCTGAGAAACACTGCTGAATGTCGGTGCACACTCACAAAGGAAGGAGGAAGCTTATGGCAAAGCCGTAATTCCAAGGAAGGTCTCCCAGTGGCCAATGCACGAGGGACTCATTTCAGAAGGTACTGCCTAATGTTACCGAGATGGAGCTGTGTCATAAGGCCCAGTTTCAAAGGAATTCATACTGTAGGATAGAGTTGCTGACTCAGTGCATGTGTTTGGACAGTCACACGCCAATCCTGATAAATGCATGAGGCAAGGAGGCTGGTCTGGAGGCCAAGAAGAGACAACATTCTGGTAGATTATGACATCCAACCTCAGCAACAGTCCAGGCTGTGGGCCTGGGAGGTGTTTGGAAGAGTCCAGTTCTATTCCAAAGTTATCAGTGTATGCTTGGCTCTCTGCTAGACAATGAGAATTAGAACAGAATTCCCAGATCCCACTCTTTCAGAGCTTGAGATAATGGGCTATTTAGTAGATAGTCTCAATGTAAAATGCTATATTCTAAGATAAGGCAAAAATGCCAGCAAAATGACCTTATAGGAATCTTTATCATCCCAGGAATAGTTATCATCCATTACTATTTTCCAGACCCCATACCACATGCTTTCTATGCATTATTTTATCCTCAAAGCAATCCTGCATTGTAAGTGCTCTTATATAAAAGTCCATTTTGTTGATTTGCAACCTGAGCACAGAGAGGTTAGCCAACACAGTCATGATTGCACAGCGTGTGCTAGAGAAAAGATCAGAGCTAAGAAAAATCAAATTATTGAGCTCAGCCTCTTGACCATTTGCTATTCTAACATGTAGCTAGAGCAGTGGTTCTCAACTTTATTAATGCCACGACCCTTTAATACAGTTTCTCATGTTGTGGTGACCCCAACCATAAAATTATTTTCGTTGCTACTTCATAACTGTAATTTTGCTACTGTTATGAATTGTAATGTAAATATCTGTGTTTTCTGATGTCCTTAGGTGAGAACCACTGCCTGAGATCATCGGAAAACACAGATATTTACATTATGATTCATTAACTGCAGCAAAATTACAGTTATGAAGTAGCAATGAAAATAACATGAGGAACGGTATTAAAAGATTGCGGCATCAGGTTGAGAACCACTGAGCTAGAGTAACACAGATGTTACTAGCTCTCTGTTTCCTCATCAGGAATATGGGGAAATTCAAAGCATAGCTACTCTAAAGGTGAGCATCTGGCTTTGAATGTCAATAAATTCAGTTGTGCGACTCAGCACCTTTAGACCCCCCTCTTTTTAAACGAAGAAACTGGCACCTATAACTAAAAGGCCTCCAATTTGGAAAAATTTTTGTGAATGCTGAATGTTCTTATTTTGTTTCCTTTTCTTATTCTAAGCCAAACGCATGACATCAAACCTGTAATTTTGACCACATTATCACCGTGTTCTAACCAGGCAAGCTTATTAGTTTAGACAATTAAGAAAATACAAGTTGAAAATACTTAGTTATTAGGGATAAAGGAGTACCATAAATCTAAGATGTTGGGACAATTAGCATTTGCAGCAATAAAAATCAAGTCAAACACTAAGGAAATGGCTATTATGGTTATTATTTAGCATTTGCATAGCATTTTGTATTTATTAAATACGTGATAATTGTTTTTGGCCATTTCTTTTGGTATAACTCTGATAAAGGACATTTACTATTCTAATGGGTAGCAGAAGGGAGGTTAAATAAAAGCCCATTAAGTTACAGTTCACATAATATTTCTCTCTTCTTGCTTTCAATTCAGATCTGAGTAGAGAAAGAAAGCACCCATGAGAAAGAAAGTCATTTCATCTCCCTCCTTCGTTCAGAGCTCTCTTGTGGCTGCCCTATTTCTCTCCCAAGTACAAGCCAAAATCCTATAAATGCCACTTGATACCCTAGATCAGATCCCACAACTGAAAAAAGGACATCAGTGGGAAAACAGAAATTTATTTAATGTAAACGTATAGTTTACATAATAATAACATACCAATGTTAATTTCATTTGGATACTTGCACATGTTAGGTAAGATGTTAACTTTAAGGGAAGCTGGTGAAGGGTATGCATTATCTTTACAATACTTCTATAAATCTAAAATCATTTTAAAATTTAAAAGGTTAAAAATAAAAGTAAAGTTCCTACATCAGTCTATAAGACCTACTCCCTCATTGTATCTCTAAATCATCTCCTATTTTTTCCCTTTAATATCACTGCAAGCTTCACTTTTCCTCCAGTTCCAACCCCAGGACTTTTGCATTAGCAGTTTCTGTTTCTGGACTATTCTTGCATGGTTCAATCCTCTCTGTCAAATTTTGGCTCAAATGTCATCTTCTAAATAACCATTCATTGAAATTTTTAAACACTTTCTGGTACCACCAGTCTTCATGTTCAGTGCTTTGTCTTGCGGTGTGCACACTTTTAACATACTCTGCAATGTTCTTATTTATGATATCACTGCCTATTATTTGTCTTCCCTACTATCAATTAAGCTCCTGGAGAAAAGGGGTTTTCATGTAGTTTCTCCACTATGCATTTTCATCACCTAAGATTGTACCTAGCACACAGATGAATATTTTTTAGCCTAATTTTTAAATCCTGAACTAAAAGAAGGAAGTGATACAAACGTTGCCTTGATAACCAGGGCATTGTACTAAGCACCTAAATATGTGGTTCTGTAGACTCTTCATGACATCCTAAAATGTAAGCATATTACAGTCATTTGGGGGCCTCTGAGAATTTTCCAGTTTTGCCCAAAGTCATACTGCTCTCAGCCAAAACTCAGAGCCAAGATCCAAACCTGGTTCTCCTGATGCTCACCCAGTCCTGTTTCTTTTGTATCAGACTGTGGGACAGAATGACATACTTTGTTTCCTTTCATTAAAACTGCAGTACTCAAGGATTAGAAATAGCATAATCATGGAGTCAGTTGTTCATGGAATTCAAATCTTTTTCTGGGGAGGCAACACCATTCAACACAACTTTAAGGAACATATTATTTCCTACAAAAGTCATAGATAATTCTGGGGTATTGTGAGTTGTTCCTAAGTAAGTTAATATGAAGTGTGTACTTTCAGTTTCCCATTCCTGGGACTATTTTTGTTTTCAGCTTCAACAATCCCTTGTGGATAAAGAGTATCATTCCCAAGAGGGCTCTATGGCATCAGGGGGAGAGCACTGGCTTGTAGCTGAAGGCCTTCATTCTAGGACCCATTTTAGTTCTGTTGAGCTTTAGTTCTCTCATCTTTAAAATGGGTACAATTCTAGCACCAACTTCATGGAAGTGGCGCGAGAATAACTGATGTAATGAATGTAAAGTAATATGTGCTGCCATTATAATATTAGCATTCCTTATTATTATTTTTATAAAATTGTTTAAATGAAGAAGTTGAAATGGATAGATCATTCTGCACTGGAGATTACCAAGTTAGTTTAATATCCATCAATTGTTTTCATGACTTTAAATGATTTCTCCCAAATGCCTCTATTAACAGCACATCACATTCATCATCACCATCATCATCACCATCACCATCATCACCATCACCTCATCATCAAACACCTATCATTTATTGAACAATTATCAGAAGCCAGGCTCAATGCTATACACTTAATAATATTATTTTACTTTATTGTTTACTATGAGTCTGCAAAGCAAGTAATAAAATCCCATTTTACAGATGAGCTAATAAAGGTTTCGTGGAGGTTAACTAATTTACAGAAGTCATGGGGCCAGTCATGGGACTCTTAGAACCCAGATATTTTTTATTTCAGTCTAGACATTCAGCAATACTTGGCACTGCCGTTTGTAAAGGGTAATTTTTTAACCAGTGATCTTGGGGCAATAGTGAAATTACTAAGCTAGTGCCATAAGCCTTTTGGAGAGCACATTCAAAGAAAGTGCATGAAAGTAACATAAAATGTGATAGGCATCTGAAAAATGTAGATGGCATTCATATTCCTAGTCAATGCTCATGGCAGTTATGCTAAATAAACTCCACTGTTACTCATCTTAAAAGGTTTTTCATAAGCTGAATAAAAACAGTCCAAGATTTTATTTTATTTTGCCCTTCAATGAAGTATGCTTTGCTCTATGTTAAAGAAGAAGGCAGTAATCGCATTTCCCTCACAGCCGGCATAGGAGGACGGTTCAGAGGCCTTTCCTGAAAGGTTCAGGCAAAGATAACAAATGCTGGGGAAGCTGCAGGGCAGGGTTGAATGGAAAAGTAGGCTTGTAATCTCAAATTCAATATAAAAGATTGAAAGCATCAAATAATCAGTCAGTGGTGAGCCTCCCCATCAGAATGTTCCATCTGCCTTGGCATTCAACCTTGTGATTGTAGTATGATGTATATATTCTCTCTCTCTCTCTCTCTCTCTCTCTCTCTCTCTCTCTCTCTCTCATGGCAAAACCCGGGGACATCTGACGTCTTGCTTAATTCAGTAGAGAAACCATTTGAAACATCATCTGCCTCCACCCCTCTTCCCTCCAAACCCCACCCACCTTAAAATATAAACATCTCTTTTCTTCTTTTAAGTTCTTTTTTTCATTTTCTTTCATTTTTTTTACTTGCCATTTTGAGAGAGAGAGAAATCAGTTCGTTGTTCTACTTATTTACACATTCATTAGTTGATTCTTGTATGTACCCTGACCTAGGGTTGAACCCACAACCTTGAGATATTGGTACAATGCTCTCCTGAGCCGCATCAGCCAGGGTTAGATAGAGGTTTAATTCAGGGAGAAGGCATGCCCTTCAAATCAAGGGTCATCCAGTGGCTGTGTATAAACCCTGATACACAAGAGGTCTAACCTCAGGCTTGGGATTTGTCCTATATACAATGGCGTTGCTTTTGGAAGGCGCATAGGGAAAGCAATTAATGGGCATCCATGACCAATGTTTACTCAGTGCTTACAAAATGTCTCAGTCATTGACAAGCACTGTACATACATTCCTGATTTAATCTTCCTCCTGTGTTTTGATTCTTATCCCGTCATATGGAAAGTAGTCAGTCAATATTCTTTGAATGAATGAATTCACAAATTCCCATTTTAATGGAAGGCAAGATGTAGAGAAGTGAAGTAACATGTCCAAGGTCAGATAACTGGGTATTAGAGGTCAGTCTCAAATATTTTCTCAGTCCAGAAATATAAACTCACACTGTCGCCTCCCTGAGGTATAAAATGCTAGCTTTGAAGATGTTAGTGTATGTGAGAGTCTCTTATCAGGATTATTTGAAAAGATTCATGATTCATTTTGGGTCCACAATTCTTAATGGTTAGTTTTGGGGTAGGACCCATGAATCTCCATTGTAAGAGGCTTCTCCAGGTGACTTAGAGGTGATCTGATTTAGTATATGCAGATCTCTCTACACTTCCAACCACAGACAAACCTGTCTACCTTTCTGACCATAAAGCCTGCATTTTGCTATGGGGACCACGAACTACCCCCACTCTCAAGCTAGAGTCCTTCATCCCACCCACTACACTCAAGCTTCCTGAGTCTCAGAGCCTTGAATCTTTAGACAGAGTACCTGCAAGGCCAATGCATTCAGTGCCTTCATTTGTTCAGGTTCAGTTAATTTCATCCCAGAAACATGACCTAGTGAGATGGTGACAAAAGTTAGATTTAAATGCAAGTCTCCTGAATTGAAGGACTGCCACAGACTAAAAGTCTTCTGGTTGCCACACTGGTTTCCATGCTTCCACCTGCTACCCTGTTTCCCCGGAAATAAGACAGTGTCTTATATTAATTTTTGCTCCAAAAGATGCACTAGGTCTTATATTTAGGGGATGTCTTATTTTTCCATGAAGAAGAATACGGTACACATTTATTGTTGAACAACAAAAAAAGAAATTTATTACCTCTATATGGTATGGTAGTAGTTGTCATCACAAACCAGCATAACCAGACAAACTTTGAATCCTACAGTATCAAGAATTTCTTGTTGCTACCATTATTTCCATGTACAACAATCTGTGGTACATGTACTGATACTGATATTTACCAATATGAACAAAAGTAAGATTTATTCAATGACAGTCATGTCATCATCTTCTGGAACATCATCATAACAATCCAAACCTGAATTTCCTGGTGAATTTCTTTTGAGTCCATTTCTTTCAGAATCAGTGGACCAAATCTCTCCTGTTTAGCAATAGCACTGTCCTTAAATGATGCTTCTTCTCAAGGTAGCCTACTCGTAGTGCATTTGCAATGCAACTATCAGTGATTTTCTCCCATGAGTTCTTAACCCAAGTCACAACCTCTTGCAGTTTAGGTTTCACAAAGTTTCCACGCTGATTTCTCTCCATTCTATTTTCAATGTAGTCATTAATTCGCAATTGTCCTTGAATGGCTTGTTTATTGCAATATCAAAGAGTCTGGAGATAGGCCGTCATTCCTGTGGAAAACATTATTTGATCTATTTTTCTTTTGTGAAGAAATTTCTTCTTGTCTTTAGCATGGTGAGTGCTAGCTGTATCCCAGACTAGCAGACCTCTTTGGCTCCCTCACATAACAAGCAGCAGCATTAAATCGACCCACTGCCTTATAACTGCTTGTGTGGCCCAGGATTTTTCAGTTTCAAGAATAAAAATACTATTGGGGAGGTCTTATTTTCAGGAGGATGCCTTATATTACAGTGAGAGGCAAAACTGAAAGTAGGTCTTATTTTCAGGGGATGTCTTACTCTTGGGAAAACAGGGTATGTGAGCAAACTTGCTTCTTAAGTAGAATAAGCCCAAAACTGGAAACGGTTGACTGCAGATGCACAATATCTTAGAACAGTCATTGCACTTTATGGAGTTTAATCCTATTTTCTTCTGTCTTACTCAAGAAGGGTCTGGTATTGTCATTTTTATTTCACACATAAAGATATTGAGACTGAAAAGAGCAATGACATGTCCACAGTCACACAGCATCCTGTCTACCACTCAAATCTTACCTTTGAGTTTCACCCTCTTCTCATTAGAGTCTGCCTGACATAATTAGATGAGAAATAATGCCAGGACTGGTGAGTGTTTCTCTGTCTTCATTTTAAGAATTGGACGTCAGACCACTAGGTTTGCCCATGAGCTCTGCTAATATGCCACTGCCAAGTTTCTAGATGAGTAAGACTTTCTTCATGATGTTTTCCATATGCCCTCTCTTGTTGACTTATATATCTAAAGGTCCTTCCATCAAAAAACTCACCCATTGTCTTGTGATTGTATGGTTCATTAATTTTCTCCCCTACATGACTGAGAGAGCCCAAGGACTCTCTGAGGATGTCTTATTCATCCTTCATCCCTCACATCCAGAAAATGTTCTTGAAACAAGCAGGAATTTCAATAGGAACAAATAGGACAGTATAGAACCAGAGTACTTGTTCCTCTAAAAACAAATATGGTCAACTATGGCCCAAAGTCCAAATGTAGCCTATTGTCTATTTCTGTAAATAAGGCTTTATTGGAACAGCCATGCTCATCATTTATTTTTTATGTATCACCTATGCTTTTAGGTACAATGTAGGCATCACAGCCCCCAAACTCAAACTTATTTACTATACTAGAGGCCCGGTGCATGAAATTCATGCACGGGGGCTGGGATGTATCCCTCAGCCCAGCCTCCATCCTCTCCAATCAGGGACCCCTTGAGGGATGTCCAACTGCCCTCTCACAATCCTGCACTGCTGGCTCCCAACTGCTCACCTGCCTGCCTTCATGATTGCCCCTAACTGCTTCTGCCTGCCAGCCTGACCACTTCCTAACCACTTCCCTGCCAGCCTGATTGATACCTAATTACTCCCCTGCCAGCCTATTTACCCCTAATTGCCCTCCCCTGCAGGCCTGGTCACCCCCAATTGCTCTCTCCCGTTGGCCATCTTGTGGTGGCCAACTTGTATCCACATGGTGGCAGGATCTTTGACCACATAAGGGCCATCTTGTGTATTGGAGTGATGGTCAATCTGCATATTACTCTTTTATTAGATAGGATGGTCTTTCAAGAAAAAGTTGGCTGTTTATCTAGGTGAGGTGCAAACTGGAAAGGAGATACAGGCATTTCTATTTCCACAGTTTATTTATTAGTATTTTCATTTCCTGGCATATATTTCCACCCCTCCCAACCCACCAGTACAAGAGAAATGAGCCTACTGATGAATAGGATTTGGAACTCAGAAGTAATCTGAATCATGTGAGCAGTTTACAGAAATTGTGTGCATTATGAGACAGGATTTTTTGTCAATGAATAGACATATTATGCTCACAAAGAATGATACCTTCACATGTCTCTGCAGACACTGGAGTCCTAGAACAAAACCCTCAGAGTCCTAGAACAAAACCCTCAGTAGTCCTAGAACAAAACCCTCAGAGTACTTGTCTCTTTGTTCCAAGCATTTATGTAAAGAAAGCAATAATTAGCAAGGAAAATCCAGGGATTTTCACTGAGATCAGTTCCATCTTAAATTCATCACCAATTTTCTGCAACAGAATTATGCTCTCAGCAGTTTTCTTAGGCCCAAGAAATTAGCATAATGTGTAGATTTGCCATTTGGTTAAATTAAGTCTTGCATAATACGTTAGGGGAGAAAGATCTTTAAGCTAGGCGGATTTGAGGATTCACTACAAAATATTAACTGTTTTTTTCTTTTTGAATTTATGTTTAAATTGGGCCTTGACTTCTAGGTGGGATGTGGAATTAAAGAAAACCAGGGGGCTAAGATGGGGTGTGCAGAAAGTTGCAAGAGAGTCTCTTTAGGAGAGGAGAGTGGGGTCCAGCATGAAAAGGCAGCCATTTCATTTGGGCTGGATGCTTGCTGAGCTAGAGAATGAGAGGGCTCATCTTAATGATGTCACCAAAGAAGTTGGATATGGGGATATCATTAATATAGGGACTCATGCCTGATTCTTCTCTGAGATTTATAAAGGTGGGTGGGGGCTTGCTGGCAGAATCTGAAACAGCAGGATGAAAAAGAGCTAACATGGAGCATGTGTTAGGGTACCTGCTATCTACTTCCTGGGGTTGACCTGACTCTTGAAAGAACATGAAGCTGAGAGGACAGGACAGGAGTTCTAAGGATGTCCAGGAAGCCTGATGCTGAAAGAGGAATCCCTGTGTAAGAGGAGAGCCCAGAGCATTGAGGACCACTCTCAAAGACTTGGGATGCTGGGCAGTGATAGAAGATGACGGGACTATTCCAGGTACCCCAGCATGTGGACACCTCAGGCTCAACCACACCCACAGAAGCCACCTGGGCAGAAAAGCTCTGACATGAGAGAATGAAAGAGAGAGAGAAAGCAGAGACACTTGCTTCCCACCACCAGCAAGACTCTTGAGTTATTGGACATCCTCTGCCTCCCCGGTATTTCTGGGCCTTTTTCCAACCCTCAGCCCCAAAAGAACAAGACCTAGAAGGGATGAAGGATGATGGTCCCACCCAGGAGCTTCTTTCCACAGACACTGAGAGGGCTGGAATGGTGGGGGTGAAGAAGCAGGAGGTGCTCACACCTACTTCAGGCCCATCAGGATGAAGGTTTGTAGCACAAGGAAGAGAATTGGAATCTTACCAACTTTGGAAGCTTTAAAATGAACCAGGCTGAGATAAGTTCCAGTTTAAGTTCATCACCAGTTTTCTGCAACCAAATTATGCTCTCAGCAGTTTTCTCGGGCCTAGAAAATTACCATAATGTATAGATTTTTCCATTTGGTTAAATTAAATCTTGCATGATAGGTTTGGAGGGAAAATGTTTGAGCTAGGTGGAGTTGAGGAATCACTATAAAATATTAACATTTTCTTTATTTTTAAATTGATGAGGAAGTGGGTCTTAATCTGGGGTAGGGGGTTAAAGAAAACCAAGGGCTAAGGTGGGGTGTGGAGATAGCTGCAAGAGAATCACTGCTGAGTAGCAAGAGTGGGGTGCCCATGAGAGTGGGTTGCCCACAAGGGTGGCCAGAAACTGTTGCATTTTCTTTAGATCTCATGAAGGAATTAAACTCAGGAAACTTCAAAGCCATACACCCAGCCATTCCGCCACACTGCCTGCCATCTTCTGACTGAGCATCCTGAAAAAGCTCTTAGCGGTAGCCCCTATGTTCCTCAGTTCTTTTTCCATAAGTGCTCATTATTCAATTAATGTTTATGAAGTGGCAAAGAGGTGCTCTAGATGTTGACCATCATCATAATTATGGGGCAGAAAGGGCAATTACCTGTAGTGACTTCTTTGGGGTAGGTGCTAACAGTATTCCTTTTTTCCTAGAGGAAGGGGCTGAGGCCCAGAGAAGTTGAGTAACTTCCTCCATGTGACACAGCTTGAAAGTGGTAGAGCCAAAATTCCAACTCACATAGTTTGGTTCCAGAATCTGTAAATGTTTACTGTTATTACTAGTAGTGATTTCCAACTCCTTATTCCTGGAACTAAAATCTAAACCTTTGAATGTGAAATAATGAGAGAGCATTTTATATAGTCTTATTATTCTGCCCTCTGATAAGCAAACCCAATCCCCAAACCTGCCAGCAATAGCCCCAGGGACTGATAGTAGATGCTCAATACATATATTTTGAATGATTGCATAGAAAGCTTGTGGCTTCCAGCCCAGTGAAACCCCTGTCCCTCTCCAGGACAAAGCACCTCTCCTTAGCCCCAGGTGTTTGCAAGTCTGCTTCAGTGACACTGCCATGGACTGAATGCTTGTGTCCCCATCCCCCAAATTCACGTGGTGAAGCCCTACCTCAAATTGATGGTGTTTAGAGGTGCGGAGTTTGGGAAGTAATTAGGGTTAGATAAGATAATGAGAGCAGGATTTCACGATGGGATTAGCAACCCTGTAAGAAAAATAAAAAGAACCCATTCTCCCTCCACATGTGATAACACAGTGAGAAGGTAGCAAGGCAGAAAGTGAGCTCTCACTAGGAACCTTGATCTTGCACTTCCCAGCCTGCAGAACGGTGAGAAATAAATGGCTGTGGTTTAAGCCAGCCAGTCTATGATATGTTATTATAGCAGACAGAGCAGACTAATACAGACACCTTAGCAGTTCATCTCCTTTACTGATGTGTTAAACACATGGCCCCTTGCATGCTCATCCTATATATTTAAAGAGTAAAAAGTATAACCAAGGGATTTATCAGAACTTCTCTGCCCCTTGCCTATTCCTGTCTGAGGAATCTTTGTCATTACAGCAGGGCATTGAATTCATTTGAGTGGAGGGAAATGGGATGTTTTCTTAAACCTGTGTCACCTGGCTGCGGAATCAGCCCCTTCGGGTGAGGAAGGAGGCATTAACTACATCCAAAGCTGTGTGATTAACTTATTTGTTTACCTACTGAGCTACAATGATAAAGCAGGAAGCTGAGTGCATTTGCATGAGCCCCGTTTTGTAGCAGGATCACAGGCAAACCCAGATGTGGGTTTTAATTCACATTTCCTGGGCTTACTGTTATTATTATTTTTCATGGAAAATAACTTTGCACAATCTTGCACCATTTTAAATGGAGAGTGTGCAATATTGTCTAATGCATGGGATGAAGTTGATTTAGTATTTTATGCATGATTTGCTCCACCTCCCCCACCCCTTTCTTTGGTTCTTGGTACACATTCAATATAGTTACATTTTTTGCTTAGAACATATATATTTTCCCCATGAACTTTTCTCGATTGCTTTTTTTTTTATCAGGTTTACAAATCAAATCAAATAGGTATATTGCAGAGCTCTGTGATATTATTTTCTGAGCTTATAGTACAATGTATTGAATTATGCCGGTCCATGCTTCGCTCCTGCTATTCTCTGCAGATTGAGAGAGAGGGACCGTGGGCCCCGCAAATTCACTTGGCGCCCAGCATTACGGGCTAAATCAAGACCGCCATTCAGGCTGCAAGAAGAGACCGAGCAAGTGTTCGTTACACAAATCAATTTGGTCCAAAGTTCATCACAGTGGGTACTCAACCATCGCTCACATTGTATTGTCAGCTTAATCAAATAATGCCTCAAAGACACTCACAGCTTTTCTTGCAGAGAAAATCGGTGGAAGAGGGAGAAGCAGCTGGCACTTCAAAAGTACACTTTTTATTTATCACTAGTAAGGGCTTTGTGCATGGAGAGAATTAGGCCTGTGGGAGAGGGAAGATGCTGAATATTCAGTAGGCTGACAGGAAACTGTGCTACATTAGCATCCCTCCTTAGGTGTTGGGTGTTGATACTTGGATGGCAGAATTGAGGATGCTCATGGGCAAAAAAAAAAAAGCTGGATCCAGAGAGGTTTCCTGGAATGCTGGGGTAAAAAGTTGCTGAGTCCCTACTATGTAGCTCCATAAAGACTTCGAAAATGCATTCAGGCCCTGCTGGTGTGGCTCAGTGATTGAGTGTTGACCGATGATCCAGGAGGGCACAGTTTGATTCCTGGTCAGGGCACATGCCTGGGTTGTGGGCTTGATCCTAGTGTGGGGTGTGCAGGAGGCAGATAACCAATTATTCTCTCTAATCATTGATGTTTCTGTCTCTCTCCCTTCCTATCTGTAATCAATAAATACATATATATTTTTAAAAAGAAAATGCATTCAGTATAGTGTCTTTGGGATAGTCATATTCTAATGGACGGGCAGATAAGTAAAGTGATAATTTTTAAAAATCTGTGGTTAATAAGGGTTCAATGGAGGTGAATACAGGACTCTAGAAACTTCAAGGAAATATTTGAAGCAGCCTGGTTTGGTTAATTTTTTCATTGGTTGATTATAATAGGGCCCTATTCACAGAATTTATTCCGGCTCAGCCCAGACCTAGAGCACAGGTAGTTAGAATGTCAGTGAATCTTATTCCTCTGTAAGAGCTTTGCACTTGCTTCCTAGAGCTGGGCTGTTTGGACCTCTCAGAGATTTTTCACCTTGACCCTAAAGAGAGTCCAAGACATGGAGTTACATATTCTAGGTTCAATCCTGGCCTTGCCATCTTTTTGCTGTGTGACTTTGGATGGGTCACCTAACCTCTCTGAGCTTCAGCTTTCCACATTGTTAAGGTAATTCAGTGGGATAAGGTATGAAAAATACCCAGCAAGATGCCTGGCTCACAGAAAGTCCTAAGCACAATTTTATTTTCAATCCCCTACCCCAGACCCCTTAGACAGTTCCACACTGGGTTGATAAGCTGTCAGTGGGTGGAAGTATTCAGTATGGAATGTTTTAACACAGAGTAGGGGAGGGGAAAATGCCTTCCATTGCAGTGCACTTATCCAGGGGTCCATGCCTATGCATCATCCAGGGAATTTGCAAACTTCCTGAAATCCTATGCAAAATTCAGGCATTCATGCATTTCCCCTCCCTTCTCTCTCCCCCCACCCCCCGGGAGTTGTCCACAGCTTTCATTAAATCGTCAGGGTGTCCATGAGCACAGAAGTAGGTTCAGAAATTTATCTATAGGCTAAAGAGAAATACCACCAATGACAATAATAATAAGAATAACCATAACAATAAGTTGTAGCTGCCACTGGTAGAATCAACCACATGGCAGGCCTAGCCCCATGCTGTATGTTTTCATTCTCACAATACCATGCAAGGAAGTTATATCCCACACTGATTTCATCATCATCATCATCATCGTAGTCATCGTCATCATCATCATTACTTACTTACTTTTAATGTAGAGTTGACTCCCAAATAATCATAGTCCTCATTTTGAAGCACCCTATCACCATTAGCCAAGAGAAGACCTTTCCTTTCTTTCCTTTTCTTTACTTTCTTCCCTTTTAAGCCCATTTTCCACTCCCACCACCCCCACAAGATACCACTGCTGTAAAGCAACAGTATCTATCAGAACTTTCTGAACTGCTTTCTAATGAGGGCCGGAGGGTGTGTGTTCACTTCATGTTGCTGTCACAACGAATTGCCACATCTTAGTGACTCACACAACGCAAGGGTGGTGCCTCACAGTTCCTAATGGCAGAGGTCTGGCATGAGCCTCCCCAGGCTGAGTCCAAGGCGTTTTTAGGCTTACATTTACCAAGGTAGCCTCTGCACAGGACCCCTTCATTTGTGTTTATTGGCTCCCAGAGGCCATCCACATGTTTTTTGCTTCAAGCTCCTCTGCTTCCTCCAACTTGGAAGCCAGCAAGGGTGGGTTGAGTACTTCTCATGTCACATCTCTTCCACCCTGGCTGCAGTCTCCTTCCCTCTTCCACTTTCCAAGACCCTCAGAGATGCTTCCACTCCTTTGGCCCACTAGGTAATGCAGGATCACCTCTCTACTTCAAAGGCAGTTGATTAACCACTTAATGCCACCGGCAACCTGAATCCCCTTTGTCCTGCAGACTAACACATTCCTAGGTTCTGCAGATTAGGGCATTAACATTGCTAAGGGCCATTATTCTGCCAGCAACAGGCATCTTTTGAGCCCTTGATGTATGGCTGGTGTGAATATTTGATTTGATTCCACTTTAATTTAAATTTAAACACTGATACTTAATTCAGTTATGAGACACCTTTTAAGGTTTTAAGTATGTTGTGAAAAATCTTGGAAATTTTATTGTCAAATTTTTAAAGCCTAAATGCAGATCAAATATTTCCAATGAAAATTTAATGTCCATATGGAGATGATGAGCCATAGTGCAAGTTATATGCAAGATTTTGAGGAGGTGGCCCAAAAATAAATAAAAAAAGGATGTAAATTATTGTTTATGTTGATTACTTATTGAAATAATATTTTTGATAAATTGATTCAAGTAAATATATTCAAAAGATGTTGAGGAGAGGGCCCCTATGGGAGGTTACAGGGATAGCACCTTAAATAAGGGTAAGGCTGTTAAACAGACTTAAGTCAGGCTTTCTCCACTGATAGAAAGTTCTTGTGACTTAGAGCTATGCTCTCTTCTGGCCCAGGAGACACTCTTCCAAATACAGATTCCCCTGATACATGTAAATGTCCCTCCCTCTGCTTTCAGAGCTTCTCCTGTGTCTGCTGTTTCTCAAAAATAATCAGTTCAAAATAATCCTTACAGAGGGCAGCATAGTTTCCTTTTCATCACCAAACATAATTTGACACAATTCTTGTTTTATTTCTAATCATTGCCCCTCCACTCCCACACTTAACATAGTGCTTCCACATCTCTAATTTCTCTCTGAATTCTAGTTTGGGCTGACAACTTGACCATGTGTTAGTCCTCCATCCTTGTAACGATCACCGATGGTGCTACCAGGAACCTGAACCACACAAAGCTCAGTGATGGAAATCTTTTATCCTTGCTTGCAGCTGAGGAGCCTGGAGCTCAGAAGGGTTTAAGGAACTGGGCTCACAAGTGATGCAACTGGAGTGTAACTCAGAGATGCTTCCACTCCAGATACCTAGAGGACCAGCCCCACGAGGTGGCATGCAGGCGAACTCAGCATATCTACACAGGCTGAGTGAGAGGATACTGTGGGGTGGGGTCAGGCCTGAAAGGCACATACTTCTACATAACTATGCCTGTTCTCTCCAACAGTCATCCCTGGATTGGTCGATATCAAAATCCAATTTAACCAGGATTAGCCTGGGGATGCTCAGAGCTATTCATTGAATTAGGAACGATTATAGCAGAGGGAGCCCCACGGTTCTTTATTAAGGTCTTTGCAGAAGCACTAAGTGATCTGCAGGAGATTAAAGTGCCAGTGGTGTTTTCTTAACATTTATAACCTATGCTGATGTCTGGGGAGTGTGTTTATTAGGAAAAATTCTGTGGCACACATCCCACCTCCTAATGGGGGCCTTTGAACTGGGCCAGAGCCCAAGCTGGCTTTGCCATCCTGACGAGCTTATTTGGGAAACTCTGCCAAGTGCTGCCAGGAAACCCACCTCTGGAGGTTAATGGACTTCCCATCCATGTGGGTTCCTGCATCCTTCCCTGCGTGATGGGCAGGCCACATCTCAAATCCACCACATCCATCACTTCAGGAATAAAGAGTACAAGCTGGTGGTTATTGATACTCTTAAAAATAATAATGATCACCTGCCAGCATGGCTCAGTGGTTGCACATTGACCTATGAACCAGGGGATCACAGTTAGATTCTTTGATTTCTGGACAGGGCATGTGCCCCATTGTGGGCCTGATCCCCAGTGTGGAGCGTGCATGAGGCAGCTGATCAATGATTCTCTGTCATCAATGGTGTTTATATATCTCTCTCCTTCTCCCTCCTGTCTCAAATACGTAAAAATATATTTTAAAAAATAATGGTAACGCCCCCTGTTTATGAGTTGGACTTCACAGTCCCAAAGCCTTTGATGCCATTACCCCACTCCAAATGATCCCCGACAGATGAAACTTTATTTTATGCATATGCAAGAAAGCCCAGAGACATGAAGTCAGCAGCCCTGTAGCTCAGTCTGAGCAAAACCAAGCTTATTTATTTACACCTCAGATATTTACATGAGAACTTACCATGTACTCTAAGTCAGCAGATTCCATTGGTGCAATTTTTTTCTGGTTCCTCCTTCCCCACAAGGGACATTTGAACCTCAGAAGATATTTTTAGTTGTTCCAGCTCAGGAGTGTAGCATCGGCACTATGGATGGAGGCCAGATGTTTCTGAGATCCTCCAGAGCACAGGACGGGCCCCATCAAAGAATCCATCAGCCAGCGGTGCCACCAGTTCTGTCCCTGAGACACTCTACTCCAAGGGGTAGGGTAGGGGAGGGGGGTTGGAGGGGAGAAAAACAGTAGACATGCCCACTCTCCTGGAGTTCACCCTTTGGTGGGAAGACAGACTCTGTATAGATTCACAGAAGCTTATGCCATGAAGGCAGGAAGGTGGAAAAAATCGGTGGGCTAGAAGAGCCAGTGGAGATGCTGATTCAGCTGCCCCAGGTCATGGGGCCAGAGGCGACCTCCAGTGGGGGATGTATGAGCAGAGACTGGCCTCTGACCTCATCTCCCAAACCTGCTTAGAGGAGCATTTCCAATTCAGCTGGGTCCCACTCAAGAGCCAAAATTGACTTCTAAAAGTCAAACACAGGTCAATCAAGAGTTCTTCCTTGAGCAATGAATTTTCATTAAGCCCTCACATGCAGCAGCCTTGGGGAAGGCACCTGGAAACCAGGGGGTCCCTGCTTTTCAGAAATACACATTCTACACCACTGGTCCCCTGAAAAAGTTTCTTAGCTTTTTCACATTATTTTATTTTTATCCTTAGAAAGTTCACTCCTTTCTTTGCCAAAGATTCAACAAGCTTCATAGGGAAGCTGCGATGGCTTAACCCCATGATCGGCAAACTTTGGCTCGCAAGCCACATGTAGCTCTTTGGCCCCTTGAGTGTGGCTCTTCCACAAAATACCACGGCCTGGGCAAGTCTATTTTGAAGAAGTGGCATTAGAAGAAATTTAAGTTTAAAAAATTTGGCTCTCAAAAGAAATTTCAATCGTACTGTTGATATTTGGCTTTGTTGATTAATAGGTTGGTTTACCGATCACTGGCTTAACCCATCTGTGGGATGTGTGGTGCTGGGCTCAGGGAACCTACAGAAATGCCCTGGTCCTTAGAAGGTGTTGATGCTTTGGGAGGCTGGGGGAGGGCTTCTCAGCCCAGCATCCTTGCATCCAGGTGCAGAGAGGCAGTCTGCATTATGAGCCTGGGCTGGTAAAGGGAAGACAGGCCGCCTGTACACTTTGGGAACTCATTAAAGTGGCCAGTGTGACAGATGGGAGCCTGGGGCAGTGCTGGCAGGAACAAACATTCTCCTTTCCTCTCTTGGACCTGCTTTGAGGCCAACCCCTTGGACAGCCTCGTGCTGCCTGATGTAGTTTGAAGTACACTCACTCCTTGATAATAGCAACTCACTGTACATCCACTGGAGGCTTGGTTTATAGGGGGCTAGTGGGTTTAATGGGGGCTTTAAAAAAGACGTCTGTGTCCTGGTTTAATAGTGGTTTTCAAAATATATGTCTGTGTCCTGACCTTCATAAACCCATGAATGTGACCTTATTTGGAAAAAGAGTCTTTGTAGATGTGATTAAGGATCTGGAGACGAGATCATTCTGGCCTTAGGGGAAGCTCTAAATCCAGTGACCACTCTCCTTTTAAGAAGAAAAAGGCAGAGGCAGAGTCATGTCTCAGACGCATGGAGGGAAGAAGGCCATATGACCTTGAAGACAGACATTGGTTGGAGAGATGCAGTCAGGAGACACCAGAAGTCGGGTGAGGCAAGGAAGGATTCCCTCCTGGAGCCCCTGGAGGGGCATGGCCCTATGGCAACCACTTTGTAGACTTTTAGCCCCACAACTTGAGAGAATAAACATCTGTTACTTTAAGCCAGCAGGTGTGTGGTCATTTTTTAGGAGACTAGCAGGAAGGTGTTAGTATGTTTTCCCTGAAAGGTCTCAGTAAAAGGGACAGAGAAAGCTCACACCCAGTATTCTCAATATGAGTCAGTAGAGCTCACTCCCACAGGTCTAACCCCGAGGCTGCATAGTGGCTGTTACCTTCCCATTTGGTCATCACTGCAGTCTAGTCCTTTGTGTTAAAGCGCACTGTATAACCAGACATGCTCAGTCTGAAAAAACATTTTTCCCTGTTTTTCTTTTCCAACCTCTGGATTCCAACATCCTTTCAAGTCCATTCACCCACAATGTCTGAAACCCTTTTACATGTTATCTTTAAAAATTACTATTAACATGCAGGTATTCCTACATAAAAAATGTTTGGGTATTTGTATATATGCGCAAGCTACAAAATGATTAATTGAGCGTTGTATGTTTTTATCAAAGGAAACAACACAAAGATTTCTCGAAAGTCCTGTTTGACTAAAGATGATTAATTTTAATTTTCACATGAGCGGCGTAATACTATTAATCATTTAATATGTTTAATCATAATCTCTGTAATTCCTAATTAGGTTTATTAAGCAGCAACATCCAGCAGTTATGCACAAATCCAAATCTAAGTTTCCTTCTTGCTAGGAGGCTATGGGAAAGAACTAGTTGCAATTGGCATTTGAACAGCAACTTCTAAGAGGAGGGGGAAAGTGGACAGGAAGTTTCAGTCTCAGCTGCTGCCTCTGCAAACTTAAGAGTACTAAGACCCTTGATCCCCCCCCCCCCCAAAAGTGAAAATCCCATGATTCAAGGACATGTGCACCTCGTAGACATGTAACACAAATCTCACTACCAAAGGAGAAAACACAGTTCCTGTTTCTGTTTAGGTATCAATATTTTTCTTCCATGATTACTTGAAGGTGGCGAGCTGGATCGTTCACTCCTTCATTCTTTGTTTATTCACACACTCATCTTCTATTCACCCCTTTAGTCAGTGAGTCAGCCACCCATTACACAGGCATTTGTCATATGTCTACCGTGGCTCATGTGCTGGTCACGTTACCCTTTTATGATCCTTTTGTGGCTCCTCATAGCTTGTAGGGTGAAGTGTATACTCTTATTCACAGGGTCACCCATGATCCAGCCCCTACCTGCCTTTGCAGTGTCCTCTCCTGTGCCTCCGTCATACTCGCCTCCTCTGGCCAGGGCCAGTGAGGTCCACATGTACCGTACTTCCTGATCTCTGTGTCTTTGCATAAGCTTTGCTGCCTGCTGCCACAGTGCCAGTCCTCTTCACCTCTTCTCTTAGACATCCCCCACTTCAGATTTAACCTGCAGAACTGGTCAGCCTTGCGGAACCTCCAATAGTACTGTGTGCCCCGGATTTAAGTTTACTCAGCCTCCTGGGACTCACTCTCATCCCAGCACTTAACAGTGATATTACAACTGATTCTTTTTAACTCTTTGTCTAGTGCTAAAATGGGAACTGAATTTTAAGACCAACTTCCATGTCTAATATATAGTAGTTGCTCAGTAAATAGGTGTTTCATAAGCAAATGAGGACCTTTCTTCTTTGTTTTCTGACAGGGTCTCTTTATATTTCTCATTGGACATTTTTAAAATCACCGTTCTTAAAAATGCATTAGATTTTATTTATTGACTGTACACCATGAGCCAAGAACTCTTGCCAAGCAGGCATAGGTTATTGTGTTCATTCTTCACGGAGCCATTTAAGGTATGCGGTATTATTACTGTTCATTTTCCACAAGAATACTGTCACCATCCTTCTTCTTACTCACTCCAAAAGCATATGTAAAACTGTTGTTGCCATCATATTATTGCACTTGGGAGTGGAAAAAGTCATCTAGTAGGGAGCTTTGGATAGGAGACCAGCTGGCAAAGTAGTGTGCCAGTCACCAGGCAGTCTTGACTTCAAACTGCAACTCAGGATGTATAGGATGGAGAATAATGAAATAATAAATGAACTCTGCCAGTTAATACAAGAGTTGACAAGAAAGCCACTAATTATGCTCACGTTATTTTGGCATATATCTATTTCACTTTGTAAAAGTTGTCTTCATTATTTTACAGCTGGCTGCCTGCATTGATAGGTTTTTTTCCTCAATTATACGCCACTAAATTGTGTATATGAGCTTCCATGTAGGTTTTTCCATCTTGGCCTCAGAGAAGCAGGTATCTGATATGGATAGCATCTACTGCCACCTGCAGGCAGTATGTGCTAATTGCAGGGAAAGTATCTAAAAATGAAGCATTTCTGAAATGTTGAAACTGTAGGAACTCAGAATATGGGCATGGCTACAATGATACCAAATGTTACTGAGACTTTTATCCTAGTTCCTTTTATATAAAGGTGTCATTGTATTAGCATGTGATATAGATGACGCTTTCATTTGGGAGGGATGAAATGGGAGGCAGATGAGTTACGCTAATAATGTGACATTGTCCACACCAACTTACTGCAACAGAAAGTTCTGCAGTAATGGAGAGGTTCTTCTGTATCTGCTTGCCCAATATGGATGCCACTAGCTACATGTGGTGACTGAGCACTTGAAATGTGGCTAGTGTGAATGAGGAGCTGAATTTTATATTGTATTTAATTTGTTTACATTTAGTTATTGTATGGGATAAACTATAATGGACAGCACTAGCCTGCACAATCAAGAAACCAAAGTTCAGCTCTGGCCAGCTAGGCTTAGTGGATGGAGCATTGGCCTGTGGATTGAGGGGTTCCGGGTTTGATTCCAGTCAAGGGCCCATGCCCAGGTTGCAGGCTCGATTCCCAGTAGGGGGCATGCAGGAGGCAACCAATCAATGGTTCTCCTTTCATCATTGATGCTTCTATCTCTCCTTCTCCTCTCTGAAATCAATAAAAATATATTGTAAAAAAGAAACCAAAGTTCAGCCCTGACCAGTTTGGCTCAGTGGATAAAGCATTGGCCTGCAGACTGAAAGGTCCCAGGTTCCATTCCAGTCAAGGGCATGTACCTTGGTTATGGGTACATCCCCAGTAGGGGGTGTGCAGGAGGCAGCTGATTGATGTTTCTCTCTCATCAATGTTTCTAACTCTCTATCCCTCTCCCTTCCTCTCTGTAAAAAAATCAATAAAATATATATTTTTTAAAAGTTCAAACCATAAAATAAAATAACTTAAGTCAATCAGATAGCTATTTGGACTGCAGAATACCAAACAGCCTTTTCAAATGTTTTAGTATGTATACTAATATTTTATCTGCACAACCTCAACAATTATATAAGGTGTATCCTAAGATTTCAACAGGCTTGAGTAAGGGACTCACCTTCCCCTACCTTTGTGAGTCCTATTCCGTCGTCATGACATTTTTCTCTGACTGCCTTTTAGAATTCTCCACCCAGCCCCCGGCATCAGCTAGTCCATTCCTTTGCTATATTTTCTTCTGAGTACTTTTCTCCTTTTGTCAGCTCCATATTTATTTATTTATTTTTGTTGTTAATACTCACCCACGGATATTTTTCCCATTGATTTTTAGAGAGAGTACAAAGGAGAGACACACAGAGAGAAACATTGATGTGAAAAAGCCATATTGATTGGTTGCCTCTCCCACACACCTGGACCAGGGTCAAGGATCCAGCCTGCAACTGAGATACTTACCCCTGGTGGAAATGAACCCTTAACTCTTCAGTCCTTGATCCAATACGCTATCCACTGAGCCAAACCAGCTCTGGCTCCTATTGAGTAATGCGGCAGTCTCCCCCTGCCCTGAGGACAGGGGTTTTTGCTTTGGTCACTGCTAAACCCCACCTCCAGGTTCATGATAAGCACTCAGAGTTCAGTCAACTTTTGTTGCATGAATGGAAACCACTCCGCATTTCCTTCCTGCCTTTATTTCTTTGCTCTGGCATTTTCCTTCCATGTAAGGGATGCAAAAGCATTCTGGGAAAGAGCATTGGCGTCCACTCAGAGCCTCTTTGCTTTGCTCTCATTCTTTTAGCAGACAGATGACGCAGCGCCAACGGATGGCCAGCCCCAGACACAACCTTCTGAAAATACAGAAAACAAGTCCCAACCCAAGCGCCTGCACGTCTCCAACATCCCCTTCCGCTTTCGCGATCCGGATCTCCGACAAATGTTTGGCGTAAGTACTACCTTTCTCCCCTGCAGGGCCTGCTCTGGGCCAGAGGCCTGCCCTCCATGTAAGTTCTTGCTATTTATAATACGAGGTGAGACGTCTAAAAGGGAGGATTTTAGGTTCTATTTTTGTGGGTGTATGGTGGTTAGGCCCTTCCTATGATTTTAGTATAAATTTCTTTGCCTGTGTCCACCATGTTTCCATTTTGTCAAATGGTTTCTAATTAGTAACTGAAATATCACGTGGAAAATTAACTCTCAGATAATACTCTGCTGAAACAAGCCCATTGGTGATCCCGAATTGAGGGGCCCAGACCCCATGTCATGGCTAAAATAAACATCATGTTTCATCTGGGTTCTTCTCTGGAAGGCAGTTGCCAGATTGTCAGGATGCATTCAAGCACACCTTACCCTTTCCCAGGCACTGTGCATTTAGAGGTCTGATGCAGCTGTAGAGAAGAATTAGTTCTAAAACTTCATTAAAATAAAAAAGAAAAAAAACAGAACAAAAGCAAGAGATTTCTCAGCCTGACTTACATCCTGCAGTGTATACACTCCTGGAACCCGTGCAGAGGTTCCTATTGTGGTGATGTATCCGCCAATGACAGCGTGGCCCCCTACCACCATGGTGAAATGCAGAGACAGAAGTCACACCCACTCAGAAAAAAGAAATGATAGGGTTGCTTCCTCAAGGGCATCATGACCTGGACAGTATTTCTGCACAATATCTGCTTTGTCCACTTTGGGGATGGATGAGCTTGGCATTTCCTTGGGCTCAGTTTTGCCAAAGGGCAAAGCTGCCATCGGTTTGGATACTATTCATGTTTGCAAACGTAGTGGGTCTATTTATCTGTGACATCCCAGTGTTGGTGGGAAGTATCTGTGGATTCAGTGAACAGAACGACATTCTTAACGTTTGACTGAGAGCAAAGGTTGGCTGCCTGGGGATTCTTCTTCTAGGGTTTTTTTGGATGCACACAAATATGACAAAAGGAATAAGAAATAGCCCAACTCGAATGCCTAGTTCTGGGCAAAGTAGCTTTCATTGCCCATGCAAGAAGGGAGCTCTGGCTCATGGCCCTGCGACTGCGAGGTTCACATGAACCTTTTATTCCTTGAACATGCACGATGTTTATCAAGTGTGCATCTGACACAGAAACGGACCAGGCATCCTAACATTGAAGACACCCAGACTTGAAACCTGACATTTCAGAGGAAAAGGTCAGCTCCTGCACTTTCATCTCTCTCATTTGGTAATAACCTTGAGTTGAGCCCTCTCTAACTGTTGCAGTGTAGAGATACCCTCGGGCACTTTCGGGTCAAAGATGACTTTGAAAAGTGCAGAGCATTCAAAGTGAAAATGGAGGTTAAGTGTGTAAAGCAGCCAGGCCAGGTCTGAGTGACGGGAAGCCAGAGGCATCAGATTCCTCTTGCCACAGCAGGTGAGGAAGACATTTTTCGCATCAGCCCATCTTTGCTCATCAGGTGTCCCTGGGATGTTGGCTTTAACTCGGCCTTCTGGATCCACATCTGGTGCTCCCACATGGGGTCGCTCATTGCAGCACACCTCAGTTCCCACCCCCGAGGGTGCTCTTCACTCCCTGGTGGTCTGGGTTATCGTGAAAGTTCCTGGAGAGGACACTGCTGAGTTGGAGAGGCATTCACAATACCCACAGCTAGAACTCCATAAAAAGGGATCCTGTGTGTGTGAATATATGAAACTCTTACTCCTACAGGGGTAGTAGGGCAGGTGGCATGGAGCAAAGTCTTGGTGTATTCATTTATTAACTTATAAGCCAAAAGATCCTTTGTACTACCAGTTGTCAAACCTGATGGAAATTGACTGGTTTCATAGCCACTTTTTGTAAAAGTCAAAATTGTCAAGCAACTATGATAGATACACTTAGAAAACACAGCATACATTCAGTGATATTAAAATGTATTTTGTTATAAACAGCATCTGTGTCCATTTAGAAAAGTAGGCAGAATTTTTGTGATGGGTTTCATCCATAAAAAATTATTGAGTACATGTGGATTCTGGGACTCTGCTGTAAATCTGAGGCCTCCTTGTTTTATAACCATCATTCTGAAGAAATGGAATTTTAACACTAAAAAACAGCAACAACAACAGTAAAAACGCCTATCTGTCCTAGCCAAATGCTGGGGTTGGCAAACCTATTCTGGTTATCTGATACATTTAGTGGCATGAATCCCTTCGTAAGACATCTGTAAACATTCTGATTGGCTTCCCAATTTTAACCCTTGTTTGGTAGTTTCCAGGTCACATGGACATGAGATATCTTCTCTCCTTTTGGTGGAATATTCTGCCTTTGTGCCTTGGGCAGGAGCTACAGTACCTGTGGTGATGGGGAAAACTCTCGCAAGGCTCCTGAGCCTTTTCCTTTGTCTCTTTTCCTCAACGTGCCCAGGGAGTTTCAAACTTAAAACAAAGACAAAACTCACAACAAGGCAAAAAAAAAAAAAAAAGCAGCTTCCTTTCTCAAACTGCCGAAAACCTGGCAATGTTCATGACAATTTCCTAATTCAGTCTTGAAGTTTGCATCCTCTGTGGGGTTAATGGTTACCACAAGTGCTGCGCATTTTGTCATTATTTTTAATTGGTGGCTCCAGTGCCTCCTTATTGCCATTCTGGTTATCTTTTCTTCCACATGCACTTCATATTCTGCACTTTCTCCTCTTTTGGAGGCATGGGTTTCTGTGTTTGTCATGAACTCTTCTAGCTCATTATAGATTTCCTGTTCTATTTGAGATGGAGTATTCCTGGGCCTACCTGCTATGTGGCCACATTATCCAAAGTAGAAGTCTTTTTAGAGCACCAAAATAGGTATGAGTGAATGGCTTGAATATGTGATCAAAACTTTGATTCTGAATGTTTCACTGGAAGGAATGTTGGTCCTGGCCTGGCTCCATTCTTCTTGAGCTCTGTCCTCGTGTCAGACATCATTCATGAGCCGGTACTTCCTTTACATTGAGTTCTTGAAGATCCCATTAAAGGAATGTGTGGATTTCTACAGATTAATTATAATATCTTGCTCCTGAATAGTAAACTTAATTTAACCTAATATTCAAATGTTAAGCATTTCTGGGTTTGGGAAGAGAAAAGTGGTTATAATCTATCCAGATCATGGATACAACTCATTCCATTGTAAAATTATTTTCAGAAACAGCTGCTCAGTGAGTTCAGGTTTAATATTTGCACGGGACCCTTGATGTTACAGCCTTGCTTTTGTTATCAAAACACAGACTTACTTGGGCATGCACACCATCTATGGAAGTCTCTCTCTAGGTGAGCAAAAAAGCAGATCCCATGACTTTCAGAGCATGCAAAAGAAGCTTTCATGATCAGCTCTGCAGTAATAACATAGAGTGAAAGAGCTGCACTTCCAGTGTTAACAGGAATTCTATCCTCCATGATATAATAAGTAGTGAAGCTGATTTCTTGGACATGGCATGGTACCTCCTGAATCTGCATTCTAAGCATGAAGCTGACCCCAAGAAAACTCAGAGGACACCTTTTCTTAGCCTCTCTATACATTCTTTGAACTAACCTTTACTTTCATGTTTCATGCTATATTCATTGACCATCTTGCACAGTTTTTCAGAGAAATATTATTTGATCTGAGAATGTCTACAAATGCCTGTGACAGATTTGCCCATGTGCATGCCTATAAGCGCCTGGATTTCCTTCTGGATGCAGCCATCCAGACACCTTGTGTGGATTCTGAGACGTTGTTGAATGCCACCCAACATTGGTGTTGAGCAAACAAATGCTAGTTATGTCTGCGAATGAGTCGTGTCTGTTTAAACTGAAAATGTGCCAGCTGTGTTTACATCATTAGTACCAACTTCCCAATTAAACTGTTGATACTATAAATATAGTACACAACTGTCTCAGCCGTGGGGCTGACATCAGCATTCTTCTCAAGGCTCGTTTCCTTGGCTTTGAGAATCATCAGCCCAAGGGTAGCAGCCAAAGAGGCAAACATTTTGGGGCATATGGTCTCATCGTTTTATTTGGGGAAAGACACATTCTAAGAGCACTTCGTCTTTGGTTCTTTCTCCAAGAGATCTTATTTTAAGGAAGTGTTTTTGTGTTGACTGCTGAGAGAATGTTCCGTAGGTGACCTTTGCTTCATAGTTTGGGAAGAAGTTCTTTTCAAGCTTCCCTGTCCATCAGTGTGAGTGCTTTCGGGCACTTATGTCCGAAATACATAAAATAGCATCTGTGTGTACTGACTTTTCTAAGTTTATATCAAAGTTACTGCTTCTGAGGCGATGACCCAGCTGGAGGATTGCTTAACTATGAGATTAAATTCACCTTTCAATGACAAACCCTTCCCTGCCAAATCTGAACGTTTTCTTTTTCTGTTTTTAGTGATTTTCTTTGCCCAAATCTAGGGCACTCGGAATGCTCTGTAGAAGAGTATTCTCTTGACCGAAAGACTGAGCATCCAGAAATGGCAGGATGAGTTAGCTGCATGCTTTTTGGTGTTTCCATTTTACGGGCATACCTCATTTATTGCACTTCACTGCATTGTGCTTTGCAGATAGGGCATTGTTTTTACAAATTGAGGACCAGACCCTCCACCAGCAAAGTGATTACAACTTGCAAAAAGCTCAGATGATAGCATGTTTTAGCCAATAAAGTATTTTTAATTAAGATATGTACATTTCTTAGATATAAAACACTATTGCACACTTAATAGGCTACAGTATAGCATAAACATAACTTTTATAGCACTGAGAAACACAAAAGATTTCTGTGACTTGTGTTAATTCTATATTTGCTTTATTGCAAGCTGTACATGTTAGCATACTTCCATCTCCTCTCTTAGTTGAGGCTCGTCTTTTTGATGTCTTTCTGTCCTTTTATCCTTTGGGAAGTAGAGAAGCACTTGTGTTCAACAAGAAAAAGTCTATTCTATGATGTCCTTCCTGAGTACATATTCTGAGCAATGGGAATATTTCAAAGACACAGGATAACATAGCTTTTGGGTTTCTTTTTATCATAGTAAGAACTATTTTCATTTCAAGGTTTTGAACTATTTATATTTATACTAGAGGCCCAGTGCATGAAATTCATTGGCGGGGGGGAGGGTCCCTCAACCCAACTTGCATCCTCTCCTATCCTGGAGCCCTTAGGGGATGTCATGCTGACAGCTTAGTCTGTTGTCTGGTCTCCCTCTGCAGGAGGGCCTACTGGGCTAATCAGGGGAAGGTGCCACTGCCAGCCACTGCAGCCACCAAGGTGTTTTCATCAACACAGACTCCAGTCCCTTCACCATGAAAAAAAAATGACAACTTTCTTTAGGCATTTTCAAGATGTCTGTTTCATAGGATATGACATTTCTTTCTTTCTTTCTTTTTTATCCTCACCTGGGGATATTTTTCCATTGATTTTTAGAGAGTGTGGAAGAGAGAGGGAAAGACAGAGAGAAACATCAATGTGAGAGGGACACTTCGATTGGTTGCCTCCTACATGATCCCTGATCTGGGCCCCAGCCAGGGAAGAGCCTGCAACCTAGGTATATGCCCTTGAGCAGAACTGAACCTAGACCCTGCCGTCAGCAGGCTGAGGCTCTATACACTGAACCAAACTGGCTAGGACAGGATATGACATTTCTTAGCCCCTCCAGCAGCAGACCTTTGTTTTTTCCTCAAGGAATGAGGTAGAAAAACCCTAGATCACCTTCTTGGACTCTTATTACTCAAGTTACCAAGAATACTTGGTGAGAGTGGCCTATGGGGAGCTTAGCCAATGAGCAGTCAGAAAAGGTGCTTCCTCTGCAGCTCATGCGCAGAGGCAGGACTGCCGGCACGCACAGCTGGCAAGCCTTGTTCTCTGTGGGCCTGGGCCATCCATGGCTTGCCTCACCATGCACACAATGCCCTCCTGTCCACCTATGCATACACCCTCCTCCTGAGCAGTTGTGATGTTATGGTGTCTCAGCTAATTTGCAAATTACCTCTTTTTAGATAGATAGATAGATAGATAGATAGATAGATAGATGAGGAGTAGCCTAGAGTATGCATATGTTTTTCTGTCCTTCCAAGTAAGGTAGGATAGTTTGTATGTTTCAGTGGATAGCTTCTGCATGTTCCTTTTTTTTTTCTTGAATGTTAGTAGGACCCTCTTGACACTTGCCCTCAGGGCCTCCCAGCATCCTCTGATGGATGCTCCAGGTCAGGCAGGTTGTCCTCAGTAATCTGTGTTCAGATTGTTCCTTCCCTGCCTTACTCCTTCCTTTGAACCACTCTGACCTTTGCTGCATAGAGGTTGCTTCATGCTTTCCACCTAGGGGAGAGACAGAATGCAGAGTCTCCTATGGCAGTAAATAACGCAATAAAAATTGAAGCTGCAGAAGCAAATGGAACAATAAATAGGAAAGCTCAAAATAAAGGAAAAAGAGATAGAAACATGACTTTATGGTATCCTGTTTATTTTTTAATATCATGAACATTTGCTCTCCTTCTGCATGAGGGTAAATTTTCCGTCTTCTTTTTCCCTGGGCCACGTTGCCTACTTGTATGCCACCCTCTCCCACCTGCTCTCAAAAGTCACCCACTCGACTTCATGTGAGTGAAGAAAACTGACAGGATTCCAAGGTCAAGGAAAGGGATTTTGGATTATCAGATGCTTCTGGTATCAGGGTGCACATTCCTTTTTCTCTTCAAAGTGTGAATCAAGAATTGCTTGACATCTTTCTCATGAAGACTGCCAGATTTAGCAAATAAAAGAAAATACAAGATATGCTAGTTGAATTTGAAGTTAGATAGCAAATATTGCATTAAGAATAAGTATATCCCCAGTATTATTATTTTCAGGGCATGATTATTCTTGAAGATTTGAAATTTAAATCTACATAGGCATCTCTATTATGCACGACTGTCTAATTTATTTGTCATCTGAAGTTGTGTTCCTAGACTTGAATACATGGAATTGCCTTCACTTTTTATAGAGCATATTCATGCTAATTTTCTAAAATATGTTTGTTTATTTAACAACACTGAGAATCATCTGGAGAGAAATACATTTCAGCCCGAGGTCTAATCACAACTGTGCTGGCGTGTGGATTCTGACGGGCGTCCAGATAGTGGATCTTGCTTTTATCCATTTGTACTTTAGTTGTCTTACATGGCCTGGCTGTTTTATGGGAGCTTGTGACCAAAATCCTCAACCTCATATTCTATTTGGACATTTTACTATCCAAATCCCACTTCATCAGTGTTTTTCTCCAGTGATTAGTGGAGTGGCCTAGAAGGGTCGGCAGATACATTAGCCTGCTTAATCTTTGCTGCTCAGTGCCTGGGAAAGCAATCTTGCACACATAAAGAAAAGAAAATAGAAATAATCTCTTGATTATCTATTTTGTACCAGGCCCCTACTGTGCTCTCTCACTCTGTGGGGTATGGCATAACATGGAAATAACATGTGTGGTTGTTTTTTTCTCTGGTTCAAGGGCACTGTTTAATGACAGCACAAAATAAAATGTAATATCCATGTATATTAAAAGAGAACAGACGATTCTGACTTGGGGTACCATTACCAATGTACATAATATGATTTCCTTCATTTTTCTTATTGCTTATAAAATATTTCTATTTCTTTGCAGCAATTTGGTAAAATCTTAGATGTTGAAATTATTTTTAATGAGCGAGGCTCCAAGGTAAGCAACTTAATTCACTTTAGAATCATTTAGCTTATTGTAAAATACTTGTTATGAATAATGGGAAACAACTGCACTGTTTTAATCAGCACGTGGTGAAAATACCCTTCAGGGGGCATTTCCTTAGAGACCACTTCTGGTTTCCAAAATTGTGGGAAATGCATTGGGTTCAGTTTTAAATATAGAAGGGGGTCATTTAGAACTGCTGTTTTAGATCTACCTATCTATTTATAGATCAAGTTTCCAGAGGAAAATTACCAATGCTTAAAAAAATAATGTTGTTGCTACATTTTTTGTTTTTCAGTGATAATTATGTTCTTTATATTAAAAAGTGAGTTGATAGTCTCATGAGCAGGTAAATATGTAATTATTCTGTATTAATAAAGTGCAGTTATTTTCCTGGGTTGTAGGGGACAAAAAGTCGTATACACCAACCTTTTGAATCTAGCTTTCTTCATTAGTGTGTTTACCAGTTCACATTTTGCAATTTGCCACTGCTATGATTTTGTTTTTTCTAGGAAACTAAATTTTAAGTTGATTTTCCTAGAACACACAATATCCATCGTTATCTAAGTAGACTCTAGCACTTTCAAAGTGGAAATATGTTGGGATAGAAGAGTAAAGGCCAAACTCTTCCAAAGCATCCTCTGTTCAGCCATCACCTACATGTGGTCCCCCAGCCACCCAGCACCTCAGCATCACCTGGGAACTTACAAGAAATGCAAATTCTCAGGCTCCAAACTCAATCTAGTGAGTCAGAAACTGAATGCAGAGCACAGCCATCTGTGCTTTAACAAACCTTCCAGGCCTATTATTAAAGTCACAAACACCGAGTGTTCTTGTTTTAGGCAAATGCCAATGCTTCCTCTGAACGCACAATGCCCTCTGCCCACTGGTGTTTTGTGGGTGCAAAAGTGTCCTCCTTCTACCTGCACCCACGGAGCTCAGCAACTCCGTCAGCTTCTCCTGCAGGGAAACAGTGCCCTCAGCATAGTAGCAGAGACTGAGGGGTAATGGGAAGATGCTATAGGAGCTGTACATTGACCTCAGCAGCCGCACAGGAAACACTTGCAATAACTGAGCTGTTTCCAGAGAAACCACCCACAGGGCCTCAGGGAGCATAAGCTCCCTTCTCCTCCCCTCCTCTGACTGTGCAAGTGGGTATTAAACAGAACTTGCTTACAATTGACAATAGCTAAGTATCTAAAGAGCCCAAGTGCCCATCAGTAGGTGGGTGGATAAAAAAGCTGTGTACATTTATACACATGGACTACCATACAGCAGTGAAAAAGAAGGATCTCTTACCCCTTGAGACAGCATGGAGGGACCTGGAGAGTATTATGCTAAGTGAAATAAGCCAGTCAGAGAAAGACAAGTATCACATGATCTCACTCATATGTGGAGTCTAATGAATAAAATAAACTGATGTACAAAATAGATCTGGAGGTAGAATCATACAACAGACTGTGTAATCTCAGAGGGAAGGCAGGGGAAGGTGGGTGGGTGGGAGGAGATCAACCAAAGAATTTGAATGCATATATACATAACACATGGACACAGACAATGGAGTGGTGAAGGTTTGGTGTGGGGTGAGGGGGCAGGCCAGTAGGAGTCAAGGTGGGGAGGGAGCATATGTAATACTTTCAACAATAAAGATTTAATTTTTAAAGAAGTCATATTAAAAGAAAAAAAATAGAAAAAGTGCTCACCAGGTATAGAGAGATACAGATTTTAACCTCATCACTCCCTTACACAGGCAATTTGGGATAAGTTAGTATGCAGGGAGAGCTACCCAGAGAAACAGGTTTATCTAAGACAGCAACAACAGCCTCTTGGGAACAGGAAATACATCTTCCCAACCAAGTGAACATTTGAATTCATCAACCCCTCACTGCTGAGTGGATTTAGTGTTAACTGAATAGGATAATGCCAATGGCATTGAGGGAAGAAAATTCCAGTGTCCTCTTCTCCGCAGCCAAAATGATATTTTGAGTTGCCAGATGAGTCAGAAACATCAATCCATTAGAGTCTCTATAATGTTCTGCTAGTTCAGAGACCTTGCCACTCTATTATTTCAGAGCTTTTGTCGTCATTGAGTTTGACCTCTAGGCTCAGGGACTGAGAAGTTAGCTCTCTTTCTGCTTCTCGTATGGAAGCCAGCACAGGGCCTACATCTACCCCTGCAAAGAGAAATGAGCCCAATCTCATCCTTTTCACTTAAGTTTGAGGTATTCTGGGCAAAGCTACAGGAGAGGATTTGAAGTGTTGGCCAATTTCCTTCTCATCTAAGCCTGTAGCTCCACTATTTTTAAAGGTGTGTTTTTAAAATACTTTTTGTTTAATTTATACTTTGTTTGGTAACTTTTGCAAGTGGGAGAAAGCTATTTAATTCCTTTCCAGAGCTGTTTTGGGACATTAGAAGAATATCATTTGCTATTTTGAAAGTACAGTGGCAGTGCTATTTTTAAGACTCTTGGTCATCCCCATGATTAGCCTGTCTCTGGGACTTTTCGAATAAGACCACTTAAGTGTGCCTCCTCCAGACACTGAATTGTGAAGCTGGTGTGTGTGTGTGTGTGTGTGTGTGTGTGTGTGTGTGTGTGAGTGTGTTTAAGTTGGGAACATCAAAAGTCGCTCCTCTCCCCTGTGGGTCTGCTCCCTCTCAAAGAACAGGTCTGATCTGACGGGTGTCAGGGCTGACTGTTTAGATATGGCTGAGAGTCATGGAGAAAGTCCATTTGGGATCTGCTAAACAGGGACACAGCTCACACAGGGATATTTTTCCTACTTGACATCATCCTTTACAGGGAAAGGGCCTATTTAGAGGAACATTTCCATATTAATGGCTTAAAAACCTGAACTACTATTAAGATCTCATTTTCATCATTGGGTGCTGTAGGTGCAGCCAGCAAGTGGGTGGACCCTAAGAGCTGGGAGCTCACCTTCTGGCTGCTCCCCAAGGCAAGTCACTCAGTGCTCAGAGGGTATGGCTGTGTGTTCTGTGGGTGTGTGTGTGTGTGTGTGTGTGTGTGTGTGTGTGTGTGTGTGTGTGTGTGTGTAGATACCTACACGAGGAGTATCTGTGTTATCCAGGAATGTGTAACATGCATAATGCATTCATCTATGAATAGGAAGTGTACAAGGTAACCACATTAAAAAAAAGCCTATGCCAAACTTTATAAACAGAAACTAGATAGCATTTAGGAGTGAGAGGTGCTGTAATTCATTTTTCCTCTTAGGGGATTTAAAAACATTATTTGGCTCTGAGATGTTTTATTTGAAGATACAGACAAATATAACTACTTTTTAATATACCTAGGAAATATACAGGCTGGCCTTTGGCTCCATAGACATATGTAAGTATGGGTTACATTCCAGGTACCAGATGGGCTGATCAACCATGAGCTAGACAGGAGTGCTTCCCATCCCCCTCAGACTCCTGAGCAGCAGAAAAGATGGGCCCTGAGACAAGCCTCTGCAATAGAGGATGCTGTGCTCTGTGATGAGTGAGAGGCTGCTGAGAGCCCACGCGGGCAGGCCAGTGTTGTTAGAAGGTGGGAGGCTTCTGGGAAGAAGGGACATATAAGCTGAAGGAGAAAGATGGATAAGAGTTCCCCAGGGAAGGGGAGGAGGGAAGATGTCTGAGGAGAAAGAGCTGCATGGACAAAGGTCAAAGAGAAACAAGCTCTTAACTCCACAGGAAAATGACCCTTCAGACCCTATCAGTGGCTCCCTCTTACAGACAGCAGTTTTCTGCACCAGAAACTAGAGGAGGTGGATTTTCCTGTCAGATGGAAAGTCAGTATGCTCATCCATCCTTCAGAGTTTTTGTGTGAGATATGAAATGTATTTGCATTCATGCAAAAAAGGAAGTTAGCACCTAAATGTATGCTACAAGACCAAGTAGAAAAAATAACTGAGGTAGAGGGAAATTCACGATTCACCAAAAGCTTTAAAGATAACCAAGCCATGCCAGTCTAGTGGTCGCTCTTAGATTCACATTATCTGGCCTGTGGATAATGCCTTGCCATCCTGGGGCACATGTCACAGATCCTCCTCTCCAGCAGCATGATGCCTTCTTCATCTTCATCTTTTCTTTTGATTTCAGAGAGGAAGGGAGAGGGAGAGAGATATACATCAATGATGAGAGAGAATCATCCATCGGCTGCCTCCTGCACACCCCCTATGGGGACTGAGTCCAGCACCCAGGCATGTGACTTTGACCAGAATCGAACCCAGGACCCTTCAGTCTGCAGGTCAATGCTCTATCCACTAAGCCAAACTGGCTAGGGCTGTATTCTCCATCTTTAAGGGGCTACCCATCAGCATTACACTCAGTTCCTATGCTCACCAAGCCAGGTCTAGAATGTTCTTCTTTTGTTCCCTGTTTTAAGACTGAGATAAAATATTCAAATTATTTTTTTTTAAGAACAGCAAGTTGCTGGTTGCTTGAGATAGAATTCTGACAATGAGGCAGGTCAAAAGAAACCACCTCAGCACCAGCTGGCAGCATTGCCTGGTACCTCTGCATGTCCTGGAAATGGCCGGGGGACAGTCTCTCTGGTTATAGTGTACTTCCCCAGAAGAAAATTCTGGCAGACATCTGACGCAGGAAGTCTTATCACTCCTTGTCTGGGTGGGCTAAATGAAGGTCCAATGGAACAGGAAGAAAAGTCCCTTGGGCATTTGGAGGATTGCTTTTGGAGCAAGCTATTCATGAACCCACATGAACCCAACTTCACACAATTTTGAACTCGTCAGCTTGAATAGAGAAGTATTGAGAAGCTTGGAGAGAGAGAAGTTTAACAGAAATTAAGAGTACTGCTACTAATAATAAAGTACTATCCTTACTTCAATAGTAGGGAGTCTTCCTCCCAACTTTCCTTGGGATTCAAAATATATTTACATCTTCATCTTTATTCCTCTTTGGCATACATAATGCAGATTTGAGGCCAGGATGGTTTTCCTTGGGTTCAGACTAGATTCATGACAATTTGGTTCCTTGGGTGATGTTAGACAAGAAGGTTGAATGTTCAGGTTCACCTACATTCTTCCCAGCATTGTGGTGATAATGGCTGCTAGTTCCCATAGACAGCAATGATGCCACCAATCCCTCCATCTGTTACTGGAACTATGGAATTTTCCTTCCTTGCCTAGTGAGAGAATTGCCCCTGATACAGCCAGAATCCTGGTTGTTCCTTAATACTGTACCATAAATGTATGACATGGCTATGGATGCTAGGGAATTTGGATTATAAGTGAGGATGAGAACATTACAATATGATTTTGTCTTATCTAACATCCAAATATTGTGTCAGATAGATATTCACCTTAAAAACTCAACCCACTCCATAGGTTTGCACTATAGACATTGGTGGTACAATATTCTACTTCATATAAAGAACTGAAGCCTTTTTTTGATGGTGCTTGGTGCTGAAAGACCATGGGAACCCAAAGGCTGGACCACATAGCAGCTTTTTTGACAGATTCCTGGGCTCCTCTTGGGGATTCTGATCTGGTAGATATATGGCAGGGCTTGGCACCTAAGTGTTTAATATGCTCCCAGTTCCTTCTGATGTGCAATTAAGTTTGGACCCACAGCCATCAAAGAGAGCAAACCTCCCTATATTATATTGTTTGCTCATCAAAGAGCTATTATTATTCAGTTTGCACGTTTATCTGAGTACCAAACATAGGCATACGATCTAAATAGAGCCCTTCTCTTATGGAGCATATAATCTTATATCAATTACTTCAGACCTACATTTTTTGTTATGTTTTTGTTAATCCTTACCCAAGGATATTTTCTCCATTGATTTTCAGAGAGAGTGGAAGGGGAGGGAGGGAATAGAGAGAAATATCAATGTGGAGACAATCAATTGGCTGCCTCATGCACACACCCTGACAGGGGCCAGAAATCAAGCTTGCGACTGAGGTACATGCCCTTGACCAGAATCAAACCCATGACCCTTCAGTCTGAGGGCTGATGCTCTAACCACTGAGTACCACACTTGGACAAACATTTCAGACCTATCTTAATCACAGATCCTCACCATGGGAATGTTATGAAAGGTAATTCGCCCACCTCCCAAATTAAAGAAATTTACTTTTTCACTCTACAATCCTGCCAAAGAGGCACGTCCTCTAGTTTGAATCCATTCACAGCTGGTGTCCTCTACAGATGAGCTCACTTTAACACTGGAGAGTCCTCTGTTAGGCAGAACACAGGACACCCTTCCCAAATGCCCTGAGCTTTGGAGAATGCTCTAGCAACCTCGTCAGTGACTGGGAGTTAACACTAGTTGGTTATGAATACCTTTTACTTATAATCACTGTCTATTTTATTTTTCGTAAAATAGAATATCTTCCTGCCCCAACTAAGCTTAAAGCCAGCATTTACCTTTACGCATAGTTGAAATCTCCCCACACATGGCATTATTTAACCCAGTTTACACTGTAAAAAACAGAACGAGCTGGGCAAATTGACACTGGCAGTGTTTCAAAAGGTTGGTGTATATATCTGAACAAGTTGTACACTTATTTTTAGGGGTTTTAAAAATAATGTGTCATATTTTCTGTACTCTTCTTAGGAACAGTGTCAGTGAAGAAAAAAAAAGATGGCTTTTGACAATGTAACGTTTAGTGGGGTTGTTTTTTGAGGCTGAAAAATTAACACAAAATTTGCCAGTGGTGAAGTGAAGGGTGTATGTCATCTACCAGTGGAAGAGGAAATGCCCAGTGTTATCTTAGATAACATCCTATTAACAAAGCCACTTTATTGTCTACCTATCAATATGACAAATGAAAAACCAACATAATGTTTTAGAATCTTATCATATGTTGATTCATTTCCCTTTTTGGTTAATAAAGTAGTCTGGGAAGCTGACAAATATCCAAGCATGTATATCGTTTTTGGTGATGGGAGGGGGAAATATTAATACAAAAGACTCACTTGAACTGTTTGCATTATTGATCAATTGATGTTTATTTCTACTCATTTCATGTGATTATTTTGTTTATTAGATCCAAGAGTTTAAGATTTATTATAAAAAAAAGGTCTTTCCTTTTTTTTTTTAGGCTTTTAATTTTTATTTTTGAGAAGTAAAGGCTGTAGAATTGATCAATTTGAATAACCCTAAAACTGCATGAGGAAGAGATGTTCTTAAAACCACACGGCATGACTCTGTAGGCAATGTTAGAAGATTTTGGCATTCATTGTTGAATTCTGTGCACACGTTTTATTTTATTTTATTTTTAATTTGCATGTCAAGAAAGTGGTTCCCTTTTTATTTTCCTTGTTATTTCATTTTATTCTCTGTGAAGACACGGTACATTTATTTTGATCTCATTTTCTTTCCGTTAGATTTATTTTCTTCTGTAGTGACATTTAGAAAGGTATTTTGGGTATCATTCTTTGAATTCTTCAGGGGTTACAGCTAACTGATGACAGAAAAAAAAATATCTTGTTCACATTTGTTGCTTACTGATTGCACATCTTAGTACTCTTATAATTTCTCTAATTTGCATGTTACAGAACGGAAGCCAGGACAAGACATAGAAATTAAAGCGAGAGAACGTTACACAGTGGTCGTTGACTGAAATAATAATCTGCATGTTGTTTTCCCTTCTCCCTCCTGCATGCAGGGATTTGGTTTCGTAACTTTCGAAAATAGTGCCGATGCGGACAGGGCGAGGGAGAAATTACACGGCACCGTGGTAGAGGGCCGTAAAATCGAGGTGCATGTTCAAAATATTTTCCTTTACATCTTTTTGATAAATGTCTGCTTTCACGCTCATTCGTTGTTTCAGATGCATCATTGTGTCTTGTATGTGACCCTATTCCCTTCTCATTGTTTATATATATATATATATATATATTTATATATTTATATATAAAAAGGAAAACTGGCCTTACTTTTTTTTTTTCATTTTGTTTTATTTGTTACTCTTAATACTGCTGAAAGGATGGCAAACGTGAGACCAAAACAAGGTTAATCTGAAAGTTTTTTTTATTTGATTTGATTTGATTCTTTTATTTTCCATGTGTTAGAGCCAATGGGTGCAGTAGGTTCCAGACAGTGGAGTGTTGCAAAAACAGAACAACATACCGAGCAGATTCTTTTTCTTTTTCTTTTTCTTTTTTCCACTGCAGGGTTGATGAGGGATCCACAGTGGTGTGCAAATTAAGCCAAATTGTGAAAGAAATAGCAATCGAAAGAACAATTGTTTTATATTTGTAAAAAATGAGAGGTTTTGTCTTTAAACCTTTCATTTTTTAAGAAGTCAGTTTGAACCTTTGTATTCTTCTGATAATAAAGCAAATAAACAGGATTTCCTGTTAATATCTGGCCCCTCTTCATGGATAAAATTGTTGCTAAAATTTTGGTACTCAGAAATCTCCTTGTACCACTGGATCTCCCTCAACATGGCCACAGGGTCATATTTGTTAAAACTTAAAAAAAAAAAAAAGAGAAAAAAATACCAGTTACAAATGCTTTAGTCTTTGGAGTAAGATGTTGCATATTTTGCCTTTTATTTCCCCCCCTCGACGATAACGCTTAGGCCCCTCACCAAACTCTCAGTAACCATGGTAACTGTATACAAACCCATGCTGGCGATGGTGGTGAATGGTAAGTGGTGAAGTCCATCTGCCGTTACACGTATTTAGTGCTGATATCTCTATATACATATATATATACCACGTGACTTTTTTTGACTTGTCATATTAAGTTTTCTTGATGCTCTATTTTTTTGGATATTGGTACGCCTGTAATTGAGTGTACGTTCTAAGCTAGCCTGGAAGGCACTGACTGGATTGAGACATGACCGGTGCACATCTTACTCAGATCGTTAACTCCATATTGTGTTAAACAATGCACCCTCTCTTTTATCCTTTTGTTAGCTGTGACTTTAAAGCTTGAATGATTTCGTTAATTCTTGCGATGTCAAAGGCTCTTGTTCCGAGTGTTGAATGCTAGATGTTGCTTCCCCCGATGGTTCTTCCCTCCCAAAGTGTTGCACACGGCGAAAACTTGTTTGTCCCTTATTTTGACATTTATGTTTCCTTGTATCTTGTCTCTCCCTTCTTCTACTCCACTGCATGTTCCTTCATATGAACTTTATTTTCTGTTTAAAAGCTATTGTTTCTGTGTTACCATGGAGTACACGCATGCTTTTAAATCTTCAATTATGCAGTTCCTTTTAATTTGCTTTTACTGTCTCCTTATTAAACTTAAATGATATGACATTGCTTTATTGAAATGATTTGTAAGTTAAAACGGTTATGAAGTAAATGTAATTATAAAAATGTATGATTTTTGTTATGCACCTACTGCCTTTTATAAATTAAAATGCATTTTAGTTTTTTTTTGTTTTATTTTTTTAAGTAAGTAATCACAGTCATAATGCATGCAACTAATGGAATTGTGGGTTGGCCCCCGGGATATGTGCTCACTTGAGTTTTCTGTGTGCATAGGTAAATAATGCCACAGCACGTGTAATGACAAACAAAAAGACTGTCAACCCTTATACAAATGGTGAGTACACATTGGCCTTTTACCAGAAGTCACCTGTACCTCTGAACCTGTCAAGTAATTTCACTACGGAGTCTATTTCACCAAGCCCTGTTTGCCTTCACATGTGAGGGTGTCCTTACTGCTGACCTGCTACAGTGAACCACCTGAGCCAATTAGATAATTTCCACAAAGGGCTGCAGTTAGTTGCAGCTTAACCTGCATGATCTTCTTCCGGCCTCTCTAGGACAGCTCCCCTTTGGAGGTGAGATACAGTCACTTTTTGAGAATTGGTTGGGACATTTAATTTGTTGTTATAATAGTAAGTTGAGGGAGGGGGGAGGCTTTTTGTTTGTTTGTTAACCATCACCTCATTGATCACTAGACATTCTTGGATGTGTGGTTGCCAAATTTGGTCCCTTCTTTGAGTTCCCTCTGGAGTTATTAGGCTTTTGAAGGAACGCATGACAAGTTTAGAAGTGAGAGAAAAAAATGTCTGAGTGCTTGCTTCTTACTCTCTGGCTTGCCCAGCGTCATTTTGGGTCAGGCAAGGATGTTTCATTGACCCCTCCGGACAGTGAATTCTGGCCCTCCCTAATGGCCAAGTGTCACACACTTCCCACACTAAGGACTCACATATTTATGGAAAGTCCCTAAAAACATTCCAATATTTTGATTCTTTAATCCTGCTCTGTCTTAAGATATATAGGGAGAAAATCTGCTGATAAGCTGATCACATACTTAATTGCACCAAATATTACAAAGAAAGTAATGCAATATTAAAGTGTATATGCTTAGTGGAATATTACACCCATTAAAATGAGCAGAGTTAAAACTGAGAGAGCCCCATAATAATGAACATTTTTTCAAATAAAAAATTACATGTATAGCATGATTTGAACTAAATTATGATGGGAATTACACCAAAGTGGTAATAGCTGAATTGAATTGTGAGACTGGAAGATATTTCTTCTTTGTTTTATAGGTTTTTAAGAATAATTTTATTACTGTCATAAAGGGAAAGTATTGAATTTTCCATTTTTAACATTTTAATTACACATAAAACATGGAAATGTAGAGTCATTAAAAAAAAGAATAAAACATTAAAGAAAAGGCTAAAATATACTTTGAATAACACCACTGCCAATGGGGTTTCCTTTTCCCTCCTCAGAGGACGCTTCCATTACAGATCTATGTCTGTACTCTTATTTTGCATTTTTGCATGTATCTGGAGTATCTATTTACTGCATTCACAGTATTATGTACATACTTTTTATGTAAATGGTATCATGGTGTACATATCATTTTTAATTGGCATTCATAAATCCATATGGAGTTCTTTCAATGTTAATACATCTAGACCAGATTCATCCTTTTTAGTAGTTATATAATATTCCATACATGGATCTATGGGTTTATTCCAACTTTCCATACTGACTGGATTAATTTTATTTTTGTTATGATCATTAACATTTGTTAGTTTTGTTTTTCTTCCTGTGCCAGCCTCTGCCAATTTGGCTAAATAAGTTTATGTTTTTAAAAGGGCATCATTATATACTCTCGATATTATAGGGCTGTCAGCTAAAATATCAGGAGAATTATTTATTCTGCTGACCCATTTTCTCAGCTTCAGCAGCCAAGACCTGTCCTTAAATGGAATAGAAATTTCACAACAGACTTTGGATGCCCAGTGCTGCAACGAAGCCACCTCTGATTCACGGGTCCTGAGGCCTTTCTACTTGTGTCAGAATGAGAGCACTGCCACTTGCCAGAGTTAATACATGGCACCATCACCCTGACTATTGAGAACTTTAAAAAATTATGAGGTAGTGAGTGTGTGTGTGTGCATGCACCCTCTCATGTATATGCATAGGTGCTCCTGTGTATTGTCTATGAGAGGAAATGAAGTCAGGAAGCTAAATATTATTCCTTAAGCCATATGTATGCTTATTTATTTTAAAGAAAGCGTTATTGATTAATGTTATACCCAGGGGCTTAAAACTGGACCTGTGGGATTTTGCACACAATTCAAAGCACATTCATTAACAGCCAACATTTCTGGAATACTAACTGTGCGGCGGTAGGCAAAGCATATTAAGTATCCTGGGCCCAAACTATAGAGAAGAAATAGTTATCCCAATTTTAAAGATGCAAAAACTGAGGCTAGGCAAGAGGGAGTAATTAGTGAAGTCATTTGCTTTTGTTGTGAAGTAGCACGATCTCTGGCCATTCCTGTGTGTATATGAATGTGTTACTTTCCCCATCATCTAACAAAACAGCACTCAAATAGCAACTGGTGACAATAGCGCAGTATTCAGTGTGGACCCCAACTTCCTGCCAGATGTTGGCATAGGCAGCCCACATCCCATTCCCAGTAACCATGGCTTCTTAATTTCCAGCAACAAGTCATGTGGGCCTCTCCTCCATGTACCTGAAAGGGGCTACTCAGAGGCTTATCCTGACGTATGAACGGAGTGTGATACCTAAAGGATCCACGGACAGTCACAAAAGAACTGACTTAGAAAATCCAATGCAAATTCTAATTTCATAAAGACAGTTGGACCCCATGGAGACCTTTGGTATTCAAAGAAAGCAGTTCTCAAAGTTTGTCCAGTTGTTAGTTCAGGAGTATCGTCACTACAAAGACATTTCTGATAAATTGCAATACAACTTAACTGAAAATATACAGAGATGCTCTTCGATCCTTAACAAGAGTGGTAGGAGGGGATATTACCAACACACACACACACACACACACACACAAAGAAAGTGGTAACTGTGGAATGATGTGTATGCAAATTAGCTTGAGTGTGACAGATACTTTACAAACTATGAGAATATCAAATCAACAAGTTGTACACCTTAATTATGTACTGATTTCAGTTGTCACTTAGACCTCAATAAAGCCGGGGGAAAAGAGAAAAGTCAGGACAATGAAGTTCCAGTGAAAGGAGAAAATGAAGTGATCTGTGAGATTCATTAGTTACCTTAGTCATTCTCACAAACCATCAAACTTATGTTCAGCAAAATTATACATTACTAGAGTCATCACATTTTTAAGGTCATCTTCAAATTGCGAAATATAGCTAGCAATGCCAACATCACAGCCATGCATTCCTTCTATCATGTAGCTAATAAAAGTTTGAGTAGCTACAAAGGTTCCAATGTTTAATAAGCTTGGTCCCTAAGTGCAATGGGATAGATGGCTAGGAGACTGTGCTATGGAAGACTAGAGTTAATACTCTCATGGAGGACATAAATTCTATTTCCCAGAACAGTTAACTGGGGTAAAAGAGAAGACTATAGAATAATATATAAGGATTTGGAAACTCTACCCATCAGAAAGCTCCACAAACAGAAAATTGGGCTACTTCCATAGTGCTGATTTTTCCTGAGGATTTCAGTACTCGGAGAGGAGTTGGGGTTTACTCTTCCCTTTGGATGTCAAATGCTTGCTCTGCAACACAAGTTAAGAAGCAGATTCTCCAGGATTTCCTAGATATTGGAGAAGCGTGGGGGTTGGATGGAGCTCTTTTATTTCTTAGATATCTTAGGAAAGATAAAAACTGGACAAAGAAACTATAGAGAGAGGTGGAGTTTGGTATCAGCTTTGCCTTTCTCTAGCTACTGACTGACACACAAGTTGCTTAAACTCTCCACACACACAAGTATTCTCAAGTGGGAATTGCAGATGTAAGAGGATATACTACATAGGATATTTGTGACTACTAAGGGAGATAAAGTACACAACACAGTGCCAGGGAACAGAGTGCCCTAAAAAATTCAATGACATCACAATCTCAACAATATGTAGCCATCTTGTTTGTTTTTTGCTATAGGTGGTAAATTGCATTTTCTGAAAAACATACTAGTTTAAGGATCAAATATTCAGATGCTAGTAAGGCTAGCCAGGTAAAATAAGTGAGCAAACAGAGAAGGGCTGAGAAACTCACAGTCTTTTTAGATTGTCTTTCACTTACATACTGGGAAAAGCAAGACATTTCTTTAAAGCACATGGTAACAATGAAAGACTGCCAACATGTATCCTCCAAGCCAGGCACACATTAGGGGGTAGTGGTGACTGACTACCTGGGAGTTTAATGGAATCTTTGTTCACCTCCAGCCATCTAAAGTTGCCATTTCTAATAATGTTTCAAGAGAACCAGAAATTCTGTATTGTAGATGAAATCTAAATGTTGAGAATAAATATATGTGGCAGAAAAAAAAGGAAGGAATGAAGGAAGAAAGGAAAGAAAGAAAGAAAAAGAGAGAGAGAGAGAGAGAGAGAGAGAGAGAGAGAGAGAGAGAGAGAGAGAAAGATACTAAGTGAATCAAACACAATGTACCACTAACTTTTCATTTGGGGCGCTGCCTCATGCCTCATTTCAACAATCAGGCCCTAATATCCTCAGTACATGTTTTTGGAAAACATTAATGTGTAGTTTGGGAAACTCCTGTGGTGCATTTAAGGATACTTTCTTGAATGTGTTTCTTTGATATCTAATCCAGTGTTAAGGAACATTCAAACCTGTAAAGAATTTTTGTGAGTTAATTTGAGCAAAACTGTTGATAATTGACAGGAAACAGAATTTCAAAATATTGAGATAGTGCTCTGGAGAATGGTGGTTTTTCACATTTTTTATAAATTACCATCAAAGGAAGAGATATAAGACTGGGTTACATGAAATCCATTGGTGCTGGAGTAGGGAGGTGAAATCTCGGGGATTGGATTTTTAAAAAGAAGTAAAAAGGTAGACACATGCTTCTTTTACATAGGTGGGCATAAGATAGTTAATAGTCAACAATTAACATGACAACAATAACAGTGAGGTAATTTGTGGTCTTTGCCCTAAGGTTGTGCTCTGAAGGATCCAGAAAAAGGGAAATTACAAAGTACCCTGATATTCCAAAAATAGGTTATCTAGTTGCAAAAAGAACCTAGGTTCAGTTAAGGTCAAAGTTCATCTTTGTCAGGGAAGATACCAGCCTAGGACATAACTACCCCAAATATACTGCTTGTTAATTAAAAAGCTTTAATTTCAGACCTTCCTTTGTAGTTACTTTAGGTCTCCTGGCACGTTTGCAAGGCAGCACACAGGCCTACCCTGAGGTAGTCAAATTTGCCTGTGGTCCCACACCAGCAAAGCCCTAGAGAAGGCCTATTCAGGTTTTGTTTTTTGAGGGTGTGTGTGTGTGTGTGTGTGTGTGTGTGTGTGTGTGTGTGTAGGTGGATGGGTGGGTGTACACATTCAGACTTGCCTTTTAACACCTAATAGAGCCTTAATTAACAGCAAGCATGTTGGCCAGCATCTTTATGGGAAGCTGGCAGATGACCTTTGAGAAGCTGAACTTCAGGATGGGAGCACTGATTTAGAGATGGCTCTCCAGGCACAGCCACACTGGGGTCTCTTTAAACAACTCCTGCGTCTGATATGGAGAGAGACCCCCATGTGTCTGGTCTCTGCTCCACTGCCTTGTTTTATGGGAGGCCCAGGGAGGCCAGGAGCGGTGGGCTTAATCAGCTGTTCTCTTTTTGTGGTAAGCCTCATTGTTCGGTTTAATGTCCTTGATCAAAATCTGTGAATATGTAAGGCCTGGGGATGTATACAAACTGCCTGAGAAATTAAAACTGGGATCATTTTGTCCATCTTCCTGACAGTGCATCCTCCTGTCTCCAGCAGGGTTATCCCAAAGGTCTCTTCCAGGTACTAACTAGATGGAGTCACAGGGACTAGGATCCATTTGCATGCAATTTGCATACATTTACATAAGCCTGCCTGAGCTATGTAAGTCTGAATAGAGGTGATTTTCAAGGGCTGGATTCTTATTACCTTTCCCTTGAAGACTGTCACCCATAACGGAGTCCTTCTTTATTAGATGTATATCAGGAAGCAGGTCATTGGAGGTTGAAAGAAGATAGAATCTTAACCAAAAGGGAATGAGTCTATTAGAAAAGGCTTTATATTCTTTCAGTTCCTTCAGAGCAAAACTAAGTATGTATGGAGCACCAACTATTCACCAGATGCAGTTTTAGATGCTGGAAATTCATATTGGATGTCAGACCTGCCCACTTTACCAGTAATTCTAATAAAGGAGATGGTTATAAAGACAATTAACAAGCAGAGAAAGAAAAAAGATGAACCCATGTAGTGTTAACAGCCATATACAGGAAATAAAACTGGGAATTGAATTAGGGAAAAGCTCAAAGGCAGGGAATGGAGTGGCAGTAAGTAACTTCCCCTGGGAAGACACTGGATACCTAAATCAGGTCAGAGTTGTCAAGAGTGAAGGAGTCAGTCTAGAGAAACAGAGGAAAAAGAGAGAGATTAGATAGATAGCATAATAGATAGATGATAGATAAAAAATAGATAGATGATAGATAGATGATAGGTAGGTAGATAGATAGATAGATAGATAGATAGATAGATAGACAGACAGATAGATAATAGACAGACAAATAGAGGGAAAGATTACTTTCCCTCTATTTGGAGGGAAAGGAAATGAGGAAGAGAAAAGCAGATGATAGAAACATGGCTTTTTAGGTCATCTTTGATACTTCTGAAAAACTTCTTTCTTTGAGGAAATGAAAGACCATTGGTATAACTTCTCTTAGACAGTTACATTGAAGTGAATTGATGGGTCCATACCCAGTGAATGGTGTGTGCAACTGAAGAATTCAAGACAGCTGATAAGGATGCCTACAAGAAAAACCTTACTTGAGTAGTGTTTAAAAAGACCCTGTCTCCACTATCAGTAAAAGGTGGGGCAGAGGGAAGAAGGGGCAATAAATAAATAAATAAATAAATAAATAAATTCATTAATTAATTTAATAAATTAATTTAATATAGCTTTCTATAGATTTCTTTCACAAACTCTAGATTTCTATGGACTAGAAAGAGAATTTTATATATGTTTAGATAACCCTGAGGCTTTATTTGCAATCAGTTTTCTCTCTTTCTCCCTCTGTTGTTTTGTTGTTGTTGTTGTTGTTGTTGTTTTTATTTCAAATTACTTGACATGAACATCAGTTCCCAGTTTCTCATGAATTGGGTACTTCTTCTTTGAGAAGCAGTGGGATTTCAGCTGGCCAAATTGAAGTCATTCTCTGCATTCATAGAACAAATATTCTGAAATGTTTGGGGCAATATTTATTTTTGTATCACTATAGAAACTCATAAAAGATAAGAAGTGGTTAATATGAGAGAGGAAGTTTAAGAAACCAATGGGACAATAGGTATCAAAATTTTATGTCTCTTTTTGTAGGTCTGAAATATAGCTAAGGATTTCCCATTAAGAGGTCTCCCAAGTAATTCAAAGACAATCTTTTGAAAAACTCTATCCTAAGGACGTCGTGGGAACTGTAAACCAGCTAGCTTATTAAAGTTGGAACTGAAAGTAAATAGAAACTAAAAATTTTCTCAGAGTATTCTAGAAAGTCCTTAAGTCCACTGGGGGCATATCTATTGAGATGTTGGAATCTCTTAGTGAGTCAGTAGATTTTGGTAACCTCTCAGCTGTTCTTACAGGCACATCATTTAGGTCAGACAGTGGGGTACTACACCTCTCCCTTCTTGAAAGAGCTGAGAGTTCTCCTTGTCAGAAACACCTTCCCATACATCCCAACTTTCACTACTGCCTTTGCTCAGGAACATTCACTCAAGGACCTCATTTGTTTGACCCTCAGCTCAAGGACACATGTTTTCCACAAAAGCCAGCACACATGTCCTTCACCGCCTTTTAGGAGTTCCATATGATGGATGTTTTCATAAAGACGTGCCAGCAGGGGCAGGAAATGATCACCAAGCCCTAAAACATGCTCATTCTTCTGAGATTGTTCCCCAAATAGTGCCCAATGGGTCTCTCATATAGGTAGCTTCTTGATTTGCAAATATTCTTCTATGTTCTTTTCTTGAGTAAAAGTTTTTGAAAAGCCATGATTCATTTGACAGAAAATGCTCCTTCCAAAACTTGGAAAAAATTATAGCATTTTGGTCATCTTATATACGGTTATTTGAAAGTCACCTTAGATACCATGTATTGATTAGCGATTGGTATGGCTCTTGAAGGAAACTGAAATATATTCTATACTTAATCTCTACTGGATAAAACGTAATTTTTCTTTAGGATTTAAAAAGCACTTTGGAAGTCTGCAGTCTCTGGGTCATAATTAGGAATGACAATTATCAGAATACTAGAGGCCTGCGCCCCTCTCAGAATCCAGAACACCACGGGGATGTTGGACTGCTAGTTTTGGTCCCCCGAGGGATGTAATAGTGTGTGAGGCAGCAGGCGACTGGGGAGGAGCCCCCGCCACTCCACTCATCCCAGCCCTGCTGTGCCTGCTGCCACCACTTGGTAAGATTGCTGAGCAGCGCTCCTGCTGTAGGAGTGGACTGACCCCCAGGGGGCAGTTCCTGTGTTGAGTTTCTGGCCCCTGCTGGTCATAGTGCATCATAGCAACATGTCTACTGGTTGTTTGGTCACTTTGGCATATGTGTGTGTGTGTGTGTGTGTGTGTGTGTGTGTGTGTGTATGGTCCAGTGCCCAGATTTGTGCACCGGTGGGGTCCCTCGGCCTGACCCGTACCCTCTTGTAATCTGTGACCCCTGGGGGGATGTCAGAAAGCCAGTTTTGACTCTATCCCTGCAGGCTTGATCCAGACAGGAGGGAGCTCAATCCTGTGTATTGAGTGTCTGCCCCCTGGTGGTCAGAGTCAACTGGTCACTTAGGCTTTTATATAGAGAGACTAGAGACCCAGTGCACAAAATTAGTGCATGGGGAGGTGGGGTGGGGAGGGGTGTCCCCTCAGTCCAGCCTGCACCCTCTCCAATCTGGGACTCCTTGAGGGATGTCTGACTGCCCATTTAGGCCCAATGCAGGTAGGATCGGGCCTAAATGGGCAGTCGGACATTGTTCTCACAATCCAGGATTGCTAGCTTCAAACTGCTCGCCTGCCTGCCTCCCTGATTGCCCCTAACTGCTTCTTCCTACGAGCCTGATCACCCCCTAACCACTACCCTGCCAACCTAATTGATGTCTAACTGCTCCCCTGCCAGCCTGTGTGCTCCCAACATCCCTCCTCTGCTGGCCTCATCACCCCTAACTGCCCTCTCCTGCAGGCTTGATTGTCCCAAACTGCCCTCCCTTGCAGGCCTGATCCCTCCCAACTGCCCTCTCCTGCTGACCTAATGGCCCACAACTGCCCTCCTTTACAGGCCTGGAACCTCCCACTGTCCTCCCCTGCTGGCCATCTTGTGGTGGCCATCTTGTGTAAACATGGGGGCAGGATCTTTGACCACATGAGGGCAGCCCTCTTCTGTGTTGGAGTGATTGTCAATCTGCATGTTACTCTTTTATTAGATAGGATAGAGGCCTGGTGCATGGGTTGGGACAGGCTGGTTTGCCCTGAAGAGTGTCCTGAATCAAGGTGGGGGTTACCTTAGGGTGTGGGTTGGGCTGGGTGAGGAGTCTATGGTGGTTTGCAGGCCAGCCACACCCCCCAGCAACCCAAATGGAGGCCTTGAGATTTGGGATCAATTTATGTTCTACAATTGAAATTTTGTAGTCTGGAGTGGAGCCAAGCCTTCTGCTTGCTCTGTGTCAACAGCCGTTTCTGTTTAAAACTTTGTAGCCTAGAGTGGAGGCCTAGGCTAGGGCTGCAGAAGTTTGGCTTCCTCCATTGCCCTGGCAATCCTAAGCCTCTTCTCTCTTCAGCTCTGTGGTGGCCACCATTTCTGTTGGGATTATGTATCTTCTATAATTGAAACTTTGTAGCATTGTGTGGAGGCCTAGACCATCAACCACAGGCAGAAAGCTTGGCTTCCTTCATTGCTTGGGAAACCCAAGCCTCCCTCCTGCTCTCTGTGGTGGTAGCATCTTGGTTGGGGTTTATTTGCATAATTTGCTCCTGATTGGCTGGTGGGTGTGGCTGTGGGCGTGGCTTGATTGGAGGTACAGCCAATTTGCATATTATAACTCTTATTAGATAGGATAGAATATTCCTGCAGAGAATTCTATTCCTGTGAGCTTTCAAATTTTTGTGAATTTAACACACCGAGACATGCGATGAATTATTTAGTGGTGACCCATAAAAAGAATAAAAGAAGGAAATTATTTAGTGGCTCTAAAAAATATTGATCTGAAGGAAAATTAATTACCACATCACTTTCAAAAGGTTCATCTGTGGCTGGTCAGTAGTTTCCATTCTATTAACTTGTATAGGCAAAAAATCAAAGGAGGGAATCACTCTATTTCCCTAATACTATGTAGTTTTCAAAGAATGTTTATATGCCCAAACTATCTATTCTCTGATTTTTAAAATTATAAAAGACACCAACCCCTTAGATGTGCGGTTAATTTGCCACAATATTCTTTGTTGAATCAAAGGTGATGCTAATGTTTTGTGTATTTGTTTCAAGGCTGGAAATTGAATCCAGTTGTGGGTGCCGTCTACAGTCCCGAATTCTATGCAGGTAAACAGTTTCTCTTTTGCACGATGTCTTCTTATTCTGTTCTATCTGTGCTTTGCCTGCCACTAGAGAATTGGGTTTTGTGTTAAAAAAAAAAATCAAAGCCAAGTAAATCCTTAAGTTCTGAGTGATTTTATTTATTTATTTATTTATTTATTTATTTATTTATTTATTTATGGGCAAAATCGAAAGTGTTTAAAACCCTTTGAAAAAATAAAAGGGGATCATGTCAGTTCCACTGTGAAGAAGGCCTGGAGCCTCTGCTCCTTCTGACATTTCCAATTAATTGGTTTTGCCTTAAAAAATGTGTGGAGACTTTGTGTAGTTCATATTGAGCAAATGTTCACGTCCATTTTTGGTCAGTGCCTGGATATGTTCTTTTAGCCATACACTTCCATTTGGGGTCACATTTTTTCCCCCTGGCAAAGCAGAGAATTGGATTTGTTATTCCAATAATGTGGCAATGAGTTGCAATTTGCAAGAAAAGGACTATTGAGAAAAGTGGAAAGGACTAAATTGTCTTTCTTTCTCCACTGATCACTTTTCTTTAGCAATTCCAGTGCTCTCTGCTTTGCCCTCAAGGGTATATCTCTTTTCTCCCTTCCCTGCCTACCCTGCAACTACCTCTCAACTGGGAAAGACACTGTAGTAGAAAACTTGACCATCAAATTCAGAGAGAGAGTAGCCCAGAGCAACAGTGGCTGAGATTTTGCTCGGCTTGGCCTGTCACTTCTGCCTGTTGTGTCTTCGCTTATTAACAAGGCTGCATTTAACACCTGGGGACCTTAGGAGATTTGCCCCATGGGTATAGAAAAGAGGTCTTTCTTTGATGTGACGCTTACTTTTTAATGAGAAAGCAATGACCACTAGGTCTGTCCACTTACTTAGGGAGTTCTAGAAGGTAAGTCATACCCCCTGCTTTGTCTTTTCTGGGATGCCTCACTGCTATCGCGGGAATGATACTAAGTATCCACCTTAGTGGATGAAAAGGGAGCATGGGAACTTAGCTACTTTGGTATAATAACCAATTTGATTTTTTATAAAAGGTAAATCTGGGACGGTCCAATAGGCATTTTGGATTTTAGATAGACAGTGTCTGCAGTTTTTCTTCCACATGTGGATTTTGCCACAAGCCTGGGTTAAGTCTAAGGAGTCTATGACTATAGAGTAGTAATGTTGATGCTTATGAGGGAGGAGAGAGATATCCATAAGGCTTCCCATGACCATATGGTGCAAACCATATCCTAATAGGACACCTAGCAGTGAACAACATGGACCCTGCACTCAAGACAGCCTAGGTTCAAATTTTGGCCCCTCTATTGGCAAGCTGTGTGACTCTGGGCAAGTTACTTAACCTCTCTGTGCCTTAGTGTCTTCATCTGTTAAATGGGAGATAATAATAGTAACAAATACACAGGTGTTTTTAAGAATTACGTCGATTAATGTATGAAGTGTGTTTAGTGCAGAGTTGGCACTGTGTAAACGTTGGGTAAATAGGAATAAGTTACTATTCCACCTTGTTGCCATAAAGTGAAAGTTAGCAGAGAGCTGGCGATGCTGAATTGTGACTGTACCACTAGACTAAGAGATTCTATTCTTATCTCATGGTAGGACTAGTTCTTCTGTTTTCTGCATGTCAATTTGGCGGAAGTTAATTTTTGGGACCAGAAGTAAGGCAGTCTGTCCAGGAGACATAGATATTTTTGGAGTACATCCTTGTCCAAAACAGCAAATAAATGAAATTGGCCCAAAGGTACAAGGAGACCTTAAGACAGCACCTCTGTGTACCTGAAGACGCTGCCCAGTGAAATGGAATAGTGGGAGTAAAGAGGTAGTAGATGTTGTGTGCAGTGTGTACATGCACACTCACCTACATGCATGCTTTGTACCAAAGATATGGGTTAAGAACGAGGAGCAAGAGGTCATCTGCTGAAGAGGTACGGTATATGCATGCATCGTAGTAGAGAGAGGAGAAAGCATTTTTCTGGTCCCATGCAAAGTAGTTGGTCATTTTTTTCTCTGGCAACCAGGAAAACACCAAATATCTTTGTCGAACCCATATGCATATATGTGGTTTTTAAAGAGGACAATAAGACAGAATGAACAATTTAAACTAATGCATACATTCGAGGGCAAAGTAATCTGCATAACTTTTAGAACATTAGAACAGTGATTCAAATTAGTCCCGGGCCCACCCTTACAGGTAAAATCACTGGGCTATATAGAAAAAGAATAAGTTATCATAAGGTAAATATGGGCTGAGTTCTTTATATGCTCAGGTACTGATGTACACACTGTATCTAAATTAACATGTTAAAATTCTTGTGGCAATTTTCCAAATGAGGTGACTAAGGTTCAAGGAGTTAGCATCATGGGACTAAGATGTCACAGCTGATAAGAATCCGGCTAGAATTTGAAAGCAAGTGGCTATGTTCTTTACAACCAGGTCTGCTGCTTCTTTCTTTTATATGAATATTAGAAGTCATTCTTACTGACTGTGCCCTATGGTAGCAAAGACTCCTGATCTATGTCCAAATCAAGAAGAGAAATAATATAATGATTTTGGATTATCAGATATGTCATCCAGTTGTGTCAGGGGAAGCTTTAGGGAGTCTGAACAAGCATGTAGTGATTTCTATGACTTTTTCCAAACAACTTACACCTTAAAAACAGGGGGCACAGCTAAGTAAGTGACGCTTGGGAAATCTGAACATTTGTGGTTTGAGTTCACAATATCAGGCCTCTGCTTAATCAGAATCTTCCTTTTTTGCCTATATATTTGTAGCTGTAGAGAGCTTGTGGTAGTCAGAAATGTGGGAAAATACTGCTGCAAATTCAACACTCCAAAACTATCCCTTGGAAATATTTGAAAAAACAACACTGAGGTTTCTGCCAGCTTAAATCTAAAGTTTCAGGAACCTGTATCTATGGAATGCATACAGAGGTAGGCAAAAGTATGTTTAGTTATAATACAAATAAATAAGACAATAATTAATAAATAATAATACAAGAATAAACCTACTTTTTGCTCAGCATATATATATATATATATATATATATATATATATATATATAAAGATATCAGTGTGGAATATATTCATTTCCATAACCAGGTATAATTACTAATGTCACCCATGACTAAGAATTTAGAGGGCCATTTTAAATCTCTCCAACTATAAAAATAGTCTGCATTTATCTTACAATTTTGAATATGCCTCAAAGCTGCAATGAAGACCCTGTCATTGATTTGCTAGGGATGTTTAGCGGGCCAGCCCTGTGTCTGTCTGAGATAGAAAGCCAGACTTATTAGTCATTTCTCTGTATAAGATGCTGCGTTAATGACACATATCATAATATTCCATAGTATAATTATTGATTTTCTGAAGCTTATGCAGAATTAACAGCCCAGCCTCCAATTGTCTCTCTGAATGGGGCATGAAAAGTTCACATATTTTGTAAATTAAAATCGATATTTTCAATCTCTCCTAAAGGTAATTTTCCTAATTTAGTGGACTTTTCCCTAACATTTATTTTCTCTTTTAATTATAAAATGGCAGGGTATTGATTTCCCTGTATAACCTCCTGATGCCCTGAGTGCATTTTTATTGCTAACGCAGGGTGGGGGTGGGGAGAGCAGTTGAACCTCTTAATGAGGATCTTTAATTACTAGCTTTGTATTAATTTGCTTTGATAAATTATGACATGTGCTCTCCTTCGCCTACGCAGTCCAGGAGAGGCATTCAGAAAGCTGTGCCAGAGGTCTTTCATTTCAAGTGGTTCTTCTGAGCTCTCAGGCCTGGACAAACTCTTAAACACTCACCTGACACGGCCCCCAGAGCAGGTATACATAAATCATCTTAATCCCACAACCGTGTATAAATCTTCTCCGAAGACAAGGTAGTGTTTCCCTATTATACTAAGCAGCATTGATTAGTTTTCCATATGTATCATCATCTTCAGACTTCTGGAGGCTTATTCTCAAGACAAAAGATTGATGAGTCAATAAAATAAAATAAATAGTACAGATGGGTCTCCAAGACTTTAGGCTGAATCTATGTCCATTCCATTGTGGAGTTTAAAGGCAACGAAGGCCCTACAGAGAAGTACAGTATATACAAAGATCTGTTCCCAGTAGCATGCTTCAACTTACTTAGTATAATTAGGAGAGTGTTGCTAAGAATCTCAAGGAAGAAGGCTCAAAGGGGATTCTTACAGTTTTCCCATCTATGTGAGAGATCCCCTTTGCTTGCTAAATAAAAAGGTTTTTAAAAAGTGGTGTCTTTGAGAGATAATCATAATATCTAGCCCACGCAACTGTTGATCGAAAGCACCTTTAATCTTCATAAATAAGTACAACAAAAATCAGAATAAATAACAGAAGGTTATGCAAAGATGTCAACATGGTACTGACAAATGGCAAATTCATCTGTTTCTCAATTGCTGCTAAGATCGCTGCAAAGCTTAACCGCACTGTATATCATATCTGCCAACTCATTTCTGTGATTAAATATTCCATCAGTGGGGCTCTAAGGCGGCAAAGCTTAACAAGATTCATAAGATGCACCACTTGAACACGCATAACTCACTTACAGGGATGGAGAGCACCCCGCTTGCAAAGGAAAATTGGAATCCAGTTCAATTACTCCACAAGTCGCGATCAATAAAGGAAGGAAAAGACCTTTCAGTGCAATGCAAATCTAAGATATAGTTCGTTCTTGAATACAAGAAACACACAATTCAAGTCCATAGTAGAAAGATACAGAGTAGATTACTCAAAAGCCTTGAAGATGACAATGAAAAATTGTCTTGGTGAGACTATTACTGTAAGTAGGTTTTGGGGGGTGGGGGAGGGGAGAGGGGGCCCTGAATGTATATTCCTCTTGAAAATAAAAATTTCTGATTCTGAGGGGCAAAACAATAACAGTTACTTAAAGAAGGATATACATGGCTGCAAAGTCATGTTTGAAAGGTGGTCAGGTCTTGAAAGTAGGTTATTCTGAGGTTATAAATAGGATTCAGTAATATAATGAGTATAAAATAACTTTACAGGCAGTGAAGTAAAATAAAAATGTAAGTGTGATCACTGAAATCACCTTTATCATTCCCAAGTTGGTACAAGCCTGGCCATGGGCACGTGACTGGGTACCAGGTGAGGTGAGGGAAAGTGGATTGGGATCTCAATATAAATTTTAAAAATGAAGAAGATGGATGTAACACTCTGCAATTGCTTATCTTGCAAGGGCATCTGTATTTGACCTGGGTTTACCTATATAACAGTATTGGTTTTCTATGGGCTTTGGGGTCAAAAGAAGGTAGATGAAGGTCTCCCTCTCCACATCACTTGATAGGTCCATTACAGTTATGAGAATGGCCTTTAGCCACACTTTTAAATGGGCTTTCCCCCCAAAATTCATTCTTTGTAATTTGGATATAATAGCATCTGAAAAAAGTAAGATTATCCAGAACCTGTGATAACTGTAGCCCCTGACCCAAGCTGCTTTTCTTTTATTGGTCCCAGTCCCAGTCCCAGATCTAGGGCTGGGCTCAGGATGGTCTGCAAAAATACTGGGGACAAAGCATGCCCTGCTTGGGGTGACCTGAGCATCCTAAAAGAGTGGAATGTGGGGTTGAAAGGGACCTGCTTCCATTCTGAGCCCCTCACAGCTGCTAATAGTCAGGCACCCCTCATGGCTTTAACATTTTCCACATCCACCCAGCGGACCAGACTCCAAACACACAGCCTTGGCGGTAAGGAACCATTTCTTGTGAACCATGACCTTCGGCTCTCATCTGGTCTGTATAATTTGCACATCTGCCAGATTAAATGCAGTGCCCTTCAGTGAACTGGAACAGAAGGGTCTGCATTTAAGTCCCAGAGGTAAAGGAGTATCAGCCTGGCATTGTACACCTTCAAAGAATGTATCTCGTGCTTCTATTTGGCTTTGCCTCCTCTTTTGGTTTGCAATTCACTTTCCCTCTCTTCTCTCCTCCCCCATCTGTCTCAGCATATTTCATCCCATCCCTGCCCACATTTGGCCTTACTTTTTATCTGTGTCCTTCCCTGTCCCACAGAGGTAATGCTTTTATGGTGTCTGTGGGGGTTTTGGATCTTCAAATAATATCGGGACTTGCTTCCATGCTAAACACTGCATTTCCTAAATAAATGAGTGTCCCTTCTATTGTATGAAAGTCTATTAAGGAGCATTCCCCCAAAGCAGGGAGGTGCAGGACAGCCCCTGCCAGAGCCCACATCTAGGCTGTTGGGTAGAAGATGAGGTTTGAACACCTGGTTCTCCATACATTTCATAGGGAAAGTTTCAGGCTTCATCATCAATGCACTGAATAACTCAAACTATCAGTAACCTAAGGCAATTTGGGGCACTTATTCTATGCCTGGCATTGTGTTAAACACTTTGCATCTCCTCAAGTCCTCCTAAGAATATTATGGCATTAACATTATTATAAGAATGGTGAAACCAAGGCATCATGATGTTTATCTCATTCCCCAAATCACAACTAGTATGTAAAAAAAAAAAAATATATATATATATATATATATGTTTATTACAGAAAGGTCTTTTCTCTAACCTCAAAGCCCATGTTTTTCTTCATCTTGTTCTATTGTTTCCTCTGTAGGAGGAGAGGAAGTAATGCTTTGCCTCTCCCCCCCGCCCTCTTGTCTTCTATGCATCAGGCCCTAGAATAGAATAACTAATAAAACATATTTGCATTTAATATCACACATATACCAAACTCCACATTGGGATTTTTACACATATTTACATAGATTGAAACCTGGCAGGGTGAGTGTCATTGTCTTTGTGTTGCAAATATATTAGGAAATCCAGTCAAGTCAAGTCGCTCAAAGGTTGCTGACTTCCAAAGCTAAAGAGCTGGGTCCAAACCTTTATCTTTGTGAATCTAAAGTGCATTTCATTTCATTAAAACAACTTACCCCCCCCCCACACACACACACAAATGCTTTAATTAATCCAATATCCTGGATCAATGGTTTTAAACTGGGAATGATCCTTACCTCCCCACCCCTCCCTAACCTATCCCACCCCACCTTAGAGGAACTGGAGAATTTCTGGAGATATTTTTCATTGTCCATCCTGGGAAGATGGGTGTTCACTACTGACATCTAGTGGATGGAGGCCAGGGATGCTGCAAAACATCCTACAGTGTGCAGGACAGCCCCTCACCAAAAAGAAATATATGGCCCCAAATGTTGACAGTGCTAAGGTTGAGAAATCTTGTCCTGATAGAAGGACATTGCTAAAGATGTCACATATTCACTGAATATCTTAATAACTCTTGTGATCCACCACTTGCTACTGCTAAAAATGTATGGCAGCTGTAGTTTTCAAAAGCAATCAAAGAATTTAAAGAGACATTCACCAACTCACAGGTTGAGAATAGCAGGCAGGGTCGCCTAAGACCATCAGAAAACATAGATATTTACATTATGATTCATAACAGTAACAAAATTACAATTATGAAGTAGCAACAAAAATAATTTTATGGTTGGGGATCACTACAACATGAGGAACTGTATTAAAGGGTCATGGCATTAGAAAGGTTGAGAACCACTGTTTTAGTAGGAAGATTCAGATTACCGATCAGCAAAGGGAAAGAGTACATGGGTGAAGGCCAGAAGACCAGTTAGGAGCTCTCCCTGTGGAGTCTCAGGGAGAAACTTGATTTCTCAGCAATGATGTGTGACAGTACCTGCAAAGTGTTGTCAGTCAAGGAAACTCACCTGAGATTCAGTGCCCAGAGTTTTTATTGGGAGTCAATGACAGAGACATGAAGCATCTATATAACTGACCTCAACTACTCAAATCTTAGCTCCCAGAGCAAAACAAAGCATTCACCATCCTTAAGGCAAATTGCTACCGATCAAACTGGTACTGTGCAGCCCAGGGGCTTAGCATCCAAACACACTCCTATCAGGTGATATACTGCAGGAGTTGACTGAGGGTCAAAACCCAAAACAAGCCTTTGCAAAACATCCTTGCAGAGTTAACCCTTTCATGCACTACAGAAAACTAAATTGCAGATGAAAAGATAACAATGCATAGCAATGGTGGTTGGTGTGATGATGATGATGATGTAAGACAGGATGTATTACCATGTTGGTTGCTAGAAGAAAAGATCTGAATGTACTTATAGAAAAATAGAATGCGTGGCTTGTTGCTCAGAGCCGGTTCAGCACATTTCTTCAGTAAAGGGCCAGCTAGTAAATATTTTGGGTTTTGCGTGCCATTTGTTCTCTTTCAGGACTCAACTCTGCCAGTGTGTACAAGGCAGCCACAGACAATACATTATGAATGGGGCTGCCTGTGTTCCGAGGAGGCTTTATTTAAAGACACCAACATTTAAATTTCATATCATTTTCACGGGTCGTGAACTAGTCATCTGCTTGGGTGTTGTTGTGTTTTACCCCAACTATGTAACAATCTGGAAGCCATGACCCGACTTTGTTGAAGCCACTAGTTATAGCCTGAGAGAATGTTGTTGTTGTCTCTAGCATGGCACTGGTTTAGCAGTTACACATTGCAGAAACCCCTGAGGTTCACTGTTTGTCACTCAGTTGTGTGATGTTCATCAAGAAGGGACCTAAGAGACACGTCTTGTGTAAAGTATCACATGCCACTGGCTTGTATCAGTTCATTCTTTAGCACCAGTTACAGTATCGAGGGACTGAGAAGTGCCAGGCACTGTGATGGGCAACGAGGGGTGTGGGGAGCAGTCCTTCCCCCCAGAATTTGGCAGGGCAGTCAAGGATGCAGACAAGGAAAGCAGCTCAGTGTGTCACAAACGATGATACCTTCCGGAGCACTGAAAAGGAACAGCACCTTGCATTAGTAGTCAGAGGGGTGGTACAAATAGGTTTTGAAGGATAAGTAAGAGTTAGCAGGTTAAGATCATTGTAGAGCAAGCATGTCAAACTCAAAGGATAAGATTTAAGTTTATGTGGACCGCAAAAAGCAAAAGCTTCAATTTTTATAGAAACATAGGTTTATTTCGATAGAGACATGCTGAATACAAAGGGCTGAAATAAATGAGTAATCATTAACATAAAATAATAGAACATTTTAATTAAAATTAATATTTGTTCTTGAACATTAACTTACCAGACACTGAACAACTGCAAAAAACAATAAATGTAAGCAAATAAATCTATTTTTCTTGTTTTCTAAAAGTAAAATATTTCCTGTTGTGCACACCAAACAAGACAGTACAAAACTAATGATGTGGCAAACAGCTGCTAAAATATTCACTGCTAGTATTAGTGGAAAGAAATGGTGCGCTTGCATGTAAGGTGTGTAAGAGAAATGAATGCAACATAATCATAGTAATCAGTCGTTAGCAAACATTGTAGTTTATTATTAATCACGTATAATAGGATATTATAAAATATAAGTTATGAAATTTTTATTAAGACATTTTTTACATATAGTTATATTGGCTGGGCTGCAAAAATATTCATTGTGGGCTAGGAGTTTGACATGCTTGCTGTAGAGGTAAGTAAGGAGGGGGGTTTGATAGAACCTACGGGAATTTCTCAACCTTTATCTACAGAATCCACTGAGAAATGTTAAACAAACAGATAAAGACAAATACAGGTACGTACTTGACTTTCACCTGAGATAGACATTTCTGAGGCAAAATCAGGTTTTCCCCAAAGGCTAAGAAAGACTGATCTGCTGAGATCAGAGAGGACCTTCTAGAGAAAAGCTGCAGAGAACCTGATGCTGCCATACAAAGGAATCTGGGCTCTAGAATGTATCCTTTGAGTCTCAGGCAACCATGGCAAGCTCTGAAAAACATAAAAACTAAAACAAGCAAAACAGTTGGTATGAAATAGCACTCAAATTTACCCTTGAAACAAATAATAGTCTTATCCTGAGAACAGATTCCTAACATGTAGGACAGGCCCTGAGGGCTGGAAAAAATAACTGCTCATCTATTCCAGAGACTGGTGTCTTCAAAGGCCCCAGGATGACCAGGCTGCTGCCCAACCTCAAGGGTATCATAAAATTTGTTTCCTGGTTCTATCTAAATATTTTCCTAGGAAAGTAAATTCCCAGAGACTCTTTTTTTAAGAGGTGATTTTTTTCCCTTTATATTTTAACTGGTGTGACCATTCTATTACTATTTTGTTTTAAAGTTGTTATTTTGTTGTTGTTGTTGTTGTTGTATTTTTTGCTTCCCACTTTCAGAGTTCTTTTCAAAATATGTAGTTCACTATTATTGGCCCAAGATTGAGTTGTTGTGTAAATAGACAAGTTGACCAAATATTGTTTAACACCCTGCATTGTAATTAGATGTAGATACTCATTCCCCAAGCATACAATAAAGCTCTCCTGTTAGGTTTTTAAAAGGTGGTGTTGAAAAATCCACAAGCAAGTGGCAAAACCTTCTTAGGTTACATTGATGACAGTTAATGCATTTCCAGAACTTCTATGGAACTGTTACAACACATTACAGTCTAATATTAGTTATTAAAAATTAATAAAGCCAGTGGAAAATGGAATTGAGTATCAGCATTTACTATTTACACCCAAAGAATCAGCCAGTATCAATTATGCCGTATGCTACATTCTAATGAGTTTTTCATTAAATTGCATACCATTATGGAAACTAAACAAGGATTATTCAAAGAATAATGCCAAAGGCTGTTATTTTTTTTTTGAGAGATTAAGTTAGTTAATGGGTTATGCATTTAAATCTGATGCAAAGGTTAATTGATGTACGCTTATCATTGTGTTCAAACCAATATTTTAAAAACATGAATACCCCAATATCATTGATATTTCCCCTGGGAAAAAATTGGAGTCTATGTGTACATTGTTTCATACCATTGGGTATTATAAAGATAGAAACTCTCTCTATTCTTTGTCATTTTTGAAAATAATTTTCATCAGTTGAAATTTTCTATTTGCCTTCAGCCCATAAGGTGTATGTGAGTTTGTGTGTGTGTGTGGGGGGGGGGGGAGAAGGTGGAGGAGGCATATTTAAAGGAATGTATCTAATTACTCTTTGAGAGACTCAAAGTTGAAGTATAGTTTCTACTTTCACCAGAAGAGTGGAGTCAGTGATGTAAACCTAATCTGGGACAGGAAGGGAGGTCAAAATGAATCTCTGCCCCCATTCCACAAATATATCTAGTTCCTCCAAAAATAAAGTCTTATCATAGTTCATGAAATAAAGAGAGGGCACACAGGGTGGCTCTCCAGAAGGTTTTTGGACTCTTTGATCATCTTAGAGACTCTACTCCCCCCAAAAATGAGAGAGAAACATTGAGGCAGGACATCTAGGGTTTTGCAGAAATCTGTAAACTCCATTGAACTCTACTGATTGCAGCTAAAGCACAATGGCTATGTTTTCTTCCTGAGCAGAGAGGCAAACAAAATTGTATTTAGGAGCAGGCTGTGATATCAGTAAGTGACACACAGTCATTGGGGACATGTCTCAATTATAGGAAGGAATGGCTTCTCCCCATCACCCTGAGAGGCTCTGCCAGGCAGGAACATTGACCCAAACCCATGTGGCCCCATAACCTGATTCCTAGAAAAGAAGCCAGATTCTGTCTTTCACATTTAAAGACTTGTAATTATTTTCCAATCTTAAAATGTTTTCTGTTACCTTAGCATTATGGTTAGTGGTCAAAGAAAACAGTACACTAGTCATCAGTTTGCTACTGTTTCTTCAAAGGAACAGGAAAACAAATAAGTCCCCAAAGTGCCATATTTTGAAATTCCAAATAATAACAATTATTTCCATTATTATTATTATTATTACTGAGGTCACTTACTGTTGGTACTATGTGCCATAGCCTTTCATATGACAGTCCTAATCCTTATGACAGTACTCAGTAAAGTAGATATTTATGTTCCTATTTACAGATGTGAAAACTGAGGCTCAGGAATGTGAGATGCCTTGCCCAAGGTCAAAGAAATAGTGACTGAGGTTGGAAAACAAAACTAAGGTTAAAAGTTTTAAAAGCCCATGCTTTTTCGGTAGTTTTATATTTTTCCCCAGACATTAAAAGTTCACTATTTCTCCTCTCTGTGTTCTCTGCCTCCATGTCTTATTTCTATCTTGCAAGTAGGATTTTCTCATCTATAGGAGATACATCCTTGCCAGAGGCTTCCTTGGTTGGATTAAAAACCCTATCATGAATTCATAAAGGCGATCAGGAGGTTCTGCCTAACAGATGTAGCCTGGAAGAGTCAGGTGTTTTTAGCCAGAATACCACTGCAGAATTTTTAGACGTGGTTTAGCTGAAATGGGATTAATGGAAATATTCCAACATTGATAAGGATGTTTGATTAACTCAGGACCAAGCATCACCACTAATAAGCTTCATGAGACAGTCTGAACTTTAAAATGAGGCAAAGCTGGCTCAGATTTCAGTTTTGTCACATCTTTATTTTCTCTCTCAGCCTTACTTTTCTTGTGCATACAATAAGAAATTATATCTTAACCATGTAGAGTATATGTGTTCAAGTACTGAAAACTCAGTGGCATCTTAAAGATCACTCTCATTAGCACTGACTGTCCTTGAGATTGATTATGTACTAGTAGTTCCCTTCAGTTTAATATTTTTAGCAGATGAGCAAAATCTCAGGCCCTATCCTAGACCTACTAGATAAGATTCAGCATTTTAAATGGGTTCCCCGGGTGATTTAGTATACATTAATTAGAATTTGAGGAGCAAGAGTCTAGGTCAACCCTTGTGAATCTATTGGCACCCATAACACTGAAGGCCAAATCCCTTAAAACATAAAACTTAGCTTCATTGTTTTTGTTGTGACTGAATGCTAGACTTCCATAAATATCATATAGATCAAGTGTTCTCATGGTTCATTGTCTTGAGTAACAATAAATAAAAAAGACATTTGGGGCAAGTATTGAAAAGGAACATCTTAAAATTTTTTGAAATAAAATTAATATTTTGGCAAGTATTGATAAAATGATACCCTCTAAAATATTCAGTGACAGCTTCCTGGGAGGGGCTAATGCTGTCTGGAGAGATGGTTACTATTAGTACTTTTCCAAACAGGAAAGTGACTCTGGAACAGGGCTCAGAAAGCCGTCTCTGTGAAGATACACATAGTAAATATTTTAGCCTTTGTGGGCTGAACAAAGGTCTCTGTTGCAAGTATTCAGCTCTGCCTTGCAGCATCACCGCAGCCATAGAAGATGTTAATGAATGAGGGTGGTTCTGTTCCAATAAAACTTTGTCTATAAGTACCAAAATTTGAGTTTCATTTGATGTTTTCACTTGTCATCAAATCTTATTTTCCTATTGATTTTTCTCTCAGTCACATAAAAATGTAAAGACCAGCTCAGCTGGTGTGGTTCAGTGGTTGATCATTGACCTATGAACCAGGATGCCATAGTTTGATGCCATATCAGGGCACATGCCGGGGTTGCAAGACTCAATCCCCAGTGTGGAGCATGCATGAGGCAGCTAATCAATTATTCTCTTTCATCATTCATCTATCTCCCCTTATCCCTTCCTGTTTGAAATCAATAAAATATATATTAAACATAAAATAAATAAATAAAAATGTAAAGACCTTTCTCAGCTCATAGGCCATACAAAAAATAGTTAGTAGGCCAGATTTGGCCAAAAAGCAGCAGCTTGCCTACACATGATTTAGGAGATGGGTCTTAAATTGATGGGTCCAGGAATCTGGTTGCTTTCATTTGCACTCAGGATTGCAAGATTTCTATTTTCATGACCTTGGGTGAGATCCTCAAACTTCCAATGCCTCAGTATCCTGTCCATTAATTGGATATAATAATAGCACCTTTCTTACAGGTTGTTAAGCAGAGGAGATAATCCTAGTTAAATGTTGAATAGGTTTGCCTGGCACTTACCAGGTATTCAGGAGGCAATTATTGTAATTGCTTCTGATAATGTTAATTATCATATTGAGTCAATTGAATATTTTTTGTGAAAGCATCTATTAGCCTAAATCTTGGAGGCAGGAGAATAAGAGAACAGTTCAAATGAAACATTACATTTTTAAACAAGAAATAATCAGGAAGAAAGTTGCACAATGACTCTTTGTCATATTCTTTTGTATAATCTGAAATTATGCCAAAAGAAAAAGTGAAAAGAAAAAAATATTTAACAATATATAATTTTTTAATAGTATGAAAACCAAAAATTACAAAATAAATGGGAATAAAAGATAATTTCCACTATACACAGATTCATCTCAAGATGCCTTTAAAATGAAATTCCCCCAGTATAATTAAAAACATGATTTGATTTATAAGAATTAAATGCACATACATTTTTGTGCAACATCCATGCCTAAATAGAAATACCCCTGTAGTTAGAACTCCACTATAACCCTTCAGAGCAGCTCATGTTTCGCATGTAAAACAGCATTAGGTATCAGCTGTGAAAATATTCTTACACAGATTAGCTCAATGCTAGTCTATGTTTTAAAATGCACACATGCAAAGGCATTTTCAACCCACCCTGGGACTGAATAGGTCTGTCAGTGGCAAGCAGCTACTTCCGCACCAGGGACCACATCCCAGCCTCCCAGGCCTCCACATCAGAGAGAAGTTTGATGCTTCATGGGGAACCTTTGTAACAGCCCCAGCATTCACTCACCATTTGGGACTTTCTGAGTGGCTTTACAGAGTCTCGAGGCTAAGACATTAGGAACGCTAGGCCCCTGGATGAGTTTTTAAGTGGCCCCTGGATGAACCCAAGGTAGATGTTTGTGGAGGTACAGACAACATGTGATACACACACCCCTATGCAGTAGGTGCTCCAGAAGTCCCATCAGCCCTTAGCTACTTTATAAAGTTTTGTTGGTGTATTCTTTTGTGTTTCTCTCTCTCTGTGTGTGTCTGTGTGTGTTTGATTATTTTGTGTGTCTTTTTACATTTTAATAAAGATAAGTGTATCCTTCTTTAAATGCCCTAGCCCAGTGGTCGGCAAACTCATTAGTCAGTAGAGCGGCAAACTGTCCTAGCCCGACTTAGCCTTGGAGCTAATGAAGTGACTTAGATGTTCTCTGTTGCCAGGCTGTTGGGCTGTACCTTTGGCTTTTCTTTTTAAGCTAGAGATTATAGGAAGGGTCTACCCATTCACAATGGTGCTGACCGAGACTTCTGCCTGTCAGATGCTGATACGGAAAGGGAAGACATTGCAAAACATCCTTTCTTTTCTTCCTTCCCCTGTTCCAGTCCAATTTTATTTCTTGAAAGTGTAAATAGCTGCCTATCAGAAATTCCTTAGTTTATCTCCTCAGTTGCTTCCTGCCTCTTACCGTATGTCCCTGGGCCCATGGGACAGGAGAACGAGTAAGACTTCGGGAGTTTGTAGCATTCCTGTGAAAGACGTTCATTAAATAAATGATTACAATACAATCTGGAAAAGCAGAGGAAGGGAGTGGACCCTGGCCAGGTAGAGGCACATAGATCTAGGTTCTAGGAGCAGAAGCCAGAGCCCAATTTAGAAGGAATGACCAGACTCTCCCAATTGCATGGAGAGTATTAAAAATTGACCCTGTGGTTTTAAGTGCAAAACACTGAAATGTCCTCCTGGATATATTTTTGCCCCGATTATATTATGTTTATTTTGAAACTTCAGATCTTATTTTAGAAGGTGTTTTTTTGTTTTGTTTTGTTTTGTTTTTTTACCAGGGGTGCACAGAGAGGGCAGAACAGGGCTTCCTGGGAAGCAGCAGCCCTGGCAAGGGCATGCAGGTGTGAGGCCAGACTTGGCTCCTGTTGCTCTGAGTCCATTTTCCTCACAGAAAGGTTGTCACCAGAGTGAAAAGTTTAGGACTCTTCCTGGGTCCTGTCTGTGATAGGAACCTTCTTCTAGGCTTCCCCCCACCCTCCAGGGGAGTCTCCAGGTGAGAAAGGGTTGGGCTGCCCCGTCTGAGATAGGGACCCTGCCTCACGCTCTCCCAACTGGAGGACAGCAAGCCTTCCCTGAGAGTGCCCCTGGGGAAATGTTGCCAGAATTTGTGATGCTGATGATCATGGAACTGAGAGTGACCGAGGTGACAGTCCTTGCAAAAGGCTCTGGTTATTCTGAGATTGTGGTCTGTCACACAGAGTCCCTTCCCTGCCCATTGCAGATAGTCATCAACTTTCTAGGAAACGGATGACCAAGCTGCCCAGGTGTCATGTGAAACTGGATGGTTCAATCTAAAAAGAGCTGGAAAAGAGCAAAGAAAGGAATCCCAGAAATACAGTTTGTAACTGTGTGTGAACTTCAGGCATGCACATTTGCAGCTATCAAAAAGAGACAGAAGAAGGCACACACAAGAAAGCTTGGTTGAACAAAGCACTATTTTTAGCAAAATAAAATAAAATAAAAATGGAAAGGTCCTTTAAAACACATGTTAACTTAAAATTTAAAAAGGCTTTTCAAAATTAGAGGCAGCGAGGGGTTATATGAGATCAATGGGAATAGTTTTTTGGGAATCATTAATTCAGGCAGAAGCCCAAATAGTGTTCTGACTAGGAGACAGAGGCGAGGCGATGGGTATTTATGAGAAAGGGAAGGGGACCGATTACATCAATGGAAGGAAGGCATTTCTACTGGTGCAGATAAGCTAACATAGTGATGCTGATTCTGAACAATGTTTTTAGTTTTCAGTAGTCCTCAGTGCAGTAGTCAGGACATCTGCTTTCTTGTTACCCTTGCAAGCCATTCTTTGAGACATGTTGCCTAGGCCCAGTCCTAAGGTTATTTTGTCCTGATTGTAATATTCCAGAAGTTTGAGTATAAGATGTGAAAGGCAGTTCCTAGTGCATGGCAGCTGTGGCCCATGTTAAAGTGGCTCCACTTACATTATTGTTTACACTTGTAATAATTCAGCTGCATCTGTTGGTCCCTTTGAGGGCCTGGATTTTTGCTAGGGGCTTGGGATAAAGAGATGAGCATGATTTGCCTCTGGCCCAGGGGGATTCTGTGTAGCTTAGAAGACCAAGATCTAAATAAAAAGTCGAACAGCATGACAAAGGATCTACTAGGGAAATTGTTTTTAAGAGTGATAGGAACATAGAAGAGGAAGCAATTAAATAAATCCTAGGGACTCAGAAGAGAGGAAGTGACTTTTAAACTACACAGAAGGGAGAAGGGAAAGCATTTTTCTTCAAATTGAACCACATGAAATTGCCAACATGCAAACCCTATTGAACACAAAAACAAAAGATCGATTTCTGATGGTTTATTTTAACAATAAGAGCCAGACCAACATGCAGATTGCATCCCTTTCACCGACTCTGATTGAATGCTGGTAACTGCCAGAAGCTGTGTTGAGAATGATTTGGAGGATTCCAGGGCCAACAGGAAAGAATAATATTGGAACTGTTCAGTTGTCTTTCCCGACTAAGAAATGGGTCTAAATTAAACATAGTTGCCATACTTAAATGACCAGAAGCTTTAGAAACAAAATCACAGAAGTCTTAGGCTGTTCTCCTGGGTGTAGGCAGTCCATAGTAGTCAGAGGTGAATGGGCTGTGCTAGAGGTGATGGGGGTGTGGGTGGAAGACTCACTTCTGGAGACTCATTAGATGGCTGTATTACAAAATGCTTTGGACGACCTTGTAAACACTCCTGATATTGCTGCTTGTACTCCACTATCTATTCCACTTGCTTTTCTAAACAAACACACCCTACTTGGCGCCCCCACCCCCAAGAAATGCACGGAGGTTACAGTGTATTCCTCTGCTGCTTTGCTTTTGCTTAATTCAAAGCTTTCTATTAAGAAAAGGTCACAGTGTACTGAGAGGACACACAATAAGTACTTTGCAAATTAAATTGGAAGATGATTTTTGGTAACATCAAAACCAAGTCCTGTGACAGTGGACATTTTGTTTCACAAAGACCAAAATCATTGCATAAAGGATTTTTTAAAACTACTTAGAGGCCATCCAAATAAGCTATTTCAGAGCAGCCTTTCAGGACCCACAGCATAAGAAAGTAAGGAAAGCATCATTACTCCTGGCCAGGATTCTGCCTTCTAGGGAATCTGCCTCATGTCTCATTGGGACCCCTAGAGTGCACTGGGGTTATTAAAAATCGGTCCATGGTTTTAACTGTTAAATACTAAAATGCCCTTCTGCATATATATTTCCTACGATTACATTATTTTCCTTTTGAAACCTATACACCCCAAGAAATTTCAGTTCTCATTTTAATAGTTCTTTAAAAAAAAATTTTGTTGTTGATTTCAGAGAGGAAAGGAGAAGAGTGAGAGAGAGAAACATCAGTGATGAGAGTGAGTCATCTAACAGCTGCCTCCTGTACGCACCCCTTCTGGGGACTGAGCCTACAACCCGGGCATGTGCCCTGACAGGACATTGAACTATGACCTCCTGGTTCATAGGTTGATGTTCAACCACTGAGCCAAACTGGTGGGCTTAATGGAGGTTCTTAACCAGGGGGTGCCTGTGAAGGTCTTTTGAAAGAACTTCCTCCTGCCTCACTTTCACTAGCTCCACTCTAGAAGGTTCTTATTTGGTAGCTCTCTGTCTATTCCATGAAAACATTCACTTCTCTCCAAGAGTTTCAGCAATGAGCCAAAGGGGGCTCACTGGAAAATCAGGGGGAAGGGGGGCTGTCTTTCCTTACCTCCTGTTGGCTGGTTTTAGATCCCACATCTATGGTCTGATATTCAGTTCATTTGCTGTTCATCCCTGTCGCAGACTAGCCTCCTGACAGAACTGGAAATACCCACTGCGGAGAAATTAGGTCATGTGAAGGCTCATAAGTTACAATAAACTGTTCTCTCCTGTAGTAGGAAGAAGAAAGCATTCAATTTAGCAAAGGTTGATTATGACTCAGGCCCATCCAGACTCTTACTTAATACACTTGCTACCAAGGGAAGGTCAGTGAATCCTACTCTTACATCTGGGCTTTTGAGGGAGGAGGGGAAGGGGGGCTCTCCTCCAGCTATAAGCCCGGGACCCCAAGGCAAGCAAGAGAGGGACTAGGGGACATTCCTCCAGATAGAACTCCGCCCCCCCCCCCCCCCCCCCCCGCCCAGAGGCTATTTCTCCTTGTCAAACATTGGATGGACTGGGCCGACTTGATGTTGAGGGAAAGAGAGATGAGTCAGGAATGTAAATAGAGTCTTTGTATAACCTGGGAATAATGTAAAAAATCCAGAGAGACACTAGGATCAGGGGAGAGGTGGAATTTGGGGACGGCCCCTCAGTCTCCTCCTGCAGTCCCTCTGTTGTTTTGTTTGTTTGTTTTTTAATTATTTTATTGATTTTCTACAGAGAGGAAGGGAGATGGATAGAGGATTAGAAATATTGATGAGAGAGAAACATTGATCAGCTGCTTTCTGAACACTCCCTTTTGGGGATGTGCCCTCAACCAAGCACATGCCTTTGACCGGAATCGAACCTGGGACCCTTCATTCCGAAGGCCGATGCTTCATCCACTGAGCCAAACCAGTCAGGATACCATCCCTCTGTTTTGGCTTAGCACCTGAGGGACAGGTGAATAGAGGTGAGGAGACTACCTTTGGAGTTGTGTCTGGGTCTGTACATCAGGAAAGATTACTGTCTTTTAATGGCATCCTATGGCAGTCCCTTCTATTCAGTGAAGCCCACTCACTCTGGAAGTTTCAACTTGTGTTGAACTTGGGTAAGATACCAAAAGGTTATAGAATGCCGCCCTCATCACCTGAGGGCAGGTCTCCAAGGGTCCAGGTGAGTTCCAGGTTCCCTGAGGCTCAGGCTTCCTTTCACATGGGGATTGCTTTTCTCTGATGATGAAAGAATACAGAAACCAATGGAGGCTCTGACCTTGACTGGACAGGGAAGTGAACACAAACCCCAGGAATGTATTCCCATCATCAGAAATGAGCAGCAAGCTCCTCAAACATCTCTCTCCCACTTTGCAAAGTCTTGAGTTTGAACAGCAGTGGAGAGCAGACTTTATACCCCAAAGAGCCCTTGCCCTCATCCTTGGAAGGGGTGGTTGAGCCAAACATGGCATAGCTTGAGAGATATCTCAGAAATCCACCTTTCTTTCCACTATAAGATTCCTCTTTGCAAGGATGAGCCGGTGTCCTTTGCTATAAATCAGGGGCAAGTCCTCCCTGCAGTGCCGCTATTGGCGGTCTGCGGGGACAGGGGCACAGCCTCTCCCACTGGGGGCTGAGGGCTTTAGGGGAGGCGTAGAAGTCATAGATGGTCTCACCCCGAATCTACAGGGGTGGTCTGGGAAGGTCACAGGACAGCGCAAGTTGCATTTGTCTCTTCCCTGTCTTATACTCTTCCTCAGAAGAACTGATTTGGACTTCAGTGTGTATGGTGGGGGAGGAACACTTTTCTGTAAACATAGTAATACATATGCTTGCCATTTGCTGAGCAATGATTCTAGCCAGCCCCTGTGTTGGGCATGTCTCCATCGTATGACTCACCACCCCTCCTGCAGGTAGGTATATTCACCCCATTTTCCAGATGGGAATCCCAAGGCACAGAGAGGCAGAGTCACTCACCATGATCACACAGCAAAGTAGTGTCTGAGTCAGGCTTGCTATCTCGTTCTCCCTGAAATCTCTACACTCCCCTTTGAGCATGGCATGCTGCCTCCATTATGGACCTGAAACTGGGGTCCTGGGCCAGCCAGACCCCTCTACAGCCACCCTGAAGGGAAAGGAATGACATGTGCTTGGTGGGCTGGGGGTGGGCCTCCACTGGCTCCCTCTGGCTAAGGCAGGGGCTGCTGTGGGGGTCTCATCACGCGCTCTGGGATGGGGCTATGGTTTCATTTGCCTGCTTTCTCGTTTACGTTGCTGCGATCTCTCAGGTGTAGTGTTCCTGTTCCCAAACCAGATACCATCTATCTCTCTCTCTTTCGTAGGCACGGTGCTGTTGTGCCAGGCCAACCAGGAGGGATCTTCCATGTACAGTGCCCCCAGTTCACTTGTATATACTTCCGCAAGTAAGCCCATGTTGTGGCTCCTTTTTTTGTTTTGTGACATAACTCTGAGTCCACTCCCCTTCCCTGCCATGTAAGTTCCCCTCCCCTCCCTCCGCACCGCCCTCCCGTGTGGCTCCCTCCGGAATTTGATTTTCATGAGCATGTCTCTGTTTTCCATTGCCTTAGCATCCAATCCCTCTGCTCATTATGTCTGAATCCTCATGTCCCTGATGTCCCAGTCATTCTTTGTGCGGACCTGTCAGGACTGGGTCCAATGGATGGGACATGGGGTATTGGGGTGGGGGAGGGAAAGGGAAGGAGGGAAGAAGCTACAGTTCATTGCCTGTCTTCTATCACAGCTTTGTAAATCCATAGGAGAAAAATTTAATGAAAACATTCAGGCCATTCAACTGGCACCCTAGCCTAGCAAAGGTGCGGGTCAGTCCTCTTGAACGGAATTTCTTCACTGTGGGAAATATGAGTAGCCTGGGCTAGTGGCTTGATTGCAAAGCTGTTCTATCCTTGGCTATGTGATTCCATTGAGAAAAAAGGAGGAGGAGGAAGAAAAGAAGAAGGAGGAGGAGTAGGAGGGGGGAGGAGGAAGAGGAAGAAGAGGAGGAGAAAAGAATGTGGTTGCCCCCTCTCCCCATTTAACTAGGGGAAACAACAAGTTAAAGGTTCTTTAATAGATGTTAGTATACCCATCAAAGACTAGGGGGAGGAAACCACAATGACAAGGGAAGCCAGATCACAATGCTGAGGTGGAAAACAAGGGTTGCTCTGCCTGGGGTGGATGCTCTGAAGAATGGCCACTCCCTCTCCCAATTTTCAGAGCAGGACTTAAGGTGCTCACAGATCCCATATGGTTCCCAGCCCCTCCTCAGTCACTAGCCACAGTCTGACCTTGTCATCTATTTCATATTGTGTGTCTACACCCTATGCAATTCCTATACCTGCCCAAACATGTCCTCATTGGGATCCTTGCTCAGAAGTGAGATCATGGGGAGGTGGGATGCTTCTGAGACTGGCTAGAGATGGGGTGGGGGAGAGCAGAGGATGCAGGCTCATGATGATTAGAGGGTGAGAGACAGGAGAAGCCTTACCACCTGCCAAGACCGAGCATCTCAATTCCCAATGGTTGAGATAAACCCACCTCTTCACTGTGGGGCAACAGTTAGAAGCAGTGACAGGGACCTCAAAACATGATCACGAGAAGGCTTCAGGTCATGTGGGCAGCCAAGGGCTTCTCCCAGCCAGAGCATTATCTTCAATAGCAATTTCAACATTCATGAAATGCAAGATCTCCCAAGAAGCTAGCCATACCAGCCAGATGTGGTTCTTCCAGCATTTATGAAAATTGTCCCACTTGAGCCAGTGCAAATGCCTGCCTGTGCATACATATCATAGAAGAGAATGCTACCATGCATTTTCACATGCTCAACCTTGTTTTTGATGCTCGCAAAATCTGCACCAGGTAGGTTTTTTAATGTTTGCTTTACAGCCTAGGAAATGGGGGATACAGAGAAGTGGGGTGATTCACCCAGGACCACCCAGCCAGTATAGGGTAGATTTGCTTTTCAAACCTGGGGAAATTACTTAATCTTCTGGGCCCATTTAGCTCTAAATCTCATCATCATCCCACTGTACCGGTCCCTCCCTCATCTCTATACACACTATTTCTGAAGGAGAGTTGGGTTGCATTCCAGAGGATTACTTAGTTTTTTCTTTAATACAGTTGTCCTATGGGACCATCTGGGAGAAAACCGCCTATCTCCGCACTGTCCAGTTTGGGTACTCCTGGGACCAAGACACTGACTTTTTCATTTTACTTAATTTTAATTAGTTACTCTAATTAGCCTTGAGAGGCTAATGGCCACCATATTGGACAGTGTGGCTTTCTATAATCATAAGCTGTATTTATATTTCTATTTTCTTTTCAGAAGGACACAAAATAAATCAAGCTAAGAAAAGGCTGATTTTAATTGGTATAGCCAGAGCCATTCTAGATCGACTTGGGGAAGTGTGTGTGATTGTGTCAAACACAGAACTAGGCCACAGTTCTTCATATTTACTTAAATTTGTAATTGTTTTCATTGCTGACAGTACTAAAGATGTTCCCCATCCCCCCCTCCACCTAGCGTCTGCCCCACTCCAGGCCTTTACCACACTATTATCTGTGTCTCTGGACATGTAAATTCATTGGTTAATCTCTTCTAGTCTCCCACTCCCCAGCCTCTGAGATCTGTCAGTCTATTCCATGCATCGATGCTTTTGGACCTGTTTTGTCTGTCAGTTTATTTTGTTCATTATATTCCACATATAAGTGAGAGTATGTATTACCTGTCTCCATTCTCCATATTAAAATCAATGAAGCACATGGGAAATGAAATCATGTCAGTATGGTCAGCAAACTACAGCCAAGGGCCACATCCAGCCCACAGCCTGCTTTTATAAGGCTTGTGAGCAAAGAATGATTTTTTTAAAGCATTATAAAAACAAAACAAAAACAGAAATATCAGGAAAGAGACACAGGTTGTCTGCAGAGCCTAAAATCTTGATAATCTAACTCTTTATAAAAAAAATATTCTGAACTCTGACTTCATGGATCTATTTTATTATTGAAATTTGACTATGGGAATTATTGTTTCGCTGTTTATAATACTTTTTTTCTGAGTTTAAGAGTAAATATTTATAAATAATTATTATGAAAACTGAATGATGGGTGCCCAACACCCTTCATTTTAAAATTGTATAATCAGTCATATTATCTACACATTTGTCATCCTATTATTTTCACTTATTATCCTGTCATGTGTGCTTTATGCAAATATGTTAATGACCTCATAATAATCTGTTGTTTCATATTACATTTTAATCTGTCTCTGCTCCATTTAGGGTACTTATATTGATAGTAATTTTTCAAAAATAGTAATGAAAATCAATGTCCTGGTATGTATTAGTATCAAAGACAGCAACGACTAACTAACCCTCCTATCCCATAACAAAACAAAACAAAACAAAACAAAAGCTGGTTTCTTGCCCCGCCAGTAATGGTATTTAGACTGACCAGCTCAGTTAGTGTTTTGTAAAGACAACCAACCTGAGACCTCACCTTCTCCAGCTGGATGGCTGGAAGGGCCTTCCATTATCTGTATCCTGAGGCCACGCATTGCCCCTGAGTGTAAAGATTATCCATTCCTCCCAAAGCACTTGGCTAAGACTTCCTCTCTCCCTCTTCTCCAAGTCAGCAATGCCTTTTGGGGCCAGGCTGTTTGCAGTTAGCTGTCTTCTTTGCAACATTTACTTGGGTTTCCTCTTCCATATTAAGGTATATATTCTGGTACAAAGTCACACCTCATTTTCACCAGACACAGTCACTTGAGATGCCTCTCCTCCCACAAGGTGTGACCTACATCTGGGTAAGGGCCAGAGGCCTTGTCCTTGAGGTCTGAACAGTGTGGCCTCTTTTTCTCTCAGGATACAACCTTTTCCGCAAAAGCTGAGGCCCCCTCTCTTCTTAGCCATTGTTTAGGAACCTGCATTTTTTTTTTTTTTTTTTTTTTTTTAGCTTCAAACTGTTTTCTCACTTTGGAGGAACAGATGTGCTCCTGGAAAAAGGAGGCATGCAATGCATTTTTGTAAATTGTATCCTCTGTGTTCACTGGCTTCCATGAGCACTCCTGAGTTTCTATTGGTTTCACGCATCTTTACCTGACCTTGGATGTTTTAGACTTAAATTGTCCTGTTTTGTAGCCAAATAGCTCATCATCTGTAAATAACACCCTTAAATACAGTAGGGGAGATGGTTTTTAAAGGAACCCTGCTGAATTAGTCAGTAATGAAAATAAATCTACTGAAGTTATCTGTTTTTAAGATGCATTTTTGCATAATGAGTTTTCCCCTTTAAGTGAATCATCCTCATAGTACAACCTAGGACAGGAAAGCACTCAGAGAAAGGTTTTCACGCAGGCACTGTCAATACAGCCTAATCCCATAGAGTCTCTCATCTCATACCACCGACTCCAGTTTCACCTACTCATGCCTTGTAGCCTAGTATGAAACCCTAGTTCAAGTGTCATGGGACATCAAACATCCTCTTACATGTCATCATATACCACTCATTCAGAGTGTACAATGGGCCTACTGTCTATCAAACTTAAATAAAGTCAGAGCAAAACTCCAGAGAATAAGAGAAGATCATCTTGCTTCAAATGCAAAACATGTAGTATGAATATTGTTGTCTCAAGAAATTAATTTCAGTCAACTAAATTAAACTAATAAAATACTTTTAATCATTTAAAAAAAACTTTGAAATTAATTTGAAAGAGGAAGAGAGATAGAAAGAGAAATGGAGACTGAGATCTGTCTCAGTCAATTTGCTACCTCCTATATGTGTCCTGACTGGGAATTGAACCTAAAACCTAGGTATGTGACTTGATCGGGAATCGAATCTGCAATCTTTTGGTGTCCAGAATGACATTCTAACTGAGCCACCTGGCTAGGGCAATTTTAAAATAATATTAATTAATTAATTAACCTTGTGTTTGCTTTGAATAACAAACAACACAACCCCTAGGCCAGTGGTGGGTAGGCCCCACCCATCCAGAGTGAAAGGCACCAGCCACATGAGCATTGTTTGCACACAGTGAATGCATAATATAAAGACGTCTCCAGGCCGAAGTAGGAAGGTAAAGAACATCTCACCTCTCTTCCATGTCATCATATACCACTCATTCAGAGTGTACAATGGACCTACTGTCTGTCAAACTTAAATAAAGTCAGAGCAAAGGCATTACTCTGGTTTCTATTCCTTGAAACACGCAGCGGTAAATCATTGGTTCCGTAAATATGAAAGTCCACCTCTAATATGGATCAGCAAAGCCAGCAACCACTCACCCTCAATTCCATATGGAGTAGATGTTTCCAGAAGGAGGTAAATATCACCAGCTTTATTTTATTTACCATTTTACAAATAGATTTTCAATGACAAAAGAGACATGGGCTCACTGTAATCGAGGAAACATGCAAATAAACTGAAACACACATCTATGGAATAATATGCTAAAAAATATTCCCACTTTATTTAAAAAAACACAAGTTCTTAAAGTAATTCACATTGAATCCTTGGTAAATATATCTCTACATGTTTTCATAATAATGCAAAGAAGGACAGACACCCATACAAAGGGTAGTGGTAGTAGTATGATTTTAAACAGGGGGCAGTGTACACACATGAATCATATTTCATTTCATTTAATAACACATGTGGACTATCTACTGTTAAACCTTTTAATATTGTCATGCTGTTCCATGGGGTGGGTGGTCCACAGTTTATTCAACCATTCTCTATCCATGGTAGTTCAAGCTCCTTCTTTTTATAACACCCCACAAACAATTTTACATATACCCTGACCTTCACATTTTACATCTAGGCTGCCAAACATGGGACTATTTGTTCCGTCCAAACATTCTTACCAGCACCTGCATAGTTGGCTTTTTATTTAATTTTGCAAATTGGATGGATGAAAAATAGCATCTCAGTTTGCTCAATTGAGCATTTGCCTTTCGCGTAGTGAAGAGCATCATCCTTCACAAATTTAATTGTCGTTTGGATGTTACCACTAGTGACTCTTCAATACACATCTGCTCATTTCTCTCATGTGTTTTCCCATTTATTTTAATTCACATTGAGAGATCATTATTCATCAGGGAAAATAACCTGAGTATAGGATAGATGTTGCCAATATATATCCTATTTCAGTCATTTGATTTTGCTTACATTCCAGCATATAGTCTTAATTACTCAGGCAAATATATCTGTCTTTTCTTTTGTTACTAACACCATAGTGCAGCATGGTCTGTTCTGGTGAGAATTATTCCTGGCTGGTAGATTATGGCCTTCTCACTATGTGTTCATATGTCACTCTAAAGGCACAAATCCTTTCCTGAGGGCCCCATCCTTATGATCTCATCTAAACCTAATTACCTCCCATTTCTAAGTACTAGCATATGAGTGTAGGGTTGGGGAAGTGAGCAGACTTTAAGCATAGGAGGCACCTTGACACAGAGAGGCCAGTTTCATTGTCAAGGGTTCTGGGATAAAAAGCATTTTTTAGCAGCAATTTCTATATATGCTTATCAATGCAAACAAGTATTTTCATAGTTACATGGAAGCCACCACTTTCAATCCATGCGAAGATAAATCCTAAAATAAAAGGAAGATAACTATTTATTCTTCCTAAATTATCACCCCTAACAACAAGGGGGGGGAAAATCTGTTATCACAGGCAAATGCTCAGAAACCTTAATGTCATCAAAATGCAAAGTCATCTCCTCCATTCATTTTTATGAAACTCAAGGGCAAGTGGTAGTAGTATATTTTAATTGATATATTGATTGCAGATTGCATGGAAGTAATTGTGTGGAATTCATAAAACAATGATTTAAGTGGCAGAAACATACATAAATCAGGCTTGCACTTTCTACATTTCAGTAATGGATAGAGCTTCCATTGGTTTCTGTAATTAAAGCAATGGCCTCACTTAATTTATGGCTTCCTCTTTCTTCTCCACAGTACAGAAAATGACTGAGTTCAATAATAGAAAGTGCACATCTAGGGCATTGTGTTACTGATATATTGGTTTAAACACACACACACACACACACACACACACACACACACACACACACTTCTTTCTCCCTCTTTTCAGTAACTCAGAACTTCCTGGCAGCCTCCCAGAAAGACTTTTCCAATAGTTTCTAGAAAATAATAATCCGGGACTAGGTTGAGGGAAGTGAGGCACTCCCCTCAGACAACATTTACAGAGGTTCCAGAAAGCTCAGTCATCAAGGTGAATGGGATGTTAATGTAATATTTCAAAATATTGATGTTTAATGGAAAAATTTCATGGAACAAATATTAACGTTTTTCCTAAAGATAGGATGGTTGTTATTAATTTTTACCTTACCTTAGGATTCAATATGGCTTAGCATAGCACCTCTCAATTTAAATTTTAAAAAGATATTTCCATTGATATTTTTTAGAGAGAGGGCAGGGGAGAGGGAGAGAGAAAAATGGATGTGAGCACAGAACATGGATCTGCTGCCTCCTGTGATCTCAGGGGTTGAGCCCACAACCCAGGCATGCCCCTGAACTTGCATTGAACCAGCAACCTTTTGGTGCACAGGACAAAGCCCAACCAACTGAGTCACACTGGCCAGGGCTCTTTATTTAAATTTGGACTGTTTCTCATGAAATTTTTTACAATAATTTTATTTTTTTTAATTACACTGCACTATACTTTATCTTGATTATTTGTTTCTTTGGTGATCAATCATTTAAATTTTACACCCAAGGTGAGTGCCTAACTAATCTTACCCTAATTCCAGCCCTGACATATAAAATATAATAATAATAATAATAACAATAATAATAATAACAATAATAATAATAAATGGTTATTGAGAACTTCCTATATGTTGAGCATTCTGCTAACTATTTATATGAGCTTTCTCAATTAATCCTCACAAGATAACTATGAAATAGGTATGATTATTCTGCCTCCTTTTACATGAGAAAATTTGAGGTCAAAGGGATTAAGAAACTTGTGCAGTGTCCCACAGCCAGATCAACTTGAACCTGGCCTAACAGAATTTCAAGACTTCCACCTTTACTGGTCTCTAAAATTTCCCACTAGTGGCTGCAAACCAGTAGCGCCACCTGCTCTGCTTCTGGAAACGTCCACACAGTGAGTGGTCAGGTAGAAACTCTAAGCAGCTGCCCAGCCTCTGTGTTCAGCCCCCGTTGCCCTTCCCATCCCAGGATTTCTGAAGAGGCTGTTCTTCCCTGTCTGCTCTGCTTGGCCAGTGTTGACAAAGTTGTTCTTTAAAAGGCCAGCGAGTAAATAGTTCCCGTCATATGAACCACCTGGTCTCTTGAAACTCACTATAGACTATACGTAAATGAATAAGTGTGGCTGTGCTTCCAATAAAACTGTATTTACAAAACGGTCTTCAAGCCAGATTTGGCCTATAGGTTACCAACCCCTTTGTCAGACCATCATTTAAAATGGTACATCTGTAAGATTTTCAGCAATAAAGAAAAATAAAAAGTGGGTGGGACACAGGGCAGCTGGCTCCTTGGGGGTAGAGATAAAAATACTTCTTCTTTTTAATATATTTTTATTGATTTCAGAGAGGAAGGGAGAGGAAGAGAGAGACAGAAACATCAGTGATGAGAGAGAATCATTGGTCGGCTGCCTCCTGCACAGCCCTCACTGGGGACTGAGTCCACAACCTGGGCATGTGCCTTTGACTGGACTCAAACCTGGCACTCTTCAGTCTCCAGGCCTATGCTCTATCCACAGAGCCAAACCAGTTAGGCCAAAGGAGACTTCTTTTCAATGTGCACCCTCATACATTTTTGGCATTTTTAATTATTTTCTCACATTTTAAGACAAATAATGGAAGGTAAGCATGTAAAAGAACGCCCTCTCCCTGGTGCATATTAAATTAGAATGTAGACATAAATTCAGTCTAGATACAATTTCAATTGTGTAGTTTTGCTCTCATGATAAACAACAAACACATCTGGATGTGGAGGCTTTGTTTTGGTGCTGTTTTCCTGGGATAGATAGTGAGACTGCCTCAGCCCGCCCAGGATCCCTCACCCTCCACCCAGGCCTTTTCTGGTTCCTCCCACACACTGCACAATTCTGGCTCTCCGAGAGGCTCAGACGGATCCTTCTGATTAGGAATCAGCCAGTGCTTCGTTCCTCCTGTGTCCATGACTCAGCACTATTGTGACAGCGTGTGCCCTCTGTCACTGTCTCTGAAACAATTCCTTCTTCTTTACTCATCTGTCCTTTGATGGGGAAGGGAATTGAAAATGCATCACTTTATTCAACCAATCTTTATCAGGTGATTTCCACATGCCAGGTACCATTCTATGCACTGTGACTATTAAGTGAACATGAGATCCACAAGTTGACTCTCTAGTGCCTACATTCTTGTGGACAAGATAGAGAATGGACAGATCCATAAGGCTAAGATCTCAGAATTGCAAACATACTACTCCTAGGGATATTTGGGAGGTCTTTCCCAATCAGAGATTTTCCCACTATTAATACCTCCTGGTAGGTGAACTAAATATCCCTGCTTTCCCCATCATTCCACACCAGAGATAGACACACTTAGCTTCTGCAGTCCTAGTTCCCTGGTTGAATTCATGGAAGAAGAGATTTTGAGACACTTACCATGTGCTATGCTCTGCCTGTTCCCCTCAATCATAGCACATGCCTGACGGACTGAACAGTGGTTGTCCACAATTGGACACAGTTGTTGGAGCCACTGCTGATGAAGGGACCCCAGAAACCATTCTTTCTCCATTGCCCGAACACCATCTCCTCGCTTTGCACCATCTGCTCTGCGTTCCCATGGCCCGGCACATCTCTCATTTATTAAGAGGTTACTTTTAAGAGTGTTTTATTTTTCCTAGTGATTCTGCCTGGAAACCAGTTTTCAGAAGAGGTTCATTTGTATTTTCAGTACCCACCATTTCCAGCCCAACTGGGTTAGCTCCCTCATCAACATCTGTGGGGTTACTTTGGCTGAATAGTAATAGTCCCATTACTTCTGCTTTGTCCTTTTAAAAAAAATCAATTTCAGGAAAATGAAAAAAAAATCACTAGTAAAACACCCTCCACCCTTAGCTGCTTAAAGGAAAGAATCTGTGGAGAAGCCACATTCCAGGCAGTTGCTCTCGGCTCTCCAGCGCTCTGGCTATTAATCTCCATGCAGAATGCGGCTTTCTTCTTTTTCAGATGGGGGTCTCCCTTCTGCAAAAGAACGCTGGTTGCAAAACCTGCCATCCCACGGTGTGCCCCCAAACATCTTATTTGTCTTGATATTTCTTTCACAGAAACACATATGACAGATAAGGAGTCACCAGAGGATGGTTTGCTCTGTGTCAGACAGATATTAAAACAATAAACCACGTTGTCCTGGGATTCCCGTGCGCGCACAGCCAGAGAACAAGGCCAAGATGAGACGTTTCTGAAAGACAGCGAGGCAGTTTTCTGGGGGAATTCCCTGGGAAACCGAGTCCTGTGATCCCACTGACAGAAAGCACTTTTTAATGCTCCCGTTTTCTTAGGGAGAGCCGCAGACTGCCTGGTGCAGCTCCCCCATTTAACTCCTCCACCATGCCCACCTTTCACTGGCCCCTGCCAGGGGCCAGAGGGAAACCCTTCTATGGGTTGGGAGTTTTGTGAGTTCATTTTGTAAGTGCTCATTTGCATGTCATTGGCTTTCTCAAACTAATGTGGATTTAAAACAGAAAAAAAAAAAACACACACACACACAACAAACCTCTCTTCTGAGTTCAGAGCTCTGAACATAAAATTTGGAGGGGCCAAAAATAAGATCCGCTTGATTCCTGGAATGTAAAGGGGCGGTTTGATACCATGGTGCAGGTTTGCATTCCTGGGGACCCGGCATTTCAGGTGGAACCATGCCCTCTCATTGGCTGCGGAGTTAGGCGAGAGCATGTTGAAAGGAAAGTAAGAACGTCCAATGACACTCATATAATTCAAGTGCTGGGGTGGGGACTCTTGGTGCTTCTTGCATAGAAAAGTGTCCAACTGCAGACACTTTTGAACTACATTGCCTCAAGCAAATGGAAAGGTTTTTTGACAACAATATTTGATGCTCAAGGTGAATGTGTATCCATGAATACCTTCACAGCAAAGAGCCTTGGCCAAGGTCACACCTCTAGAGTAACCATGACAATAAAGCCCAGCTCTGCCTAATTCCAGATCTTCCCACTAAATCATGTGGATGATCAGAGAACTTTGTAGAACCAATATTAGGGGCTAAAAATTATCTTTGGCCAAGTCATACTCCATTGCATATATATGCACCACATCTCCTTTATCCAATTGTATACTAATAGACATTAGTATACAAAAGTATCTTCCTCCCTTTGCCTTATTTCGATCCAAAAGTGACTCTCCCTGCACACTGTGGAGATACATAAAAGGGAAGCTGAGCTTGTCTCCCGTCCAGGGAAAAGAGCCTGTCGTAGTTCATTTAAACACGATAATTTAAACAGTTGCTTTACTGAGGACTCCAAAACCATCAATTTCTTAAATCATGTTTTCATTTATGTAAAGCTATTTTGTCACTACTGGAGAGCTTTTGGGGAGTGTGAACAAAATGCAGCTTTCAGGACCAAATAGCACACCATGCCTTTTAGATCTGCCTCCTGGGGTTTTGTTGGCATGTAGTGTGGACTGCTGATACCCCGTCACTTTATGGGAAAATAAGCAAACAAAGACACAAATACGACCTCTATGGGTACACCTGCTCAAGGATCTCTATTATCCCCGTCTTTGGTGAATGCAACAGGGATCGAAGCACCATTTCCTAAAGATTATCTCATTTATTTATTTTTAATTAGTTTTTTTTTCAATTATAGCTGACATTCAATGTTATATTGGTTTCAGTTGTACAGCATAGTGGTTAGACATTTATATTACTTACGAAGGGAGCCCCTCAGCCTGCATACGTCTAGTGCCCACCTTACACCATACATAGTTATTGCACTGTTATTGACTTATTGCCTATGCTGTATTCTACATACTCATGACTATTTTTATAACTGGCAATTTGTACATCTTAATCCCTTCACCTTTTCAGCCAGCCTCTAAACCCTCTTCCATCTGGCAGCCATCAGTTTGTTCTCTGTATCTATGAATCTTTTTAAACTCTTCTGTTTGTTTATTTTACAGTTTCTGTTTTTCAGTTTCCACATGTAAGTGAAATAATACGATGCTTGTCTTTCTCTGTCTGACATTTCACTTAGCGGAATATCTGGTAGGTCTATTCATGTTGTTGCAAATGACAAGATTTCATTCTTTTTATTATGACTGAATAATATTCTATTGTATATCCAAGATATGAAAGCAGCCTAAATGTCCATTAGTATACAATTGGGTAAAGAAGATGTGGTGTATATATATGCAATGGAGTATTACTTGGCCAAAGATAATTTTTAGCCCTTAGTATTGGTTCTACAAAGTTCTCTGAGCGTCCCCATGATTTAGTAAGAAGATCTGGAATTAGGCAGAGCTGGGCTTCAATTGTCATGGTTACTCTAGAGGTGTGACCTTGGCCTAGGTTCTTTGCTGTGAAGGTATTCATGGATACACACTCATCTTGAGCATCAAATATTGTTGTCAAAAAAACCTTTCCATTTGCTTGAGGCAATGTAGCTCCTAGAATAAAGGGGTGACCTTTTCCTTTCTTTCTTAGAAGCTATATTCTGCAGTACTTGAGAAAGTTCACCAAAGAAGCTGGTCTGGAAGGTTTATGTTGGAATAGTGACTAGATAACCGGATCATTTCTGCATGGTCTTCTTCATTCTGTTCTACTTCTGGGTCTAGGGAGGGCTCCAGTTCTGACATCAGGCAGGGGATCCCTATGTCCAGATGGCTTACTTAGCAGGGGTGGGGAACATCCAGCCTTTGGGCCATACAAGGCCAGGGAAATCATTTGGTCTGGCTCTGCCAAGGCATTAGGGATGAGTTAATTAAATGTTTGACCAAATATAGCAGGCTAATTTTTAAGTTGATGATTTTGTATGGCCCGAGAATGATGATAGAAGCATACAAATGGCCCTTGGTAGAGAAAAGTTCTCCAGCCCTGGCTTAGGATGTCACTTAAACGATCAGGACTCAGTCTTTCAAATCTGGAAGCTGGCTCTGAAAATCAGATGGCCTCAACAAACTATTCCCACAATGATGGCTGGAAGTAAAATGATTGATGCCTTGGCATCATGTCCCCATCCAGTGAGCCACTGCCACTCCCTCCGAGGGCCTCGTGTGCAGAGCCACAGCAACCCCAGAGAGTCATGGAAATCCAACCCAACATAAGGAAGCTAATTTATCTCACTTGCTTTGTTTCCTACCTGGAGAGGCAATTCTGTTTCAGCCAGCTGTTAGCTATATCATGAATGATTTAGCAATTGAGCCTTTACTGTGTATATGCACTCGATAAAATAATTATTTATAGAAATTATTTGATTTCTTCCCATGGCTGCCTGAAAAAAAAAGCTAAATTTTAACACCAGTACAGGTTTTATCAAACAAATAGATTTTGGCAAATCCCTTCATCCAAATTAAAATAGACCTCAGCATCTCCCAGTTTTGTCTTCAACATCCCATCAAATGACAGAAAGCACGTTTGCAATGCCTTCTGTGGTCCTGCCAAGTAAAACACTCCAAGATTGAGATTCATTCTCATTTTGTGGGATGAAATGTTACAAAAATCCTGCCCTGGGGGATATTGTCAATACCTGTGTGTAGACAGATCACAAATACGTCTTGTGCGCAGTAAAAGTGCATTCAGCCACCATGGCATTCAGCGCATTTCTTTGGATTAATCTGACCATTTGTAACCTGGGAGAAAAGAGGCAGCTACTTCAGGAGGTAGGCAGAGGAGTGTAGCAATTAGTTACAAACCAAGGCTTATGTCCTCATTCCAAGTTGCAAAGACATGAATTATGAAAGAATACCAACGCATGAGCGTTGTGTGTGGTTTTGATGCAGTGTTTTAAATTTGTTTTAAGTTAGGAAACATTTCTGCTTTGTTAACACCAGACTAATAATTAAGAGTACATCTCTGTGTGTCCATTGCACTGTTATTATTATTATCATTATTATTTTGGTCCATGACTCATTTCTTTCTGAGAAGAGATTTATTCTAACCATGTTATGAGTCAAGTAATAACTGATAACACTATTAATTCTATTCAGGGGAGAAAAAGCACAACAGTCCCAAATATTATGAAAGTTTCTTGCTCCAATCTTCCAAATTTTGGAGAAAATTTCTAGTTGAATTGAGTCATAAGGAGCTTGTTATTCTGACAGTGATGAGGCTTGTGTGTGTAATACCGTTCTAGTGCAATGGAGGTCCATTGCTGGGAGAGTCCATTTCCCCAACATTTCTGGATTGTATACGGCCCCACAGGCTCACATCCAGATGTGGAGATAAGCTTTAGTAGAGAAGGGAAACAGCTTGCCTTGAACTCTTATTGGGAACATAAATCAGTAGTGACCCCTGTGGCCTGTATCCAATTAGGAGAAAAAGAGCAAAGCTCTTCCAGGTGTCTTAAAATCTCAGACCATAAATAAAAAACGTTGGCAATGCACCTGCCCCCTCCTCCACTTTTACCCCCTGCCCCCACCCAACAAAGAGCACATTGAGGTCTCAGGGAGACTTGTCAACAGATTTCTCTGCAGATGAACTCAGTCCATGATGAATTGGGGCTGGGTTTTTTGGATGCAGTATGGATATAGGAAAATGATAATAGCAGCTTGTACAGATAATGGGAAGGAAGGAAAATGGAAAAAGTCTTGTCCAAAGCTGACATGGGGTGCCTTTGTGCTAGTTGCATGTTGGGTAATAGATCAGATGATGGTCTCTCTATTGTTAAGATGTTTGAGTTCAGATAACTGGGTGAGATTGTGAGCCACTCTGTATCTTCGGTTCCTCCCAGGAAAGTAAGATAGTCATTATACCTGGTTTCTATGGTTTTGTGAAGAGCTGGTGAGTGAACTGATGGATCTGGAGGTTAGCAAGTATGAGTAAATAGTAGCTGTTATAACATACAATCAGACCTCTTGCATTGGCAATGGAGTACGAGGCATTGCCATTTGCCAGCAGTATTCATGATATTGCTTGGATATTCCAGTTATCACTGCACGAACTTTTAGAAACATAAGGTCCAGCATCCCTTACCACTAATGTTCTGACTACACCAGGTTCTTATAGAGTCTGCATCCTCCCTAAGCAGCATCTTAGCAAGCCCTACAGGTTCACAGAGCATCACCCATTTTGCCTCTGTAAGTAGAGCACTTACTATGGCATTCTGGTTTATCTGACAATATAATCCATAAACATTATAGGGCTTACCTTGAGCCAGGTAACCCTCTAGGTGCTGTAGACACAGTATTGACCAAAGTAAACTCTAAAGTTGCAATCAAATAAGAGGTTGAAAGAGTCATTAGTGGAGTGTGAGGGGAGGACTGATAGAGACTGTGGAGGCAGGTAGGAGACGGAGGACACAGTTGAGAGGAAAAGCCTTGGAGGAGGAGATGATGTTGGAACCAAGATTTGAGTGATGGAATTAACTCACCTGGTAGAGACTGGACAAAAGACAGAACCTGCAGGAGCAACTTAGAAGCAGCAGCCAGAAGCTGGGGTTACAAGTGGCCTTTTAGGTTCATACGTAAAGAATCAGGTCAATGATTTCAGCCTGGGCAGTTCGACCAGTACAGTGTCACCATCTTTATTCCCCTCAAAATGTGTGCATTTCTCTCCAAGTTCAATTCCTTGCCCATCCCTTCCACACATCCTATAAAAGCCTAGAAACTTCTGGCTAATTTGGATTTGACTAAAACTTTTGTACCGTGACATTATGCAGAGAGATTCAATTATGGTGCGCAATGTTTTGTGAGTAACTACCGCCCATAAAAAGTTAATTAATCAGGGCTGTGTCAATTTCCTCGTGCCATGTCAATTTGCTGCCAGGTAATTAATCACTAATCACCCACCAAGCAGCAGGCCGGGGAACAATCCACGAGCCATTTATTGTCTTTCCCCAAATAAATGGCACACGCAGCCAGGAAGAAACACATCTAGCCTTTCATAATATTTTTATCGACACTTTTGCAAGTTGTAATAGACTGAAGCAACAAGCAGCTGCAGTTCAATGAAATATGAATATTAAAAGAAACAAGTGAGTGGAGATTTATAGGACATTGCGTTTCTGTTATGTCAGTTTTAAGATTAAACCGAACAAATGAACAGTGAAAAATTACTCTTCCATGTGGAGAATGGTGATTAGACTTGTACATTAATTAGAAATTTTTGTTTTCCTATTCAATGCATTTCAAATGAGGGTGTCCTATAAGGCACTGTTTGTCCAAAATGGAGATTTATTCACTTCTAAACAGCGGTATTTAATATCAACCTGCATTTCTAAATGAAACGAGAGTCCATCCCAAATGTGTGTTTCCGGGATAAAATACGTGAGTAAGAGAACTGGAGATTCCAACAAATTAAGTGGCTCTTTTGGTCTTTTCGTAAGTGATGGAATGGATGGTACTCTTCTTCCCCCCATCCCCACAAACCTTGAAAATACTGAATGAAAAAAAATAAGCCTTTCCATTTTTACTTTGACCTAGAACTAAATATGTCCCATCACATGCAATTTTCCATGTAATGTCATTTAAAGATAGTGACCTAGTTGTGTATAAATTCTGTGTTAAAAACCAATTCGATGTACCTTTATTTGAGATCCATTTTAAACAAACATTTTTGCCATTTGGAGAGAAAAAATCATTCTCTTTCTGGCTCTTCATTATGATGTGTATAACAGGATGCTCTGCCTCTGAAATCGAGCTGTAGCTGGCTATTTATTCACTTCGGTGTGTTACCTATTATGCCACTTCTTAATTTATGGTCCAGCGTATGGAACAGGAAATCCCCCAAGGGGAATCCCACAGAATCTTGCACCTGCTGTTGAAATCACGTCTGCAATTATGTGAGTGAATATTTCCTACCATAAACTGCCCACAGAACAATCCAAAATTAGCATGAAGATTTCTCAGTCTTGAAACATTCAAAGGTGGGGGTGGTGATGAAGTGGCTTTATGGGGGACAAAAAGAGAGCCACCCCCTCCTCCATTCTGATGGCACACCTTTTCCTGGGCATCTGGCAACCTCATGCAAATTCAACCCAGCGCACAAATGCAAAGAATAATTGCCCATTAAAGCGGTTGTATATTTTTACGGCTTTGATGTAGAATCTGCCCCCTGTCGGCTTTTGCATCTGCTACTCTGCTCTCTCTCCCATAGCTCTAAAACTTTAATATGCAGTTTAGCACCCTCAAGTATTTTCCACTGGTTCTGTATTTCTTCTCTTGAGATTCCTGGGCTAGTGAGATTATCTCATTTGTGTTTATTTCCTAAGGTAAGCACCACTTTGTAAAAGAGACGGAGTGGGGGAGGGGTGTAAGCATGTGTTTGTCACGGTAAATACATTGAAGGCAGAGCTCATAGAAGGTTGGAGGTGAAGGCTTTGCCTTTGAGGGGGAGACAGACAGAAAGCAGCGGACACATGGTAAATGGCTCATTTGGCTGGTTGACACACCCACACATCTTCCATTTAAAAATGTTGCTCCAGCACATCACAGTACGCCTCCTGTTACATCCCTAAAGTTTCATCCCTAAAGTTTCCGTTTCATTGAGTTCCAGGGTATAGAAAGAACTCCCTATTCCCACTTCCAGGTATGGTTACTCCACTCACCTCCCCCAAAATGATCTCTGGGTATAAATCGAGCTGAAGGTTGGGAGTGGGTGGGCTGAGACTGTTGATGTATCAACAAGATGCTCAATTGGTATTTGCTCTGAAAAGCTCTTGTCCTGTTTTCTTTGGGAGAAACTCATTTTTAGCTTATGAGCTAAATCCAATTTTCCTTGCAGTGATATCAGATTTTTCACTTTGATTCATGCTGGATAAGGTTTCAGAGGGAACCTTTCCAGGATAATGAACCTATGGGTTTTCCCCTCCCTTGCCTCTTTCTTCTCCTGCCAAGAACTAAGAATTTATACTGTGTCCAAACAGCTTGAACACTCTGCATTGTTTCCCATAGATGGCCTGTTTACATGTTTATTATCCTGACGCTTAACTAGAAAAAAAAAATCAAACTCCTCCAGTTGAGGTTCAGGAATGCCTCTAGTTCGGTGTCTTTTCTTTCCAGCACAGTTCTTTAATTTACATTTACCAACCAGTATTGGGCCGGGTGACAGGTGTATGACTTTTGTTAACAATGATTTAACAGACATGGAGAAGACACTCTGAGTTTCCATTTGGCATTTGGCACTAGATTTATTAAACATTTTTTAAAATATATTTTTTTTATTGATTTTAGAGAGGAAGGGAGAGGGAGAAAGAGAAACACCAATGATGAGAGAGAATCATTGATTGGCTTCCTCCTGCAGGAGCCCTACCGAGGATTGAGCCTGAACCCCAGGCATGTGCCCTTGACTGGAATGGAACCTGGGACCCTTTAGGCCGCAGGCTTCCGCCCTATCCACTGAGCCAAACCAACTCGGGCTTATTAAACATTTCTTACTTTCTTGCTGGATCCAAATTCCAGAAGTGGGCATTGATAGATGGCATAATAACTTTCACTCGACACAAAATAAGTGTCTTGCCACAAAGAAAGTGCATAATGAGATGTCTCTTTCTACAAGATCCAAGGACAAAGCCATTTTGGTGGTGTTTAATCTGTATCTGAAGAATTTATTCAAGTAATTGCTTAAATATGCAGTTAACCATGTCCCAACATCTACAAACCAGCGTACCTAGTGGGCAAGTGAATAAAAAGTAGTTGCATCTTATGTTGAATCTGAAGGAAGCTCGACAAAAAGTTGTGGCTTTTTTGCCCTTGAAATTGACAATTTGACTTAATGGCAAGAGAAGAGAACCCTGCTGTCCTGAACCAGCTATTGGGGAACAGCCTGGAAGGTTGCTGGGGGGACACATAAAAGACACAGATGTAAATTGGACAAGTTAAGGGTTATAAATATTGTTATTTGGTGCTCTTTCTTATTGTATTGCATTCAGAGACTGTGATTCGCTGGGCTGCCAGGAGCATGGTGTGGGGCTGCAGGAAGGAAGGCACCTTTAATACGTATCACCTGCCTGAGGGCAAAGTGTGAGTCCTGCTTTTCACCAGGACAGGAAACCAATCTTCAGATTCTGACACTGTGCAGCAATAAAAGGGCATTGATATGAGCTGAGGGTTTGCAATAGTACCAAGTCCAGTACACTTATCCAACTTGCCTCCCTTTTTATCAGAATCAAAGATATTCTGAGTCGGGTTGCTATGTGTGGGCCAACACAGCACCAAGATGTATGGATGCAGAAATTATTTTATAAGGATCATGATTCAGATCTAATTGTGTCATTTGCATACTGTTTTTCTGCAAAAGCTGGGCAGGGCATTTTGTATAGAAGACAGCGTTATGAAAGATGGGAAGTATAGAGGTAAGGTCTTTGTCTCCCTGCCCCATAAAGAAGCAGCTTGGCATTGGTTAACCACCAGGAGTCCAGGCATGATGTAAGGTACCTGATGCTGCTCCTTGCCAGGCAGCCTTGTAAATCAGTGGACAGAGCCAAGGTGCTCACTGCCTTCATGGAGCTTGCATTCATTCCAGCACCAGTGAGAGTCCTTCAGCCCTGGGGTCCAAGCTACTGGCTTGTCAGTACAGCAGGCCCTCCAATAACATTGTTTAGTTATAATGCTGATGAGGTACAGTAGGCACTTAGCTCTTGTGTGTATCAATTTAGCCTATCCTATAAATTGATTTTGTTATTGGTATGTCATTTTGCTTACAGCCACAGCATCTATTGAGGATGTGAAGTGAGGACTTATTGCACATCAGGGATGTTCATGGCCCTGTCCAGAAGAAGATTAACAAATAAAGAGAGGAAGGAATAGGAAGGGAGAGAGGGAGGGCAGGAGAGGGAAGGAAAGAATGGGAAACGGGGGATTAAGGATAGGAAGGAAGAAAGAGGAAGGACATGCTCATTAGTGATGACTGACCAGAGACCAGCAGGCCTGTTGGCCAGTCCTCAGCTGGCAACAGGAAAGAGAGAGCTTGTCCATCAGGGAGACTCACACACTTTCTCCAGGAGGCTTTGTTCCAATGCATGAACTATGGAACCACCTTGTTTTACCTAGGGGGACTTGGGTCCCCAGGAAAACAATATTTATACCAAAGTAGATGTGAGGTCTTCCCTGTGTTCCTCTAACAACATAAGAAGTCCTTGCATCTGGCCTGTGTAGAGAAGCCCAAAGAGTCTTGTGTGAAGGCACATCAGACCTTATCCTGCATCTGGAAGGACATGTTCTCTCTGTAGAAAATGGGGTGCAGGTGGAACTCTGGCTCTGCACTTTTAGCTGCCTGTGCCCCTCTCCTTCTGCTGCCCCGCTTCTGTGTCATGTTATCTTCCAACATCTAAATCCTCCAAGAATTACTGTAAAACCTGCTTGTCGCTGAGAGGGATCTTGCCTTGCTCGCTCGGCACCGCAGCCCGAGATAATGAATGGGTCAGCATAATTACCGTGTTTTCTCACACTGGCAGCCAGCTGCTCTGCCAGATTGTGAATCTTTCATTTTCTTTATTTCAAAATTCAGGGCATTCCTATAAAAACTTAATGTTTGAACTGTGGGGAAATAGAGTTGGAGTCAAAGCCATGCTCCCTCGTTTCCTCCCTGCTCCTTAAGTGAACACCTCGTATCTCATTAGTTCTGGGGTTTTATGATATTAGGATTTACCGCTTTCCCCGTTAAGACCAACACCTCTCTACAATTATTTAAAACCAGAGCCAGGAGATGTGGACGCTAGGGGCTGGCATCATTTGTTTTTAGCAATAAAACAGGGTACAGCTCAGCCGTGTGGCTCCATGGTCGAACGTCGACCTATGAACTAGGTCACGTTTGAATTCCTAGTCAGGGCACATGCCCAGGTTGTGAGCTCCATTCCCAGTGTGGGTAGGAAGCAGCCAATCAGTGATTCTCTCTCTTCAGTGATGTTTTGATCTCACCTTCTCCCTCCTTCTCTGAAATCAATTTAAAAGTATATTTAAAAACAGTTTCAAATAACTGGTATGGTCTTAGACACAGATAGAAAGATGGAATCATTTTGGTGTGGTCCAGCCATCCTAACATTTTTACCATCTTCCTGAAAGATATGGTGCAATCCACGGAACAGGCCAGCTGCTCACCCTTCAGGAACACACAGAGAATTCTGAATGACAGCCAGTCAGTCTTCATCTCAGGTTCAAGGATCAGAGTCCAATCCATGCAGGCCCATGAGGTGGTATAGAATTGGGAGTGACTTCTGTGGGAACCCTCTCCTCTCCTTGCCCCCTGCCACCCACCACGCAGCTACAAACTCACTGTGCAAGGGTGGGAAGTAATGGGATGTGATGGGGTAGAGTGCATGTACATTTAAATATGATGATCAGAAGGGGAAAGCACCTCTTTGCAGTTTGGACATAGGGTGGAGACCACTTTAGCACAACAGGAAATACAACACCCCTGGAGCAGTTAAGTGTTTCGTAAAATAGAGTTCCAGGAAGAGGGAAGTGTTGGTGTGTTAAGGAAGTAAAAGAGCTTCCTTCTCCAGGAGTCCTTTTCTGGCATTTATGTCATGACAAAAGGGACTCCCTATCATTCCCAGCAGGGCACATCATCATACTGTGAAACCCCAGGGATATGGGGCAGGGATGGAGGGCTGTGGAAGGGAGGAAACCCATCACACCCTGGCTCATCTCATGAGACTTCCTCTCTCGGGAACTCCTCTGAGCTCCTGTTGGCTCAACGGGATCAGAGGAGAAAATGGGCCAGGAGAAAGGGTTTGCTGAATGGCTGCCCACCCCTTGGCCTGACCACAGCCACAACTTCATTCACCTGGCCAGGTAGTGATGTCATCCACACCTTCCTTTGGGTGCCCAGTGTTTAGAACCTGCTGTAGATAAAATGGGGGGGGGGGGCACCTGTTGTTAATTTGGGGAGGCAGGGGGAGATGCAAAGGTGAAAGGACCATAGAGGAAGGCCTGAAAAAAGTGTGCAGACTCATAGGATAGAGAAGCGTAACAAGTGACTGACTTTGCTCTTCTCAAAATCAATACCAAGAATAGAGTGCCCAGGGAAATGGAGTTTGGGTGGTGAGGCTCACTGGGTTAGTGTTTCCCTCACTGTAAGACTTCCTGAGCCTCCGATGTAGACCTCCCAAGACAGTGGGTCCCTACATGTATTTTCCCAGAGAAACCCTCTCCGTGCCTTGGGTTTGGGCAACAGTGCCTGATGCTTAATGGTATGGGACAGCAGGCCTGGTGAGAGCTCCCGGGGAATCTGGGAAGTGGCAGGAGCTGGGAGGCAGTGCCGTTTCCTGAAGGCCTCCTGGGTTAGGATTTACATGCCGTGGGAGGAAGGACTTCCAGGCAATGGAATTAATTACCAGGGGTCTCAGGCATCATGCTTAATTTCTGTCTCGACTTCTCAGCAAGTTATCCTGCTTAGAGAATTTTCCCCCAGGGAAGAAAACCCTGCCCACATTCTCTTCTTAGCAGTTGAGTTCCCAGATTTCTCTGTCATTACTGTTATTGTGTTTTATAAGCTGCGCAAATGGTTAGGGGCCTGATGGGACATTGTGAATGATTTGTTTCTATGTACATTCTTGATGCATACACATGTCTGAATGAGCACTGAATTTCAATTAACTTTTTTAAAAAGCAATATATGCACATAAATGAAAATATGAGAAATAACTAAACATTGGATGGGGAAAAACTATGAACAGACAACTATTCAACACCCATACAGTTCATCCTTAGAGATAAGTATGAACACATTGAAATATATATATTTGCAAATATTATTACATACACACAAATATGAATATGCATATATATACATTCACATACACATATTCAGATACCCCTGCATATACATACACATACTGTGTACACAATGCATATACATATTCACTTACACATGCACAGATATATATCCATATACATACATGTATATTATGCACTCAGATACATATATATTACACACTAGACATATGTGTGTGTTTTTATGGATGGATGGATTGATGGATGGGTGGAATGATGAATAGACAATGTTGAGAACACATTGCACATACATATTGCAATCCACCTTAAAAAATTGTCCCTGCAATGAACTTTAATCTTGTATTTAAGAATTCTTTGTCGATGTTTTCATTTGACACATTCTCTTAAGCACTGTGACCATCTTAACTAGCCCTTCCCCACTGGAATTGGCCCTTGGCTTTTGACCCCTGCCCAGCTGCCACCTTTAGACCCAAGGCTTCTGGAAGTGTGTGTGGATCTGAAAGTCTTGGCCTTGCTCTCTCTTCTCTCGTCCTGTAGTGCCCGGCTTTCCGTATCCAGCCGCCACCGCCGCGGCCGCCTACCGAGGGGCGCACCTGCGAGGACGTGGCCGCACCGTGTACAACACCTTTCGGGCCGCGGCGCCCCCGCCTCCCATCCCTGCCTATGGAGGGTAAGTGGGCTGCCTCTCGGGCGAGCCTCCCTGCACTGTCCCTCCTGTTTGCGCATGCTGGTCTTGACCTCCCCATCAGAACGCCCAGCATGCACCCAGCGCCTGCAGTGGAGCACCTTGCAAAGAGTATTAAAAAATGAGTGTAATTTGTCCTGTCATGGTTGGTGCCTTTAAGCATCCTACATGTCACATGTTGTTATGTAAATTCTCTTTGAGACTGAATGCTGGAGAACAGAGAAATGTTTACAGCCAGAGATATATTTCTGATGATTGCAAACATCTGGTTATTAAGGAGGTTGGACCACATTTGCCCCTTGAATCTGTTCATGGAGAGACATGAGGTTTTTCAAACATAAAAATCACTGGTGTGTTCTTGCTCCCCTTTCCTAAGATACCTTCAGCTACAAGGTTTATGAGCCCTTGCTGGGAAGAGAAAATTAGGTGTGGCATCAATGCAAACATTCAAACGTTCAATGAAATTGGAATTAAGACTCGTTTTAACTGGATTTTCCACAATGGCATTTGTCTTTGTCTCCCCTCTGTAAAGAAATGAAAGTTCATGTGACCCCCATTGCCAGTTGGGTATTCCTGTGCATGAACTTTGGTATTACCAGGAGACCATCTAGGAATGGTGGCGAATGCTCCGGGGGCGGGGGGGGGGGGGTATGGTACTGGTGTGGCAGGCCCCGACCTTGAGATGCTTCCCTTACTCCTTCCTATTAAGGATCCTCCTGGAACATTCCTGTTCACTCAGAGCTGGGGAGAGGAATATCTCTGAGGCAGTGCTTCTCAAGGAACATTTGTAATATCTGGAGACATTCTTTGGTTGTCACAATAGGAGCTGGGAGATGCAATGGCATCCAATGGACAGAGTCCAGGGATACAGTAAACATTCCTACAGTGCACAGTGTGGTCCCTCTCTCTGTACAGTCATGGGGCCCTAACTACCAATCATGCTGCTCTCAGGAAAACTCACTTATGCCCAGGACAGCCTGGCAGGAGGCTTCCCTGGCCGGTGCCTGGTTTTCTTGTCTGTAAAAAGAATATGGCTCTATTCAGGACTATGTGAAAAGGGTTAACCACATTTTTATAGCTCTGTTGCTTAGAAATCTTTTAGAAAATTTGAACCAGCCCAGATCATCTATTATACTGAGTGAAATATTTATTCATATCTCACCCACTCCAAAGGACAACATTTGAAGTGTTTTGAAAACAAATGCAGTGAGACAAAGCTAAGACTTATAGAGAAATGAAAGTGGATGAAATTGTCAGGAAGAGGGGGAAAAAGACAGAGAAATAAGACAAAATCCATTGTTTCTAGTGTTGTCATTAGAGATACGCCAATTTCAAGCTTCTTAGTAGATGAAACACCACCAAAAAAGAGAAAAAAAAGTGCTGAAAAGATGGTGGATAATAAACCAAGGATGAATTGGCCCTAAATTCTCTCCACCCTCCAAAATAATGTATCTTCATGTCCTAAGCCTCATGTATTTGACCATGTGATAGAAGGCATTACTGACAGTATCATCATTATCTTTGACCCCCACAGTATTAAGCCTATTTTGTAGATCCAGAAAGGCAGAAGTAAAGACTTGTTATTCCCAAGGTCATATAATGAGTTATGAAGAAAAAAACAAAACAAAACAAGTTACCTGCTAGGCTCATGTGATTACTAAAGCAAGATTCATAAGCCATAAATACAAAATTGCATGTTTATACCCCATTAGTTTGCCTGCAAAACATTATCTTGGTAGCTGGTAATTGTAGCTTTCCGGTATATGTACCTTCAGTATCTCACTACTATATTGAACAGAAAAAAATAAAGTAAAATTATATGGCTTATCCTCACATGAACAATCTATAAAAGTCTCAGAATAACACACCTGCTGTAAAATTGAAATTTGCTAACTTATAATGAACTTGCTCTTTGTGGGAAATAACCATGCATAACTAATTAATGTCATGTTCACTAGGGAGAGACACAGGCATCTCCAAATGGTGAAACAATGTGTTTGTGACTGCTTTGGACATGACTTAATTTTAATATTCCAGGGATAGCTCTAATTATCTTGTTTATAATGGTGAATTGTGCCTCTTTGCTGACAATGTTGACTGGAATTCTGAACCCATGTTTAGTAGTAAGGTAAAATTCTTAAGATGGGAGGGATAGAAAGAGCAGAGGGGCTGAAAGGGGGTTGGGAGTGCGTGTGCCTCCAACTTCCATAAGAGCAAAGTGCTGGTGGAAAAGGAGAACGTTCAGCTAGTTGCCTGGTGTTTTGCTGGATTACAAATTGGCTGTACAAATTGGCTCTGAATGTAAAAGCAAGAACCCAGCATCTTAAGGTGGCTTCCTTTTTCCTCTGGCTTGTTCAGTTTGGGCTACGCAGACGTCAGGGGGCAGCTCACCTTGGAAAGAAGAGCTGACAGAGATTGGGAGGAGACAGGGCTATGATTGTGCATTGAGTGGCAAAAAGTTTGGAAATGCACTACTGTTTCCAGGAAGTGACATTGTCAGGATTCAGGTGGTCCTGGAGATAGTGAGGGTTTCCTGTAGCTGTTTCCTTTGGAGGCTGATTTCTATATTTGACTGATGTCTTTGATTGATGAAGCCACTGAGGAAAGTGGCTCCCTTGGAGGAATTTCTTCCAGGGGATTGGGGGGAAAGGGTGCCATGTAAGCGAACAATTTCAGTAAATGTGGTAAGTGGTAAGTTGAGCACCAAGGAAGAATTTGGATGTTTAGAGAAGGCTTCTAAACACCCAAGTCCTAGAAAGAGATATAGAACTCATTTATGGCCAATCATTTCCTAAATTTCAACATTAAGGTCTCATTCTGTGATTCTCCCTCACACCCAGTGACTCCCATCTTTTCTAAGACATTGGCTAGCAAACTGCATTTATTAAGAAAAAAATCATTTTCCCCTTATCACTAGTTGAAGACTGCCAATCTAAACCTCTGTTCTTCATCAAGTATCCAATATGAATATACTTTTTTATTAAAATGTCAATGAAAATTGTGTCATTTATCCAACATCCATATACAGTTTCCATATTGTTTTTTCCAAGAGATATAAAACAATCCCACAGAACCTCTTTGGCAGCTTTTGTGGAGTTTCAGGGGAGCCTTGGAGTATCCAACATCAAGATGGGTATCCAGGAGGGCTCACTAAGGATCCATCCATTTCCTTTTATTAATTTGGTGCCCCCTCCACATCCTGACACTTTCTGAAGTCCCTCTCAGCAAGTGAGGAACATAGGTTATGGAGGAGCCCTATTTCTCTTTCTTACATACCTAAATAGAATGATCTTGGGACATTAAAACATGACCAATCCTTCAGGGACTGGGGCTACAGAGGTTCTGCTTGGACCATGAAGGGATCCTAGAAAGGAATGCAAAATCCTGGACTGAACAGCCAACCCCCTAGTGATTGCCAGCATCCACTGAATGAGTAATGAGTTAGAAATCTAGTATTTACATAGTCTAAGGGTTGTTACAGTCCTAAAAAATGTTTTTGGGGAAGATGAGATTACCATCACTACCACCATTCTACCTTGAACTACCCTGGGTAGCTGACCTAACCTGTATAAGTACAATTGCCTTAACAGGAGAGTGAAGACTGTGTCTGCCTCCATTGGATTGCTAGGGGATGGAATAGGAGATCCATGTAAAGCTACAATTTAGTAGGGAGGGTCCATCATATGATTCAAGTTTAGTGTACTACAGCTAATGTTATTGAGAGTGATGCAGTTACTGCTCCTTTGTCTCTCTCTGAATTGCACCACTTAATCCTTTGCTGGGAGGCATCTGCAGTTCACAGATTTACATTCCCCACAAGCCACAGAGATGGATTTGATTTGCAAAGATCATTTCAATAGTTTGTGGAATATATAGATTGTAAATAAAATATTAACTAGTGAATAGTCTCAACAAGAGCTGAATGAAACAACTTTTCCATATTTCCCCTTGCATTTGATCCTGGAGTTAATTTTTCTAGAGAAGCCATAATGTCCAGCCTGTCTTTCTGACTTACAGTTGGGAGAAATTACCCATTGGGTAATTACCATCAATGGAGCTTGCAGACTGACCATTTGTGGATGAAGATGGAAAGTAGCCCCCAGACTCAGTATTTTCTCTTATGTTAGATTACATCAACTAAACCCCATTCACTCCCAAAGGAATTTCATTAGATGGGCTCCACCACATTCTTATTCTTAAGTAGTTAAGTAATTACAAACCAGCTACTTTGTACCATCCAAATTGTATGGGGCTACAGAAGAGTGGAGTATCATGGGAGATTTTTAAACTATTCCAATCTAAGCATCAGCATCTGCTATAGGGTTTTGTCATTGGTTGGCTGGATATCTGTGAGTGTGATATTCTGTACTTTCTCAGATAATTATGACACATCTATGTGCAAATTCTTGGAGTTAGCTTAAGAAGTATTTTGAGGAGACTCGGTGCTACTCTAGGTATAGGACAGATATAGTAGCATCCCAGAAGAGCACTTCTGAAAGGTAGTTAGTGTAAGAATCAACCCATATATACATTTTTGAGAATGCTTTCTTATCCTAGAATTTAGGTCCTAAAAACTTGAATAACCAGTCTCTAGGACTGTGTATGCACATTTCTGTCTATAAATCAACCATGCTTTTTGGTTTTCATCTTTAAATGTCTGTTCCTCAGACTATAGTAACTGATACTTAGGCACTTTCCAATTTAATATAAACATTTGAATTAAAGTAATCACTACCCATTCTCAAATATTTTCCAGGATTCTATCCAGCTTTTTGTTTTTGGTGTCAATTCTTATTCAAATTCTTAGCCAGTTTTGAAGTGTAACCTCTAATATTTTTAAAAATCCTCTTAATTGAGTTTATAGATAAACAGCACAAATCAATAGTTCTTAAATTGTGAGGGGAGTAGGATGTCATAGATGCCTTTGATAATCTAATTAAAATGTTGATGTATTTACACACACACACACACACACACACACACACACACACTTCTATTCAAATGGTGCCAGAAGTTCATGGACCCACCTGATATCTACTTAAAAACAGCTAGATTTAAACGCATTAAATTTTTAATTTATTTCACTTGGAAGGGGCAATAAGGTAAGCAGTGTTAAATAACCTTTTCTTCAAAAATGTATTTGTGGAAGAGACTATATTATGTTACACAAATACATTGTACACTTCGGGCATCCTATTCTTTCCTTTTTTTAAAATAAACTAATTTGCTATAGTGCAGTCTTTCCCTGGATGTATTTGTCCAAATATTTAACTACTTATTACCTTTCTAAGAAAATGAGATGTGCATTTGCATTATGTTCTTGCAAAAAGCACACTGCAGTCCCGAAGTGATTGACAAGCAATACAATTACCTTTGTATGGCTAGACAGACCATCTTTGCAATAACATTGTCTGCACCTGTTCAATGTATGACGGCTACTCCCTTCTCTTGTGACTGGGCCGTGGTTCATTTATCTATAGATGCAGACGAGGCATTGACCCCTTCTCCCTCCCTGCCAATCCATTGCATCTGTCTCACAGGGCTTTAAAAACAAATGTTTGGCTATATTCATGGAAACCAGCATGATACTTTGTAAGAGCTTTCTATAGCCAGCTTCCACTTAGGATAGGACTCAGGAAGCTGATTTTCAGGGTTGTCTCAAACCTAAACACAAGGAAGGAGGGGGCTGTTTCATGGAGCAATGAGTCTATTAGTCTTTGGACCAGCAATAGCATCACCTGTTGCTTGTTAAAAATGCAAATTCTTAGACACATACCACCATTCTTATCTATGGCTTCAAGGCCTCTGGGCTGGGAGGGGGCCCAGCCATCTGTCTGAACAGGCCCTCCAGGTGGTTCAGATGTATGCTGAAGTTTGACTGCTGCTGTTTGTCAGAGCCATTAAAAGTTGGGGCTGTGAAGCCAAGACCACCTGCCTGGAACCCCAGCTTAGTCACTACCTAGCTCTCTCTCCTTATGTTTCTTTATATCCAAAGTGGTGACCACAATATTGTCCATCTTGAAGGGGTGCTAAGATATTAAGTGGGATAATGAGCATAATACCCTTAGCTTACGGCTGACACAGAGTCATCACTCAATCAAGGTAAAGACTAATAGTACTTATACTTGTGCTATTACTTATAGCTTAGTGGTGGGGGGGGGACACAAATAGCAATTTGGTGAAACTGATGCCCCCCAAGTGGCTTCATTTCACATTGCCAATGAGGACAACCATATAGGTTCCTCCTTTTTAGAGCTTTCATAAAGGTAGATCACCTAGCCTCTCATTCATTTCTCTCCAAAAGTTTCAGGTGTTGCACTTGTTGAAAACAAACAATTCCGACACTGTATGGTTTATCACAGCAGCTAGAATTCTTGATTTCCTTTCTCAGTGAAGTGACAACTTCCTACGGGGCCTCCCAAAACTGAAAGATGTCCTTCCCACAGACCCTCTGAGGAGCCCTGTACCATCCAGGCACTGGGCTTCACAAAGGCTTTTCCCTATGCCTGGCCTGCTTTTCCTGCTTTCTACCTGGCTAAGCCTTTGAGATTTCTGTGGTGTTTCCTCTGATTCCCTGCCCCGTGTTGCTAGCCCCCCTCCTTCCACTTCACTTTCAGAGTGCCATTGTCCCTTTCCTCCACAGCACCCATCACAGCTGCCATTGGATGTTCATGCACATGGCTTTGTGACCGAGTGCCCATGCCCTGCGAGCTCCCCGAGAGTGGGTGTAGCGAGTGGATTCACCCTTTCTGTGTACTGTGCCTTGGCACAGTGGTTGGAATATAGGAAGCAACAACAGGGGCCTAGTTTGTTTGAGCTTATCAGAATGAGGCTGTTAGATCACATTTTCTCTTTAGTTCTCTGTCTCATAAACATGGATGCCAGAGTCCCAAAGTCATTTTCCATGGCCTACGTTGGTGGGCAAAGCATGGTGACTAGGTTACCATACTGAGCAAACATCAGGGCCCACCTTGCCTCACTCTGGGAGCTGTTGGCGCAAATAGGCTTGGCAGGAAGCATACAGCCTGCCCCAGGGCACCAGGACTTGTCCTGGTGAACGAAGGGGCCCCTTTCCCAGCCAGAGCTCAGCCCGAGTCACACCTGGTCCACTGTGTGTCCACTGGGGCAGACCTCCAGGTCCAGCCTCGCTCCCTCACAGGCAGACCTTGTTTTATCGTCTCACTTTATTGCATTTCACACATTGCATTTTTTTTATAAGTTGAAGTGAAGACGCTTCCCAACAAAGCGATTATGTCTCTCTTTCCTGTGACACTCGCTTTGTTGCGGTGGTCTGTGCCTCTGAGAGGTGCCTGTGTTTTCAGAAGAGCAGACTCATCCTAGGTCCTCTACAGATTTTTAGGGAAAAAAAAGCATTATTTCCCATATTTGTACACTAATGCATTCATATTTTCTTCACAGCTGGATCATGTTCTGTCCAGCCTCTTTCCCTGGTCCCCTATGCCAGGGCCCAGTTTTTTTTTTTTAATCCTGTTCACCTTCTCCTCCTCCACTGGCAACAGTCATAAATGCTGCATAACCAGATCAGAAGCAAATCTGAGGCTGTAGGATGTCTCTTCCTAATTCACTATTTAAGTCAACCTGGAGTTGCTAAGTCAATTACTCTGTGCCATCTTCTGCCACCTCCCCTTTAAGATATGGCAATATTCAGCCAGTAGTTCTTGGGTAAAAAGCAACATGTCAAGCCATAAGCAGGATAGAATGTGGAGTAAGCTTATTCAGCGCAACTTCAATGTGAAACTAGTCCCATACACAAGTACATTTAATATTTGACCAATATGTAAAATTATTTTACCAAGTGAGGATCAAAAAAATGTGAGATTGGCATTTATAGGAGAGAGAAATAGCTCTGCTTTGGGTGAGCATTGAACAGGGGTCATGGCCCTGGTAAGGTTCAGTTACATCTGCGACGTCAAGCGTGTGACCCATTTCTTTGTAGCCCGATCTCACTGACTTCTCCGTTGAGGTGCGCACTTTCCCCATTTTACAGACGAGTAACTAAAGCTCAGGTAGCTTGAGTAACTAGTCCAAAGACAAATAGCTGTGGATGGTAAGGCTGAAATTTGACCCAGATGCTTTTGTGGTTCTATCTGACTTGGCTTTTGAATGGTGATCTGCTTTTGGTGAGGATGTTGGCAGAAAAACCATTCCCAGCGCAAGGAATGGCATGTGCAAAGGCATGATGGCATGAAAAAAATGGGACAGAAGTTGTTTTGCTACAGCTAAATGATCCGTTCTATGGTTCTGGGCCCAAACTAAATATTGGCTGCTCTCCCGTGTTGCATCAGATCTGTTCTGAGTCCTGTTGGCAGAGGCTGGCACTGCCTTCTGACCCTCAACAGACACTCTCTTCTTATGTTGGAAACACCGAAAGAGAATCCACAGCCTAGCTCAGAATGTGCTCACCTCAGCATCTGGGATTAGGGTTTTGCACTGCTTGACAAGTGCTCTCGTGAACTGTAGTCCTTTTGATCAAAATGAAAACAGCTAAAAGCGATTCTCACTAACCTCCTTTGCCTGTGAAATCCCTGTCTCCTTTTTAAGGATAATGGTACTTGGGGTTTCACCGGTCAACTCTGAAAAGCTCTGAGAAGCACACTACAGTGTTCTCCAGCAAACCAGTGTCACTGTTGTGTGTGCGTGTGGGTGTGTGTTGCGAAGTGCCCTCCTTTGGCTCAATTTGCTTGGCTTACATGCAGTTCCACTCTACTACCAAACCTGCTGGAATCCTTTGGTAATCACAGTTGTGCTTCTGTTCAAACCACAGCTCCATTCAACGATGGGGCTCATTGGTCCTTTGCCAGACTCATAAATCATCTATAAACTCCATGGGGAGATATTAGGGAAGGTTATTAATTACACTACCATCCTTTAGAAAACATGCATGTAGAAACACGTGTTTTTATATTCAAGGTCATCCTGTGACCCTCACAAAGCCTGTGAGATGTGCAAGCTGCATAAGAACCTCATTATACCCATTTTAGTACTTAGGAATTTTAAGTCAGTTTCCCATGATGGTGAAACTGTGAGCTTCTTTTCCAGGCTGTTTCACTCAAGGTATACCAAGAAATTTCTGGAGAATGCCAGGATCTCTTTTTCTCCCCTTCCTGTGAGGTCCTTTGTCTCTGGGATGACTATATGCACAGTGATCAGATAGATGCTGCAAGGCCAGGCTGTTCAATCATAATGTGGGGCTTTGCTTAGTCTGGGTATCATTTATACAAACATGCCCATACAGAAACATGCATGTGCATGTACATGTATGAGTAGACATAAGCAGATTGCCAGCATACCACGGCACACATTAAAATAGTGATACCCATTCATGTGCATATACATACATGGACAAGATATATACATGTGTACACATATATTAATTGACATATACAGACAAATATGCATTCACATATACACATTTATACCCATAAATGCACACAAACACACACTTATTTTTTTCACACACATACACAAAAGTACAGTTAGAGATATTCTCCTACATTTACCATGAAAGAGCTGAAAGAGCAGTGCAGGAAATTATCAGGTATAATGCCACCATGTGAAAGAATACAGAAGAGCATTTCTGGGATCATCTATGTTGTCCAGCTCTCCTAATGTCATCCAGCTATAACTGTATTGAGAATGGGACAATCTGAGCCCCAACCCTTATCAATCATGTATTTTAAGTGGATGATTTCCCCCCCGGGGCAGGGGACTATGCAATTTGACTGTGAACTCCGACTCTTGTGTCTGTCTAGGCCACTTGAAATAAACCTCAACCCTGTCTGTCTGCACTTCTACAACCCTCCTGAGAGGGCGGGAAGTCTGGTACTCAGCACGCCACCAGGTCCTGATTGTGGGCCACCCTGAAAGCAGCCTAATTTTCTCAGCCTGCCAGCCTCCTGTTGTCTCCAACCTCCTTAACCAAAGTGGAAATTCTCTTCAGTTCCTATGTTTTGGATCGTGTGACCAGACTAACTTCGCCAGTGCGGGGGTGGTGTGTCTGCATGGGGAAACGCACTAATATGGATGTTTCTCTTTGTGTGTGCACCCTTGCAGTGTTGTTTACCAGGATGGATTTTATGGTGCAGACATTTATGTAAGTATTCATTAATGTGCATGCCTTGTTTCCTCCCAGAGTTATTCTTTTTACAAGTTTGCTGAGAATCTCTCTACTGTGTGGTGCTGTCTATTCCCTCTTCTTGGGCCATGGGAGAGTCAGGCTCACAGGCAGCAGGACTGCTGCTCATGAGAGCATCCCACGCTGTGAGTGAGTGGAATCAATGCCTGGACCAACCTCAGAATAAATGCAAACACCGCCCTGCCTCCAAAGATGCCATTTCTCTCCTGTCAAATTAAGACCCACCCCCACCCCGTACCCCCGAAAAACAAAACAAAAAACACATACAAAAAAACAGACATTCTCTCTAATGTTTTCAGTATGATCTGTGTATTTTCAGTTTACTGTTTAGGATAACAGCTGTAGATACCAAGGGTTAAAAGACATTTTCATGGCTGACGTTTCCTTATAAATATATCTATCATAAAACCCTAGAAAAATATTTCCTCTCTCCCTTTCTTTCTTTGCCTCTCTTTCTCTCCCTCTCCTTCTCCCTCTCTCTCTTCCTCTATATTTTTCTACCTCTAACCCTCCATGGATGATTTTAGCAAGAAATATCTAATAAAAGTAGGCCAACTGGAGCATTAAGCCCCTATTTTCTTCCACCCCTTATTTCTTCATGTTCCCAGAACAGCTCCCTAACTTAGAATTCTGAGTTTGTTAAATGTAGAATTGTTGGTTAAATGGTACCACTTTGTTAAGCCTTTCACTTTTAAAAAAGTGTTTCTCATTATAGGGACCATAATTAAACTTACCTAAGTTTATCTAGAATTAGTTATTCTCCTTCATTGTGATATTAGCAGCAAAATTATGAAAATGACTTGGAATAAACACGATTTAAAATAAATTAGCATGATTGGAGGGTATTTTCTAAGTTATATGCCTTTTTATTACAAGTGACCTCAAGTAATTTCGCTGCAATCATACTTGTTTTATAGACCAGATAACAAAGAAAAATAAGACCACATTTCTGATCAAATTGATGTCATTTACTAGAAATGGGAACGACACTGGTTATTTAATTTTCCCTTTGAATTTCAAATAATTACAATTTGAGACATAGTATTAGTCTCCATCAGTGATGAACTTAGTTAAGTCCTATTATTATTGCATCAAATACATTTATTATAATCTGCAAGTTAGCTCTTTTCCATATTAATACTTATTAATGATTTACATGTTCTTTGTGCACTCAGTGAACAACTAACTTTCATTTTTGTGTTGCTTGATTTATTCCTTCGCACATCTCCTTTTTCCAGACTTTTCGTTTATACCATTTTAAATAGAAAGGCAGGTAGTGGCTGAGCAGGCTGGACCTCATCCATACCCTTTGATATCTGGTAAACACTCCCCATTGTACCCTCTGGATAGCTAAGCACATGGAGGGACTATAGTTGGCATAATTAATTTTAGGGCTTTCTTTATTTACTTACTTATTTCAAATTCTGATTTGAGAGAGAGTGGAAAGGAGGAGAGAGGAAGAAAAGCATTGATGAGAGAGAGAGAAATTGATTGGGCCACCTCCTGATTGCTACCCACTGGGGACTGAGCCCTCAACCCCACATGTGCCCAGATTTGGAATTGAACCGGCAACCTCTTGGTGCATGGGGCCACATTCAACTAACTGAGCCATACTAGCCACAGCAGGGTTTTTTGTGGGTGGTTTGTTTGTTTGTTTGTGTTTTTTTTTGGGGGGGGGCGGTGAAATTAAAGGGAGTAGAGGAAGGATGAAGCAATTTTAAACAGAAAAAATCCACCAAAAAGAGAACTATCTTCATCAACACTTACCCCAGGGAAGAACAATGTGGATGTAATATAAGGTTATTATTACATTAGTTATCATTTATTAGTTTACCTGTCTGTAAAATGACAATAATTTGTTGCATTATTTTATTCTTAATAAATAATTGAATTATTAATTAAAACTGTTCTATGGAGATTTCAAATTAGCTTCTTTCTCTCGCTTCACAGATTTTTGTCTAGTAGGAAGTAGAAGCTTCTTGAAGGCACAGCTTTAAGAGTCCACAAGCAAAGAAATAGAATGACTAGTGAGAGTGACTGATAGTGTGTAGATCTGTATTGGCTGGGATAAAGGAAAATCCCTAAGAACGAGGTGAGTGGAAAAAGCATAGAAAATTAGAAGAGGAAAAATACACCAACATCCACTTGAAGGTGGAAAGAGAACTTACATTGAGGAAGGAAAGCTCCAGAAAAGCCCTTTGAGTTTATTGGTTCCTTTAAGAGCTTTTGTTCCCCACAAACTCATTGTATTTGGGCAAAGAACACCAGGCTCAGTGGTACAGCCCCTGTAGGTATCTGAGTGAGGTATAGATGAAAGGAGTTATTTCAGTAACTTTAAGTCCTGAGTTTCCTGGTTTCTAAGTATAGAAAACTATTCCGCCCTAGTTGGTTTGGCTCAATGGATAGAGCGTTATCCTGTTGATAGATCATTGGCCTGTGACCAGTCACATGCACATGCCAGGGTTGCAGGCACGATTCCCAGTAGGGGATGTGCAGAAGGCAGCCAATCAATGATTTTCTCCTCTCTCTCTCTCTCTCTCTCTCTCTCTCTCTCTCTCTCTCTCTCTCTTCCTATCTGAAATCAATAAAAATTAAAAAAAAATAAGATTTAAGTTAGAAAACTATTCCTCTCACTCTTTTCAAGCCACCCTAGTAGCCAAAAAAAATTATACATTTTCCACTGTTCCTATTATAGTGCCAGTAAGATTTTTTTAGGGAGAGAAGGTATGGAGGGCGTTCCAAATAGACAATTAGGTGATGGGAAAAAATAGCTTAAATATGAACTTTAAGTTTTATTTATCCAGCACATTTCTCTGTCCTCTTTCCAGAAGGTAGCTCAGACCTCGCAGACCTTCCTGAATTTTTTTGTTCTGTATAAGATGGCAATTCTGGAATATTACTGCTGGGTGGTGTGTGCACATGATCAACAGTAGTGAACTGGTCCACCCCATTATGGCAGCAGAACAAGGGTTCATGGTTGGCATTAAGTTGATTTAAGGGCGAGGAAAAAGTAGGAGTATTTACTGCACCCTATTTTTTATGAAGCAGGATTCATCCTGGCTAGAAGTAATTTTGAATGTGCTTTTTCAAGCTTCTATCGCACCTCCCTTGAGATACTGGTATGTTCTGATGAGCGAACATGTCTCAGTGCTCCATTTCTTAAAGAAATGATGATTAAAGAGGTTAGTAAAGCATGTGAGGTTCTATTCTATTTAAAGGAAGTTTCTGGCGTGCTCCTTCCATGTTGTTAGAATTCGTGCACAATAAATAGGTTTAAGGCAATCTGGAGAGGATCTGGGACGTGTGTTGGACACTTTACTCACTTCTAATAGATTTAAAACAGCTATTTCTTTGTAATTTAGTTGGGAGAAGAGCAAGATTCTTGCTTTGGTTACTTTTAAGAGGTTAAGGGGAATCTGCTCTCCAGTTCTTCCTGCTCAGACATTCTCAGCATTGACAGCATATCAGCAACTCAACAGCGAGGATGCCAGCTCCTACACCAGAATGACTTCCCTTTTCTGTGCATCCCACTTTCTCCTGCCCCTTCTCCTCTTTATTGTTTAAGGTCTTTCTGTTCCACCCTCCTGATATGGGAGCCCTCAGGCATTTCTGATTTGAGAGATCTGCAGGAATCCCTGCAACTGGCAAGCAACAACCTCCTACCTAGAATTAGCTCCTTTTTCACCTTTTGAAGCAGAGGGGATTGGGGAGAGAGGAAGAGATATTCAGAGATGCCAGACATGCTGGGAGCTAAAGCAAACATCAGGGAAGTATGTATAGGCTGAGGGCAAAGAAAAAAGCATCCTATGCAGGAGCCTAGCCAAGCGGGCGAAATACTGCCTCTCACCACACAGGACATGTTCAGCCCCAGTGTGGATGCCACTCCTCAGAGAGGAAGTAGAGGGTTTCTGAGTCAGAAAGAAGGCTAGAAAAGGTCACATCTGGGTCACTTCCACCTCGTAGCATACCCTTGCCCCCCCACACACACACACATGCATACACACACACACACACACGCACACACACACACTTTTATGTCAAATGATGGGAATTTAGTTGACATAGCTGGCATATTAAATCTAGTTCAGTATTATTACTTAGTGGTGGACATTTAAATCAATCCTTCTAAATTAAAGTGAGTGAAGTTAAAGAAAAAAATCAGTAACAATAAAGGTGACACATGAGTATGACAGTGGTTAGAAAGGTGAAGTGGGAAGACTAAGTTGCCTGGACCTGAGACATAATCTGTCACACTTAGGGGTGGAGCTATAGCCTTCATGAAGCCAAAATTGATCAGGAAGAGGGAAATAAGTGTTGTTTATGTGATCTTAGCCAAGACACTTACCTTAATCCATGCAAGGAGATATCAAAGAATGGGGCATTTGATCAAAGGATAGCTATTGAAAATGGAAAGAAGGAAATGACAACAGAGCTGTCAAAAGGAATTGACTGGAAACTAGAGTAAGACAGTGGAGTTGCAGTGGAAATAAGGGAAGTGAAGACCATGAAGGAGAGTGAGAGAGGGAACTGGCAGATAAAGCAAATGTTAACCACATGCCCTTGTATTTGGAGAGCCCCAAGCTTCCTAACAGGCAATGAAACCTTGAGACTGCCTGACAAATGTGTCGATGAAATTCCAGCACATTTTCACATCATTCCTAAATTCTGTCATGACAGATACTGGTTGACACCATGGCTAAATACAGTTATTTCTGTATTCATGTCACTCTGCTGTCCATGGATCTTAAAACAAAGAGGTGTCCTCATTCCACTGCTGATGGAGCTCAGTAGCTTCAGGAACATGCAAAACTGCAAAGTGAAAATTCTCCAAATAAAACCCTATGTGCTTATTCTGAGACCCTGTTTTCAGTATGAGTCCCTCAGCATCAGCACTGAGCATCTAGGAGAGGTGACAGCCCACCAGGAAGTTAAGCATCTATAGATGAAGATCAGACACTCACCTCCTTTCTTCACCCAGCTCTGCAAGGGTTCAGTCCCATTATCTATTACCTCACCTATTTTTCCAAAAAGGAAATTTTTTTTTTTTAGAAAATAGGTGATGCCATTTCACCAGAAATCAATCTCTCTCTCTCTCTCTCTCTCTCTCTCTCTCTCTCTCTCTCTCTCTCTCTCTCTCTCTCGATATATCGAGTTTCTGCGGATCACTCTAGGACTGGAAATTTCACTTCAAACTAGAACCACACATAGAAGATAAGCCACACCCATGAAACACTGTCCCATTCACAAATCACCTCCATCTGTCCCTTGGTTCTTTTGACATCTTGTCAATGTTATACTTGAATGAAATAATAACATGTTAACACATATTTTCTAGACCCATGCACATGTACACAAACACACACACACACACACACACATCATTTTTCTAGTCATAACTATTCGAAGTAGCTTTGGTAGCTTCCATGTGCTTCATTAATTTATGAAATACATTTGTACTTTTTGCTAGTAGTCAAAATTAAATTTAAGAAACACAGGTGTTGATACAGTTATGGTCACCTTAACTGCCTCAATAATTTGGCATCCAAGTTAAATCCTGAGGTGTTCTGGAAAATTCCAATCATGAGCTCAAGAGAGAAACTTCAAAATAGTTAACTCAAACCTTTGGAATGTGCTTGGAAGGACAGAAAGCCATGAAAATATCTTTTCTTCCTCCTTTGAAAAGAAACATGGGTTAGAACACAAATCAGTGAGTTATTTGATCCCATCTCCCCCTTCTTGATTCTCTCAGTTACAGAAATTTGCAACTAGAATTGTTTGGCACTATTCCTCTCCTGTTTCTGCGGATCACTCCAGGTCTTAGTGAAGAGAAGCAAACTTGTAAATGAATTGCTCTGGAATTTTGATCTGACTTATGTATGCATTTTCTTTTATTTATTTCATTTTTGCATTGAAAACATTACATTTCTGTTTCCTTATAGAGTAGTGTATCAAGAGCCTGTGTATGGCAATAAATTGCTACAGGTATGAAATCCTGACTGGTGGAAAAACTCATCACTCTGGTTCTGGGTTTGCTGTGAAATCTTACTAACAAGACCATTCCAGGGAGGGAGATATTCGCTAACATAAGAGGAAAGACTGAACTGAATTTTCCAGTTTTTATGTGAATTCTTCAAGATTGGAGATGATCATCCTCAAATTTCCCCTTTGCTAGATTATGAGTGTATCAAAATGGGGGTCTAGCTTGGCTATAAATTTCTTAAAATGCATCTGGTCTTAATTAATATAAATTCAGTGAAAAAAGACTCTAGGGTTTCATTGAATCAATTGTATAAGAAAAAAATTTTGTAGGTTCCAGGAGTCACCTGGAATGGTTAAATAATAATAAAAAAACCTTCTATGCATCTAGGGTAATTAATATATTTCTTCATGGTTTCATTGTGGGCTTTTATAAATTTGTTTCACACCTATTGCTATAGCTTCCAAAACTACCTCTCACTGCCAAAGCACCCCCAAATGAACAAATTTGCAGGAAGAAAAGGAGCCCCATATTCATTGGAATATAGATGCTTGAGTCTCCAAATTTGGTCTAAAACCAACATTAAAAATGTCAAATAAAATGAAAGGAGAATGTAATACTAGGGTAATCAGTGGGAGTTTTATTACATGAGCTTTTCTATAACCTGCAATTATCATTTTTGTTCAGTACTAAATCCATTAAGAAAGTACACTTTTTACTGTGAAAATTAATCATTTTAATAAGAACTCTATTATGAAAAAGGGGTACTTGAGACTAAGAGAAGACAAATTAATTAAAATTCCTGACATGAACTTTTATTTTTACCTTTCAAGAAAACTTGCCACATTTTAAAAACAGCTGAATGTATAATGCAGATAAATTAGAGAATAATGATTTATATTTAAGTTTTTCATTTTGCAAATGTCCTTATAAATATTGTTTTCAGACATAAAATGTTGAGTTCATTATATATACATTAATCTACCTGCTTTGCACAAAGTGAGATCCTGGGATATTCTCAGAGAGGAGGAGATGTGTCTGTGATCAAGCCCACCACAGTCCCACCCATCCCAGGTCCCCACCAGCACCTGCAAGTAATTCACCTCCCCCAAGCAATTCACCATTTGAATAGTAGAAAATCTTTTTCCAAAAAGTATCCTCTAAAATTAACAATGTGATTTCCTCTGTCAAACTACTTTGCGATGCCGTGGAGTTCCATGGTGCTCGTCAGCATTGCTTTAAGTTCTACAAATAGAGCAACCACTTCCATAGTGTTTAATTAAGTAATTCCCAAACCTATCTGATTCAGATACCTTCCCTTCCCCTGCTACTATTAGTATCCCATCAGTACACTTCTGAAAATACTTTATTAGGGCATCACTAGAGATTCCTAATCAGGAACTTCCCCCCAAAGGACCTCCAGGGGTCTCGGTAACAAAGGAAATGTTCCGACCCAGTGAGCGAGTATCTTAGGTGGCTACATCCATCTGATGGTGGTAGCAGGGAAGGGGGGGGGGCAATTTATAAGGGCCATTTAAAATTTATATTTTATATAAGGTCACATTGGTCACATTTATATTTTGCTGCTGTCCAGCATGTGAAAAATGAGTGTGTCTTATGAGTAGGGAGTGTAGAATTATGTTGTGCTTGTCACCCCTTTTCCCTTGGTAGTGGGAAAAATCTCAGTGTCAAGGATGCATTTTCGTCCTAAGATCTGGGAGGACCAGTTTCAACATGGACACGGTTTGGTGACAGCAAATGGAAGTGAGCTTTCCTTTTTCAGACATTAGCACAGAATCTTGCAGCAGCTCTGGCTATGCTCAGTGAACTGCAAAATATGGAGCAATAAAATTGATGACAGTTACCTGTTAGAAAGGCAAATTAAAGCAATTTGTATTTTTTTTAATAAGTTTACAGTATTTGCACACAGACACTGAGTTAATACACAAGTCTGTTATTCCCCAAATATGGATTTTATACAGACGAAAAACAGTCCAGAAGACAATGAAGTAGATAGATGTGCAGGTATTGGCCACCTAACCCTTTTTTCCCCCCAATTGTTACATATTTCAGGGATCACATAGATCTGGACTCACTAGGGTAGCCACCAGCCCTGTGTGGCTATTTATATTCAAATGAACCCAAATTCAATAAATTACAAATTCAGTTTGTTGTACTGGCCACATTTCCAGTGTTCATTAGTCACTGACAAATGGCTACCGCATCGTACAACACAGACACAGGACATTTCCATCATCACCAGGTGGTCTACTGGACAGCAAGGAGACCAAAGATCAAGGTCAACATCTTCCCACTGGCTCAACAGACTTTAGCAAATGATGGCCTTGATTCTTGAATCTGGAAAGTTTGTAAACAAATTCCTAATGAATAAAAATAAGCATTAAGGCACTGTCCACTGGTGCCAGTATTGCATGGAAACACATCTGAATGGCCAAATCATATTCAACTATGTAGAGGACAGGTCCTCTCAAAAGTTAATAGATGAGCATGTCTGTTGTGCGGATGGATCCCCAGTGTACACATATCCATGTTGGGTTCAGACAATAAATATGGGCCTAGTGCTCAGTGAGGTTCATGTTAGTTACCTTCTGTATTCACTGCCACAGTTATTTCCACTGATCAAACTCTTTACCTAATTTCATTGATGAAAACTACTGCTGGAGTTTGAGATAGACGTACAGAGTTCAAACAAAGATCGTCTGCAAATGGGATGTGGCTAAAAATCTTTGCTGGGACCAAATTTACAGTCACCAAAGCATGATTGACATGGCATTTGATGCATATATCTTGGCAGGATTTTTTTTTATTCTGGGAGTGAGAGACAAAAATAATACACAGTCACATACACACACTTTCTCCACTCAAAGCTTTCAGCTGGTGGCAGCTTATGCTTTCTAGCCATCGGCTAGCCAATTCCAGCCCCTTCCTCCTCACTCATTAAGTGCACTGCACAGGTCTGCACACCTGTGTCTTTCTGGATGCATCAAGAAAGCCACGGAGATGGACAGGCAAATGAAAAGAATGGCTCCGGATATCTGGTGACCTCTTTCCCCTCCACCCACCAGCCTGTGTCTGAGCTTGTGCTGTTGTGACAATGGCTTTGGTTTTACAACTCCTCAGCACATTTAATGAGTTTCCTCCCTCCTAATTAGAGAACATGGTGTTTGGAACACCAGGTGGTGTCTGGCTAAGACCTCGTGTGTTTTTTTTGTTTTATTTTGTTTTGTTTTGTTGCTGTTTGTTTTGTTTTTGTTTTTTACTTTTACATTGTTTTTCAAGGGAGACATTTTTCTTTTATCTGGTTCCAAATTATTGCTGATTATCTGTCAGAATGTCTTGGATCTGTCTCCTCCAGGACTGATCCGAAGAACAAACTTGTGCAAGGATAAACTAGCTTTCTAGAATTGCTATGTAAGTGATGGCAAAATTCCTCTGAAAGTGAGCTGTGGGTGGTAGAAATAAATTATTGAGACCAGTTTAATCTACATTTTTAAATATGAGTTTTGAGCTTCCCCATCCATCTGCCTCCTATCCTACTACTTGGTTTTTCCCTTTAGGATATGAAGCCAAATGTAACAAACTCCTCTACTCTCAATTCTACTCTTAGATACCCTCTGGCACATCCATGGTTTTGCTGTTAAGTGCCCCTGGACAGAGTAGCCTGTTCGGAGTTGCCCCACAGAGGATTGTGGGACTGCATTCCTATTAGAACCTGAATGGTCCCTGTCTTATCGGTGGAGCCTGGAGCCTGTTTGTTAATTGTGCTGAGATCATTCTACGGTGGCTGATGTCTCGCCATGGTCGGCTGAGCAAGACGCTCTGTTATTTTCACAGTTTGATAATCAATGCTCTGCTGAACACATTCCTTTCAAATATGCCCATTTGCTTGTCCTCTGCTTAATTGAACAATTGCAATTACTGGTACATACACTAAATGTTAATTATTTTTTTCAAATTTTTTCTCTCTTAATGATTTTATTTACAAATTGGAATCCTTTATCATATTTTCTACACCGAATTCCCCATCCAAATCTCTGTGATATCTTTAGCCAAAAAGATGGAATTTTTAAGAAGCATTTACCACTCCTTTTAAAAATAATTATGTAAGATGTGGAAAGCTAAGGACTGTCTTTAATTGCTTTACTGGTTGAACAACTATATGTGCAAGAGATTATTAGTAAGCTTACCTTCTAAGGAGTTTAAAAATAAATAAATATAAAAGACAAAGAGGGTAGTAGTTTAACTTATACTGGATTTTAAGGAAGTAACCAAAGACTGAATAAAATGTAAGTTAATAGTTATTAAGTAAAGGTAAAGTATAATCAGTTTTGAAAATCTGGAAAGTTCAGCAAAGTATCAAGAATATTTGAATAATTCCCCATAATCCTTCCCATCCCAAGACAATCACTGTTAACTCTTAAGTACACGTCCCTCAAAGGGTACCTGGATTCTCCCTTGGGGATATGATTACACCTGCTAACCTTTAACATCTGGCTGGGGTTGGTCTCCAATCCCCTGTCTCTCTGGTATGTTTTTTGTACTTCTGCTATGACACTAAGCTTTCATTAACCTTCACTTTAGACTAGTAGATTTGGGTAACTGCTGTTCTGATGTGGTTTCACCATGGGGCATCCCTGAGTCAGCTCCTTGGCATCTCTAAGTCCACTTTCTCCTTGTGTTTTAGGGTGGTTATGCTGCATACCGCTATGCCCAGCCTACGCCAGCCACTGCAGCTGCCTACAGTGACAGGTAAGGGTCTTCCTTTTTGTGCTTGACAGCTATTTGGAAATTAATTCGGCTGGTAGGGAGATAAGATTTGTGTCCAGTCTTGATGCAAATGCATGACATCTGGGTAGGCAGCACCCACCCAAGTTAGGTCCCATGTGAGACTACAAAGAGGGCCACATAGAGACAAGATGGACAGCGATGCCCAGTTCATTCTAAACTCTCACCCTTTTTGCTAAGACACAAAGAAAATGGTATGTTTTGTTTGTGTATAGATCTTTCAGCCCTTGTGACAGCACACCTTGCATGTACATGCACACTCCCTGTGCAACATTCTCATGGTCTTCTCTGGAAGACCATGGTCTCATCCAGCTCATATGAATAAAACAGAAGATGATTCTTCAGACTTACCTTGATTGCAAGCACCCATTTCCCTTTGTTACAACTCTTTACACCCAATAAACCACTATTTAATCCATCATAAAGGAATGGGGGATTGATTGGTTCTTTTTGCAACATCCAGTGTCCAATCCTACTAAGACAAACTACTTTTATTTGGAATGCACACCACACCCTAAGACCGGCAGCAGAAGGGACAGAAGTGGGTTTAAAAAATGCATAAGTCATAATGGATTACGGGGGAGGTTAGTGTGGAACAGCTTTATGACCAATTACCCAGGCTTAACAGATGACTCGGTTCCTGAGACAACAAGCCACAGCTATTTTTGTTTAGGTGACTTGAAAAAAGAAAGTGTGTGTTTCCATATTGAATGCAACGTGTTGGCTCTGTTTCCTGAGGACATAAATGTGAATGTTCAGATGCTCTGCATGCTCAAATGTCACTGAGGGTGCTTATTTTGGGTAATGACTCCTTTAATTTAAAAATATGTTTCATGAATAAAGCAGTGATGATAACAATTTGCATGTGTGGCTGAGGCATGCTGGGTCAGACAGGTAAGCAAGGAGATGTATTTGATCTTGAATGGGACATGTCAGCAGCCACTGATCCTCCTCCCTGGCCTGTTGTGACTGGGTCCCTACCTGGGTTTGCTCTGGTGCTTCCCCTGCAGCTCCATTCCATTCCTCACAGATGTGTTGTGAGCTCATTGCGGCTACAGGATTTTTCTGAAGTCTAACAAAGCAAAGGAAATTGCCTAGCCCTAAGAGCAACACTTTGAACACCACATGCATACACATGTAATAAAATGGCTCCTTGGCAAGGTAGAGTTGGGATCTGCCTTCTGCTTGTATGCAGGTTTTATTACTATATTCTTAAAAAAAAACCATAAGAAGGCCTCAAGGCTGGAGGGAGCCTCCAAAGAGATTCAAACAATTGGCAAGATTCAGATATAAATACATAAATTATGCAGTTACCCAATAATCACTTGTTAAAATGCAAAATACATTGTATGTAAGTTGCTATCTTCAGTACACTTTGACACTGGATTAGGGAAAAGGAGCGGGTCAGTAGGTTAATAAAAACGTTGACAATCTTGAAGTATTTAAGATTATCCTACAAATGAAAAGGCTTAACACTATTAAATTTTGCACACTAAAGATTCACAAAGTATCAATTGTAATGTGGTTTATCTATAATCCTTAATTATTTTTATGAAAATATTTCTAGATGCTAAATTTGCAAACACCCACTTTGTATGTAATTACAACCATAGTAACTTAAGCCTACTGTATAATTATAAGAATCTTAAACAGATTTATTTTTGGAGGGAGTTTTATCTTGCTTCTCAGTATAAGTGCATCTATCCCCAAGTTGAAAACAAGGTTAATTACAAAGATCTTATTTAAATTGCATTCTTCAATAAGACCAATCTAGACATTAAAAAAATAATGTTTAACACTATTCTTAGATAGAATTACTTGAGGATCTGTCCGTCTCCATTTGTATTCATCTAAAACTTAAGTTAAAATGTTGTTACATTTGGGGGCACCATATGAAAATATGTTATGAATATCTGTTATTTTAATTTTATTAAGATTCTCATTGGCAACATGTCTTACTGAAAAACTGCCCTCATTCTTGAATTGGTAAATTTTGAATAACTTTACAATTCCCACTTGAGTATAATAGTTTCAGTTGAAGAAACAAATTCAGTGGTAATAGTCTTGTCCATGTAATTGGCCTCTTGCTGGTCATTAAAAAATTTGCACATTAGGTCTTCTTGCTTGCTGTGTAAATTGGTTAGCAACCCTATTTAACTGTATTATAAGCAAGACACATACCACATATGGAAATATAGCATTGAGGTAAATGCAGTAATAGGTAAATTACCAGAAAACAGTCTTTAAAATGATATTTCTGGTTTGATTTGTAAAGTATATTTATGAAATAGTGGTCTTCCCTATTACTATTAGCAAACAGGTAAGGTGAAGAAAGACCTTTTATAGAAGATGCATGTTTTGGGAAAAATGTGAAATTATCAGAATAGCTTTTGAATCTAGATTGAAGAAGCCAAGTATCTACAATTTATCTTAGGGTAGTTGTGTAATATTTTATTTTAACGCAATCCCAGTGTAATATCAGTAGTGATCGATTTTTAGTTCCTGTTCTCTAGAATATAAAGAGAAAAACTCCTTAACCCAAAGAAACCCTTCCAACATAGGAGGTAAAATCAGCAGGAATTAGAACGTTTTGGTAATGTCCACAGTCGTCAACCTGTTCCAAAGAGAAACAGCAGCAACGTGCCCTGTAACCATGAGTCATTTCAGATGTCTTGAAAGTGAAAGAAGTTTGGTGTCCCCAGTTGGTAGAATTTTATCTTTTATCAGCACAAATTAAGCTTTCATCAAATTAAAAATTCAGGGACTTTTGAAAAATATTGAACTCAGGTAACCTCAGGACTGCCCAGAAGGTCCTTGATGGGCAGTTTGCAATTCTCCGCCCATCATTTTCTTGGTTAAACTATCACATGCTGATTATCTTGGAGCATCCTGAGAGTTTCTGAATGCTGATCTCCAGAATGAAGACCATCTGGTGTGGGCAGAGATTTCCCCAAAAGAAAAAGACCTGACTGGACTAGGTAATTTTATAGTCTCCTTGATGCATTTAACAGGAATAGGCAAGCATCTTTCCTCGGCATTTAGGAAATATTTGGTAAGCACTTGACCTCACCAGATCTTTATTTCCAACCTGACTTTGATTTATGAAAAGCCAACTGTCCAAACTGTCAAAGGAGATTGTGTTCTGAGCTTGAACCAATGAAAGCATGGCAGTGGGGCCGACAGTCATCTGGTCATTGCATGCTACTTGGTGTTGCTGATGTGTCTGTGATATGTTCTGGATTTGACAGGTCCATCATCACATTAGCTCAAGGAATGGCTTGCTTGGACTTAGCCTGGGGGCAGACTTCTCTCTACAGATTGACTCTTGGTTTCTTTGTGTATTATGACTTGATGATTGTTGCATCTTGGAGCAGCCAAACAAGGGGATTGGGTGGGGGAGGATTCCCTGTTCAGTGAATTATGCTGCAAATGTTTGGGGAAATACCTATGGTGTGTACATAGCTTGGATGAAAATGTGAACTCTTCGGAAAGGCAGGTATTTGTCATGCTTGTCCTGCTTGCTGACATTCTAACATCTAAGAACCAGTGCATGAGAACATTCCTCCACATTAGAACTGAAAGGAATTAGATGCAGACCAGCTGGAGAAGAAAGTCATTCACTCAGAAATTTCATAATGATCCCATTGCACTGATAGTTACCAGTGACCCTTTCGTCTTTCATGTAAGATGTATTTCCTTTAAGAATCCCTGACATCAGCAGGTTTATACATACAATTAGAGAACTGGCAGTGCAGATGACTCTATACTGAGCAAAAGAGACAGACAGCAAGCAACTGGGCTTTGTTTATTTTCTACCCCTTTTAGTTTGTTTGATTTTTGAGATCTTAAAATTTTATTGGCAGTATTAGACTATACCATATGAAATTTCTGCTTTTGTAGGACAAACATGGTGTGATGGCAAGTTCAACTTAATAGACAGTCTAATAAAAATGCCATAATAACTTGCTCTCTGCAATTGAAATACATATGTATATTCATACATATATGTGTGTGTGTTGACATACACACATGTGTACAATACACATACACTTACTGTGCCTTAGGACCTCAGAAAAGACTCACTAGAGTAAGTAGGTAAATGTTAATAAAATGTGGTCAGGACTGGTCATATTCAGGCTGTAGTCACAAGCCACATGCTATAACACTGTTTAATTATGATACTCATAACCCAGGAATAAAAGGTGCTGTTTAAGAGAGAAGCAAATTAGTAGTTCTTTTTAAAAACCCAACAGAGATAAGTAGGCATGCCTTTGGCATCATGGAGAAGCTGGTCTACTATTTTAAATTACATAGGTGATAGAGATAGTTATATATATATCTATACACACACACACAAAGATGGTAGATGGCTAGATAGATAAGTGGGGGGATGGATGGAAAGGAAGGTAAATAGATAGATGATAGATTAAAACATACACAGATTATATAGGTGGCCAGGTGGATGAACAGAAAGAGAGACAGAATGAAACAAGGAAGGAAGCAAGCAAGCAAGGAAGGAAATAGGTAGCAAAAGACCAAATTTCTGCCTTCTTATACTAGTTTGTCATAAGCATAACTACAGAAAATAAAACTAAAGCCAAGTGTACCTCCCAATTTGTTTTTTTTAAATATATTTTATTGATTTTTCATAGAGCGGAAGGGGATAGAAAGTCAGAAACATCGATGAGAGAGAAACATTGATCAGCTGCCTCTTACACGCCCCTTACTGGGGATGTGCCCGTAGCCAAGGTACATGCCCTTGACCGGGATCGAACCCGGGGCCTTTCAGTCCGCAGGCCGACGCTCTATCCACTGAGCCAAACCGGTTTCGGCTGTACCTCCCAATTTGAACTAAACTGAAGAAGTAAAGGGATTTGAGTTTATTTTCTTTGAGTACCAGCCACACCCTCTGTATTTGAGAACTCATTACCTCCTAGACTCAGGTTAAATAATAGAAGCCATAGTTAAAATAAGGCTGACAATTGCATTTTAAATAATACAGCATTTGATTTGGAGTCCTTATCAAATGAAACACACTAAAAATTAAGAGATTGTCAGATTGGAAAGCATCTGAGTATCGTGAATGGAACTTTAATTTACTACTTCATAACATATTTTTGTGGACACAAAGGGTAATTTAAAAAATATTGTTGTACTTTAGGGACTAAATGATTGTACTTTTTCTTATTTTGGGTAGAATACAGACTGCTTCGTCTATGGGCACTAGGTCTCCCTTGATGAGGACAGGCATGCAGAGCAGACAAGGGAGGGACTCCCATTGTTTTACTCATTCCTCTCACCGAAGCCAAGTTCCAGAGGTTGAAACCGCTTCTGGTTGCAGAGCAGTAGTGAGCCCCCTATTCTCTGAATTTTGCAGAGAGAGATCTCAAGATCTTATCCTAGTGCTTTGTTTAAAGCACTGTCTCCCCAGGCCTGTTCCAGGCCTGATGGCTGCCTCTGATGACATATTACTTGTTTTCCAGGACAAGGAAAGAACATGAGTGCAATGTAATAGGGCTGTCAGCTCATCTGAGGAATGGCACAGGTTTTGCCCAGGCTTCTTTCTTAGATGCTGTTTCAAAAAAAAAAAGAAACTTTTTTTTTTTAATGAAACGATGACAGCAGCAAATGGTAGCTTTTTTTCTCTTTTACCCAGTTTTGTTTTTAATGTTCTTACTTGGCAAAATAAAAGTCAGCAATTCTATGGTAAACTTTCTCTTTTATTTACATTTTCAATATTTTTTGAGACATCACTGTTGAAAAAAATCCAGTGAGAACATTGAAAAATTTGGTGATGCCAAGGATGGCATTCACAGATGGACAAGAAACTGAAGGCTTAGTTCATAGAGGCTGAAATAGGATGTAAGCATATTCTGTGCCATCTCCCCACCTGAGACAAGGATCCAAGGCAAGAAGAAGCCATTCTGGATTCAGATCATAACCTGTTGAGTCAAAGCTTGGCAGCAAACTGTACCTATTACTCTGCACTTCCTTATATTGTAGCTTGTTGAAATTTTCATTGATTTGAGTTTTTAATCTTTTCTGCTGTTTTCATACATTCCGATGAGCTCACCTGGGTTCTGCAATTTTAAAAAAGATGCTCTGTTAACTTGTAATAGAAAGTAGGAGAAATGAGTCATTAATGTCTTTATTTATATTCTTTTATATCTCAGTGCCTAGAAAAATATCTCCATTTTTATTATTAGAACCCTGGATGAAATGTATACATATATATCTCGATATTAGTATATATAATACATAAGTAGATAATATATTCCTAATTTTATTTATATGCTTAATTTTTTTTTTAGTTTAAAGTTTTCTCAGGAAGAGAAAGTAAAACTATTCTAGACAGCTTGAGGGTAACTAGAAAGAAACACTTATTGCTTGTGAATTTCCTATTACAAGATGAAAATAGATTTATTTAATAAAACTTTAAATATATGTGACAATGCTGTTGTTAATGTTCATTAAGTGGAAATAGAGGACTTAATTATTTGCACTATTGATTATAACTTCTTGACATACCACACCAGGTGACAAAGTTTGATATAGGAGATGAAGCAAACTTTTATTTACATCATCTGTCTGTAATAATAACAATATTATGATAATAGCAATAATATCAAATAGCTATTTATGAAGTCATTACTAAGTAACAGACACTGTTCTAAGTGCCCTACAAATACAGTGTCATTGAGCTCACTCACCAGCCCTGTAAGATTGCTGTTGTCACCTCTATTTTATAACTGGGAAGCAAGCTTGGAAAAGTTAAATAATTTGTTCAGATCAGCTTAAAAGTTTAAATCTATGCCCTTAATTACTATATTCTATTGAATTCTATTACTATATTCTATTGCCCTTAATTACTATATTCTATATTACTATATTCTTAGTGGTGCAACCACTTAAGAAGTCATTTATTTGCAGTGGAGACCACCTCATCTGTTATGTGGTTTTACTGCCTCCACCTTACTAAGTAGTTTTCAAGTTTGGAGACAGTTCCTATGAAATATTCAACACATAGAGGGCAATAGATAAAATATTATTATTTTTACTTTTGTATATTCCCATAAGATAGTCAATTAAGAGCTTTAATCCTTGAGAATTAGAATGAGCTTTGAGGAAACCAAAAATATCCAGATTATTTCAAATCCACCTGACTCTCTAAAACTCTGGTTTTTAAAACAGTTTAGAGTCACTCAAAGAGTTCAGGTAAAATAGTGACCAAACCTATTCAGCTGAGTATAATATAGACAAGCCTTTTAAAAATATAACTAGAGGCCTGGTGCACAAATTTCGTGCACAAGAGGTGTGTCCCTCAGCCCAGCCTGCACCCTCTCAAATCTGGGACCCCTCAAGGGATATCCGACTGCCTGTTTAGACCTGATGAATGGGCAGTCAGACATCCCTCTCACAATCCAGGATTGCTGGCTCCCAACTGTTTGCCTGCCTACCTTCCTGATTGCCCCTAACCACTTCTGCCTGCCAGCCTTATCACCCTCTAACCACTCCCCTGCCAGCCTAATTAATGCCTAACTGCTCCCCTGTCAGCCTGTTTGCCCCTACCTGCCCTCCCCTGCAGGGCTGGTCACCCCTAACTGCTGTCCCCTGCAGGCCTGGTTATCCCCAGCTGCCTACCCCTGCAGGCCTGGTCTCCCCAACTGCTCTTCCCTGCAGGCCTGCCCCCCCCCCCAACTGCTCTTCCCTGCAGGCCAGGTCACCCCCAACTTCCCTCCTCTGCCAGCCTGATCACCCCTAACTGCACTCCCCTACAGACTTGATCACCCCCACCTGCCCTCTCTTGTAGGCCTGGTCCATCCCAACTGCCCTCCCTGCTGGCCTGATCACCCACAACTGCCCTCCCTTGCTGGCCTGGTCCTCCCAATTGCCCTCTCCTACTGGCCATCTTGTGGTGGCCATCTTGTGTGTTGGAATGATGGTCAATTTGCATATTACTCTTTTATTAGATAGAATAGAGGTCTGGTGCATGGGGAGGGGGGTGGAGGGGGGGAGCAGTTGGTTTGCCCTGAAGGGTGTCCTTGATCAGGGTGAGGGTTCCCTTGGGGCATGGAGCCGCATGGGCTAGGGGCCTGTGGTGGTTTGCAGGCTGGGTCACTCCCCCTGGCAACCCAAACAGAGGTCCTGGTATCTGGGATTTATTTTATCTTCTACAATTGAAACTTTGTAGTCTTGAGCAGAGGCCAGGGCTGGCCAGGAAACTTGGCTTCTTCCATTGCTGGGGAAACCCAAGTCTCATGCTCACTCTGTGGCCACAGCCATCTTGGTTGGGTTAATTTGTATACTCACTTCTGATTGGTTTGTGGGTGTAATGGAAGTACAGTCAATTTGCATGTTTCTCTTTTGTACATAGGTAAGATTATATGCTAACCTAATCCATTAAGTTCCATGAATAATTTATGGTGGGGGTTTTTTTTTGGCTTTGTTTTTGTTTCCTTATGGAAAACTTTTTAGGGGGAGGTGTGAGTTAGGGGCTGAATAAGCCTTTCAATTTATTATTAGCCCTTCAAAGCTTATATTTTGATATGTCATGTTGTTTTAAAGTGAGCAGTTTTGTATGATCTTTCCTGCAACTTTTTTTTTTTACCATGTAGATTTCTGTTTTGAAGTTAATTTTTTGGTAATGTCTCTTGTGTGTCAGGTACTATTTAAAGCATTGCATCAACAAGCTAATGAGATAAGCAGTAGACAATAGAATAATGAGGTAAGCACAAATGATTACTCAAAATGGGATGTGTGACAGAGGAGGGACATACTGATCAGGACCTATGGACAATAGGCTTCAATTAGGATTATCGCAGGACAACCAGGATATATGTGCTCATCCTAAGCAGAATCCTCATTGTGCAGTTGGAAGAAGTGGGTCCAAACAGGATGATTTGTGGTGTTGGAAATCCATTGATTGGGCTTTTAATCCAATGTCTATTAGGGCAGGTCTGGGCTGTTTCTGCTTCCTTCTGCTTTTGTTACAAGGTGAAGACAAAGGCACATTTTCAGCTTCAAATAGCCATAACTAAGATGTGACTTAATGACTACAAAGTCAGTGAAATTTCATGCTGTCAAAACAACCAATGCTGTATCTATTTTTCCTATGGATCAAATAGTTCCAATTGGCATTCACTAAAAAAATTACCATAACTAACCACACTAATTATGCTTTTTGCCAACCTGCTCTGTAGATTGACAATGATTTTATTTGATAACATGTAAGATTGCTCTAAAATCCTGGAGGCGGGAGTGTATAGTTCTTGATAGTAGCATAATGTGATTTTTGAAACCTCTGTTTATACACTCAAAGTGCTGAAAAATGATATGCTTGTTACTAATAGATATATTCCTGTGTTTCTCTCATTTCAAAATTATAGAAATGTATGCAAGTTAAAAGAAAGATTGCTCAAGTTTTTATTTGAAGAATTAATTGCCTTTGGTCCTCCATCTATAATGGCTTCTGAACAACTTGAACAATCGTTATGCACTATTGGATGAATATGTAATTGAGGTAGTTAAAAAAGGAACCAGGCCCATAACAGTCAACAGACTGGACCAACAAGGAGTTGGGGAGATATTAAGAAAAATTCCAAATGCAATAGCCCATAGCTGTCACAGCCATGTGGGCAGACACTTTGCCAGTGATGGGACAAGATGTAACAACTCCTCTGGTCATGTCATGGCCTAATCACACACTTTTCAGGTTGCAGATCATTGACTTGATAGGCCACAAGAAAGCAAATAAAAACTATCTTTTAAGTAAAGGCATCAGGGCCCTTCAGCTCTGAATGTTTTAGAGGCAGGTGAACAACCTGTGATAATATAAGCCCATGGATCTCTGGATGAGACATTTACATTGCAAATAAATAATTGTTTTCTCATAAAAGACAGTATTCCAGTCAAATACAAGGGAATACACACATGATAGAATATTACTTAACTCATGAAGCATTCATGAAGTTAACAAAAATGAAAGCCACTCTGTTTCTTTGATTTTTTTTTTTGGTGGGGGGAGGGCACTAGACAATGTACTATAGACTCCATTTTGGGGGGTAAGAGGTAATTTTTCATTAAAATTTTCTAGTATTGCTTTTAAAGTTACCAAAGCAAGTAATGACTTTGTACCTACAAAGATAACTTTAAATTCTTTCCTAGAAGGACCAATTTCTGTTTACATGTGTCCTCTATGTTATTTCCACATTTGTGTGTAATACCTGTATGTGTATAGTCACTGGACAGAAATAAGTGACCTCTCAAGATTTATCTCCTGGCATGGATCACAGTGATTGGTTCCTCTGGAATTATATTCTCCTCCCAAAACATAATAATTTATTTATTTAATTAATGCACAAAACATTTGGAGTATGGATCACTATCAGGATTTAGTCGGGTGGTAGTCTGGAAGGTGAGGATTTGAGGAAATCTCTGTAAGGAGTAACTAGCTCATAAATTTTTATAATTGTTTCCTGACTCATTCTTGCTGCATTGTGATGTGTGAATGTTTGAATAGTTCACTAGGTTGTTGGGTATTGAGACATAATCAAAGCTAAACACCCTTTCCCTTGATTATCTTAATCATTTAGATGGAAGTATTTTTGCCTGAGATTATATAAATAGAGCATATATCTGATAACTAGCATCAGTGGTTCCCCATTGCTTTAATAGCCCTGAAATTCATTTTAAAAGAAAACAAAGATTGTGGAATGTTTCTTGCATCCCCTGAATGTCTGTCTTCTTTCATGGTCCAATGTTGTAACTTGAAAGTTCAAATCACATTACAAGGTGAGGAACTTGCTTTCTTTATCATTTCTACATCACGAGAGGGTTTGTGAACTAATTCTATTAGATAGAAGATGAGTGCAAGTGGTTGGGGTGGGGGCACTTTGAAAAGTGGACAACATGAGCCTCACAGCTTTCTCAGAATAATAGCTTCTCTGTTATTCTTGTAGTTGTTTTCTTCAAATTCTCTATCTCAAACTTAAAACAAAAAAAGCAGACATGGAAAGAACTGATTACTTCAATCTGTTCTGAAATGTCAATATGCGATTGGTCCATGTTGAGAGTCCTGAGAGCATACCTCTGCAATGTGTGGTTTCCATATGAGTGGCATTGGCCTCACCAGGAATTTGTGAGACATGTAGGCTCTCAAGTCCCACCCAAGCCCCACAGCATCAAAATGTGCACTTTCCAGATCCCAGGGTGATTTGTATGAAGTGTGAGAAGCAGCACCCTGGAGGGGGAGCATCAATTCTACCCCAATATGCAATAAATAATGTTGATCCTGATGTCCCCCTCCACAAACATGCAAGATTTAAGAGAAGTTGTCTTTGTAAATTGTTGGTTTGTAACCATCTCCTCTGTACTCTCCCTTCTTCAGTGAGAAAATAAGAATTATCAATGCTTGGGTTTCCCTTGCAATCCATTGTGTTGTGATTTCCTTCCTCCTCAAGTTCCCTAGGGCCGCAATTAATCATTTTCTTTACTTCAAAGTCCTAGGGTTAATGAATATGATTTTGTGGTCATGTCATCTCATGAATTAATAGATCCACATTATTAATGTAAGCTGTATCCTGAGAAAGTCCTATCTGATTTCTCTTCTTATTTTGAGCCTCAGTTTTTTCATCTGCTAAGTGGGGAGCACAATGCTATCTAGAACCAAAACGAGATGAAAATGAGCATTACTTAATAAACTGACAGATGTGGTGAAAATGCATGGGACTCTCAATAACAACTACAAATTGACTAATATTCTAGAGTGTATATTATTGTTTGAAAGCATTGAATATATACAGGGGAGAGCAAGTGAATTAAATTCATTTAAAAGTACAAGTCATTTTTAATCCGGGCAATCTCTAGGACTAACCCTAACACTAACATTCTAGAAAACCTCAATAGACTGCAACTTATAATTGGCCTGATCAAGATTTGAAGCAGGTTTACAATTATAACAATTATACTCACTGTACCTCCCCTTTGATTGGTGCATGCAGTAGCAAATCTTCACTATTTACCTACCGAATATGATCAGAGATTTAGATTTAGACCAGGTTCTTAACTTAGCATAGTTACTTACTATGTGAGATACAGGCACGCTAATTGGCCTATTTGATCATCCACTTCCTCATCTTTAATGGCTAATGAGTGATGCCTGCCTCATTGGATTGCTAGGAGAATGAATTGTAGTCAGGAGCAAAAAGCTCCTTTAATAGTATCTGACACTAAAAGACTCAGGCTATTGTTATTGGTATTATTATAACTAGTAAACTATGAGGGCATTGTTTTATTTTGAGTCAAAATATGAGTAATTTCCTATAGAAGCAGATTTCTGAATTAGAATAAGGTTTTGGCTATAGAATTTTTTCCATATTGTGATTTCCACCTTAAAAATATAAAAATAGCTATACTTGAAGGTTGCTAAGAGAGTGGAACTTAAGTATTCTTCTCTCTCTCTCTCTCTCTCTCTCTCTCTCACACACACACACACACACACACACACACACACACACACACACAGATAACTGTGAGGCCATGCATGTGTTGATTTATGCTAATCATTTTACAGTGTATACATATATTATATCATCATCCTATACACGTTTTACAAAGCACATTGTAATATCTAATTATATTTTTATTTGTCAGTCACAGCTCACTAAACCTTGGGGTGTGGGAGAAATAGGTTAGGGAAAAAAGTTTTGAAGGAAGAAGAAACTAGGAAGCATGAGGTCAGACAGTCTGCTCATCCTTCTCCTGATTTTTAATCATCTTTTTGGTCCATGGAGGAATTCAGGCAACCAAGCACCATCAGCTTCTCAGGAGAATTAGCCAGTTCTCCCATTGTAAACCAGTAAACCCAGCCTGAAACCATCACAGGTTTAGATTTCTTTAAAATCAGCCCCACAAATAGTTACTTTTCAACAAGTCAATAGTTTGAAATCTGCCCATGTTGCCCTTTTCCCATTGCAATTGGTAAGAAGTCCAACACCTGTGGTGATAATGAGCTGTCAGAATCTCCTCAAGTTCTGGAACTTTCCAGCATTGTGCTCACTTTATTTGCACATAACTTTTAGGTGGGCCCAGATTTCTCACTGTGGCCTGTCCATCCTCCAGAGCCTCAGCCTGGACACCCTGTGCTCCTCCCCAGCCTCCATAAGAAAGGGACTCTTGGCCTCCAGTGAAGGCGCTTCCCTGGAGAAGCACAGGCTGTTCAGGGAACCTGCCCAACCCATGCTCAGCTCCTGGAAGATGCTCATCGGGGGCATGTCCTATGCTTTGTCCACCCAAAGTAGAAATTGAATTCTGTCTTCCTGGAGGCCTCAGCCCACTTTTAAAGTGAACTGTAATCTCAAAAGGCTTGTTTTGTGCCAAATTATGCTCAGATGCTTAAATAGTCTTGGCCGATGATTTATTTAATGCAGGTTCACTCTGAGAATTAAAATTAACTTCACAAGCCAGGAGCATACAGGATAATGTCTCTTAACAAGCTACTAAAGAAATAAAATACTCCAAATCAATGATAGATTCATCACACTTTGTTCCAGGCAGGAGGAGATGGAAGGGATGAAGTCAAGATTCAGTTGAGATGTACCATTATATGAGTTGGCATCTGAGAGAGGTGGCTTGGACAAAAGAAAGCCAATGTCCACATGCCAGAGCAAATGTAAAAGTCCCCTGTTGGTAGAGCATATTGCTAGGGAACAGGGCATCAGTCTTGACTGGCAAGCTGATCTCTTTCCAGGGTCCTCTCTGTGATTTTCACTACTTGCCCATAAAAGAATCGGTCGCCTTTAGTGGTGATCACCAAAGGTCTTTGGAGAGCTACTTAAATCAGCAGAATGTAGCCCTGCCCAGATCTAACACTACTGGACAGCACTCACAAAGTGTGGCATTTATGGTCTAAATGTCCCTCTTCCCACAGTTGCTTCTCTAGGTATTTCATTTGCTCAACCCCCAGCGATGCTCCTCAGCAGCTGAGCAACTGAGTGCTTCTCAGTGATGACAGATGAGATGATGACATTCTGACACAGCTTACTTCACTCAGATCAAAACAACTTTATCCTTAAAAATAACGTCATTTTTTGTCCCAAACAAGTGTATTTGAAATCCTATCAAACCGACACACAACAAGGATCTTTACTATCCCCCTCTCACCTCAAAACTGTGGACTGAAAAACACAAAGGCCTGGCCTCTGTGAATAAGGAGAGGAGACTGTTTGTATCCTTTGTGAGTCCATACGATCAAAAATATAAATGGCAATATTTTCCCAAATAACATGCTCTCATCTACTAGTATGTCCCTATTGATTTAGGAGGGAAACTCTAATAGCTGCATGTGGTAGTTTTCTTCCCACTTTCCAGATGAAGATACTGAGACTCAGGAAGATGAAATGAGGTTTCTAGTGGAACACAGCTTGCATGTGACAGGCAAGGCTTCCAGGTTTGCTGCCAGTGCCCTTTCTCACTGAGCAAAGTGTATAGTGGGAACTGGAAGGACTGCTCAATGTTGGGGAAACTACAATTACAAACATGGACTGTGCTCAAGGCCTCCAGGAAATCCAGATGCGCTTGGACTTCAATTCCCCAAACCCAGAGGTTTTTAGTGGAATATTCAAGTTGGGGAGAGACTCAGAGCACTTACCTCCTTTTTTATTTAAGCAGTGTTTGTATGCAGTATTAACAGGGGGAACTGTGGCTAAGAGAAATGTTTTCAAATGTCTGTCAATACATTTAAAATCCAAAGGATCAGGCTAGCGCCCTACGAGGATTCTATAATTAGTCTGTTTCTTTGTAGTTTGTTTGTTTACATACCATCTCATTCTATGACTTTCCACAACCTCTTGAAGTATACATGATACAATACTAAAAGATCAATAAAAGTAACAATGGGGAGCCCAGCCGGCATTAATCCATGAACCACGAGGTCAAGGTTCAATTCCCAGTCAGGGTACATACCCAGGCTTGTGGGCTCAATCCCCAGTGCGGGGCATACAAGAGATAGCCAATCAATAATATTCTCTCATCACGGATGTTTCTATCTCTCTCTTCCTCTCCCTTCCTCTTTGAAATCAATAAAAATATAATTATTAAACAAACAGTGCGACAGGGGAAAATATGTATCTGAATGGGATTTGTACAATTCTAGAATTTTAGAACTGAATAGGGAGAAGGGAGTTAAAATACTGATCACCTTTCTAGGTGTTAAAACTGAAATATGAGTTAGATTATGAGCTTCTGGACAGCCAAGCCCGACATAGATATTCGGTAGTGATTTAAAGACTGTGAGTCCATGCTCACAGGAACCCTTAGAGTTCTAGGTGCCTGGCATGCAGCAGGTCCTTAGTAATCATCTGAGGACTGAGTGAATGAGTTGAGTAAACTATTTAGTACAGTCAGCAGTAAGAATTTTAATAGGAGCACCTGGTTTCTGCATTATTATATTTAATTATTCTGAATACACTCATGGCTGGATCCCATAGGACCCTTCCAACAATTGTTTAAGATGAATGCATGGTTACAACAAGAATACATGCTTATTGTGCATTTTCATCTTAACTTTAGTGTCTGAAGGGAAGCATAGTTATAAAAATTAGTAATTATAAGTGATACATTAAACTATAATGATTATAATATAATATAATAAAATATTAATAATTATAAACTGTGGAACTCAACACTAGTGCAATTTAATTAGAAAAAAAAGAAGTCACAATTCTATTTTCTGCAGATATGTTCAAAAACATAATCATACAGTGAGAGGTGTGTTCTCAGTGCTGGCCAACATATTGGCATCACTTGAGTGGCTTTTTGAGAACACCTGTGTTGGAACCATTCTCAAAGATTCTTACTTAAGCGATTAGGAAATGGGCCTGGTCCTTATTATTTTTTTATTTATTTAGCTGATTGTAATGAGCAGCCTGGGTGAAAACCTCTGTCTTATAACCAGTAGATGCCCCTGAACCTACAAATGGAATGAATTTGGCTCTGTCCCAATGCCATATTGGGACTTCTTGACTGCCATTTGCCAAGCCAGAAGACCAACTTCTCTGGCTGTGGCAGTTGTCCAGTAGATAGACTTGAAGGGCTTTAATTGTGTGTGTGTGTGTGTTAAATCAATATACATAGCTTTGGATACAAGAAGAAACTTGTTAATAGTGATATCAATGCCAACATTTGTATACCAATTGTATACAAAATACATAATAAAACTAAGAGGCCAAAGAAGGAGAAATTGCCAGAATCTTTAGCATGGAAACTTAAAGCCAGTGTTATTTGATGGGAGAAATTTCTGGTCCACATCTGCCTTTGTAGGAGGCTACTCTGTGTCTTGATATCTGGCTTATTACATCCCCTCCAATAATACTGGCTGACTACTATTTTGATGCTTAGAATTCACCATGGTTGATTTTTTTGGAGAAAGACAATCTGAAGGAGATGAAGTTTAACTAAAGAAGAAAAGAGGGACATAAGGATGATATGGCAGATCACAGGACTATGCTAAAGGTACCATCAGCTGAGTCAGATCCAGACTCAAGGTGGTTGGTCTATGAGAACCATCAGAAAACATAATGAAGTCTGGTCATAGAATAAAAGGAGAGAAAGACCATGGTTTTGACCATCTCACCGTTGTTGCTAAAACAGAATGTAATTATTCTGCATCACACTCAAAAGGAAATCCAAATCTCCTATTATTTAGTCTCAGAAGAACTAAAGATTCTGAACTATATTAGGAAATTGCTCCAAGAGATTATAAACCCCATTGTTGACTCAATACCCCTATATAAGTGCCTCTAAGGAGAGTCTAAGAATGAAGAAGAGGCAAAGTCTGGATCCAACCCATCTATGTTCAGATTTCATCAGTACCACTTAACAGCTTGCTCATGCTGTATAACCCTTCTATGCTTCATTTCCTCATCTATAGAGATAGGGATAGTAAAAGAAGTTATAAGAAAAACTAAATGAATTAGGTACATCACTTGGCAATGGCCTGTCATGGATAACTGCACCATTGACATTAGTGGCTCTTTGGTTTTGACATTTCCAAGAGTTGAGACAGCTGTAGCCTTCTCCCTTGTGCCCAGGAATTTACCATTTTATTTTTTAATTAGTAATCTTCACTTCTTCCACAAAGCCTCACCATGTCAAGGAGTCTTCTTGGGAAAGGAGGACTTTGATTAGAAAGTGAGAATGAACTTGCAGCAGATTTATCCTCAGCAAGCTTTCCTGAATTTCCCATGGTCAGAATTACCCAGAAGCCTGATTGGTACTCAGGAGCACCCATCATTTAGAAGAGTGTGAGTGGTGTCCCCAGAAGCTGGTTGATTTCCAAGCCTGGGTTCTTGTTAAATGTACTGATAATTTTCTCTCTTGAGAATTTTGGTTCAGGTGGTCAGAGTTAAAACCAAGGGTTTAACAAATATTCTAGTTCATATTTATCTTCAGGGAAGGTTGAGAAATGAAGTAGAGGAGGGGGTTGAAAATCTAAAGTTGAAAGAAGTTGGTAGAGAATTAGATGCAGACTCAGAAGAAAAATGGGAAGGCCCGCCAAAGATGATTTTGAGAGTTGGTGGGATAAATGGAACAGGTGAGCAAGCAAATATAGAGAGCATGACATTATGGCCACCGTAGACCAGCTTCTCTTTCAGAAATGGGGTTTGGTGTCCAATCTGTTAGAAGACTTCCAGAAACTAGAAATAAGCATTCCTGGGCAATGTACATTATTTTTCTAGTTGCATCGTTGACAGCCACATAGCTAGGTGGCCCTAGCAAGCATGTCAAACATGCAGCTGCCAGCCAGGAGTTTGACATGCTTGCCTAGAGAATAGATAACATAATGGTGACGATGCAAGAAGAAACAAAAGCTACAAGAGATGCAGTGATTCAACTCCTTTTCTACTGTGTGTTTGTCCCATACCCAGTGCATCTTAGCTTTGGCTGGTGTTAGAATCACCTGGCAAGCATTTTCCTACCTCTTTTCAGACCCTATCCCAGACTGATGAAGCCAAGACCCCAGCAGCAGGGCCCCAACATGAGCAGGACCCAAACATTAGCACCCATAACTTCTCCCTATGAATCTAAGGGGTAGCTAAGGTGAGAACCATTCAATCAGACAAGTGGTTCTCATTCTTAATTGCATTATGGAATCACCTGGAGATCTTTAGAAACTACTGAGACCCATTCACTGAGATCCCTATTTAGTTGGTCTTGGATGTAACCTGGTCACTAGAATTTTTAAAAGAACACCAGGTGTTTACCATTGTGATCCAGGTTGAACTACTTGGCCAGATTTCCTTGACCACCTACAACAGTGGTCGGCAAACTCATTAGTCAACAGAGCGGCAAACCGCAGCCTGAGAGCCGCAGTTTGCCAACCACTGACCTACAACCACTGAACCAACCAGATGGCTGAAAATCAGGTGCAACTGCTTTTGAAGTTTAAATCTACAGATCGGTGATGAGAGTGAAGAGCAGGCCAGGATTAGCATAAGGTAGTGGTCGGCAAACTGCGGCTCTCGAGCCGTGGTTTGCCATTCTGTTGACTAATGAGTTTGCCGACCACTGGGATAGGGGCTTAATCACAAGGAAAAACAGCCTGTAATTATTGGAATCGAGAGTGTAGGTCAGTGGTCAGCAAACTCATTAGCTGACAGAGTGGCAAACTGCGGCTCACAAGCCGTATGTGGCTCGCGAGCCGCAGTTTGCTAACAGCTGGCATAAGGGAAACAGTCCCTGGGGCCAGCCTGCTTTTTAAGGCTGAAATTGAGTGATGACCCCACTCTCTAGAGCTCACCTGCATTGCTCTGGTCACCTAATGTTCCTGAATATCTTTGAGGATAACCTCTTCTCAGTTGTATCATGAAGTTATCAATCACATCTCTTGTCATTTGGGATAAAAATGATTTCACAGAGAGGGTCGTAGATGATCCCTTTATGGCTAAGAGAGATAATTTGTCTTAAAGTTCAAGTGGAGAGAAACAGAGCCACAGATAAACACAACATAAAATGGTGGATATAGGTACCTCCCCTTCTAATTCTACCTGAATTCCTCTGTGTGCACTGCCCCTCACCAGGCTATTATTCAGCAGGGATTTCCTATTTATTGTACTTATGATCACCTGATGGAAAGGTACTTTGGATGGAGGGGTGGTTGACTCCATGGAATTAATGGGTACTGTAAAAAGGCACTTTTCTGAGATGTTAGGGTAACCTCCATCTCAGACAAGTGTACATTCATCCATACACCTTTGTTAGGGTAACCTGAGATGTAGTGGGATTGTGTGGCTAAAAACATATGGCTACCATTTGTTACAAATATTTTTGTAAATTTTTGGCATTGCTTCAGAGTTCATCAGGGATTCTATAAAAGATCACCATTGGTGTTAACTTTCTGCAAATGTAGATTTGCTTTGACAGAAGTCATCTGAGGCCACTCTAAAAGACAGTGAGTTATCAAAGGGGGTACTCATTATCCTTGGCTCAAAAACTTGCTCATGAATCATAGAGATAGTGAAAAATATTTTAAAAACATGAGTTACCTAAAAAGAAAAAAAAAGAAAAAGAAAAAAATGGAGAAATGGCAGCGTGTGTGTGTGTGTGTGTGTGTGTGTGTGTGTGTGTGTGTGTGTGTTTTAAGTACATAACATAGTATTAGAAAGAAGAGTATTGGGGACAACCATCATATTTTCCAAAATTCTGGAACAATTGACAGGCATGCTTTTAATTTACATTTTAAAAGTTTCCCCTATTCATTCAGTCACCATTTTGCATGTATTTGTATTGGTTGCCTCCCACTGCTTTCCTCATATCTAGCAGGCTGCACAGTTCCTTAGAGAAAATGCAAAGGTGGGATGCAAGGGGGCAGTGTCTTCTAGGGTTAGGTAGTATGAACTAGATAGAGCCTCCTAGCAATGGGGCCCCCTCATAGGTCAGTGAATGGCTGTTCCCAAGAGCTTTCCCTGGGAGTGGACCATTCTTTGTTACAGTGTTTTTCTTGGAAGCCTGCTATAAACAGAGGTCCTTCCAAGGGCTTGTTTATTCCACCCACCAATATCACACCTGTAATTTGAGACACCTGTGTCCTTCTGCCCCTTGAGTTAAGTCCCATGTGAGCAAGTCAAAAACCAATATTCACCCCCAAACATCTTCATTTTCAGGGCCATCAAACTTTGATGCCAGATATTGTGGGGCTCGAAAAGTTAGTGTCGATGAAAAAACAGATAGCAAAACTCCAACCACATTAACCTTTATTGTTTTAAGAGAGGTGATAAATGAACTTAGCTGTGACCTTTGTTATGGGAAAGAGAAACATCAAATACTATTCTCAGAGCATGTATCCTTTTGTCTAGATGTTATTGGTGCAGAAATGATTAGAATTGTCAACTGAATGCTAACTTCTAGTGAATTTCAGTATGGTAGCTCTATTTTTATTCCAGGGAGTACCTCTTCCAACAGTAAAACTTTCTTAAGATGTTTTAAGAAATGCTCAAGCACAAGATTCTTTTTGAGGCATTGAAACATTTGAACGAGACCAATCAAACTAAGATGCCACCAAAATGGATTTATCTTGGTTCTTGATGATCCGTAGGAATAGTAAAACCTCACAAATGAGAACTAGAAGGCTCTATACTGCTGCCGCCGAGGCGTTTAAGAGCCTCGCCAATCTCATTGGGCATTTGTATAATCTGCCTAACACAGATGTTCTTATTTCTGGAGAAATAAACAGCATGTCTGAATTAGAATGCATTACATTGTGGAAACGCCACAGTTGAAAACATCTTAAGAGAGTTTTACCAGCTTTCTAGATTTACTAAATCAAAGTAAAATGGCATTTTCCATTTTTATTTTCTTTTAGTGCACCATTAAAAATAATTTGGCAAGACAGGGCTTATTTGAATTGATGAGCTCTCTTCCCTTCTTCACTAGCAAGCCTAGTTTGGTGAGGAAATGATTATCCATTACATGACACCATATAGCATTCTCTTCTGAAATGATAGCATTTCTTTTTCTTGCCTTTTTCTAAAATAGTTTTTGAATATTATATTCATAATAATAAAGTCTGGAATTTTATGATTTCCCTAGCTCATTGCAATACACCCCCTTTTTTTCTAATCATTTATATTTTTAAAATGTAATCTCTGCTCAGCATAGAAGTCTGTATAAACTCTGTTTGAATGCCCTGGCCTTGGGAACGTCTTCTGGCATGACATTTTGGTAACACATAGCATTAATATTCTGATGCAACAGCTTGTACATGGTCCATATTCTGGCATCACCATGACAAGGTCCCCGCATGCCTATTTCATGATCTTTCTAAACTCTCTGAGTCTGAGATTTAGCCACACATTCCTTGCAACATCCATCCAAATGCACACCGTCCCTTCCCCTCATCTGAATACATCAAACCAATTGGCAGACAGCACATGCCCCCCTGAGCGAGCAGTATTGTGAATTTTATCTTCTCTTCCAGAAATCAGTTCGTCTTCGTTGCAGCAGATGAAATTTCTTGTAACACCTCTGCAGGTAACAAACATTGCTACTTCTTGATGCATCCATCCACGTCTCAGTATCCTTTTTTTTTCCTTTCCCTTCACATGCTGCAGTTGGTCACTCCAGAAAGTTTAGTTAAAAAAACCAAGTCCGTGTATCTTTGGAGTATAGCAGGAGCCTTTATTCTCTACTGCCTAAAGAGACATTAGACATTTTGCTAACTTGAATATTTTGTTTCCAGTTTTAATAATATGTGATCCAGAAAAGTAAAACTATGTTGAATGAAGCCACAATAAAACCTTATGGTATAATCAGTGTTCTTATGTTAAGATCCTAGACAGGGGAGATGATGAACACAGACGTGTGACTTCTGTATTTTTTTACTTATGTCTGGGTTCACACAGATGTATATGTGAATTATTTGGGATTTTTATGGAATGACTGGTATAGATTATAGACCCCCAAAGACTGAATCTATAAAGCTACTGGCTTTAGGGAATATAATTATTTCTGTCTTATAAAAAGACATTCCATTAGTTAAAGATTGCCTTTTTTAAAAAACCTATTACAAGCAACAGGACTCAGATGAAGTCTTCTGTTTTTGAGATCAGGGCATCGGCAGATGGAAATCCCACTTGCATGATGTGTCCATCACAATAATGCTTGTCTTTTGCTTTGATGTGGTCACCACAGTTAAATTTGAACTTTCATTAACATGAGTTACTTGATTAAATGTCCAGAGAGGTGATTGCCTTAACTAACAAGAGATCTTTTTTAAGTTGTTTAAATCTTTATTTGTTTATTATTTATTTTTAGGCCTAAAGTCTGACTGCCATGATTGCTAGGAATTATAGCTTTTTAGAAAAAGAGAGTATGGTAGAGCTCATCCATGTATAGTTAAATACACCATGACGTTCAAGAGCATACATTAAGCTGAGTCTTACAAATAGGCATTCATCAGCTACCCATTACATTTGATCACTGGAGCCATACACAGAGGCATATTTGTTTCACTCCCTACTCACAGTTTTTGGAGAGAAGGAGCTAGAGGAAGACAGAAAACTAGGAACATGTCCCTGGCCCTCTCTGCTCTGAAAAGTAGGGCCTCAGAAAACTCTGCATTGGTTTCACTGATGTGGTTGGTCTCCATGTTTTTAGTGGATTAGAGTCTCCCCTGGGAAGCTGAGTGGGGTATGCATGCTCATATTTTAAAGCAACAGCTTGCTCCAATTCTATAAAATTCCATAGAAAATGTTCCTTCTCAACCCTTAGCCTCAGATGTCTCTGTTTTGTCCTATGAGAAGTGGTGACATCTATAACCCTTCATTAATGCCTAATAGTAGAAGATTGATAGTTGTATTGCTGGGGGAGTCAAGGAAATGAACCTGGGATACAAGAGTCATTTAACATTTTCAAAACCTTGAGGATGAAGCATGCAACCAAAGGGGAAACTGCTTGGGATGGGGAGGAATGCTGGTTTAAAATGTTAATGGAAATCTTGTATGGATATGCTGGTCTTCCAGATTCTGTCTTCCTTGATAAACTGTACACACATCCCAGTGGGTCTTAGGGTATATTCTGACATCATATATCAAACATAAGAGGCAGATATGGATTGTTGTCTTGTGACTTAACAAACCCAGCCTTGCAAGCAAATGCTTCACGCATAATATCCCTAAAAAAGGCTGCAGACAATGAAAATTTGCCTAAATAGAGCCAGTGTTTTCACCTAACTTATCTAATTTAAGATGCTCAATAAATTCTTAATGAATTGTTATTGATCAAATTTCAAATTGAGAGAGCCATCCCTGTTGCTTTGACAGCCATATTAATAATGTGTTCTATGCTACTTCATAAGATTCAATCTGAACTCTAAATTTTGAATCAAGTATGAAAAAGGAGACACCCCTATCAATCAGAAGACAAAGGATCTCCCAACCAGTCCACTCTATAGAGAAAGAACTGCTCAGTCAGTGAAGGTTGTAACTCATGGTTTCAGTGAGGTCTTCCTGGAACCTATCTCCCATATCCTGGAAAAAACCCAGGACACCCACATTCTAAACACCACACCTCTCAGGAACTCTCACCTCCATGTAACCAACAACACTTCTCAGGGTGGATCTGTTGAATCCTGCTATCTCCTGGATTTTAGTGTTTGACAAATGGCAACTTTCATCTTTTAAATGAAGGAAGAAATTAACAAGAGGTTTAACATCTCAGTTTTGAGGGCTTGATGAACATATAACTGAAATTTTTATGAAGATGTATTATTCTTACACAGTCACCTAGGAGGACAGAGCTGGCTGAGCAGTGCTGTGTGAGAGTCTGTGTAGAGATGGTGAAAATCATCAAACAGCCACAGTGAGACTGAAGGATTTTTCTTTCAATTCCCAAAAGAAAAGTGACCATGTTTATTTTACGTGGGTCACCTGGAGAGGACACCAAGTGTCAAGTCTGCTTTTGCTAGCCACATAGAAGAAACATTTATTATTAGAATTTGCGGTTTATGAGACTGTATTGGCAAGCAAATTGATTTTTTGATTCAGTGGCTCCTAACGTCATACTCGACGTTTTGTTTTGGTTTTGTTTGGTTGTTCATGAAAGACATGTGTGGGTGTCTCATCTAGTACCTCCACCTTTAACAACCCAGTAGCTTCTTGAACTGTGACATCAAGATCCTTTGATGAGCCCTGGCCAGTGTGGCTTGGTTGAATGTTGTCCCATGCATCCTGAGGTCGCTGGTTCAATAATCAGTCAAGGCATATACCTGGGTGGCAGGCTCCATTCACAGTAGCAGGTGTGTAGTAGGCAGATCTATATCTCTCTCTCATCAATGTTTTTTCTCTCTCTCTTTCTCTCTCTCTAAAATAAGCAAAATTTTGTTTAATATCCTTTGATGGATTGGATTCTGCAAGAGATGGTCAAAGGGGCAAGATGGATCTCCCTTCTCCTTCTAGTCAGGGTCTCCTTACCACTGTGATTCTTTGGAGCTTTTCCATGACTGGCTAGTGATTGCATTGTAGTAGATATAGGTCTGGTACATGAATGGAGGTTGAAAAGCAAGTTACTTATTTTGACAGAGCAACTGGAAATTTATTTCAGTTAGTGTGTATTGAGCCATCACTGGTATCAGCAACTATTCTCAGCCCTCAGGATATACATATCATTAAATAAGTCAAGGGAAGCCCTTCCTCCAGAGAGCCTCCATTCTAGTGCAGACCAGACCCCAATCATGTAGATGAATAAGCATATAATATACTTGCCTGTAAAGTTATAGAATAGCTATAATGAATCAAAAAGTCGGAGATGGGGCCCTAGCCAGGTAGCTCATTTGATTAGAGCATTGTCCTGATATGCCAAGGTTGCGGATTTGATCCTCTTTCAGGGCACATAGAAAAATCAACTAAAGAATAAATAAGTGGAACAACAAACCCATCTTTCTGTCTATTTGTCTTTCTTTCTCAAAAATTAATAAATAAAAAACATTTTTAAGCATGGGAGAGGATGGAAAGTCCCATGCAATCCAACTTTACACTCACAGATCAGAGTAGAGCTCTCTGAGAGGGTGACATTTGAGCAGGGACTTGAATTAAGTGAAAGTGTGAACCAGGTAAGTAATTGTGAAAGTGAGAGCACCTCAGGCAAGTGCAAATGCCCTGGGGTTGAGGCTGCTTGAGGTGGCCAAGAACAGTAAGCTTATCCAGTGTGTCCAGAGCATATGAGTACAGGGGAGAATTTCAGAGATAATATCATTAAGATATCCAGGGATTAAGACAAATTAGGACCTGGAGGCTGCAGAAACCATTTGAGATTTTATTTTCAGTGTGTCAGGAAGGCACTGGAGGGCCAGCTGTGACCTGACTTATCTCTTTAATGATGTGTTAGACTGCTTTGTGAAGAATGGATTGCAATATGGCGAGAGCAGCACTCCAGGGAGGGGTGACAGTGGCCTACATTAGGATGATGTCGTCTGTGGAGGAGCTGAAAAATGGCGGTCTCTGGGCTGTATTTTGACAGGTGAACAAACAGAACAAACAGGATATACTGGCAAATCGGAAACTTACCATGTCCACTTTGTGTTAAATGCCATGTCCTCCTTTTGACTCAAAGGTTGTATCTGTCATTCCCATCGAGGACTAAGGCTTTTGTCACCATGGAAATCAAGCCCTTATCTCAGCAGTAACTGTCCCTCACATGGGCTTTGCTGAATTCTCCAGGGTATAGTCATAATTTGATATCACTTATTGAGCAAATTCTTGGTGTTATCAAGTATGATCAATCATCTATATCTATCTCTCTGTGTGTATGAGCATGCATAGCTCAGTGAGGGAGATGTTACTATCATCCTGTTTTGCAGGTTAAAAAAGAAAAAAAAAGTGCTCAGGCCCAGAGAGGTTTGGTATCTTGCCCATAATTACACTGGAGTCTATCAATACCAAACTCTTCACCGTACCATGCTGCCCCCAAATGCACCTTTTCTCTTGACTTTGGAACATTGACCTTTGCCTCCAGGTAGAATGCTCTTGCATTCTTCAGCTGTGCTATCTTGCTCCTAGAAAATTTGTATTTGTGAGTTCTGGGGCATAGTTGTGGAAATTTGGAGACTACCCAAGGGAACCGAAAAGTTCTCTAAACAATTGTTTCCCTGGGTGTTTATTTCAGGTGGTTCATGCCTTTCAGGCAGCAAATGTATGTCTAGTCTCTCAGATGTGCTGGGCACTGATCAAGGTATGGGAATAAAGTGAAGAGGGAAACAACTCTCTTATCCGGGATCACTGTATGTATCAGGAAAACAGGGTTAAATGAACAAAGTGTGGTCCAGGTCAGTTCTCCAAAAGTCTTTCACATGCTGAAAACCAATGGCTAAAAATCACCCAAGAGGGTAAGTCATTCCTTGAAAACTATTGGACACCTGGAGCGATTGTTTTGCCTGAAGAGTCCAGGCTCCTAGCTCCCCCTCGTGAGGGAGTGTGTGTGCGCTGGTGTGTGTTAGGGGTGCAGGTGGAGGCCAGGTCTTGGTCTATCAGCAAGTCTTGCCCTCTCCACCATGCCAGGTACCATCTTAGTGGCATGTGAAGCCAGTTTGGGGACACACTCCCAGTCTTTATGAGTACTGGTCACATCTATGAAAGCTTCTAAAACCCTCCCCTTTGGGACAGGTTGATATATACTCCATTAAGTAACTATTAGAAACAATGTTTGGCAAGTTTATAGGCACAAGAGAGGTATTGGCACCCCGTCCATTCTTCTATCTCCCCTGACCTATGCCTATGTTCACATATAGACACACATGTGCATGCACATAGCACATGCATCCATGCAGCTGCACTAAGACTGCAGATAATATTTGTAAGAAATTTCCAAATTTGTCATTCCTCTAATTGTGACCCTTCAGGAAATTTTAACTCAGTGTTTTCCCTTCATTCTGGTGATTTGATTATTCAGTGAGGTTGCCATGCCGTCAATTGATTTGGAATTAATTGGCCTGTTTCCAATAAGATGTGGTTCTATTATTATAGGCAAAGCACAGAGTGCTCAGGGGATATATATATATCAAAGGGATAAAGTACACATAATCAGCATTTATTGACAGCTTTCTGTATACCAGGCATGTTCAATCTTGTTACACTCAATAACAATACCCTACAAATAAAATGTCTCTATGAGAATTAAAGATATCTAGATAGCTCTGAATTAGCCTGAGTATAGGATTTCTATATCAGTACAGATTTTTTTTAAGAAAAGAGAAGTGGTTATCAAATGTTAGAGCCATGAAAATCCCCAGCAAAGTTTGTTACCAATGCAGAGTCTATGTTCTCCCCTCCTTGCCTCAGAGATTCTGATTCACAGACCTGGAGAGGGAGCCTAAAACTCTATATTTTACAAGTTCCTCCAGGCAATTTCAATAGAGGCATCCTCAGATCACACCTTAGGAAACACTGAATGGATCACTCAGAAATCCTACTATTTCAATGGCAAGGAGAACACCCAACAGGTTTATTTAGAGCCATGCTTGCATGCTTGGCAATATAGCGGCCAATCTCCACGTGTGACTACTGAGCCCTTAACATGTGGCTGGTCCAAATTAAGATGAGCTATAAATGTAAAATACATACTAGATTTCCAAACCTTATTACAAAAAAACTATGTAAAATATTTTAATTGTAATCTTCCTGTCAGTTACATATTCAAATGATAATATCTTTAATATAGCAAGTAAAATAAAAATATGAAAGTGAACTTCACCTGGTTTTACTTTTTTAATGCAGCTACTATAAAATTTAAATTGTCATATCTTGCATTTGTGTTTCTCTTTATATTTTTATTAAACAGTACCATTCTGGAGCCACATTCTCATTCATTTTGTTCAAATGAGTATCAAAATTGTTGGCAGGCCTCAAGAACTAGCCTCTTTAAGGTGAAGGATACTCACTCAGAATTAAAATGTTTTAAAGATAATCTGGGTATTGTTAGTGTCTCTTGACTTTATGTTTTAATATTGCCTCCAAGCAACCTACCTCCTTCTCACATTGCTTATTGACCTCTCAGAATCTTTGATTCACTTACAAGAGGCAGGGGATGCCATTACTCAGGGCTTAAGATGTACAACTCAGTTCAAGGGTAGTTCTTACTCATGTGCCCCATGAGCTCTGCTGCAGGGACCACGGGCAGAATAGAGAGCATACAAGGTTTGCAATCTTCCCAGTCTTAGTAACATCAATAACTGGCACTTGTTTGGAGCTGACTAACCCTATCTCAGCTCCACTCAGCAACTTACAGTCAGTATGCACTATTACTGTCTCTATTCATGGTTGGAGAAGCTGACTGAGTGGAGATAAACTTCCTGAGATGACTCAGCAGACACATAGCAGAAGCAGGATTTGATTCTAAAAATTCTGACCTTGTGGAATTCTTAGCTTCAGCTTGGCTTCTCTGCAGAGCTATTGGCAACCCCATGAAGGATAGAAACACAGAACTGCCTGTGGGGTTCCCCCTGTGAATTAAACTATACTTGGGGTGCCATGCTGATTTCAAAGCATGATAGGAAATTTTTTGTGATTTTGGTAGAGCCGATGTCAGGACACAAAAGGAGGGTGACCTTGGCTTTGACATTAGAGATAATGTGGCTCTGTGTCTTTTATTGTAGTGGAGAAACTGTAGAGCCAAAAGCAGGGCTCTACATATATTTTTATTGATTTCAGAGAGAAAGAGAGAGAGAGAAATGTCCATGATGTGAGAGAATCATTAATCAGCTGCCTCCTGCATGCCCCACACTGGGGATCAAGCCCACAACCTGGGCATGTTCCCTCACTGGGAATGGAACCATGACCTCCTGGTTCATAGGTCAATGTTCGACCACTGAGCCATGCTGGCTGGGCTTATTGTGTCTTCTTGACACCTGGACAGTGGCTGCTGCTGTGCTATTCTGAGTCCAAAACCAAGGTTCCTACCTCAAACCTGCTTTGTTGGGATTCCAAATAGGAAGAGCTTTTGAATTGCCCTAGAGGACATAGAAAGGATGATGCCATCTGAATTCCCATAGGTGATAGGATCTGGTTCCCATAGATGCTACATGCACAGTCCATGTGTGACCAGCATCTATACACAATAACAGAGCCCATGGCTTCCCATTGGGAAGCTAAAGAACTCAGAAGATGCTTTCCTTCCTTCTTCGGAGGACAAAAATCAGGAGGCTGAACACTGTGCTGAGTGACCTGTGCAGATGATTGTTGGAAATCCAAGCTAAGGAAGTTATCAGCAATAAAATTCAGGAATGTCAGTCATGTTGAGGTAACTCCATCTTGTCCATCTCAGAGAATTCCTCTCATTTCTACCAGTGTCTTTCTTGGAGGTTTAGCCTTATGTGGAGCTGTTTTCTTGGTTTTGAGACATGGGGCTGGTCCACTTCCTCTATCTTGTGTATCTTATCTAAGTCAGAATCTAGGAGAATGCCACTGTAGTCACAGAGGAATATTTTCTTAGTTGAATAGATTCACTAAGCCAGAGTGAGCAACTGAGGTCTGAGACCACGTGCAAACCAGTGGGAACATCTCCTAGATAAACCATCACTCTCCAAATAGCAGGCTGTCAGAACCCGGGACCATGGTGTAATGAATATCCCATTTGTACTGTGTGGTTAGTATGTGCCTTGCATGGATTAATTTTCCCCAGTTCCTTATGGGGTATATCTTAGATATAATTAGGAGGACACTATAGCTCCTAATGTCATGGCCATGCAGGCTCCTCCTCCTAGGGAGTTTTCCTATTTTGAATGCCTACTCTGCACTTCCTGTCTATGTAGTGAGGATACAGCATAGTTGCCTTGCCTTCCTGCTTCGGCAGGCCTTCTAGGAGATCTGTGCCACATAATGACATAGATCTCAGGGGAGAAGATATTTTATTTATCTTTCTCCTCCACTGGGATTCCTACCCACTATCTCTGGGACAGGAGGCATGAGGGGATCATGCTAAAGAAAGAATAACTGGGCCCACGGACATAAAGACTCTTAATTGGAATATATAGAGTGAAGTTAAAGTGTTCTTACTATATATCCCTATAAGAAAATTACCTGGCTGTTAAAACCCTGGTGTGGTGTACCAACAGGACCCTATTGTGTTTTATGAGCATCCAGCTTGTTTCAACTAGATTTAGAAGATGTTATTAACAAGTAATATATGCATTTCTCAGCAGAGCTCACCAAGTACTTTACAAACATGGGTTCATATTTTCCATTCAACAGTTGGCATGCTTATTTATTTAACCTGGAGTTCAAATACAGCAATTTAAACTATGTCTGCAACTCACAAATTAGCTAGATCTCAACTCCCAAAGCATCCATAAGTTGACTGCTGGAGCTACACATGCTCATATTAGAAGAGGATCCTTCAGTTCCTTCTACAGAGATTGGCTTGTGAAAATCTATATAAAAACTCTTGTATCATAATCTGCAGACTGCTTTAAAACATGTCTGGTTTCTTTCCATGCAGTTTATCTCTGAATTAGACAGGGCTCAGATAAAATGATACAATTTTATTGCTATCATTGCCCAAATCATTGAGCAAGGACATTGCAAAGACAGAACTTGAACCTGGATCTTCTTGCCCAAAGACCTTTGCCCTTCCCAGGGATCGGTGTGGGTCTCCTGGTTTTAAGTTGTTGCTAGACAAGGGCTCATGATGGCGGCAAGCTGTTACCTTTCATTTCTTTCTTTGTTTGTTTTTTCCCTAAAGGGTTTTGGTGAGCCTTATGACAAAATTGGCAGTGATTAGTGAACTCTCAGGGTGATGGAAAATTACACGTGTTCCAAAGTCCCCAGAAAGTTTTCTTCTAGGTGTCTTTAAGGGGTTTGAATGTTTCTGAGAGCAGCTGACCTGAAGTCTTTGGAAAGCTTTGCCACTAAGAGAATCATAATGATGGGTACACTTTCCTCCTCTCCACTCCTCTCTCTTGCTGCCTTCACTCACTCAGTGGCAGTGGCAGAGGCATGGCTGTGCTAGACTCTGCCCCAGGCTCCATGGGGCTGAAAGTGCAGGAGGGGGGACAGGTGAATAACTAGGGAGAGAAGTAAGTAAACAAAATCACTAGAGATTTGCTATTTGGCATGAGGTGGGGGAGGAGAGGGTGAGAAACTGTGGTTCAGAAAGAGGGGCTGGGAAAGGGGCTATCTCTCTAGGGAAGTGACTTTTGACATGAGACATAAAGAAGAAAAGGCAGCTATTTAGGCAGAGGATGAGCGAGAGCCCAGTCCCTAAAAAGAGAATGAATTTGCATGTGTCCAAGGAATATTGAAAAGGCCAGTGTGCCTGGAACACAGTAAACAAAGGCTAGAGGGGTGAGGGTGCAAGAGAGGACTGAGAGAGGGACAAGTATGACTCATGAAAGTGTGGATTGTATTCTAGAACCAACAGAAATCTAGGGGAGGGTTTCAAGCAAAGAAGTGATATAAGTAGATTTATTTCAATTAGATAAGTGGATGGGTAGATAAACAGATAGATGATAGGTGATAGATAGAAAGATGGTGATAGATAGATAGATAGATAGATAGATAGATAGATGATACATTTGATAGATACGATAGATAGATAGATAGATAGATAGATAGATAGATAGATTTGATAGATACAGATTTCCTAGTAAAAGGCTGGTGGATTGAAGAAGCAGAAGTGGAGCCAAAGAGACAAAATTTAAGTCTGTTGTTGATTTGTTTCTGGTGAAATACTGGTTGTGATGTTAGGATGGTGACAGTGTGAATGGAATGACATGGACACATTTAAAATTTCATCTGTAATTTCTGAGGGTTGGGTTGCAGGGAAACAGAGCATCATGACTTGATGCACTGTGATACACCTTGGCCAAGGCCAGGTGTGGTGGAAGTGACCATGTGCGCAGATCATGTATAAAATGGCAGTCACAACACATTTTTCCATCATTCCATTGGGGTCCCTAGGACTTGCCATTCTTCCTTCAGGCTGTGCTTAGCCAGCTCTGAGGATGCAAGGTTGCTGATGTGCCTAGCATAGCTGTTGTGAGAGTAGTGCTGGAGTCCACATCTTCCCTAATAACCTTGTGTCTAAATTGTAGTGTCACACAAGGGTGTGTTCAGAAATTAGCATTTGAAAAGAAGCCTCCCTGCTTTCAGTTTGAGCTGACATGGTCCCTTTTCCTCTGTGGAAATGAAATTTATTAATCATAATAAAACCATCAAAATCTGAAGGTAGAGGTCACCCTGAGGAGAAAAGACACCTGCTCATTTACCAGGAATAGTTCAGCGCTGCTGTATTTTTCTTCTTCCCAGGCAGAGAACATTGCCAAATTGTTACCTTGGGCTTTCCACTGAAGCTCTGCCCAGTGTTATAAACAAATAAGAATGTACAATTAAAGTACATGGGAGAAAAGGGTGGGAGCTACGTTTTCATGCAATGCATTCAGGCCACCAACATGTTGTCTATCAAAAAGGGGAATTCTTTGCCACAGTAAAATCATTCCCCAAATTAAAAGAAAAAACAGTAATTGCTCTGAATTTGCATCTTCATACCCATTTTGAAGGAACATCATGCTGTGGCATCACATTTACAAGAGTTTTCAGTTTGCTTTTGTCGTTTATGGTTTATGTTTTCTTCATACCACCAAGCTTTGCTGAGTGAAAGTGCATTAAAAATAATTCTATGATCACTTTTTTTAACCCTCTGGACTAATGACAACTTTACTTTCTCATGAAATAAAAATTAATGACAAAGTTGTATCTCATGTCCTTTTACACCTATTAATTAACTACATATAATTACATGGATCGAGGCCCAGCTTTCATGAGTGACCTCCCCGAATGAATGACTTCTTCAAAAATGTCATCATTTCTCTTGTTTTAGCACACCCACTGTCTTGGATTTCCATCTGTTTTTCCTCTCAGAGTGACAGGGCATCTTGGAAGGCCTTTTGTGATGAGCCAGAGGGCTGGCAAGTGTCCCAGGGAATGAAGTGCTAGGGGGAGGATGGATTTTTTGTCTTACTGAGAAACATCCGTTCTCATACCGCTTGTGAGGATCCCGGGGACACAGTGTGGTGAAGCAGAAAGCCTAATCTGGATTGTTTGAGCTTGGTGCCTCTTGAACAGGCAAGGAGGGCTTGGGAAGAAGATACATCCAATGTGAACTGGTTGAATCCTTTTTTCCCACCTGGAGTCTAAACTGGAGCCCATGCATTAGAAGGATCCTTACCCAACTTCTTCCAAACTTTCAGGATTCCATGGTGTAAGCTATCATTCCAGGCCCATCTAGTACATTCTTTTTGTTGTTGTTATTTTTCCTTAATCTTTATTGTTGAAAGTATTACATATATCCCCTTTTCCCCTCACTGATCCTTTCTAGCCCACACACCCCTGCCTCTTCCCCCATCCCAGGCCTGTACCATCCTATTATCTGTGTCCATGGGTTAAGCATATATGCATACAGGTTTTTTGGTTAGTCTCTTCCCACCCACCCACCTCCCCCACCTTCCTTCTGAGTTTCCACAGTCTGTTCCTTGCTTCTGTGTCTCTGGATCTATGTTGTTCATCATTTTATTTTGTTCATTAGATTCCACATATGAGTGAGATCATGTGATACTTGTCTTTCTCTGACTGGCTTATATGTGCCATCTAGTACAAATGATAGATAGATGATAGATAGATAGATAGATAGATAGATAGATAGATAGATAGATGTCAGACAGGAAGCAAGGGGGAGAGAGAGAAATGTCAATGATGAGAAAGAATTACTGATTGACTGCCTCCTGCATGCCCCCTAGTGGGGATTGAGCCAGCAACTGGGGCATGTGCCCTGACTGGGAATCAAACCATGACCTCCTGGTTCATAGGTCAGCACTCAACCACTGAGCCATGCTAGCCAGGCCCATCCAGTACATTCTTATTCACCAACTATAAGCAAGAAGATTAGAAGCAAAATGGTGAAAAGATAGGGAAGGAGAGCAATAAAGCATGTGCAAATTAGATTCCAAAAGATAGTCTTAAGGTTGACAGTAGTTGATAGAACAAAGAAACCATTTCTTCTGACCTTTTCCCTTTATTCTTTAAAGGAAAGTCCAAGAGTCAAAATCTGTGGGTAATCTACATATATCTCATTTAGTGACTGCTACCCCCGGTCTCCAGCTGCTAACAGTGCTTAGGTGCTCCCTTCTTCAGAGAATTACCTTCTGCCCAAGAAA